>JAKOOJ010000001.1:267075940-267815940 GCA_022577455.1 Arizona elegans
ACTTGGAAATCTATTCTAAATTCACTGTATGAATTATTAGGTAAGACATACCTTCGAGTAACAGATTAGTAACATCTAAACACACACGAATATATGTGCTAAAACCCCCAGGATATGGAAATTTTATGATTTATGGAAATATATTTTATTGTGTATGATAAAAATCTTCAGATGTCCAAGTGAACCCTTGAATTAGAATCAGAGGATTTGTTTAGACTGTAGTTTATACCAAAACTGCAGTGAACTTGCTGTATATATTGATGTATGATTGTATTTGTGTTAAGCGGTAGATTCAAAATATAAAATTGTTTTTCATTTCATGTGAACTAAATTAAATGTGGATACTATCTGTTGATAAAAAACAAAACCCTCTCTGGTAAATTCTCTGATCCTATTACACTCTCAGCTCTTAATTTGATTCCATTACATAATACCATAGTGTAGCATAGCGTAGGGTTGCGTAACATAATATAGCAAAACCTTGAGTTTTAATTTTTTTATGACAAATCTCTGGCCAGTTTAGCTGAAGAATATTACAATGAGTAAAGTTTTCAAATATCTCTGTATTCTAACAAAATAAGGGCTGTAATGTGATATTTTGCTTAGGTACAGACAGTCCTTAAATTACAACCATAATTGAGCCCAAAGTTTGTGTTGCTAAGCAAGACAGTTGCCCAATTTTACAATATTTCTTGCCACAATTGTTAAGTGATTCACTGCAGTTGTTAAATTAGTAACACAGTTGTTAAGGGAATGTGGCTTCCCCATTGACTTTGCTTGCCAGAAGGTCGCAGAAGGTGAGCACATGACTCCAGGACACTGCAACCCTCAGTTGCCAAGCGTCTGAATTTTGATCACATGACCATGGGGATGCTGCAACAGTTGTAAGTGTGAAAAGTGGTCATAAGTCACTTTTTTCAGTACCGTTGTAACTTTGAATGTTCTCTAAATGAACTGTTGTAAGTTGGGGAATGCCCTATTCTGGATATTAGCAATTTTATTTTGATCTCTGGATTTCATAGCTAACTATTAAGCATGCATCAATATTGCTATCATTTATAACAGTCCAAATATAATTATGCTTTTCATAGAATATTTTCTAATCTTAATTATGATTTATGCTAGTTTAACAAACTCCAATTTGGGGTCAAAATACTATATGATGATTTCAACCAGTGAATGTGAGGATTTCTAAATTAAGAGTTTATCTCTTTATTCATTCCTAGCGGCTTTGATTAGAGGGAATCGTAAAAATTGTGCTCAGTTCTCCGGATCTCTTGATTGGCTCATAAGTAGACTGGAGAGATTGGAGGCATCTTCTGGTATGTTTCTTGACATTATGACATATATTTGAATTCATGGGTTCTTCTTCCAGAATTCAATATGAATATTTGGTATAGAACTAATTTAATAATGATCCCTTGGGTATCTACAAACAGGAATTGAATGGTTGTTGTTTGTGAATCTGGTATAAATATTGCCAAAAGCAATATTAAGTGGTATATTTGTTTTGTTTTGTTTGCTGCCTATATAATCTGATCCAGGTTTGTTTGGGATATTGTGTGGTACACAGATACTTCCTTTATGGTCTGATATTTTTCTCGGTATGTGTATCTCACAAGTTAAAAAGATAGAAATTCCCTTAAGTTGAGCTATGCTCCTGGGGAGGTTCAAGATAGGTTTTTTATAGTATTCTTGACAATAACCTGAAATGGTTTGTTTTTGTGTTCTTGTGAGATAAAGTGTTTTGTAGTCCCAGTTTAATTTACAGTCCAGAAATACCCTGGTTACTTTCAAATACTACATGGAAAAGAGGTCAGGCAATGAAAATCAAGGAGCAGAAAAAAGGAGGGAATGAAGTTCCAAGTCCTAGTGAAGAAAAATCTTATTAATTTTGGTTATTTTTTTCACTGCTTAGCATCTGCTCCTGCTTAGTGTTTTCAGTCATCCATGCTTGAAGAGATTATTATTAACTGAATAATGGATATATTTTCTATCATATACAGCAAATATCAATGGATTTTTTATTCTTGTTTCTCTAAGCACCTACAATATTTTAAGCACGGTACTTAAGTTAAAAGCGAATTGGTTCTTGTTCATAAACAGTTTAATAATGTATCATTAAAGGACCTTAAATAGCAATAGTTTACATCAGAGGTGTCAACCTCGATTTCATTGAGGGTTGCATCAGGGTTGTGTTTACCTCAGGGGGCTGGCGGGGACATTGCCGGGGTGGGTGTGGCCAGGGGTGGGCGTATATCATTCATGCCGCTCCATTTTTGCTGCCAGAAGCACTGCGGGACCGGTGTTTCCAGGGTGGCCCCATGGGCCAGATCTAAGCACTTGAGCACTTAAGCCTTGAGATTGATACCCCTGGTTTAGATCAATAAGGAACGCAACAACATTTGGCATTTTAACCAAATTGATGATTTCCGCCCTGCAATTCAGACTGGTCTAGTTGCAGCTTAGTAATGACAGCTGTTTTTCAGTTAGTTATAGCTGAAGTATAGACTGTATTTTGGGTTTTAGGGGGAAAAACTAACATGGAGCTTTGTTTTAAACAGAAAGATGTTTAAGGAATATAAAATAAAATTGATAATTGCCAGATTGTGGCATGAAGTAAATGCAATAAACAAATACATCTCATCAAAATTAGATGCATAATTTGTTTTATGGATATGGGGGATTTTATTATGTAGTGCATGAGTTGTCCATTTACTATTTCATATGCTGACGAGATTTTCTGCATCTTTGATTATATTTAATTTATTTTAATTTATTTATTAAATGAACTGATCAGTCTGCCCGTCTACTAGAAGATATTCGGGGTAATGAACAAGGAAAAAAATATAATATAACTATGGCAAAAAACTTTTTGTAATGAAAAAATATATAATAGTACTATGGAGAATTTTCCTGTTTGCTGTTGGAAAAAATGTAAAAATGTTCATAAAATATCTAATTGCATACCCTATTTTTTTTTCATTTTCATAATATTGATTTTATCCCACAAACTAAAAGGTGTTTTTCTTCACATAATTCACGCAAATTCCATTCCATTTCTTCACGCAAATTCCATTCCATTTGGGTGATACAGTTTGAAATATTCTAATCCACTAAATTGGATATTTTCCTCAGAATACTAATCAACAAGTACTGTATTTAATAACTTCTGAACAAAAACAAAATAAAATTACAAAATAAAAAACTCAATCTTTGACAACCTTTAGAATCTTCTTGACAATTGGTAAAATATTTGATTTATTTCAAATCAAACATTTGATTTATTTAAATTTGTTGTAAAAGAAAGCAACAGTAGAGAAGCTGTAGCAGAAGCTGAGGGCTGCTTGAAATTGAGGAGATATGAATTCTCATTCCATATTTATCAT
Source organism: Arizona elegans (assembly GCA_022577455.1). NCBI lineage: Eukaryota > Metazoa > Chordata > Lepidosauria > Squamata > Colubridae > Arizona > Arizona elegans. The sequence continues at coordinate 267,079,330 of JAKOOJ010000001.1, forward strand.
TACATATGAAAGAAGCCTATGTTAATTGCCTAATCTTTTATGTTATTCTCAAATAACCATGCTTATGAAGATTAGTATAAGAAGCATTTTCTTAGGAATGCAAGTTAATTCAATATGAAAGCAACAGCAACTATGTTGTCGTTATTTTATTTAAAGTATTCTTTTCTCTTGAGTCTTAACAATAATTATAGAAGAAAAGGGATTATTATGATCATTCTTAGATTATTATGGCTGTTCTTTATTGTATGTTTTTGAAGGAATATAAAGAGATAAATACTAAAATGGGACTTCTATATTTTTAGGAATTCTTGAAGTATTACACTGTGTGTTGGTGGAAAGTCCAGAAGCATTGAATATTATTAAAGAAGGACATATTAAATCAATCATTTGTCTTTTGGACAAACATGGCAGAAACCATAAGGTATACAAGACAAACATGAATTTATTAATAAATAGTCTATGTGATTAATGTAAGTTTTAGAAGTAGAACATACAATTTATTTAACATAACAATGAAGCATGTTTAATTTTTTTTATACAGAAGCTCTAGTGATTTAAAACTTCCATAACCACCTCTATCATCATTTTTTCCCAAGGTATTAGATGTTCTTTGTTCATTGTGTGTATGTCATGGAGTAGCTGTGCGATCCAATCAACATTTGATCTGTGATAATCTCCTGCCAGGGAGAGACCTTCTTCTTCAAACTCGCCTTGTCAATCATGTGAGCAGGTAAAAATGGAATAGAACATTGTTTTTAGTGCTCATGTATAAGTATTTATAAATGAGCATATATATGCAAGCCCCTCTATAATAACATTTTTATTAGAACTTGGCTTGGTATAGGCCTTAAAAATTGGTAATTTGCTTTTTTAAAAAATCTATTTTGTGATTTTTTAAAAACTGATTTTTTAAATGTATTGTTTTGCTTGTATTTAGTATGCGACCAAATATTTTCCTTGGAATCAGCGAGGGCTCTGCTCAATACAGGAAATGGTATTATGAATTAATGGTTGATTATGTGGAGCCATTTACAACAGCAGAAGCTACTCACCTTCGTGTAGGTTGGGCATCAACAGAAGGCTATTCACCGTATCCAGTGGGTGGAGAAGAATGGGGTGGCAATGGTGTTGGTGATGACTTATATTCCTATGGTTTTGATGGACTTCATCTATGGTCAGGTAAGACTAATTGTTTAAAGCCTAAAGATATTGCAAGTTAGGTTTTAAATAAAAGAGTTATGTAGGATAACAGATATAGAAGATCTGAAACAACTGTATCACAAGTAGAAAGTCCCAGATTCTGTTCTTATGGAGCAATAGAAAAAGATTCCTATAGAAATTGAGGCACCTCTGAGTTAGAAGAATTGCTACTCAGTTAGGTTTTCTATTATGTTGTTTTGTGTTTCTCAATGTGCTTATGAAATCTTTGTAAGTAGCTTTTCTATCAGGATCTTCAATTTTTCTCTAATAATATTCATTCCTAATTATAGGTTGTGTAGCAAGATCAGTCAATTCTCCTAATCATCATCTACTCAGGACTGATGATGTGATCAGCTGTTGCCTTGACCTGAGTGCTCCAAGCATTTCATTCCGAATAAATGGGCAGCCAGTGCAAGGAATGTTTGAGAATTTCAACACAGATGGTCTTTTCTTTCCGGTTGTCAGCTTTTCAGCAGGGATAAAGTTCGTATCCACATCCAATTATTTCTTTGCTAAGGTCTAATCTAGATCAGTGACTGTTGACATTGTAACTTTTTTTTAAAAGCAGATGTAGAGATTATAGGTAACCTTAAGTTGGTAGGAACTATACTAATTTGAGAACTGATTAAATTTGAAGGGACATTGGTTTTTTGAAATTGTTATGGTTTCTCTGCTAGGAAAAATATAAAAGAGGAAGTAAAGAAGAAGAATCAAGAGATGCCTAACTACTACTTCTTCCTCTTCCTCTTCTTCTTCCTCCTCCTCCTCCTCTTCCTCCTCTTCTTCATCATCATCGTCATCAATTTATTTACTGTTATACTATTGCAACTGTTTTAACAATTTAGTGTTCCTGTAGAAGATGTATGTGTTTTGTTCTGTTATCAATTCTAATTTAATCCAAAATTAAGTGAATTATTTAAATCATTTAACTTGTTATTCTAAGGACCTATTGAACGTAGTCAAGTTCAATTACAAGTAAATATGCATACAATTTTATTATTACTATTCTAAATTACATGGCATATGAAAATAACAAACTAAACCACAGCTAAAGGTAAATTCTATCAAGGTGAACAAGAAAGTAAGTTAATTGCAGACAATTTAGGAAACACAGCACAAAAGAACCTAAGGTATTATAAAAACTGTTCAAATTCAGTATCTGCAAGTAGAACTTTGCAAGAAATATTTTATTTAATTAATATAGTCTGTCACATTGTACCTATTTTACAGAGTACGATTTTTGCTCGGAGGCCGCCATGGGGAATTTAAATTCCTTCCCCCTCTAGGATATGCTCCATGTTTTGAAGCTATTCTGCCGAAAGAAAAGTTAAAAGTGGAACCCAGTAGGGAATATAAACAAGATTGCAATTGCTCAAGGGATCTCTTGGGACCAAATATCTCTTTGTCACAAGCAGCATTCACTCCAGTACCTGTAGATACCAGTCAGGTATGTAAAATATACATTGACTTTAAACATGCATTAGATTTAATTTATATTATGTTAAAACTAGGAATAGTTGGATGACAAACACGATGTGACTGCTAGAAGTATTGTTATATCAATATCATCAATATCATAGTTTGAGATGGTAATCAGAATTCCACTTTCCAGACATTTATCAGCTATTAATAGCATATATTGGAATTAAGCTGAGTTTTGTATAATAAATGACAACATATATAGCCAGGAATAAAATATGTTGAGAAAATAGCAAACAATGTGGAAAAAGTACCTTAAGAAACCATATTGGTCTATACATGTAATAATGCCATAGTCCTTTTCCCCTCAAATTTGCCTGTTGATAAAATCCTTTATACATTTTTTTCAATTCAGATTTAAAATGACAACACACACATCCATAGCCTCAGTCATTTTGATCTCTGTATAGGTGAATCCACAAGGCTAGAGTTATGCTTAAAGTCATATCAAACAAGCAAATTTATTTATAACATTTATATTTAACATTTTAAATATGTCAAGTGCAGTTCAGTGATTGTTCTGGAATCACCATAAATATGAATCCATTCTACATCATGGTTGTATTGGCTTCGTATATTCATTGGTTGGGAGATGACAATGCAAGCATTAAGATGCAAATTGCACAACTTGCATGCTTGCATGCAAAATTGTGATGCAAGGCCATAATGGTGAAGCTTTCTGCATGACATCAAAATGCACATTTCTTATATGCACATTACAGCATTGTAGATAGGAGTGAATTCATTTGATAGCTATTATGTAAAATCTGACACAAAAATGTCCTCTGATTGGATGAATATTGTGTAAATGCTTAAGATAAAGCATCTGAGTGACAATGCTGTATGGCAATTTTAAATAACTTTTACTCTGCTGTTTTATTAATATAAGAACTATGGTGATGAACAGTGTTGGGTTCATGAATAGAGTTGGGTTCAGTGGAGAATGACAGTGCTTTATCTGCAATTTCTTGCAGTTATATTTTGAATCTTGTTCTCTTAATTCTGAAGAAAACAGGTATGATAGATGATAGATATTTTTAAAATGGAACAGTATTTCTAGAAATCATAAAGAGGCTGAAATAATTGGATTTTTAATTTTTTCACCATCTAACTATAACTGAAAGGTAGAAAAATATTTTTGTTAAAAGTTATATACAATACTGTACATGTGGCATTAAGATATTTACAAAACAGCCCTTTATATTTTTACTCAAAGGTAAATTTCAATTAGTTCATTGGGTTTTCTTTTTGGCAATGGAAATTTTAACCAGTAAAAAATAAGCCCACAAAATGACTGGGATAATTATTTCATTGGTTTGTTTTTTTCTTAATTGTACTGTTTGCCATTTTATTTTTTAACCGATTCACTCTTCTATTTTTAGATTGTATTACCTCCACATCTGGAAAGAATTAGAGAAAAACTAGCTGAGAATATCCATGAACTTTGGGTGATGAATAAAATTGAACTTGGATGGCAGTATGGACCAGTATGTACTTTTCTAAATTTAACATTTCATTAATTAATTCATATATGCTTATGTATATAATTCGGAAGTCTTTTTACTGCCTAAATCTCTGATCAGTGGCTGAGTGGTCTGGATATAGGGGATATAGTTATTGAACCCCTGTCATGGTCGGACCATTCTCTCCTGAGACCGCTGCACCCCACTGCAGGGAGGCGGAACCGACCAGGTGGTTCCGCCCCAGGCGCCTGATGGATCCTGATAGGTTCCAGAGGGAGCTTGGGCCAGTTCCTGAAACTCTGGCTCACGACTCGGCTGCCGGTGCTCTGGACCGAGTCGTGCCTTTGCGGCCTCTGACCCGACGCCGAACCTGCCCGGCCCCTTGGTTTTCCGAGGAGCTGAGGGAGATGAAGCGCCGGAAAAGACGCCTAGAGAGTGGTTGGAGGGCTAGTCGCTCCGAATCCGACCGAACACTAGTTAGGTCTCATATTAAGACCTATCTAGTGGCCATAAAAGCGGCAAAGCGTAACCACTTTTCCGCTCTTATTGCATCGGCAGATAACCGCCCAGCCGCCTTGTTTAGGGTGACTTGCTCCCTCCTACATCAGGGAGCGTGGGAAGACCCCTTGCAAGGGCAGGCTGAGGATTTTGCACAGTATCTGCACGATAAAATCGCTCAGATTTGGGAAGGCTTGGATTCTGACTGGGTAGATCCTGGCGGGGTGACTGAGGCTGGTCTTGAGAATGTTATCTGGGATGAGTTCGACCCTGTGACTCCTGAGGACGTGGAAAGGATGCTGGGGAGGTTAAACGCAACCACATGTTTATTGGACCCGTGCCCCTCCTGGCTGGTACTGGCCACCCGGGAGGTAACACGAGGCTGGCTCCAGAGGATTATAAATGCTTCTCTGAGAAAGGGTTTCTTGCCTCCTGCCTTGAAAGAGGCGGTGGTGAGGCCTATCCTCAAAAAGCCTACTCTGGACCCGGCCGTTTTGGCAAACTACCGTCCAGTCTCCAACCTTCGCTTTGTTGCAAAGGTTGTGGAGAGTGTGGTTGCGCGACAGCTCCCACAGTTCCTGGATGAAACCGTATATCTAGATCTGTGCCAGTCCGGCTTCAGGCCTGGGTACAGCACGGAGACGGCATTGGTGGCATTGGTGGATGATCTCTGGAGGACTCGGGACAGGGGTTGTTCCTCTGTTCTGGTCCTGTTAGAACTCTCAGCGGCTTTTTTGATACCATCGACCATGGTATCATGCTGCGCCGGCTGGAGGGATTGGGGGTGGGAGGCACCGTGCTGCGGTGGTTCTCCTCCTATCTCTCTGACCGGTCGCAGTCTGTGTTGGCAGGGGGGCAGAGGTCGACCTCGAGGCGCCTTGCTTGCGGGGTGCCGCAAGGGTCGGTCCTCTCGCCGCTCCTGTTCAACATTTATGTGAAGCCGCTGGGTGAGATCATCCGTGGTTTTGGGGTGCGATGCTATCTGTACGCTGATGACACTCAACTGTACATTTCCACCCCAGACCACCCCAATGATGCCCTCGAAGTGATGTCCCAGTGTCTGGAGGCCGTGCGGGTCTGGATGGGGAGGAACAGGCTTCGGCTCAACCCTTCCAAGACCGAGTGGCTGTGGATGCCGGCGTCCCGGTATAGCCAGCTGGTGCCATCGCTGGCTATTGGGGGCGAGTCACTGACCCCCACAGAGGGGGCTCGCAACTTGGGCGTCCTCCTGGACACACGGCTGTCTTTAGAAGAGCATATGACGGCCGTGGCCAGGGGGGCTTTTCATCAGGTTCGCCTGATACGCCAGTTGCGCCCCTTTCTGGATCGGGACTCCTTGTGCACAGTCACTCATGCCTTGGTTACGTCACACTTGGACTACTGCAACGCTCTCTACATGGGGCTCCCCCTGAGGAGCATCCGTAGGCTCCAGCTGGTGCAGAATGCGGCCGCGCGGGTGATTATGGGAGTGACGTGGCGCTCCCACGTAACACCTCTCCTGCGCGAGCTGCATTGGCTCCCGGTGGTCTTCCAGGTGCGCTTTAAGGTGTTGGTTCTCATCTTTAAAGCGCTCCATGGCTTAGGGCCAGGGTATTTGCGGAGACCGCCTGCTGCTACTGATAACCTCCCACCGGCCAATACACTCTCACAGAGAGGGCCTCCTCGGGGTGCCGTCGGTCAGGCAATGTCGGCTGGCGGCCCCCAGGGGGCGAGCCTTCTCTGTGTGGGCACCCGCCCTGTGGAATGAGCTGCCTCCTGGAATACGATTGATCCCGGACCTCTGGACCTTCCGTAAAGCCCTGAAGACGTTTTTATTTCATCAAGCTGGCCTAGCCTAAATGGTTTTTAATTGGGATTTTAAATTTTATGGATTTGGGGTTTAAAATTGGGTAGCCAGTGATTTAATTCTTTTTAATTGTCTTAACTTTTGCATTTGTATGTTTTTTAATTTTTGGCTGTTCACTGCCCTGAGTCCCTTCTGGGAGAAGGGCGGTATACAAATTAAATGAATAAATGAATAAATAAATAAATAAATATTAAATGACTGTTTTGGTTTTCTAATGAGTTTTGTATCATGTAATAAAAATACTTTAAAAAGTTACACAGAAATTCGATCAGGGATTCTACAGAGTATGGTCCAAAAAGTTAAGATGATGGCTGCAACAGGGCAATTAAAGCTTAATCTGTATTTTATTAACATTATGTGTGCAACACATAAAAAGCAGGTATTATACTTGTTGTGATCTCCATTTTGCCTTTTTGTCACCATTCTCTGCACTTACCTGAAATAGTTCCATTGGCTACAATCAGAGAGGAACAATCAGGGAGAACTAAACTCCAAGAGCTAAAAATTACACACTTAAATAAGAGTGGAAAAAGCCAAAGCACGAATATGTTTTTGTGTGGAATATTACAGAAAGATGGACTTGGGGTTTTTTGCAGGGAAATTCTGCTTCTTGTCAGTAGAATTGATCCTTTTAAACTACAATTGTAAGATAAACTGAAATTCTATTTTACAGATTAGAGATGACAACAAGCGGCAGCATCCCTGTTTGATAGAGTTTGCTAAACTGCCTGAACAAGAACGGAATTATAATCTTCAGATGTCACTAGAAACATTAAAGTAAGTCAGACGTATGTTTATATTTTTGCAAGTAAATTTATATTAATGTATGAATTCTTAATAGATTATGAAATTTGATATACACTATACAGGATTAGCAAGCTACTCGTTAATTTTCTGGATTGTGTCAATATAAATATGCATATTTACAAATAATTTCCTTTGATATATACTGATTACTCATACAATATGAATAACCTTCATTTTTAATGAGAATTACAAAGCACTCACATTGTTACTTTTAAACTATTTCTCAGTAATCATATATTATATAAATGGAAGAGAAAAAAATTGCATATTGTATAAATCTGAATAGCAAAACAATTTGTAAAAAAGTGATTACTGGTTTATGTGAATTTGAATACGAAAATCTACAATAAGATATCATAGCTATGAAATCATGATTGATAATCATTTTCAAAAATATGATCAAAATAAGAAAAGACAAAACTCTTCCCATCATGTAACTATAATAATTACAATTATAACTATAATAGTTACAATCATGTAACTATAATAGTTACAATTGTGTAATTATAAAATTGCACAAATAACTATAGCCTTGCCATTCAGTTAGCACGTTTTGCTTGATTTAAATTACTTTAAATATAATGGTATTGTCTTTTAGAACATTGCTGGCATTAGGTTGTCATGTTGGAATTGCTGATGAGCATGCTGAAGAAAAGGTGAAAAAACTAAAACTTCCCAAAAAGTAAGTTTAAACTCAGACTATTAAGGGATGAGAATGCAAATATGTCTACTCTATCTCCTGTAACTAGTCTAATAATATACAAATTGAAGATATCTGAACCTCCATATGATTATATGCATGAGACAGAATATTTGTGTAATAAAAATTCCATCTGAAAATAAACAAAAATTAAGAATAAGTGATGTAATGTGGTACATTAGTTAGGAAAGAGTCAAGAAGTTGATGTGTTTCATTTCTAAGGCCTATAAATTTTGGAATTTGATTCCTAAATTATTGTATTGATTACTAATTCCAGTACAAGGAAATGAATGACCTGAATCTAATAACAATTAATGCCAAAACAATGCAATGATCAAGGCTTAAGTTTTTATATTCATAAAAATTCATTAAAGTTTTTAATTTTTTTTAACAGTTATCTATTATCAAGCGGATATAAACCTGCTCCTATGGATCTAAGTTGTATCAAGTTGACTCCATCTCAGGAATCCATGGTTGATAAACTCGCAGAGAATGCTCACAATGTATGGGCAAGAGATCGTATAAGGCAGGGATGGACATATGGAATTCAACAGGTAAGTCCAGACATACTAGAATCTTTATAGTAATCATATTATGGACCAAATGTCTGACAATGGTGAAATAGATAAAATGTTTTGGAGTTTTACTTTTTTGACTTCAAGTTAATTGATATGTTTTCAGAACGAAACCTTTCAAAAGTAGAGATATGGACACATTGATGAAAACAAGCTCTCTTTCCCTATTGTGTCATCACAATAATGTTTCTGATATCAAGCAAAAATTGATACTGTACAGTATAACCATGTCATTGTGCATTATATTAAGCTGACTAACATAATTGCAGTAAACTCACAGTTCCATTTATTAGCTACTAAAATACCCCCACAGTGCCCTAGTGAGTTTGTAGTGGGTTATTTTACTAGTTAATAACTGATAATAGTTAATTAACACTACAAAAAGTTGACTAGTTAGGTACACACAAAGTTGTGCATGTACACATCCACATCTTGTAGAATTTGATCCAATATTCACACCTGTTGAGTTAGTTTTGAAGTGCGTTTTTGTTTCAAGTATTGGCCAATCCCCATATTAGGAATATTTGATAAGCTCCACTTTTATCTGTTTCTAAATGTGTTGAATAGCCTCAGGAACCTACCTGATTCTTCCTTCCAGGTTGGTGCAGATCTACGGTATTTACAGTATTAGAAAAACTGGGTGTTAAAGCTTTAAATTATTTTTCATAATTTTTATACTGTATAGGATGTGAAGAACCGTCGAAATCCTCGTCTTGTTCCCTATACACTTCTAGATGATCGCACTAAGAAATCAAACAAAGATAGTCTTCGAGAAGCAGTTCGTACTCTCATCAATTATGGATATAACCTTGAAGCTCCAGATCAAGACCATGGTACTGAAATTATATTGAAACAGGTTTTTTAACAATATATTATTGTATATGCTATTAATTCAAGGAAGAATGCTATTAATTTAATTTATTTATTTATTATTAAATTTCTATACCGCCCTTCTCCCTGAGGACTCAGGGCGGTGTATAGCCAAAATTAAAAAAACATGCAGTACAAATATTAAAAAAACAATTAAAAGATATATAAATTTGGTCCAATTAAAACTCACTACCAATTAAAACATTTAAAAATTTCTGCTTAAGCCAGCCCGGCTTGCTTGAAAAAATGGGTTTTAAGGGCACGACGGAAGGCACTGAGGTCTTGGATTCTCCTTATCTCTGGGGGCAGCTGATTCCAGAGGGTAGGTGCCCCCACAGAGAAGGCCCTCCCCCTGGGGGTCACCAGCCTGCACTGTTTGGCTGATGGCACCCTGAGGAGGCCCTCTCTGTGGGAGCGCACGGGTTGATGGGAGGTCGTCGGTAGCAGCAGGCGGTCTCGAAGATAGCTAGGCCCTATGCCATGGAGCGCTTTAAAGGTGATAACCCACACCTTGAAGCGCACCCGGAAGACCACGGGGAGCCAGTGCAGCTCGCGCAGGAGCGGTGTTACATGGGAGCACCATGCTGCTTCCGTCACTACCCGTGCTGCTGCGTTCTGGACCAGCTGGAGCCTCCGGGTGGTCCTCAAGGGGAGCCCCATGTAGAGAGCATTGCAGTAGTCAAGGCGAGAGGTGACGAGGGCATGAGTGACTGTGGATAGGAAATCCCGATCAAGAAAGGGTCGCAACTGGCGAATCAGGCGAACCTGACAAAAGGTCCCCCTGGTTACAGCCGTCAGATGTTCCTCCAAGGACAGCTGCATATCCAGGAGGACTCCCAGATTGTGAGCCCTCTCTGTGGGGGCCAAAGACTCGCCCCCAATAGTCAGTGATGGAGTCAACTGACTATATCGGGATGCCGGGGGCCACAGCCACTCAGTCTTGGAAGGGTTGAGCTTGAGCCTGTTCCTCCCCATCCAGATCCGCACAGCCTCCAGGCACTGGGACATCACTTCAAGGGCATCGTTGGGGTGGCCTGGGGTGGAGATGTACAGCTGGGTGTCATCAGCGTACTGATGGTATCTCACCCCAAAGCCACGGATGATCTCACCCAGCAGCTTCACAAAAATGTTGAACAGAAGGGGCGAGAGGACCGATCCCTGCAGCACTCCACAGATGAGAGGCCTCGAGGTCGACCTCTGCTTCCCTGCCAACACAAACTGCGACCGGTCGGAGAGAAAGGAGGAGAACCACCGCAACACAGTGCCTCCCACCCCCAACTCTTCCAGCCGGTGCAGCATGATACCATGGTCGATGGTATCAAAAGCCGCTGAGAGATCTAATAGGACCAGAACAGAGGAACAACCCCTGTCCCGAGCCCTCCAGAGATCATCCACCATCGCGACTATTGCCGTTTCTGTGCTGTGCCCAGACCTGAAACCAAACTGGAACGGATCTAGATAGGATGTTTCCTCCAGGAATTGCGGAAACTGTTGCGTGACCACACACTCAACAACCTTCGCAATGAAGCGAAGGTTGGAGACAGGACGATAGTTAGCCAATATTGCCGGATCCAGGGGCGGCTTCTTGAGGAGAGGCCTCACCACCGCCTCTTTCAGAGCAGCGGGGAAGTGACCCTCACTCAATGAAGCATTAATGACGCCCTGGAGCCAGCCTTGTGTAACCTCCCGGGAAGCCAGTACCAACCAGGAAGGACACGGGTCCAGTAAACATGTGGCCGCACTAAGTCTCCTCAAAATCCTGTCCACATCATCGGGAGTCACAGCATCAAACTCCTCCCAGATAACATTCTCAAGACTGTTCCTCGTCACCCTGCCCTGATCTACCCAGTCAGAGTCCAAATCCCCCCGGATCTGAGCGATTTTGTCATACAGGTATTGTCCGAAATACTCCCCCCTGCCTACTAAGGGATCCTCCCGCACTCCCGGATGGAGCAGGGAGCGGGTCACCCTATACAGGGCAGCCGGACGATTCCCTGATGACGCAATAGAGGCGGAAAAGTAGTTAGACTTTGCCGTCTTTATCACCACTAGGTAGGCCTTAATATGCGACCTTACCAGTGTTCGATCAGATTCAGCGAGACTGGCCCTCCAACCGCTCTCCAGGTGTCTTTTCCGGCGCTTCATTTCCCTCAGCTCCTCAGTAAACCAAGGAGCCGCACGGGATCGGCAACGGGTCAGAGGCCGCAAAGGCACGACTCGGTCCAAGGCCCCACCAGCCGCCCGATCCCAGGCGGCTACCAGGTCCTCGGCTGAGTCATGTGCTAGATCCTCAGGAAATGGCCCAAGCTCCGTCTGGAACCTATCAGGATCCATCAGGCGCCTGGGGCAGATCTATCTAATTGGGTCCGCCTCCCTGCGGCGAGGGGTCGCGGTTCGAAGATCTAGGCGAAGGAGTGAATGGTCAGTCCATGACAAGGGTTTCATGTCTATATCCCCTATAACAAGACCACTCAACCACTGGCCAGAGACAAAAATCAAGTCCAGAGTGTGACCTCCCCTGTGAGTAGGGCCATGAATAACTGGGCCAGGTCCATGGCCGTCATGGAAGCCATGAACTCCCGAGCCACCTCAGACATTTCACCAACGGATGGCAAGTTGAAATCACCCATGACTAAAAGCCTGGGCGTATCTACTGCCACCGTGGCTATCACGTCGAGTAGCTCAGGTAGGGCTGTTGCCACGCGGCAGGGACCAGGTACGTAAGCAACAAGCCCATCTGGACCCCACGGCCCCACCTCACAAGGAGGGACTCACATCTGGCTATCTGAGGCACAGTGGTCTCCCTTGGACCCAGATCCTCGTTAATAATAACCGCCACCCTCCCTCCCCTCCCCTGGGCCCTCAGCTGATGGAATGCTCTGAAGCCTGGTGGGCACATTTCAACCAGAGGGATGCCACCCTCTGGGCCCATTAAGAATTAAGAATGTCCCATTTTTAATTTTACTTTAACTTTCCAAAATAAATCCATATTTATTTTTATATTTCTAATTATTTGAATTTTTTGAGTCAAGCAGAATAGTAACAATTTTGAAATAATGCCAAACAGTTTGGAAATAATTGCAAACAGAATAACAATTATAATAAAACTGACCAAAAAACTCATTGGAAATATATTAAAAAAAATACAACATACATACCCACATAACTTTATATTTAAAGGAAACCCCCTCCACTCAAATGCTCCGTTAAAATAGTTCATCAATCAATTAGTTCATCAATCAATTAGAATAGAGCTGGAAGGGACCTTGGAAGTCTTGTAGTCCAACTCCTGCTCAAGCAGGAGACCTTATACAATTTGAGACAAGTGGCTGGCCAGTCTCTTCTTGAAAACCTCCAATGATGAAGCACCCACAACTTCTGAAGGCAAGCTGTTCCTTCAGTTCAGTTCCTTGAGCTTTCCTTTTGAAGTCCCCTTGCTTAGAAAGTAACTAACACTGGTATAATCTAGAATGGAAGTTTACATATAGTAAGCATACTATAGACAAATACTATCATCAACAAAAGAAAGTTTGTCTCATTCTAACACACTTGGATTGTACTTGTGAGTGGCTATTAGGAAAATAATGTCAAATCTGCTAAGGTTTCAATCCATTTCAAAAGAGAGTAGTAAGTGCAGTTCTTTTGTCCATTATATGACATTTTTTCCTTTTTTGCAAACATTGGACTTAAGTACTTTGTAAAAAGGTTCTCCTTTTCTTTTTAAAACTTTGCTAAGTCTTGAAGAATTGTTGAGAAAATAGAAGATGTTTTCTTGCCTTTCCTTTAGACTGCCAGTCTGATAAAAGGGATCCTAACTTTTCCAAAACTTTTCAAATCAGCACTGATGATGTTACCTAGTTTGGGTAATGAAATTTCTGCAAGAAAACAAACAAGCTCAGAGAGCACCAACGACCTCTCATTTCAACCCTGAGCTACAAATATTCTCCTTTATTAGTACCATAACTATACCTAACTTTTAAAAATTTAGATAATGTGGTTTAATTTTTACATAAAAATATATATCCTCAAATTTTGAACTTTTGCAGCTGCAAGGCCTGATGTGTTTGATGGCATGATAGAAAGGTTCAGGATATTCCGAACAGAAAAAACATATGCTGTAAAAACTGGGAAGTGGTACTTTGAATTTGAAGCAATAACCGCTGGAGATATGAGAATTGGCTGGGCCAGGCCAGGTTGTCAGCCAGAGCAAGAGCTTGGCTCAGATGATCAAGCATTTGTATTTGATGGTTTCAAGGTATGTGTTCGTTTTTTGAGATGGCAAAAAATATTGGCCTTGCTGTGTTTCTCTTGCTTTTTCCATAGAACGTCAGGACCTATCAATTAAAGAATTGAATTGAGACCTAGAGGGTTAGATACAGATCTACATCTAAGTTGCAGGTAGTTCTTGACTTTGAATAGTTCGCTTAGTAGCCGTTACTTAGTAGAAGTTACAGTGGTATTGAAAAAAGTGACTTGTAACCATTTTTCATGCTTATAACCACTGCAGCATCCCCATGGTCATGTGATTTACATTAACTTACATTTATGATGGTTGCAGTGTCCCAGGGTCATGTGGTCATCTTTTGCAACCTTCCAACAAGCAAAGTCAATGGGGTATTGAAAAAAATGACTTGTAACCATTTTTCATGCTTATAACCACTGCAGCATCCCCATGGTCATGTGATTTACATTTGAATGCTTGAAGACTAACTTACATTTATGATGGTTAAGTGTCTCAGGGTCATGTGATCAACCTTTGGAACCTTCTGACAAGCAAAGTCAATGGGGAAACCAGATTCACTTAACAACCGGGTTACTAATTTAACAACTGAAGTGATTCCCTTAACAAATGTGGCAAGAAAAGTCGTAAAATGGGGCAAAATTCACTTAACAAATTTCTCACTTAGCAACTTAAATTTTGGACTCAGTTCTGGTAGTAAATTGAAGACTACCTGTAGTTCCCCCAGTAGATAATATATAAAACTTAATTAGTGTGGGATAAGCACATTTGTTGTCAGTTCTAACATTAGGGTAATAGATTTTAGTAGGTTTTCTGAACCTCCCTGTCATTTATTTCAAATTGATCTTTCAAGTAGGAAAAAGAGAACAAAAATAAGCATTTTTGCCCTTATGTTCTCTATCATAAAGTGTGGCCTTATCTACTAAGTGAATTGTTAATTGAATTACAAGTGAATTGTAATCTGTATGTTAAAACATAACAAAGTTATGTTATGAGCTATGTCCTTTTGGCAAGTGGGATCTGCAATATGGTGAATGTAAAGGTTGAAAGGCACCTTACAGATGATCTAGTTCAAGCCCCTGCCGTACAGGAATCCACTACCACAGTTGTCCATATATCTTGGGAAGAGAGGGATTTGCTTCTTCTAAAATAATGGAGAACTCTTTTTTCTCTTTAAAAGGAGTAACAGTAAGATTATTGAGAATAATGTATAATGTGCTCATAAATTATTTTCCAAAAATATTGAATGTTGCTGATTCTCTAGAAACTTGTGGCACAGTTGATGTGTTTTAAAAATTATTTTTATATAATTAATTGTAAGATTTACAATTGATATCTACTTATAGAGCTAAGCATTTTTAAACAATGCTAAAATCATAAAAATAATAGTTTTTCATAGACTCTTTTATTATCTAGGCCCAGCGATGGCACCAGGGAAATGAGCATTTTGGCCGTACTTGGTTAACAGCAGATATTGTGGGATGCATGGTGGATCTGAATGAGCACACCATGATGTTTACGCTAAATGGTGAAATCCTTCTTGATGACTCAGGTTCTGAACTTGCATTTAAAGATTTTGAGGTTGGTGATGGTAAGTTCTTGAGCAAATTTGTGCTGCTTTCAGGCTGCCTCAGCAAGTTTTTCCATGCTGTCTTAAAACCAGCCATTAGTTTATTTCAGCCAAAGGTTATGGCTCAGAGGCAAAAATTACCTCAAGGATTCTATGTGTGAGCCATCAGCATTCTTGGATTATGGTACTGAAATATGGTAGCAAAAGTGGCTGGATTTTGGTGCAATCATGACTGCTATTTGTGGGTGGTAGGTGGGTGGGGTTTAAGTATACAAATGCAGTCAGTTTATCTTGGAACCTCCAATTCGATTACAGTTATTAACTACTTCCACCTTAAATTTATCCAGTAAAGAGACCAAAAATGTTTGCGTACACCACACATCTAAGGATGTCACTTGTACTGTGGTCCTTCAGAACGTCAAGAGGCTGAATTATGGTCCTTGACCTATCAGACATCGTCTATATCTGATTTAATTGTATATTGTCAGGGCAGGCAGCTGACCTCTTTCTTCCATATTAAATCTGCCCAGGGCAATAGATAAATCCATTAGATTTTACTCTATAGATAAGGTCTAGTTTATGGACATTTGTAATAGCCTGGGGTGCTGAACAATTACTTGTGCAGCTAGAGAATGAATGAGTATCGTAAGGCTTCTTTTATATTTCTAAGTATTGATTAAAGAAACATAGAAGTAGAAGGGACCATTTAGACCATCAAAGTTGCATGCCTGCACAGTGCAGGAATCCAAATTAAATGATCTCTGATAGATGTTTGTCCAAGCCAGTCTGAATTAATGAAGAGCTCATCATGATTGTAGGTAATTGATTTCAGTACTGAATTGCTCTCGCTATTAGGAAATTTTGGTTGGATAATTGGTAGCGGACTCTAACAATAGTAGTGTTTCCTTTTTCCACTTATTTTATCCTCTTTTCTTATTCTTATCTATTTTCTTATTCATATAGATGGAATATATTGTGCGTTTTGAAGATTTAATTGGAGTTGTCTAGTTTCCTCTAGTTTATAAAGAAAAGTTAAATTAAGTACATGAGAACAGTTGTTAATATTTATCATTTACATATCATATATGTCATTTTTGCAGGCTTTATACCTGCCTGTAGCCTGGGATTGTCACAGGTGGGCAGAATGAACTTCGGCAAAGATGTTAGCACTTTGAAATATTTCACTATTTGTGGCTTACAAGAAGGCTATGAACCTTTTGCTGTGAATACAAATCGTGACATTACTATATGGCTAAGCAAAAGATTACCTCAGTTTCTTCCAGTACCAGCAAATCATGAACATATTGAGGTTTGACTCTTTAATTTATTTTGGAGACTGAACATAGTAAGTGGTAGCAGTTAATACAGTATGTAGTGTATATATAGTAAGGCTGTCAAAATATTATTATTATTATTATTATTATTTATTATTATTATTTTATAATAATAATAACAACAACAAAAAAACCACTATATTGTTATCCTTTCTATGTATTTACCTGAAAATGTAGAATGTAAAATTAAAGAGATAAACTAGCATATTTTTTATTTGTAAGCCCAAAGACTTTGAGTTAAAGGGAAAATGCAGGGTTTTTATTTGTATCCATAATAATTCTTAATCCACCTGCATATTTTTATAACAAAACTTTTGTTATTTTTCAGAGTCCAATATTAGGTTAATACAAAAAAAATAAAAACAATAGGCTGAAATTATGCCTTTTATCCTCTAGAGGAAATTTTTTAGTAAGTAATTGCTTCAAGATAGGCAAGGTCAGAGACAGGAATCATTATGGGTCTTAGACTATACTTTAATGCAATCGGCATATTAAAACAGAATCTCGAACGCTTGTCAAAGCCTGCTTCTAACCTATATCTAATGTATTAAAAAGTTGTGTATGAATCTAATATCGGGCTTTTTTCGCATTTTCTAGTTTTGTAGAACTCAGTTATCTTTTCTGTAATGGTCAAACCTACATTTCATCACACTTGCTGCAATATTACAGAGGGCAAGAATAAACATAGATTTATTTATATACTATGAGAAACCATTAAGCATAAGGAAAGACAACATTTTGTTTTGTGTTTCCATACATTTTACAATTGAGTTTTTGCATTTCATAGGTTACAAGGATTGATGGAACTGCAGATAGTTCTCCATGCTTGAAACTCACACAGAAGTCCTTTGGATCTCAAAACAGCAAAACAGACATCATGTTTTATCGTCTAAGCATGCCCATTGAATGTGCAGAAGTGTTTTCTAAAATGCCTGGAGGAGGAATGCCAAATTCTACTCTTTTTGGCCCAAAGAGTGATTTGGATGATTATGATGCAGATTCTGATTTTGAAGTCCTCATGAAGACTGCTCATGGTCATCTTGTACCTGACCGTTTAGAAAAAGAAGCTGCAAAATCAGAGTTCAATAACCATAAAGATTATACACAAGAGAAACCTTCACGCCTCAAACAAAGGTCAGATAGTTTGATCTCTTCAGGTGTTTTACACACTGTTCACTTTCAAGGATACAAATAAATGTTTTTCTTTCCATATTGTCAATGAATTTCATTGTGATGTCTCCTGAATAAAAAGGGCAGCAATTTCTGTCTTTAAATGTTTGCTTTCTCTATGTTCCAGCTTTCCTATTCATGAAATATAAATGAAACATGGACAAATTTCTATAAAATATTTAATGTAACAATTATAAATCTGCAACTGTAAAGAGGTATTTGCTGTCCTGACCCTGAAATATATTAGCTGATATTAACAACTTCCCACATTTTGGCCAAGTGTGTAAAAAGGGCCAAACTGAATTGAGTGAATATCTTGATACCTTCAAATTCAGCTTTATTCAATGGAAGATACAGGATTATTCTGAATCAACTGATATAAAAAAAGATGTATTCACTCTTTTTCATTTTTATACATTACAGATTTATGCTGAAAAGGTCGAAGCCAGACTACAGCACCAGCCATTCTGCAAGACTAACTGAAGATGTCCTAGCAGATGAACGAGATGATTATGATTATCTAATGCAAACCTCTACAGTATGGCAATTTAGTGTTAATATTTCCATTAAGGATAGATTAAAATTATCAAATATGATAGGAGGATATTATATATTACCTGTATATCCTTATGGAGGAGAAATGATTGGAATTGTCTTAAAGAATTGCTGTTAAGCTGCAAGCTTAAACATTTCATGAGAATAAATTTTCGTTTGAAATGCTAATTTAAAAAAAAATGTGGTTTTCCATCCCTCTTATGCATGGATGGTATGAGATGGAGAAATAGAGGTAGAATGTGTTCAGTGGTGCGATTTATTCTCAGCCTTGACTTACTGACTATTTAACTCAGCATTTTCTCTTCTGCTCCCTAAATTAGTCTTGTTTGTCACTATGTGCTGTTAATTATTATTTCCATATGAAATAGATTCGCAAAATAACAAGACTGGGAAAACTATTTAAATTAAAACATAAAAAATTAAGAATTTATTTTAATACAAAAATAATACAATATAATGGGATGCAATAATACAATAATAATAGCAACAAATTACCAAGCCAGTTTGGTGTAGTGGTTAAGATGTTGACCTGGAACCAAGAGACTGTGAGTTTAGTCCCACCTGAGGCATGAAAGCTGTTTTAGTGAGTTTGGACCAGTCATATTCTCTCAGTCCACCTCATGTCACAGGGTTGTTGTGGGGGGTGAGGGGGAAGAAAGAGGAAGGAGTATTATATATGTACCCTGCTTTGAGTTACTTTTAAAGTAATAAAGGCAGGATACGTGCATAATACTCCTTTCTCTTTCTCCCCACCAACAACCCTGAATGAATGAATTAATAAATGAACAAATGAGAAGGGAAGGAGGGAGGGAGGGAGGGAGGGAGGAAGGAAGGAAGGAAGGAAGGAAGGAAGGAAGGAAGGAAGGAAGGAAGGAAGGAAGGAGGGAAGTACGGACTAAGGCCACTGAGAACAAAACAGCCAACTAAAACCTTAATGGTGGTCCAACTTATGCTAGATCTCCTCCTTAAAAAGTCAAGTTTTGAATTTCAAAATATAATAGGGTGAGTAATAGTTTGGTCTCAGGTGGTAAGCAATTTCAAACGGGCTGTAATAGAGAAGGATCAGTTCTTTGTGCCTATAGGTAGCAGTGTCTAAGGGAAGGGACATCGCTCAATCTTATTAGATGAGCAGACTTTGCTACTAGGAGATCTCATAGATATCCAGGCCCTGACCTGTATAGGACTTTAAAGGTGACAAGCATTTTGAATTGCACCTAAAAGCCAATTGGTAGCCATTGTAGCTCTTTAAGTTGGGTTCTTGCATGGGAGAAATTCAGAACTCACATTACCACAGAAGCCAGCTGTATTCTGCACTGTTTGTAATTTTTGGATCGGCAGCTATCAAGGTAGCTGCACATAGACTGAATTACTATAGTCCAAAATATGTAATTATTGGAATATGTTCACTACAGCATTGTAGTCATTAGTTTCCTGTGCTAAAATTTTCTAAGTGTTGGAATGGGTTTCATAATAGCCTCATTGAAGAGTTCTGAATTTAGGAGTTGATAAAGCAGTCCATATCCTCAGTTTGATTTTGCAGGGATGTGAGTCTGTTTAAGAACTTTTTACCTGTTAAAAAAGCTGTCACAACTGTCAATAGCTTCTATAAGGAAAAGAATTAACAATATGTGACACTGCGAAATAAAAAACAATCAGTTTGTTGTAGGGCATGGAATTGATTTGTATCATATACTTTATAACAATCAAATAATTAAATATATTTATAGAGAAATGAATGTTTAATATTTGTAATATAAATTGCACATATAGAAATAAATGAAACCTTTTCCAGAGGTTTACATATGCTGTGCTACTTGTAAATGGAGAATAATTTACTGAAAATATCAACTATATGATTTATGAATAGAAAAATAAACTTGTTAAATATTCCTACCCGCCGGCATTGAGGAATACAAAGGGTGTATGCCCTTGCATTGTCTCCCAAATCTTTTGGTGTTAAGAATGGTTTGTGGACCTTACAGAATCTGTTGATTTTGTTTGGATGAAGCAAGTAGGGAAGTTGATATAGCTAAAGCTAAAAATGGATGTATCTGTAGGAAAATTCACATTGTCTTCATTCATTGATTCCTCACTGAAAATTGATGGCAGAGTAGGACTCCTGGAGTTGACACGCAAAACTTTGTGTTGTAAGTACATTGCTTCCATGAAATAAACAAGGAATTCAAGAAATTAGTATGAAACTGACAGAGCCGCATTTACTGTACATTAAGAAAGTTTGAGTAAACTTATGACCACACTTGAGCCCAAAATTTCTGTTGCTAAACAAGGCAACAGTTAAGTGAGTTATGCCTCATTTTACAACCTTTTTGCAATGGTTGTTAATCATGCAGTCATTAAGCGAATCTGGGTTCCCTCATTGACTTTGGTTGTCAGAAACTCCTTAGGAAGGTTGCAAATGATAATCCCAGTACCCGGCCCACCTGCAATCATTGTAACTATGGTACATGCCAGTTGCCAAGACTGATCACATAACTCTGGGAGTGCTGCAACACCCATGTGTGAGAACTGGTCAGAAGTCACTTTGTTCAGTGCTGTTGAACAGTCATTAAAGGAATGGTTGTAAGTCAAGGACTACTTGTATTGATTAATATGTGGGAGAGGAAAATGAAAAATGTATTTAGGGAAAGAAAGATAAAGAAATAAGCCATTAGTAATTGTTTTTTCATTTTTTATTTTTTTCTGATGTAGGGAAATACCAAAATATTTCCCTTCAGGAATATTCATAGCTCATTAGAAAAACACTGCGAGCATCAGATTCTTTCCAATATTTCTGATTCTGAATTTAAAAGGAGACGAAAAGTTAGAAACATATAAAATTATGTTGTAATAGAATAATCAATTGAAAGTAAATGAACAGAAATGCAGTTTTCAAAGATGGAA
Source organism: Arizona elegans (assembly GCA_022577455.1). Lineage (NCBI taxonomy): Eukaryota > Metazoa > Chordata > Lepidosauria > Squamata > Colubridae > Arizona > Arizona elegans. Next base: position 267,100,538 of record JAKOOJ010000001.1, read on the forward strand.
TAGAAATTTAGCTCCAACAACTTAGCTTAAGAACAAATTAGTAAATGATTGCACTTAGCATAAGAACCACGGTAATCTCTCCTGAAAAATTTGGATTTTTGGTTGGTCTCAATATTTAATTGTTTTCAAAGCAAATAACTAATATGTGGAACTTAGCTTCTTCAAGTATCAATAGGTTAATAAAGAGCAAGCCAGAAAAAAAATGTTTGTTTGCTTGTTTGTTTATTATAATATTTAGAAACTGCCCATCTCCCTCACAGAACAACTCATAAAGTGAAATTTAAGCATTTGTATATATATCCTATTATATGAGAAGCAAAACTTTCTTTAAATTAATAGGGGAGAAACTGATTGATGATAAGACTTTGACTCTTACATGGTCCTAGAGATTTTATTCTTGCTTCTAGCAATTACTTAAGCTTCTGGGTTTGGTGTTATTTTCAGAGCAAGATGGATTTTTCAGAAAAAATAATTCAGGATAGTATTGGATCAAAGTGAAATATTAATATTGTGGATAATATTTTTTATGTCTTGACAGTATTATTATTCTGTACGTATATTTCCTGGACAAGAACCTGCTAATGTTTGGGTAGGCTGGATTACATCTGATTTCCATCAATATGATACAAACTTTGATTTGGACAGAGTCCGTACTGTTACAGTAACCTTAGGAGATGAAAAAGGGAAAGTTCATGAGAGGTTGGCTTTATTTTTCTTTTATTTAGAAAAAGTTGATATCAAATCATTCTATTGTGTCAGTGAATATATTATCCAGTTAAAACAGTAATATTTATTAAGATTGATACCTTGCATATCATTTATAATTTATAGTAACATGAATATTACATGATACTGTATTTCATTTGATAGGTACTCCATTTTTTAAAATGAAGTTTTCTTTCTGTTAGCATACGATTATAAAATCCTGAAACTCAATATTGTGTTAAGGGGCTTCATTGGAATGAAGATTTATATTTATTTTGCAACCCACACCTAAGTGTGAGCAAAATACAATTATCACATTTAATGAATTTTAAATATGGAATCCAAAAGTTATATTTTAGACTCTGTAATATGTATTTAAGTGCTAATTCCCTGGAGGTTATAACTCTAGCCTGTTCTAGCATGATTAAGAAATACATCTCTCTGTGACTTTATAGATAGTCATAGTAGCCTAATATCCCAATCATAGCACTCTCAAATGAAAGGGTTAGTGTGCATCTCAGTGTAGGCCACAATGGTTCTCTCCATCCTCCCTTCTATTTATAGAATAGAATTCTTTATTGGCCAAGTGTGATTGGACATACAAGGAATTTGTCTCCAGAGCATAAGCTCTCAGTGTACATACAGTACAAGCAACAAGTGATAAATCATGATCATAATCATAAAATACAATCATAATAAATCACAAGATACAAAACTCAGTGATAGTCATAGAATACTAAATGAACAATCAGCATCAATCATGATAGGATAGGATAGGATAGGATAGGATAGGATAGGATAGGATAGGATAGGATAGGATAGGATAGGATAGGATAGGATAATTTTATTTCTATACTGCCCCTCTCCCGAAGGACTTGGGGCGGTGTACAGCCAGGTAAAAACACAATACAAATATCACAATTTAAATTTAAAAATTATTAAAAGTATTACATTCAAGGCCAATTAGCTTAAAAACCCAAAAATTTAAGAATTCCGAATTTAAAACTCAATTATGAAGCTAGCCCTGCCTGTCGGAAGAGCAGGGTCCTAAGAGCACAGCAGAAAACTTGGAGGTCAGAGATCTTGTGTATGTCCGGGGGCAGTTCATTCCAAAGGGCAGGTGCCCCCACAGAGAAGGCTCTCCCCCTGAGTGTCGCCAGCCGACATAATTTGGCCGTCGGTACCCTGAGGAGTCCCTCTCTGTGGGAGCGAACTGGTTGGTGGGAGGCTATCGGTGGCAGAAGGCGGTCTCGTAGGTACCCAGGTCCTGAGCCATGGAGCGCTTTAAAGATGGTAACCAGAACCTTGAATCGCATCCAGAAGACCACTGGGAGCCAGTGCAGCTTGCGCAGAAGAGGTGTTACATGGGCACGAGTTGTACCCATAATTACCCGCGTGGCCGCATTCTGGACCAGTTGGAGCCTCCGAGTGCTCTTCAAGGGGAACCCCATGTAGAGAGCATTACAGTAGTCCAGCCAGGAGGTAACAAGGGCGTGAGTGACTGTGCGCAAGGTGTCCTGGTCCAGAAAGGGACGCAACTGGCGAATCAGGCGGACCTGATAAAAAGCCCCCCTGATCACGGCCGTCATATGCTCTTCTAAAGACAGCCATGCATCCAGGAGGACACCCAGTTTGCGAGCCCTCTCTTGGGGGGTAGTGATTCACCCCCTATAGACAGCGATGGCTTCAGCTGACTATACCGGGACGCCGGTAGCCACAGCCACTCGGTCTTGGAAGGGTTGAGTCTGAGCCTATTTCTCCCCATCCAGATCTGTACGGCCTCAAGGCAGCGGGACATCACTTCAAGGGCATCATTGGGGTGGTCTGGGGTGGAGATGTACAGCTGAGTGTCATTAGCGTACTGATGTAACCTCACCCCAAAACCATGGATGATCTCGCCCAGCGGCGTCACAGAAATGTTGAACAGAAGGGGCGAGAGGACCGACCCTTGCAGCACCCCCAAGCGAGGCGCCTCGAGGTCGACCTCTGCCGCCCTGCCAACACAAACTGTGAGCGGTCGGAGAGGAAAGAGGAGAACCACCGCAACATGGTGCCCCCTATTCCTAACCCCCTCAACCGCTGCAGCATGATACCATGGTTGATGGTATCAAGAGCCGCTGAGAGATCTAATAGGACCAGAACAGAGGAACAACCTCTGTATGGTTGTATGCATTGTCTGCATACAATGCAAAAAACAAAGTAATAATCATAAGAAGCTAAGGAAATAGATAATAGGAAAGATGAGAATGTTAATAGTAATACAGCCCTACTAGGTGGTTTGTTTAGTTTAGTAGAGATGGCCTTTGGAGAAAGATGTGCAACTTAAATTTGAATTGTAGTTATCATTATGTCTGCTCATGAAATTTATTAATATTCGTATATTGTTTATTTTTAAAATTAAATGCAAATCTAAATATGCCAGAGAGATTTATGAAAAAAAACCCTATCTAACCATTGTTTCTAGCTTCATCAAGAATGGATTGAGCATTGGATAAGAATTCTTTCCTTTGCCTCTCCCTCTTATTCTAGTGTGCATCTCATTATTTTTTAGATTTTATTAAATTAGAGCTCTTCATTTTATCTCATCTAGGGAATTCTGGGTTTTATTAGTTAACAGTCCTTCTTGCATCCTCGTTTATAACTGACATTTAAATAGAGTGTTCTAGTTCTTATTTGAGAAGGAATTCTACATTAATATAAGCCACTTAAATGGAAGGGGCAAGGAAGGAGCACTCTCTTAGATATTTATTTATTTTTGCTTAATAAATACATTCATGACTGTATTATTTTCTGATATATGAAGTTTTGAATAATTGACTGAAAAAAGCCATTATATGCAACCTAGAGCTAGATCTCTGTGAAGTCCTAGTGTAATACATGTGAGTTAAGCATTCATTGTCATTGATATAATTGCAATAAAATAAGTCTAATTTGAGCTGTATGTATTTATTTGCTTGCTTGCAGTATTCATTAATAACTGTATTACAAATTGTCCCATGAGAGCATTAGCAGATTTAAAGAAAAACACATTAAAACTGTCATCATGAAGAATATCTAATACCTGTAGTACTCTTAGAAAACTATACATGCTGTTTTATCTTCTCTCTGCTTGGAAATGCTCTACATATGTTATTAGTGGGAATTTCCCGTTGGTGAGCAAATATGTCTTAATATGGAAGAGAACTGGATAGATCACAGATATGGCAGAGCCTAATAGAGTTTGGGAACTTGTCTTGTAACATTAATCTATTCTCAACCTTTTGAAATGCAGTATCAAACGAAGCAACTGCTATATGGTGTGTGCCGGAGAAAACATGAATCCAGGGCAAGGACGCAATAATAATGGATTAGAGATTGGTTGCTTGGTTGATGTTGCAACTGGTATCCTATCCTTCACTACCAATGGCAAAGAATTAAGCACTTATTATCAGGTAATGATTTTTTTCCCTTGGTTATAGGTTGCCCAACAAAATCTGATTTATTTTTTAAAAGAACATATTTATTATATTTGAAAAGAAAATAGTAATTTCCCCAAATTTTAGTTTTGGATAGTAGCTTATGAAAAATTTACAACTTCATTGTGGCAAATGCTTCGCTTAATAAGGTTCTTGTCTGCAAACTATCTTTATACCTATTTTGACTTATACTATTTTATTTCTTTTTTATTTGTTTTTTACTTAGGTAGAACCAAGTACTAAATTATTTCCTGCAGTATTTGCACAAGCCACAAGCCCTAATGTTTTCCAATTTGAGTTGGGACGAATAAAGGTAACTATCACCCATTTAGTTTACTGTATTTAAAACATTCCTGATACCTCTGGTTCCAACTTTTTACAATGGTAACAACAGTGGAATATTTTTTTCCCTAATCCACTGGTAGAAGTGTGGACATTTCCTTTCTCAGTTCCTCATTATCCATTAGCTATATTGACAGGAAAACCTTGAATAAATGCAGGGTTATATACAAAATCAGTAACAGAACATAGTCAAATGGATTCCCTTCTCTCTTAGATCTCCCATTTATCTCCTATGACAATAGAAAACATGCCAAGCTCTGGTTTTATATTAAAACAAGAGAAAAATTGGTGGGGTTACAACCTCCATTTTTTTAAAGAAAAAAATCTTCAGTGACTATTTAACTTATTCAAGTAATCTGTTCATCATAATCTTTCTTTAGAAGACACATGGTTCTTCATCCATATATAGTTCTGGTTGGAATTTACCATAGCCAAAAGTTTCATACCCTTTGAACAAGAAAATTAAAAACAGGAAAGGTTCCTGAAAGTGTGAGAAGGTAATCTCTAAAAAGAAAAAGACTCCATAAACTCCAGTATCACTAATGTATGATAGACCTAATTAAAATATCTTTATTGGAATAGCACTACTGTCAGCCCTGGAGGGGCTGACATTTTAAAATTTGGATCTTCAGGGCTGCCACATGCGGTGGATGGGCAAGCTGTGGGAATGGGAGGGGAGTGGATGGAGACAGTGTGAGGTGTATAGCCATAACAACATTTTTTCCCTTGGGAGTCGGGTGTTCAGCCTACACCTGGGGAGGGGTGACTGGGAGTCAACTACAGTTGGGACAGTGACTTGATTGGATAATGTGATACCCATGTTGATGCAGGGGAAGGAACTTTGACTTTACTCTGGTGGGGAAACCCCGGGGGCTTTCAGATTCGTGTTTTCCCAGATGTGCCAGTATGACATTTCTAATAAATTCAAGATTTGGCCTGCTTTGGAGTTTTGATTTTGTTGTGGGTGTTACTTGGAACCCTGCAACTAGTATACTACCAAGACATGTCATACTTTTATCTCATGGGCATCTGGCAGATCAGCTTTTTTATTTTTATATATTAAATTTATATGCTGCTCATCTCACTATCCAAAGTGACTCTGCAGTATTTTATCACTACACTTATATGAGTTAGAGTCTGACTTCTTTTATTAAAGAAGTAGTTAGCCACACAACCATAGAGGAGTATGTTAATCTTCAATTTTCAGACTTTCATCAGAATAAGTGTTTTTCCAGGAGTCAGATTATCACCAAAGTACTCTCTGACATCTGAATCAATCAGAACTTTTGATTTCTTCCTTGTTTGTTTAGTTAAGTATTTGTACTTGAATGTATGCCTTTTCGTAATTCCATCCCTTAAAGTGGAAATATCAGATCCACAATGAAGGTCCAGTTAAACTGATTTATTGTTAATCATACCCAAGTATCTTTTCAACTAATGGTTAACATCTGCTTGTGGTTAAATAAGGGTCAACAGAATTCAAGAGAGGTTGGATTTAATTTGTGGCTATTTAGAGATTCTAGGCTGATCCTTTTTTAACTCTGCCTCCAGTTTTTGCCACTCCTATTCCTATACTTACGACAATAATGGCAATTTTAAAAATAATTAAAATCAAGCATAATTAAAAATTTGGCAAAAGAGTGGTTTTTTTACCATCATCCTAAATAAAGAAAGAGTAGCAGCCTATTTCATAGACTAGGAGCCACACAGAAGAAATATACCCTATTTATATTTTGTGATGATTAGCAGATTGGTTGCTGTTTACTCTACCACAAGCAATGGTCAGACACTTTTCAAGGATTGTCCTATATAAAACATATTTCAATAGTTAAGTTATATTGTTATCAGGGTGTGATAATTATATTTTTATATGCTCAGGAAGATCATAATTGATACACTGGTTTTAATACTGGAAAAAAAAAAATCTCCAAACGACAGCTGAAATTTAGGAGCTTTCCCAATCTGTGAACTGGTTTTGCTGGGAGAGTACAATCCCTTTCAGAAAAAGCTTTTTGGAAAAGCTAAATAGTTTCATGCAGATACTACACAACATAGGAATAAAGTGGAGTTCAGTAGGATACCATTGGTTAACAATTAACAAGTGTCAAAGTAGAGTCTGGCATCTTGGAATAGAACAACTAGAATAATTGCAAAATTATTTTTTCCAAGATCTAATCCTGCCAAATGGCCCAGAAGAATACCATGTTATACTTTACATAGACTGGTTATTGATAGCTTCATTCCAAACCAGATTTTGCTATCATGTTTGATATACTCTTTAGAGGCATTCTTGGTGTTCTCTGAGCTTGGTTGTTTTGTTACAGATGTTTCATTATCCAATTAGGTAACTGTGGAGAACGAAATGTCTACAAGAAAACAACCAAGCTCAGAGAGCATCAAGGACCCCACAATTCAACTCTAAGCCACAAATATTTTCTTCTATTGATAACTCTTCAGTTAATGGAAAGGTTTGATTCTGCGTCAGCATTAAAATGTATGTGTGTATATATATATATATATATATATGTAGGTCTTTGGTTATTCGGGTCTTCTCCCACGTAAAATTGGAAGTGTCTTGGCGACGTTTCGACGAAGTCTCATTCGTCATCTTCAGGCTGGTGTTCTCGGCTTCGTGCTTCCAGGAGCAATGTGAGATCGTAGCTGTCTCTTCCTTTTAACTGCTAGTGGGGGTGTGAGCTGATTGGGTGGGAACTTGGCTGTGTTCTGATTGGGTGGAGGTGTGTTCTGATTGGTTAGGGGCTCGGCTGTGCTCTGATTGGATGGGGGGTTGGTTGTGCTCTGATTGGCTGGGGGTGTGTTCTGTTTGGGTGGGGGCTTGGTTGTGCTCAGCTTAGTCTGAGTTGCAGGGGGATTTGAGCTGGTGAGCTGCGTTGTTGTTGTTTGGCTTCGTGTTTGTGGCCGTGCGAGCTCTTCATGGTGGGTGTCAGTCTGCTTCATGTATGGATTGGAGAGGTTTAAAGTGGCTAATGATGCAGCTGCAGTCTGGCTTCTGGTCCTTGGTCGTGGCTCATTATCAGTGTGGGTTTGAGTCTGCTTTCTGCGTGGATGTGTGGTGGTGACATCCTGTGTGGCTCTCGTGAGTGTGGGTCTGGTGTCATTCGTCGTGTTAGGGACCCGTTTGTCAATAAGGGCGGGTTTCCAAATGGCTGGTAGGCGGGAGGTATCGTCTCGTTTGTTCATGCTGTGTGGGCGTTTTTCTATCTCGATGGCTTCTCTGATTATTCTGTTGTTAAAGTGTTCAGTTTTGACGATAGTTCTGGTCTTTTTAAAGTCAATATCATGTCCTGTGGCTTTAAGGTGTTGGACCAGGGAAGAAGTGGGTTCTTCTTTTCTGTCAGAAAAGAAGAACCCACTTCTTCCCTGGTCCAACACTTTAAAGCCACAGGACATGATATTGACTTTAAAAAGACCAGAACTATCGCCAAAACTGAACACTTTAACAACAGAATAATCAGAGAAGCCATCGAGATAGAAAAACGCCCACACAGCATGAACAAACGAGACGATACCTCCCGCCTACCAGCCATTTGGAAACCCGCCCTTATTGACAAACGGGTCCCTAACACGACGAATGACACCAGACCCACACTCACGAGAGCCACACAGGATGTCACCACCACACATCCACGCAGAAAGCAGACTCAAACCCACACTGATAATGAGCCACGACCAAGGACCAGAAGCCAGACTGCAGCTGCATCATTAGCCACTTTAAACCTCTCCAATCCATACATGAAGCAGACTGACACCCACCATGAAGAGCTCGCACGGCCACAAACACGAAGCCAAACAACAACAACGCAGCTCACCAGCTCAAATCCCCCTGCAACTCAGACTAAGCTGAGCACAACCAAGCCCCCACCCAAACAGAACACACCCCCAGCCAATCAGAGCACAACCAACCCCCCATCCAATCAGAGCACAGCCGAGCCCCTAACCAATCAGAACACACCTCCACCCAATCAGAACACAGCCAAGTTCCCACCCAATCAGCTCACACCCCCACTAGCAGTTAAAAGGAAGAGACAGCTACGATCTCACATTGCTCCTGGAAGCACGAAGCCGAGAACACCAGCCTGAAGATGACGAATGAGACTTCGTCGAAACGTCGCCAAGACACTTCCAATTTTACGTGGGAGAAGACCCGAATAACCAAAGACCTACATACAAACACCCGCGAAAACCTGAGAAAACATATATATATATATATATATATATATATATATATATATATATATATATATATATATATATATATATATATAGTCCCTCAGTTCATTGGGATTATAGGACAATGGTTTTCCTTCCATGCAATATCAGGTCCAAGTCCTAAGGTGACACAATACAACCCAATAGAGTCCAGTTCTTTACCTTTTTAAACGTAATAGACTGAACCTTGCCAGACTAAAGCTATTACCTTCTAACCCAGGGGTCCTCAAACTTTTTAAACAGGGGACCAATTCATGGTCCCTCAGACTCTTGCGGGCCGGACCAGCTGGGTGGGTGTGGCCAATTTAGCAGCCATTAAACAATACACACAAATTAAACTTTAATTTGTTATGCTCCTGGGGGAGGAAAGGTTAGTGAAGGGAGGTGGTTGCCTTGGGGTGTGTGTGAGGGATTTCTGCTTGTGTGTTCTATCTCTGTCTCTCTCTCTCTCTCAGCGGGGGAGGCCAAAAATGGCCCCATTTTTGGCCCCCTTGGCCCCAGAACAACTCTGCCACCCAAAAATGAGGCCATTTTTGCCCCCTGGCGTCCTGTTTTTGCCCTCCTTGGCCTCCAGAACCATTCTGCTGTCCAAAAATGTGCACATTTTTGGTCTCCCGCGGCCTCCACGTTTCCTGTTTTTGGCCTCCCGAGCTTCCAGTACCATTCTGCTGCCCAAAAACGAGCCCGTTTTTGGCCTCCTGGGGCCGCCGTGTGTCCTGTTTTTGGCCTCCTAAGCCTCCAGAATTACTCTGCTGTACTTAAACGGGCCTGTTTTTGGCCTTCTGAGGCCTCCATGCATCCTGTTTTTGGCCTCCTCAGCCTCCAGAAGGCAGGTGTGGGCCGGTGGATAGCTGGGGCGATGTGGGCGGGGTAGCCTCGTGGTCCCATGTGGGCCAGATTAATGGCTTCGGCGAGCCATGTTCGATCCATGGGCTATAGTTTGAGGACCCCTGTTTTAACCCAATAGATATACTCTGAGAGATTTTAGAATGTGGTTTCCCTGAACCTATTTCACCCACCCCATTCAAGTTTGGGACTGCACAATTTCTTATTTTGGGCTTTTTGTCTCAGAATGAACTGCCTCCTCCCTAGGAAACCATGGTATGGAGATCCTCAGTCATCCAGGTCTTTGTTGTCCCAAATGTGCTTTTTCAAGAGGCAACTGGATTTTCTGTTTTTCTTTGGAGACATTTCGCTTCTCATCCAAAAGGTTTCTTCAACTTTTTGAATCACTAGCATCCATGGATAATGGACTATTAAAATCACATTGGCTAGGAGACCATGTTCTGTTTGCATAGATCTCCATATTTTCATACTGACAGAGTGATTATAGTCAAATTGTGGCATTTCTGTCAAAAGTAACTTTGGACATTCACATCAGTCAACCTATTTTTCTTGCATTCTTCCCCCTTCCATCTCATCCGCTAGAATGTTTGTTATATTTGTTACATTTTCACAGAATGATCTTTATGTATGAATGCATAAGATGACAATTCAAACACAGTTTATTTTTTTCCAGTTTACTGCATTTACTGCAGTACTGTTTTACTGCATTTACTGTTTTGCTCTGTTTTCAGAATGTAATGCCATTGTCAGCTGGCTTGTTCAAAAGTGAGCACAAAAATCCACTTCCTCAGTGCCCACCCCGTCTCCATGTTCAGTTTCTGACACATGTTCTTTGGAGCAGAGTGCCAAATCAGTTTCTGAAAATAGATATATCACGAATCAATGAACGGCAGGGCTGGTCAATTCAGTGCCTGGATTCTTTGCAGTTCATGTCCCTTCACATTCCAGAGGAAAACAGGTACTCCTTGGTGCATTTACAGATGAAATGAGATAAGATGTTGACCTTAAGTGTATGGTAAATTATAAATCTAAAAAAAAGGATACTGTAAGTATATATTCAAAAAATCCTATCAAATATGTAAAGGGAAGAAGGACAATAGGAAAAGAAAATTGAAACTAGGTAAATCTAGTTTACACCAACACTATTTATCACCTGTGTTTTGTTTTGTTTTATTTTACTATTTTATTTTATTTTACTATTTTATTAAATATTAATATTAATATTTATAAAATAATTTTTTAATTTTGATTTTATTATGTATCCCACCTTCATTATTTTTACAAATAACTCAAGGCAGTGAACATATCCAACACAACTTCTTCCTCTTATTTTTTCACAAAAGAACCTACTCCTATGAGGTAGGTTGGACTGAGAGAGACTAGCTCAAAGTCACTCAGTTTTCTTTCATGGCTAAGGCCGTGAACTAACAGCCTGCTACTTTCTAGGTACCTTCCCATAATTTTCTAACAGCAGAACCTATTTTTGCTTCCCTCAACTAATGTTCATCAATCACAGGAAATATCTTTTAAGTCTTTCTTTGCAAAAGATGTCTTCTATTAGTCATGGTTATTCCCAATTCAAGACTCTGTTTTTAATTCCAAAGGATAAATAATATTATCCAACCATCATTAGCTATAGTTACTGAATACATCAAAGTGCTAAGAAAGAAACTAAATTCTTGGTGAAAAATCTTAATTACTCAATAAAGAGTTGTACTTAGTCATTGAAAAAACTATTTTGGAAATAGTTAAAGTCTAACCAAACTTGGTTCCATGTTTGCAGATGTAAAAGTGCTCTCTAGATTGTAAGCCTTATCAATTTACTGACTTAGTAAGATAATAATTGTGAACTTGTTTTTAGAAAACTAATTGTATGGATGTAAAAGCACTTTCCACACAAAAAAACTGAAATCTGCTATGTTTAATTATTTTCCTTTTTTTTTTTATTGCAGGTCTATAGATATTTTAGAACTGTCAGAACAAGAAGAACTGCTAAAGTTTCATTATCATACTCTCAGACTATACTCAGCAGTGTGTGCTCTTGGGAATAACAGAGTTGCACATGCTATGTGCAGCCATGTTGATGAATCTCAGCTTCTCTATGCAATTGAGAACAAATACATGCCAGGCTTGTTACGTGCGGGCTATTATGAACTTCTCATTGATATTCACCTTAATAGCTATGCCACTGCAAGGTTGATGATGAACAATGAATTCATTGTCCCAATGACAGATGAGACTAAAAGCATTACTTTGTTTCCTGATGAACACAAAAAACATGGCCTACCAGGTATCGGGCTTAGTACATCTTTACGACCCAGAATACAGTTTTCTTCTCCCAGTTTTGTAAGAATTAATAGTGAATGCTACCAATATAGTCCTGAATTTCCTCTAGAAATTTTAAAGTCTAAAACCATAGAGATGTTGACAGAAGCAGTTCAGGAGGGTAGCCTTCATGTCAGAGATCCAGTAGGTGGTACTACAGAATTTCTCTTCGTTCCTTTGATCAAACTTTTTTATACCCTCCTTATAATGGGAGTCTTCCACAATGAAGATCTGAAGCATATCTTGCAGCTCATTGAGCCCAGTGTGTTTAAAGAAGATAACGGCGGTGAAGATGAAACCCGAATATTAGTGAAGGAACTAGTTACAGAAAGTCTAAATTTAGAGACAGGTGTGGATGAAATCAGAAGGGAGAAGGTTCCAGAAGAAGGACTTCTTCAAATGAAGCTTCCTGAGCCCGTCAAATTACAGGTAATTATGAAAGAATGCATAGGTAATCATATATTTTGTGGATTATTTTTCTACCTGAGACACATTTATGTGCCTATATACGCACAAATATATAAAAAAGAAAAATTTGGGTTGGCAGTTTAAGAAAAAGTTCTGGACATAAACAAAAGTGAATACAAATAGAAAAGAATATTTACAACATATGCATACTGAGAAGAATGTTGAGAAGAAGAAGAAGAATATTGACAGGGTAAAGCTGTCAATAAGCAATAAATAATGCATTAATCACAAATAATGTGGTCAAAAGAAAATTAAAATTTTAAGCTGAGGGAAAGATAAAGGCAGAAAATTAAGTTTTTCAGTATTTTAAAATGGAGACAATGAAAGGTTTAAAAAATAGAAATAGATGACAATGGCTGTAGGTTATATTAAAAAAGAGAAATGACTCAAGTTAAATAAAAGAAATATCCCATATCTGAAATTGTAATTTTAAAACTATGTTACCCCATTTATTTTGTTTTGTTCTATTAATTCTATTTCAGATGTGCCATTTACTCCAATATCTATGTGACTTCCAGATACGCCATAGAATAGAAGCCATTGTAGCATTTTCAGATGATTTTGTAGCAAAACTTCAAGAAAATCAGCGTTTCCGATATAATGAAGTTATGCAAGCTTTAAATATGTCAGCAGCTCTGACAGCCAAGAAAACGAAAGAATTTCGATCCCCACCACAGGAGCAGGTTGATAATCTAATAAATATTTTTATATTGGGGGGTTTGTTCAGTTTAAAGAAAATGTCTACAAGGTAATAATTTTCCTGGACCAGAGCATATCAGACTGTAAATAAAAGCTTTGGTGAATGAGAATTCTGATTTCCATAACATTCAGCAATTGTGTTTTAGTAGTCACTTTTTATAAGCATTTTGCTGTCCATGAAAAATATTGAACAGGCCTGACATTAATTCAACTGTTTATGAGTAAATATAGATTAAAATATTTTGTTTGGGGACACCACCACCCCTCATACATTAAACTTTTGGTGAGATGAGCTTTGCAGAATTCTGATGTATTCATTTTTTATATGCACATGTTTTTAGTCATCTCTAATTTGAATACTTCTAATTTTTCAATGGAAAAAGTTTATAAATACAGGTAATCCTCACTTAATTACCACAATTGGGACTGGCAGATTTTATCATTAAGTGATGTGACTGCTAAGTGAGATATCACAATGAACTTAATGACTTTCTGCCCTGTGTTTTAAGCGAATTACCCATGATTGTTAAATGAGACATCACATGACCATGACATGCAATTTTACTGCTGACTTTTCCATTAACTCTGGTTGTTTGTACAAATACGTAAATGATGATCACGTAAGCATGGGAGATTGTGACACTTTAAATGCCAATTGTTTGCAAAGCACCTAAATGCTGATCACATGACATACAACCATTCAATGGTTATAAATTACTTTTTCAACAGAATAGTAACTTTGAATTGTGGACTACTTGTGGTTTATTTTCTACTTTTGTATGTGGAGTTCAGTTGACCCTGTATTCTCTTCTTCTATCCTTGAAATATGTATCTTCAGGCAATATGAAGGTGCCTTGTATATTCATTACTAACTGTTGTATAAACAAGTTGTTGGAATTTGACTATAAATTCTAAAGAGTGAGACTTGATATCTTCCCTCCAGTCCTTCTCCCAAGCATGCTGTCCCCTATTTTGCTCTGAATGGGGATCTTTTAGCACAAGTTATGGGTCATGGAACCTGTACTAAGAGAAGAAGAATAGGAAAATCCTACTACATCTATTGGAAAGTTGCTCTTTTTGTTCCTTATTTTTCTCTCTTTTAAACTTCCTGATGCACAGAAGTTACCATTGGTAAAATGCAGCATCATGTATGTGCCAAGAGATTTTATTTGTGAGCCTTGCTATTTGTAAAAGAATAAATTAAAATTATTATGTAACTACACAGGGACAAATTAGGGTGCCCATTTTTAATTTAATTTTTAAAATCCTGAACATCATTTAAATCATTTCTAACCAGCACTAAAAGGAATCCTTGATGACATTGATAATGTCGTAGTGCAAGCCAAGAGACAAAGATGTGGCTGCATCATTTCTTTCAATATATCTTACAGGAACTGAATTACTGAGCTGTACAAAAGTGAATATAATGATAATTCATTAGAATGAACAAAATATATGCACTTCTTTCCATCCTTTCCTTCCATGGGGAGTTTCAAAACATGACTTGTGTCTAATAATATTATAGTAAATGTTTTATTCTACCTGCATATAATCTCTTGCATATTACTTCAAATATATATATTTGCTTTTAAAGATCAACATGCTACTGAATTTTAAGGATGATAAAAATGATTGTCCTTGTCCTGAAGAAATAAGGGATCATCTCCTGGATTTTCATGAAGATCTGATGGCACATTGCGGTAAACCTGAACTCTGTTAATTTGTCCCTGCTCCAAATATTAAAGAAAATAAAATACTGATAGTTTTATTCAACAGAATATGGTAGAGTGAAATGTAATTCTAATACAAATACACTTAAAATTGTACTGAATACAGTTTTAGAACTGCAGTATCCATATTGTCTTCAAGAACCTGCTGCCGAAAAGGACAAGTTATGTGAAGTTATACATCAATAAATTATGTACTTGAAAATATCAATCAAATTAGGATAGTTGTATTGAAATCTCTTAATGCTTTATTGGAATCAACATTCACTTCATTTCCTAATTAAAAGTTTGATTTCTGAAATACTCTAAAATTATGGCCAGGCATGATTTCAAATAATGAAGTAACTAACTAACTGCTCTCAAAGTTCTGAAACTAGTCTTGGAAATGAATATAGATATATTGTTTA
Source organism: Arizona elegans (assembly GCA_022577455.1). Taxonomy (NCBI): domain Eukaryota; kingdom Metazoa; phylum Chordata; class Lepidosauria; order Squamata; family Colubridae; genus Arizona; species Arizona elegans. Next base: position 267,115,742 of record JAKOOJ010000001.1, read on the forward strand.
GTTGTTTTAATTCTGTCATAAATATTTGATATTTATGTCTAGGTATTCAGCTAGATGAAGATGGAATTCTAGATGGAAACAGTGATTTAACTATTAAAGGTCGCCTGCTATATCTTGTAGAAAGAGTCACACACTTGAAAAAAAAACAAGCAGAGAAGCTAATTGATGATAATAACAAGAAACCATGTAAGTAAAGTAAAATAAGGTTTAGTTGTTACCTGAATCTAAAATAAACATAGTTTAATAATTCTATCATTCTGATATCATAATCTATTTCAGAATAAATGTCTATAAATTCAGTACTTTAACTTATAATATTCTGAAATAACTGCATGTTCTGGAACATAATACTACATTCAAAAAGTGCTGACTAAGAAGCTATATTTTCTGGCAAATCCTTGTTGAACTGATGGGATGCAAAACAAGTGGAATTCAGATAGGCTAACAAAATACTGAGCAAATGAATAATTTGCCACTAGTAAGGATGCATTCATGTGTAATTTATTTATTTATTTATTTATTTATTTATTTAAATTTTTATACCGTCCTTCTCCCGAAGGGCTCAGGGCAGTGTACAGCCATACTAAAACAACATATACCCATAAAATTTAAAAACAGTTTAAAATATATTAAAAATGTGGCCCTTATATTAAGAAACTACAAACACGCAATTAAAATTCATTTTCTAAGCCAGCCCAGACTGTTGAAACAATAGAGTCTTAAGGGCATGGCGAAAGGTATGTAGGTCGGGGATCATGCAAATCTCCGGGGGCAATTCATTCCAGAGGGCAGGTGCCCCCACAGATAAGGCTCTCCCCCTGGGTGTCACCAGTCAACATTGTGTGACCGACGGCACCCTGAGGAGTCCCTCTCTGTGGGAGTGCATTGGCTGGTGGGAGGCTATCGGTGGCAGAAGGCAATCTCGTACGTACCCAGGTCCTAAGCCATGGAGCACTTTAAAGGTGGTAACCAGCACCTTGAATTGTACCCGGAAGACCACCAGGAGCCAGTGCAGCTCGCGCAGGAGAGGTGTTACATGGGTGTGCCATGTTGCTCCCATAATCACCCGCGCGGCCACATTCTGGACCAGTTGGAGCCTCCGAGTGCTCTTCAAGGGGAGCCTTGTGGGAGGGGGGGTAGGTGTATGGTCTTTGATAGGCAATGAAATGATGCGTGGAGGCATTTACTTACACAAAATTCTTTACTTCTTTTTTTCTGGAAGTTTCATAGTTAGGCCAACTCTCTTCTGCAATGTGACCCATAGCCCATCAGGACAGAATCTTACACATTTATACCATTTAATTTTTATTGTGGAACACGAATGCATAAAAATGATGGTCATTGCATGACAGCAGTTTATCATATTTTCTTTGCCCTTTTCTCATCATTATTAGATAGAAGTTTATTATTATATTGTCATTAATTCACTTGCTTTATAAATTTAATTGGTTAAATGATTATCTTCAGTTTGTAATTTTATTTTAAAGAATTTTTTTTATTGTTATCCTTTAAAAATAATTGGAATTTTTCTAGCCCAATAACTAGTGAATCAACTGTTTCTTTTCCTCCATATTGACTCGGTACTTTTTACACATATAATTTCTAATTTGATTATGTATTATTTAGTGATTTGCTTTTTTCAGAAATTCATCGTTCTGAATTTCTAATCCAACTTGGCATAGCATGTGATGATTATTATTAAAGGTGGAAAAAAAGGTCTTGTTGTATGTTTGTCTTAATGCTTTCTACATCTAGCAACTCTCCAACAGCTGATATCAGAAACTATGGTACGTTGGGCTCAAGAATCTGTAATAGAAGACCCAGAGTTGGTGAGGGCCATGTTTGTTTTGCTACATCGCCAATATGATGGGGTTGGTGGCCTGGTCCGAGCCTTGCCCAAGACATACACAATAAATGGTGTATCAGTGGAAGATACCATCAATTTGCTTGCATCTCTTGGCCAGATCCGTTCTCTCCTCAGTGTTAGGATGGGCAAGGAAGAAGAAAAGCTTATGATTCGTGGATTAGGGTAAAGCCTTTCTTTCTACATATAATTTAATAGTTATATAATTGCTTTGGTTGCTTACTAGGAGAGAAGACTGATAATTACAAGTTTGTATCTCATAGGCTTCAAGGAATTTGCATTCTGGACAAATAGGCTAATATGTGAAACAAAAATCTAAAATACTGCTTATTTCTAACTCATTTCCTTCTGGCTTTTGACTCAAATTGAAATAATCCAAACAATGACCAGGTTCCTTGAGAATATGTGATAATATTTGGTAATTTCTTTTTCTTTCTTTTAGAATAAAACACCAAAATATTGGTGTTTTGTATTTTAACTTTTCCTGAATAAACTAAGTATTAGTTTATTCTTTATTCTTAAAAAAATACTATTTGATAATTTCATGAGGGAGATATAGATAAGATATAGGAAAGATGGCAGATCACATTTTTAAAGATAGGAAATGTGTTTTTTTATATGTTAACTTTCTTTTTAATAAGGAAAATGTTTCTGAGATCAAAGTATATGTTTTCTAGACAACTTAAACCATAATGCTTTCTTCCTATAAATCAAGCATATCAGTATCACATTTTTAATTTCTTTATATATTCATTTTTAAAAGTCTGGCTTATACAACAATGTAACATTTTTTAAAAAGTTCTCATAGAAACAAATGTGTATCATCCATATTCAATAGAGAACAACCCTGACTTAATTTAACTAATGAGCCATTAAAAATAGCAATCTTTTTTTTCCCTTGAAGAGAATAAAACTGTGGAACTCAGATTAAAAATCAAAGAGATGTAAAATCTACTTTTTGCAACTAAATCTGTCATTTTCATTTCTCTCATATTAAGATATTTTATTTTTGAATTATTATATGAAAATACTTTTAAGTTTTCAACTAAAAATAACAAAAAATCCTTGCCCTTTACTTTAGATTAGTTTTTCTCAAATATTTTGACTTTAGGACTCCATTTTAATTTGAAAAGCAGTAACCATAACTCCTTTTTTTTAAAAAAAAAAACTTTATGCTGTCACTTGAATTCACAGAGTTTCAAGTTCAATCTAATTCACCAATTTATGCAAATTTGTTCATTATTTTGAGGAAGAGAGAAGGATGAGTGTTCAGAAAGCCTTCCTAGGAACTTTGAGATATGTTCAGACAGAGTGGGAGTGATGTGTGAAACCCCAGTGATTTGCTTATGACCTTACAGTTTTAGAATTTCTGCTCTGGGGTACTTTGAATAAATTTCAGTTTTTTTGTTTTTAAAAATCACATTAAATGGTATGGATTTTATAAGTAGATGTACACTTACTGAGTTTTCAATTTACCTTTTTTTCTTTTTTACTATTTTTCTATTTCTAATAGGGACATTATGAACAATAAAGTTTTTTATCAGCATCCTAATCTTATGAGGGCGTTGGGGATGCATGAGACTGTAATGGAAGTAATGGTGAATGTACTTGGAGGAGGAGAATCAAAGGTAATGTATAAGACATCCTCACCAATAGTCAGAAAGAATCTGGTAGCATTTTTTAAGAGTAACAAAGTTATTATAAGCTTTTCTGACCTGTGGCTTATTTCCTCAGAGATATGAAATATCTTAAAGGAGGTAGGATTTAAATTTATTGGAATGAGCAAGGTTGAATTTACTGGGTGTCTGTATTCAAGTAAGGGTCTATCACCAAATGCCTCAGAAAGTAGAATGCTTGCATCTATTTTAATATACTTATTAAAAATGCATTGAGTGGCTTCAGTTGTGAGCTGTAGGTCAGCAGAAATCTGTTATTGTGGTTTCTCCCAGGGAATCAATCTGGCTCTATTGATTTATGTATTGATCTTATTGAATGTTTTGTTTAATTCCATCAGTGAGCTATCTTTGCCTCATGAGCACATCCAGGTACCTCAGCTGAAGACCTCCTGAATTTTTTTGCTTGCCAAATAATTCCCAGTTAAGTTTTTCTCAGGCAGCAGCAGCAAAAGATAGTTTAAGCTATTTAATGATAAACTGGGAGAGACCACTTTATCCATGTTTATACTAATTGTCATGTATTTCAATTCATGAAATTAAAGGCCCAAATTTTATTAAAATACAGACTTTACGGGGACAGTTTATTTTGTAGAACTATAATTAGCCCTAAACTGGCCCTTTATCCAAACACTAATATACTGTCTGGTATTGATGGGAAGTGGAATTGGGCTCTGTGTGTGTGCATTTATCAACTATCCAGATCACCATTGTATATACTGTAAACTAGTTAGCAAACATTTGTACTTAGATGCACAATAATATGCCTATGTGATTTATTTTTACATTTCTTCCTCCACCAATGATAAATACAATATACAATCCTATTTGGCTGTGATCAAGTGAAGAAATATGTGCAAATGAAGAATGAAACTACAATAGCATATTTTTGTATCTTCTCTTTTCAACCGGTCATTAAAATTAAGTCTACACAGGATATATTTTTAGGAATGTGTACATTAATTGGCATACATTTCAATGTTAATATTTTATAGTATGCATTTATTTTAAAGGATATTGAAATACATCACTTTAGTTATTTATTACTTTTTGGATTTCTGCAGGTAAGCTGCTCTAAAGATAAATGTAGAGATGCTGTATGTTGAATTCTGTCTACTTAATAAGGAAAAGTCTAGTGAACAATGACTACTGAAACCACTTGTCAAGAGAACTTGTGGCATGGGCTGGCCAAACATTTATGCAATGAAATAGTGAGAGAAAGGGGGAAAAGGTTAAGGCAATACTTTAATTTCATGTCAGAGTTTAATGAGGGACAAGCATATCATGATGGAGAAAGTCAGCAAGCTTAATTGGCTGACTTGGCAATCTACCAATAAAACATTTCAGAAAAATTCAGCATTAATTCTAAAGTATGAAAACAGGGTTGGTAGTGGAAGCAGTTAAGAATGTATTTTCTAAGAGATAGAGCTATCATCATTTTCAAAGAAGGGATTACTTGAAACAGTAGAGATAGGAGGCTTTCAAGACTTCCATTATTGACCTCTGTCTGAACACTGAGGTGTTGTTCATAGATTATATACTCTTGTACAGAAAGTCCTGTTGCAGTGTGATCTTAAAAATCATTTTGGTAATACCATGCCTAGTTGCAGAGTATTAATGAATAGATGGGGTCTAGGTGGAAGTTACTTCAGAAGATAATACATTTTGTCCAAAGTATACTTTGATCCTAGGAACCTTTCTCTGCGCCAATAACAAATTTTAGAATTAAATTTCGGTTGGCAGTAAACTTGATGGAAAAATCTTTCTTTGAGCAGAGGGAAAGTTTGAAGGCAGAGGGACTGAAACTATAGAATCTGCATAAAATTGAGAATATGGAGCAGGATTTTTTAAAGCAAAAATTCAGGCTTGATTTGTGAGGAGAAAGGGAAGAACATTCTCGAAACGTCAGAGAGCAGATCCACAATAAGGAGCAAATACTTGATGGGATTGTTGGTTTTTTTTACCTAATATCAGAACTAGCTTTTCCCAATTCAGCCCTTTTTCTCCTATTAGGAAATTCTTAGGATGCTGGGATTTTCTTGGTCATGTACTTAGAATTTTCCTTTGTTGAAAAAATTGCCAGAGTGCATTGGAATCTTCAGTTAGCCACAATGACACTCTATGATATCGTAGCACAAGTTCTGTTCTTGCATTAACCCATTACTTGCATTCAAATGTCAGGAGCACACATGTTATTTGGTTTACAATTTTTAATCTCATGAATAATAGAACTGAACTGAACTTTTCGTTTATCTATTATGACCAAACCTCAATGTGTCATTTTAGGTTTTTCTCCCTGTGATGGCTTCATTTTATAATGCACAGAACCAACTTTAATGGAGCCAAAATTTAAGCAACCAAGATTTTTATGATTCTTGAATATGTATCTAGATACAGGATTTGAGTAGTTTTGCAGAAAATTACATGAAAAAGGAAATATCTTTATCCTCAGGTTTTTATATATATACTATTCTTGCTTTTCTAACATAGTACTGTTTGTCTAGGAAATCACCTTTCCTAAGATGGTGGCAAACTGCTGTCGTTTTCTATGTTATTTTTGCCGCATCAGCAGACAGAATCAGAAAGCCATGTTCGACCATCTAAGCTATCTTTTGGAAAACAGCAGTGTTGGACTTGGTAAATATGTATTATATTTTCCCTACAATACATTACCCCATTTTGTATTTATTGCTGTGAAATCTTTTTGGAATTCACAAATTAATGGCTACTTTGTATGTTCATTTTAAGATGTTTCAAGGCTTCCAACACTTCTTAATAATGAATTATTCTTACTAATTAGTATTACGTGTCAGCCATTAAATTCACTGGCTGACCGTTTATGCAGTTTACCCTGCTTGGAAAGGATGTATTTTTACTGCATCCTCACACATCTCCTAAATACTGAAAATGTATGCCTAGTTGGTATATGGAGTAAAGTATTAATGTACAATAAAGACAAATCTTGTATTATTTGGATGATATTGACGCACCAAAAGCATGACTGTATATTATAAACTGTAGTTTTCAAATTTGAAACAATTTCATTTAGCTACTGTATTTTGTTAACAGGATTTTGTGCTGTTTTAACATGTTGCCAATTTCTGAAATTTATTTGATAGCTTCTCCTTCCATGCGGGGATCAACACCTTTAGATGTTGCAGCAGCATCAGTAATGGATAATAATGAGCTTGCACTGGCTTTAAGAGAACCTGACTTAGAGAAGGTAAATCATAAATAATATTATAGAATCTATATTTTGTAAGTATGCATATATTTTTAACATACAGTAACAGCAGTTTGCAACCTGTTAGCAATGTAATTTTCATATACAAGAACCCCATACACGACAGGACTTAAAATTCATACTACCACCTAGAAGTTTAATAGCTGATTGGTTATGCCAGCAGCTCTAATCAAAATTATTTTGATATTATGGTGCAATATGCAGTAGATTCCCACAGAATCTGAGAGTAAAAATGCCAATCATGGACCACTATTTTGGATACAGTAGTTAACTTATATGGATCCCCCCCCTCACACACACATGGAGGAAAAATAATAGGAGACAGAAGTACCCATTGTACAGCTCATTAAAAAGTGATCACTAACATAAGAAAAAAATCAGAACTATATTTCCAGAATAGAAATAAATTTAGAAATTTAGTACATTATTTTTTTTTCTGTAGATGTATTTACCACCAGATTGTTAATAAAGGTAAATACAATGAATTGTGTTTAAGCTGAAGGTTTTACATTGAGTTGAAGGTAAAGGAGCTAAGACTATAATGATTCTGTGGACAAAAGGACAGTCTGAGAATTATAGATGAAGATTTAAAGAGCCAGGATGGAGAAGGGAGGAAGATTCTATAAGTATGAAATGTGTAGTGGGCATCTTCAAATTGGGTAACAAATTATAAGATGACTATGGAATCTAGACATTGGTAAAATATATTTACATGGGGGGGGGGAGGGACAAGGGCAGTAATTGCTTCTATTGTTTAATTTTGTCTTGTTCTTAGGTAGTCCGCTACTTGGCTGGCTGTGGTTTGCAGAACTGTCCTTTACTAATTTCTAAAGGCTATCCAGATATTGGATGGAACCCAGTTGAAGGAGAACGATACCTGGATTTCCTTCGTTTTGCTGTTTTTTGCAATGGTAGTGTTAAGATTCTACAGTTTTTGAATAACCTTGCTATTCCTAATCCATTATATCTTAACTACATTTATTAATCTACCTGATGAAGTGTTGCTTCCCAGCATGGTTATGACATCATAGTTTGATGAATGTTTCCTTTTTAACCATCTTCTTAAGTCGCTATGCAGCACTGAGAGAAACCTTGAGAGAAAACTGGAATCATTCAGTGAATACCATATCTTCTCTACCCAACATCATTGGCATCTCCCTCCCCAACTTTATCCTTCTGTGTTGAGAATCTGTATGAAGCTCAGTTTATCCATTCTTTTTCTCCTCTCATATTCCAGTACATGCACTATAACTTTGCTAACTTCAAATATTCTGACACCATGCTCTGACTCCATCCATCTCTGACTTGCCTGTTGTGTTGTGACGTTTATAAGTGCTGACTTCAGGTTAAATACAAAATGTGCTGAAATACAATTATTAGGAAATAAGAAAGGCAAGAAGAGGCTCTTCTAATGTGGTGGCTAAAATAACTTCTAATGTTGTTAACTGAGACTCTTTTGGATACTGATAAAGTGGATGGAGTTTCTCATAGTTTAACTGTTTAGTTCAGTCTAAGGAAGTTTGCTTTTGGGCTAGAGATAGTGGCGCTTCAGGCAGTATGTAAGTTCTCTCTCTTTGCTAATATAATTGTCAAATTTCAAAATGAATAAGACAATGGATGGATGAGAGAGAGGGGAGGGGGAGGGAGAGAAATATTGGGCTTTTTAATCATATGTTATAGAAACTAATTCCAGATTTTTGGCTTCATCAAGTAGTTAAGTTTCTATATGATTGTAGGAGAGAGTGTTGAAGAAAATGCTAATGTGGTAGTCAGACTGCTCATTCGACGGCCTGAATGTTTTGGACCAGCACTGAGAGGTGAAGGTGGAAATGGCTTACTTGCTGCCATGGAAGAAGCCATAAACATATCAGAAGATCCTACAAGAGATGGTCCTTCATCAACTAATGGATCTACTAAAACATCGTAGGTGGAATGGAAATGTTTAGTCCCTAAATAAAATTTCTTTCAGGAGTCACTGTTTCTAAAATGAACTGTATGGTGCTGGTCTATGACATTAATAACATTTATTGATTCGAAATTCTATTAGGCCTATCACAAAGCCTGATACATTTCTTAAGTATAATATCTAATGTTAATTTGTATTGAGAATTTTCATAACAATGTTATTTATGATAAAAATGATAAGAATCTTCTGTTTACTTTAAATAAAAACCCTCAAGATCAGAAGATTTGCAAAATCAGTATATGGACATAAAAGCATTTGTAAGCCATATATCCTGTTTATATCCTGTCTGCCTACCCATAATAGATAGGCAGATAGTGTTTAATCACTATGCTGCATAATTTAATTTACATGTTATAATTTCCATATGTTCTAAATTTCTTATGGCACAGATCAGGGGTGTCAAACTCAAGGTCCAGGGGCCGGATCCCAGCACACCGTGGGTGCATAGATCTGGCCCATGGGGCTGCCCTGGAAGCAGCGAAGGACTGGCCCGCAGTGCCTCTGCCCGTGAAAAGAGAGCTAATGAGGGCCATACATGGCTCTCCTGAGTTCCATTTTCACTGGCAGAGGGTTGCAGGAAGCTGTCGCAGCCAAAAACTGAGCTTGTGAAGGCCATGTGTGGCTCTCATGAGCTTCATTAACATTGGCAGAGGGTTGCAGGAGGCCGTCTCAGCTGAAAATGGAGCTCGGGAGCTCATTTTCGCTGGCAGAGTGCTCAGACCTTTACAGGCGCCCCCAACATGTGTGACATCAAGATGGCCATGCCCACCCCAGCCTCCCGAGGTTAAACACAACCCTGATGTGCCTCTCAGTGAAATTGAGTTTGGCAATAGATCCTTTTACTGACATGGATTTTTCAGTTCACCAGCTATTATAATTGTTGAGCAAATAGTGTTCCCACTGTTTTCAGAGAATCTTTTGTCCTTTGATCCAAGTTGAATCTGTAGTCTGATTTCACCACCAGCATGTGGTGGCATAGTGGTTAGAGTGCAGTACTGCAGGTTACTTCTGATGCCTGCTGGCTGCCTGCAATTTGGCAGTTCAAATTTCATCAGGCTCAAAGTTGACTCAGCCTTCCATCCTTTCGAAGTGGGTAAAATGAGAACCCAGATTGTTGGGGGCAATATGCTGACTCTGTAAACCACTTAGAGAGGGCTGTAAAGCACTGTGAAGTTGTATATAAGTCTAAATGCTATTCCCTTTGTAATTTAGAACTATAGAGAATTGTTATGGGTAATTACTGCTAAAAAGCTCCTTAAACATTTATATTTATGTGGTGGCAGTTGAAGGTAAATATGGCTTCATATCTTAGAAATGAACATTCCTTTAAATGAGTAGAGGCGAATTTATCTTTAAAAATGAAGTGGCTTAGAAGAAACAGAGAGAAAAGGAAAGTTTTATTTTCCCCCACCAAGACATATCTGAGCTAAGTCTTTTCTAAATGGGGGAGATTAAATGTGTAATGAAAAGTTAACCATATCTTCACTTCTTAGATTCTTCCCCAAAGATTCAGAGGTTATTTCTATTCCATTTCCAATCCCCCCTCCCTTCTCTCACATTCATGCACACATTTATATTTATAGTGTGGCATAAATTTTTATGATTTGTATACCATATTTGAAAAGTAGAAACTAGAATACTCTATTATATAAAATATAAATGCCTAGAAGGAATAAATAAGATTCGTTGTGACTGTGGGCAGGTGGTTTATGCTAAAAAAAAAGTTAGAGACATTGTATATCCGTACAAAAATGCCCCCTCTCCAAATCCCACCAAACAAAAAGCCTATTCTTTAAGCCAAGGGCTTAAAATTTGTGCAAAACTTTCACTATAATCCTAATTGTCTTGCTTGATCACTAAAGTCTAAGTTTTAATTGGTTATGCCAAGGCTTGAACATAGGTATCACTAAAGTTGCATTATATAACAGATTTAATACAGACATTATTATTCCTTCACTATTTTTAAATTTCTTTGAAAAACTAAACAGAAGTGAAGTAGAAGAAGAGGATGATACTGTTCACATGGGAAATGCCATCATGACTTTTTATGCTGCTCTGATTGATCTCTTGGGCCGCTGTGCTCCAGAAATGCATGTAAGTATTCATGTAATTAGTACTTACTATTTTTGTTGAATTTATATCTTATCTGTGTTAATGAATAATGTGAACCAGAATATGTGATTCTTCATCCTTTTTTCTGATTCACATATTCCTGAATTCATGGACTTATGAGTGAGAGAGTGGTACCCATGAACAAAAAGATATACCAGCAAATTCTGGGTAATGACATGGTTTGCAGGAGTATGAAATCTTCAGCAGGATCAATCTTATTTCTGTGTAACTTAGTGAAAATTTAATATTACAGATAATTATGTGGCTGAGAGAAAAAAAATAACAACAATAAAGGGGGAGATACAATTAAGTGCATGGAAAAATAACTATTCTATGAACTTCATTTTATATTTGTATTGATATAGATAACTTCAGAGTTCATATAGACATGCTAAAATTCAAAATGTTATTGTAGATGGAATTTAGGAATCAACATACCTACTTATTACCTGACAGTGAGATGGGTGGCATATAAATGTAATAAATGAAAAGAATCTACTTCACTTGGACCACCAGATTTTTTGATTGGATGTTGTATGGGGAAAAGAAAGAAAGTGTAAATAGATATTGTGTGGTAGTGGTAGTTGAATGGAATAAAGTAACTTAAGCTAGAATAGAACCACTTCACATTCTAGCCATAGGGAAATTAAATATGTAATTTGACTTTTTATAAATGTGAACTTTTCATTTCTGTCTTTTTTGACATAGAAATGATAGAAATGACTGTTGCTATAATTGCCTCTTCAGATCCTTCAGGGGAATATTTACCACGAGAACGGCACCTCCTTTTAATAGTGCGTCATTGGAATATGATACCAGGCCCATCTTTAAACAGATGTTGAGCTCTTTGAGATTTCAAGTTATAGTGTATTAATTCACAGAATTATTATCTGGTGCACATGCATTTATAATTAGATTATTCATAGAATTCTTATGTATAAGGAAATATCTACATTCTTTGATTGCTGCATTCTCATACAAGCTATCTAAATACTTAATTGCCTTATTCCATTAGCTCATCCATGCTGGCAAAGGGGAAGCCATTAGAATCAGATCTATTCTGAGGTCCTTGATTCCTTTGGAGGACTTGGTGGGTGTAATTAGCATTCCTTTTCACATGCCAACAATAGCAAAAGGTAAGAAAACTTGCAGTTTTTCCTCCTATTATTTATTATGAGTGACTTTATTATTTCTTCTTCATCATGTGTGTAGAAATAATTCTCTCTCTCTGTTCCCCCTCCTTTCCTCCCCCGACCCTCTTTTTTCCCCTCAGATGGCAACGTTGTAGAACCTGATATGTCAGGGGGGTTTTGCCCTGATCACAAGGCAGCGATGGTATTGTTTCTTGACAGGGTCTATGGAATTGAAGACCAAGATTTTCTTCTACACCTACTAGAAGTTGGCTTTCTGCCAGATCTTCGTGCAGCTGCTTCTTTAGATACGGTAACAAGTAACTTTTAACTTTTCTTAATTAGTGTTTTCTGTTTTATCCAGATTTATCCTGTGCATAAATTTTGATACTTTTAAATACCTTTAAAAATGATGAGTTAGTGTTTTCAGTTAAGGCTGAACACTTTGGATTCAAAGGGCACAAGGTGTGGGAGCCTTCATGTACTCCAATCTTCAGTTCTTTAAGGCAATGGTGAATTATCCTGGAGTTCCATGGCTGTCTTTTGTAGTTGCTGTATTATTCTTGGAAAAGAAACATTTGCTTTAAAGCTTTTGAGACCTGGGAGCTCAGGACTCAAAAGTTTAGTGGAAAGTTAAAAGTGAACACAGTTTCTCAATGTTAACTAACCTTAAAAAAATGACATTTAGGTTAGTAGAGAGAATGAGTGAGGGCACCTTGCATTTTTTATTATATAATATTCCTCTTATACAAGTGGGTTTTGAAGTTGAAACCTTGACATAGCAACATAGACATCCAGTTTTAAAAAATAAACTGTAATTCAAGCACAAATAAAATGTTCAAATGAAGTTACTTCTGTCTGATTAAATATCTGATCGTTACTGCATAAGATGATGCAGAGTGTTGAGCCATCACTGCTATTTCAAAATGAATGCAATTTTAATACGGGAATAATAAAGCAAATGATATGTTTTAATTATTTCTACTGCAGAAATTGGGGCAACCATGAGATAGCCAAAAGATGCAGAAAACCTTATTGCCATCTAGTGGTCCTTCAGTGTTTGCATTCTTAGTTTTAATAATTTTTTTTTTTTAAAAATAAAAGATGAATAAAGAATATATATATATATATATATTTATTTCACATTCTTAGCGGCTCTGAAAAGGCTTAGCTCAAACATACTGCAACTGTGTGTCATTTTTGTGAGCTGCTTTGTAATTTGTTTTATAGGTTGCCCTGAGTGCCACAGATATGGCCCTGGCTCTTAATCGGTACCTCTGCACTGCTGTTTTGCCTTTATTAACAAGATGTGCTCCTCTTTTTGCTGGAACAGAACATCATGCTTCCCTTATAGATTCCTTGCTACATACTGTATATCGGCTTTCCAAAGGCTGTTCTCTTACCAAAGCTCAGCGGGATTCTATTGAAGAGTGCCTACTCTCCATTTGTGGGTAAGGATGGGTTAGACACTGTGGGTGGAGAAAGAAACACTAAAGGGAATACCTTCTGCAAGATACTCTTTTTTTAAAATATATTGTTATTAAGATTTTTGATTATAATAGTTTAACCTAATAGAAACTACACTTAGAGAAAGAGAACAGAAAAAGTACAAGAAAAAGGAAAAGAACATAAAAAAGGAGAAGAAAAGAAATATGTAAAGAAGAGATTTTCAAGCTTGATTGCATCAAGTGTAAACAAACTTAATAACTTTTCACCTCCTATAAGGTTAAACAGATAACTCTTCATTCCATATCCTATCTCTTATCTATAAGCCAATCCATAAAACATAAAATACATAAAAAAGCAAAAATTCCATAAAAGGCTGCCAAAACTTTGCAAAAATGTCTTATTTTACCCAGATCAAATAAACCAACTTTATATTTCTTCTTTTTACTTCTACAGTCCTTATCTTTAATTCAATCAAATAATGTAGAATTTTCAGTTCTTCTGATTTCTTCAAAGCTTTAACAAGCTTCTTTTGTAAATCCACTGGATTTTGCAAATCCAGTAAGAAAATATTTTAATAGCTAATAGCTTTAAGCTGTGCAATAGGCCATTTGAAAAAGTCATTAGAAAGTGAAGCTTGCAAACTTAGTGTCCTTTAAAAGCGAGATGGTGATCCCTTCATCGTCCAGTGCTCAAACCTGCAGAAAATTGCTGTCCTGCAGTCTCCTCACAAGAAGCAGCTGTCTAGAGCACATGTGGGTAATCTCCTGTCCTTTTCTTATCCAAAAAGTTTCCATCAGTTCCTGAGACATTAGTCAGTTGACTATACCTCCCCTAGAAGTCCTGTAATAAATTATTCTTGAAGCTGTTGCTTGCTTGAAAGAAAAATGAAAATAAACTTCATTTAGGAAACAACAGGTAGATAGCATGTTCTTACAAAAGTAGATAAAAAGGTATAGAGTTCCTCTGCTAACTGTTTTTGTATCTGTTAAGGGAAGAAGTCAATAATTTCATGTATGCAGGAAGTTTGTGCAGCTGGAGTTGAATTCCAGTAGGATGTAGGATTGATAGTAAAATGAATCAACAGATCAAAAGTATCTGTAATTACTTCAACTACTAGCATGTAATAAATACCAGGGGTTAACTAATATGTAATGATTATAGTAATAATAAAATAGATTCCAGGACTGATGCTGTTAAAATGCTATAACATCTAATTAAAAAATAATGCATTTCTGAGGTATCTTCAAATAAATGAACATTTGCTAAGACAGAATATATAGTTAGTTGGTTAGTAAATTATCCACAAAGTCAACAGTGAAAAACAAGAATTTGTTAAAATGTAAAATAAATTATGTTTCAGACACTGCTGGGAGGAAGGGATATATTTATCTGATTATGCCTGCTTGCCAAACTCCAAATATGAAATATAATAGTTTTTTACTGTATTACCAAAGACAAAACATAAATTTTGTCAACTTCAAAGAAAAGGATAAAGGTGAAATAATGTTAAAGGAAAACAACTGAATATGAATACAGAATTTTTACTACCTTCCTCATTGTTTTGTCCCACACTGGCTTTGTTCAATCATGAGTCTGAACATATTTTATCTCCATATTTCATGTACTGTTATCTTTTAATCAGAAATACTGATTAAGCTTCTGTAGTGATTACAGATTACTCAACTTGCATAATCACAATAATGGTTATAAATCTAGTCTATGTTGTACTGAACCTTTTTTTTCTACTGATAGTCAGCTAAGACCTTCAATGATGCAACATTTGTTGAGAAGATTAGTATTTGATATCCCTCTTCTAAATGAACATGCCAAAATGCCTCTTAAGGTAAGTTTGATTTTTTTTATAAAATATACAATTAATGTCATTAGGATCACCTATCAAAAGAAACTGGTGATATTCTGATTTGCCTTGAAGTAAAAATATTAGCCAATCATGGCCAATGTTACATTCAGTGTAATATTCAAACCCTAAATGTAGGATGATCACAAAAACTACGTCATGGTTATTCTGTTATTCTTTTGTTCCGTTTTGATAGTTCAGTTGTAATTCAAAGCTGGATAAAATTTAATATTTCTTATTTAATAGTGCTTACAAAAAGCTAAACATTAAAAACACAGACTTGGCCTAAGGCTTGCTGTATATGGCTTGCTGGCATGCAGTGAGGAGGAGGTTGTGGGGTTTTTTAGTTAAATTTTCATCTCGTATTTTAAGAGGGTCTGGGAGGGGGGACGGGCTTTTAAGGGGACCCGGGAAGCAGAGAGGGGGCTGTAGAGATGGACGGAGAGGGTCCATATAGCCACTGTGCGGGGTGGTGGGTTGGTTGGGTGCAGCGGAGGAGGCGAGAAGGGTAATCTGACCAGGGTGCCGGGTGGTGAAAAGAAGGGCAGTTCCATTAATGTGATAAGTGGGAGGGGTATGGCAAACGCAGGGGGCCATATCAGGTTCTGGGGGTGTGCACGCGCTGTCTTCGACCGATTGCGCACTCCGGCCCCCATAGCGTGGCTTGTGTCCTGGATTGCACAGAATCTCAGGCCCTGGGTCCTCAACTGATGTTATGTAATGCCAGGTCGGTAATTAATAAAGCCCCCCTCATTTGTGAACTTATTATGGAGGGGGGTGCAGACCTGGCTGGGATTACGGAGACCTGGTTGGGCCAGGAGGGGGGGTGGTTCCCCTCATTGAAATGTGTCCTCCAGGCTTCCATGCATTTCATCTGCCGAGGGCTCAGGGGAGGGGGGGGTAGCGGCAATTATTAGAGAAAGTCTTTGTCCGAGGGAGGCCACTGTTCCTCAGATAGCCTGATGTGAGTCCCTTCTTGTGAAGTGGGGTCGTGGGGTGCAAATGGGTTTGCTGACTACGTATTTGGCTCCCTGCCACATGGCAGCGACCCTGCCTGAGCTACTCGATGTGATAGCCGGGGTGGCAGTTGATACCCCCAGATTTATTGTTATGGGGGATTTCAACCTGCCATCCGTCGGTGAGACGTCAGAGGTGGCTCGGGAGTTCATGGCTTCCATGACTGCCATGGACCTGACCCAATCAGTGCAAGCCCCACTCACACAGAGGGACACACTCTGGACTTGATTTTCATCTCTGGTCAGTGGCTGAATGATCTTGGTAGAGGGGACCTAGACATTAAACCCTTGTCATGGACAGATCATTCACTCCTTCACTTAGACTTTCAAGCCGCTTCCCCCCGCTGCAGGGAGACGGAACCGACTGATGGTTCTGTCCCAGGCGCCTGATGGATCCCGAAAGGTTCCAGATGGAGCTTGGGCCGTTTCCGGAGACTCTGGCACACGACTTGACTGAAGTCCTGGTGGCCGCCTGGGATAGTGCGGCTGCAGGGGCTTTGGACCGCTTTGTGCCTTTGCGGCCTCTGACCCAATGCCGACCTCAACCAGCTCCTTGGTTCTCCGAGGAGCTGAGGGAGATGAAGCATCAGAAAAGACACCTAGAGAGTGTTTGGAGGACTAGTCAATCCAAATCTGACCAGACACAGGTGAGATCTTATATCAAGACCTACCTAGAGGCGATAAAAGCGGCAAAATCTAACTATTTTTCCACTCTTATCGCATCTGCAGAGAACCGCCCAGCCGTTCTGTTTAGGGTAACCCACTCCCTCCTTTGTGTGGTAGTGTGGGAAGATCCCTTGCAGGGTCGATCTGAGGATTTGTGCAGTTCCTGCATGATAAAGTCACTCAGATTCGGGAAGGCTTGGACTCCAACTGGATAAGTCCGGGGAGGGAGACGGGGGTGAGTCTTGAGAATATTATCTGGGAAGAGTTTAACCCCGTGGCTCCCGAGGACGTGGACAGTATTCTGGGTAGGCTTAGTGCTGCCACATGTTTATTGGACACCTGTCCCTCCTGGTTGGTACTGGCCTCCTGGGAGGTTATACGAGGCTGGCTCCAGGGGATTATAAATGGCTTCCTTGAGTGAGGGTGCCTTTCCCGCCGCCTTGAAAGAGGCGGTGGTGAGGCCCCTCCTGAAGAAGCCATCCCTGGACCCGGCTGTATTAGTAAATTATTGTCTGGTCTCCAACCTTCATTTTGTGACGAAGGTTGTCGAGAGTGTGGTGGCACGACAGCTACCCCAGTACCTGGAGGAAGCTGTCTGTCTGGACCCATACCAGTCGGGCTTCAGGCAGGGGTATAGCACAGAAACGGCATTGGTCGCGTTGGTTGATGATCTCTGGAGGGCTCGGGACAGGGGTTGCTCCTCTTTCCTGGTCCTATTAGATCTCTCAGCGGCTTTTGATAACATTGACCATGGTATCATGCTGAAGCAGTTGAGGGGATTAGGAATTGGACGCACCATGTTACGGTGGTTCTCCTCCTACCTCTCTGACCGCTTGCAGTTTGTGTTGGCAGGGGGGCAGAGGTCGACCTCAAGGCGCCTCGCTTGGGGAGTGCCGCAGGGATCGGTCCTCTCGCCCCTTCTGTTCAACATTTATGTGAAGCCGCTGGGTGAGATCATCCGTGGTTTTGGGGTGAGAGTCCATCAGTATGCTGATGATACCCAGCTATACATCTACACCCCAAACCACCCCAATGATGCCCTTGATGTGATTTCCCGCTGCCTGGAGACTGTGCGAATCTGGATGGGGAGAAATAGGCTCAAACTCAACCCTTCCAAGACTGAGTGGCTGTGGCTTCCGACATCCCGGTATAGTCCTCTGGTGCCATCGCTGACTATTGGGGGTGAATCTCTGCCTCCCACAGAGAGGGCTCACAATCTGGGTGTCCTCCTGGACTCACGGCTATCTTTAGAAGAGCACATGACGGCCGTAGCCAGGGGGGCTTTTTATCAGGTTCGCCTGATCTGCCAGTTGCGTCCCTTTCTGGACTGGGATGCCTTGCGCATAGTCATTCATGCCTTTGTCACCTCCCGTCTGGACTACTGTAATGCTCTCTACATGGTGCTCCCCTTGAAGAGCACTTGGAGGCTCCAACTGGTCCAGAATGCGGCCGCGCGGGTGGTTATGGGTGCACCTCGTTACGCCCATGTAACACCTCTCCTGCGTGAGCTGCACTGGCTGCCAGTGGTCTTCCGAGTGCAATTCAAGGTGTTGGTTACCACCTTCAAAGCGCTCCATGGCATAGGACCAGGATATCTACAGGACTGCCTTCTGCCACCAACAGCCTCCCACCGACTGAGGTACTCCTCAGGCTGCCGTCGGCCAAGTTATGCTGGCTGGCAACACCCAGGAGAAGAGCCTTCTCTGTCGGAGCCCCTGCCCTTTGGAATGAATTGCCCCCAGATATTCGTAACATCTCTGATCTCCAGGTCTTTCGCTGTGCCCTCAAGACCCTACTGTTCCGACAGGCGGGGCTGTCTAATTGAATGATTTTAAATTGGGTTTTAACTTTGGGTTTTAAAATTCGGCCAAAACTATTTAATGATTATAATTAATTTTAACTATGATATTATATATTTATGTTTTAATTTTGGCTGTACACTGCCCCGAGTCCTTCGGGAGGAGGGTGGTATATAAATAAAATAATAATAATAATAATAATAATAATAATAATAATAATAATAATAATAATAATAATAATAAAAGGGATGCGGCAGAAATGGAAAATGAAGTAATTATCTCAGTTAGAGACAGGAGAAAAAGTTTTTCTTACCTTCATATATACAAGTTGTATGAAGGTTATTTAGAAGACTTATTTCATTCATTATTTTGGAAATTTTCTCCCATACAGAAGAGTGTTTTGCCATGACCTATCAGTGGTTAAAATGATTTGAATCTTATTAAGTGAGACCATCCATAGGTTTGGAGATAATCTAGAAATATGGAAGTAATTATTTGCTGAATGTTTAACTTAAAGAAAAAGCATCCAAAATCCTTATACTAATTTAACAAATAATAGATTAATTCTGCCATAATTGTTGATTGGATTGAGATAATTACTTTAATTTTTATGTCCCTTACTTGTTGCAATATCTGCATCTGTCATTTAAAGTGATTATATGTAGCAACCTCACCGAATAGGCAGTGCCTTGTCAGAAAGTAAACCTTCATGTTTCTTTTTTAGTTGCTGACAATTCATTATGAAAGATGTTGGAAATACTACTGTTTACCCGGAGGGTGGGGCAACTTTGGTGCTGCATCAGAAGAAGAACTTCACTTGTCCAGAAAGCTGTTCTGGGGTATTTTTGATGCCTTATCTCAAAAGGTAACATTTTAGGATGTGATATATTAATATGTATTAACTTTACTTCTTGATGAATATGCAAGGCTGCATATTAGAAAACAAAATTATGGTGCTCAAATATATCTTCTTTAAAAATTAATTCGCTAGGAAATTACTTTAATAAATGTTTATCATGTTCTGTAACTTTGTTGCCTTTAATAGAAGAATTATATTAAATGAAAAATTTGCAATAGTGGCGAATATTCCATTTGTGCTAGCAGTGTGAGGTAGGGATGAATATGAGCGGGGTAAATATTTATAAATAAAAGTAGATTTCATTTTTTTTAATTCAACATATATTCCACCTTTTATTTGGGAGCACAAAGTGGCTTCTGTCCTCTGTTTTCTCCAGTACAAGAACCCTGTGAAGTAGGTGGACCTGAATGATGGTGGCTGGCCCCAGATCACCCAGTGAGCTTCTATGGCTGAAGCTGGCCAAAACCTGTAATTCCAAGCTTCTACTCCAGTACTTTAATCACTATAAATGCCACACCTGGTTCTCAGAAATTCTTCCATTGATTACTGTTGTTAATGTTTAGTGTGTCATAGGGAAAGAGTCTAGTCCTCAGCAAACTCAACTGCTAGTTAGAACTACCATCATAACCCTAGAATTGAAAAATATTGATTCAACTGACAATTGCAACTAACTCAGCAGACTATTAAACCTAAAAAAATCCTCCCCTCTAAATCAACATTTGAACAAATGTTTACCTGGTACTTAATTGCTAATCTATCTGCATATAATCTATCCTTTATAGGGAACAATATCCCAATGGACTTGATGGCTCTTACCTCTAGTGCAGGGAAGGGACTGAGGTGAATTCCCTTGAGAAGTGTGGCTTTGTTTTACTTAGAAAGCCTGAAGTAGTTTGACTTAAAAGTAAACTTAATTAATGGAATATTTTCTTTTACTAAAAATAAATACAGTAATATAGTGGTAATAGAATGCTGGGACTTTTTCCAGATAAATGGAAGTTGTCTTAATTTTTTACCAGGGTTTTTTGCATCCTATTTTGTCTTTATAGAAATATGAACAAGAACTATTCAAATTAGCACTGCCATGCTTGAGTTCTGTAGCTGGGGCTTTACCTCCTGATTACATGGAATCAAATTATGTTGGTGTTATGGAAAAACAAGCTTCCATGGATTCAGATGGGAACTTCAATCCACAGCCTGTTGATACTTCAAAGTAAGGGTGTTTTCATAGTTTATATTGAGCTGAGCATAACTTTTAAAATAATATGAAATAGCAATAACACGTAGACTTATATACAACTTCACAGTGCTTTACAGCCCTCTGTAAGCAGTTTACGGAATCAGCATATTGCCCCCAACAATCTCGGTCCTCATTTTATCGATCTTCGAAGGATGGAAGGCTGAGTCAATTTTGAGCCTGGTGAGATTCAAACTGCCAAATTTCAGGCAGCCGGAAGTCAGCCGAAGTAGCCTGCAGTACTGCATTCTAACCACTGCGCCACTATAGCTCATAATACGAATATAGTGTTGTTTTCTTTGGTGCTGTTAAAACATCTAGCTGTGTTGCTATAAAGAATGTATCTGTCATAAACAGGATTTCCAAGAAATCATTCTTCCTTAACGATTTGTTAATGAAGGTTGATTCTCAAATACAAAAATATTTAAATTATTTAGAAAGAATATTTCACATTTGTTTTCTAATAATCATATTATATTAAGTATAAGTACAATTGGCAATTTAAGTTTCCTTTCTATTGAGTGACTTCATTTTTTCCAAAATTGTTATAAAATGATCCAATACCAGTTGTCTGAGAAACTACTAGAATTAGAGAAATGCAAATGCTGATATATTTAAATGATTTTAAGGTAAAATAATTAAATATAAAGAAAAAACTGTCATGAAATACTTATCTTTGCCTTGTTTGTTCTCACTCAGCATTACAATTCCTGAAAAACTAGACTACTTTATAAACAAATATGCTGAACATTCTCACGATAAATGGTGCATGGAAAAGGTAAAGTGTATGTTCACATCTGTGCATCCTTTGCATCTCTCTCTCTCCCCCTCCCTCTTCTCTCTGTCTCTCTCATGCTGCTGGGATATATGTAAAGCATTAGGGAATGAATCTTGCTAATAATCTGACTTTATTTTTCATTTCAATATTCATCATGGAATTTTGTTTATGTTGCATTAATTCAAACATTCTAATTCTTTAATCAGATTTTTAAATTTTTAAGTGCATTTACTTTCCCTAAGAAAAGGATCAGCCCACTTTTTACATTTTACACAGATCCATTCAGTTAACAAGTTTATTTTAATAAGATTTTTTTTCATATCACAGTTTATCATCACATAATTGGATGGCTGCATTTGCATGGTTGTCTTTTACAATGCCATTATTTTTAAAACAGATTAGTTTTTTTAAAAATAGTATTTGTCCCAGTCACTTTCACTTGAAAAACATCTGTATCTTTCTTCTGAAGATTTTGAAAAATGGAGATTGATACTGCAAGAGGTTATAATCATTAGTATTTTTTTTGCAGATTTTTGCAAATTTTTCTGATGAGCTGAAACATAGACATGCAGGTTCTTAGTACACGAATGAAGATTCTGAAGTATATTTATTGCACTGTATTCCCTTCCTCCCACACTTCATTCTACTCAACAGTCAGTCGGCATTTTGTGTCCATTAAGCATGCTCAGTTTTTATAAGGCTATTTTTAAAATTCTTTAGAGTTTTTGCCCCATAACACTTTTACACCTTTCGAAATTCTGTGGTCTGTGATGAATTAATTCTTCCCCCTTATGCATGAGTGTTAATATTTTGGATATAGGATAGACACTTTAAGTATGACCTAATTATCAGTTTATAAAAGCGATTGCTATAAAAGATGAAAAATATTACAATGTAATATACTGTATAACAGTTGTGAAACTAAAATTTGCATGACAAATTAAAGCCCGGGAGTTTTTAATTGCTGTTATAACAAATATTTAAGATCAGAAGAGAGTAGAAGAACCAAGATAAAAATATGGGAAATTTCATTTGCTTCATGAGCTTGGTATGGTATATTGATAGCATGCAAAAAGAGCATCCAAATCATAAAAGGCATCAGTTTTCTTGATCAACTTATCCCTTCCTTTTCTTTAAACTTTTGTCAGTTTGCAAATGGGTGGATATATGGTGAAACATATTCAGAATCTTCCAAAGTGCAGCCATTAATGAAACAATATAAACTATTATCAGAAAAGGTAAGAAGTTCATGTCAGATTTTTTTTGTTGTAATCTTTTCTTTTAATCATTGAAAGTAGCAGCCAATTTTAGAGCTTTCCCATTAATTAGAAAACTCCTTTAAGACTTGTCACATGTAAAAGTTTCAGTTGGAAAGGCAAGAATAATAAATTCTGAACAGTGAGAATTTTCTCCAGATTCTCTGCCTTATTACAGCGCAGGACTTATGTGAATTCTTCCAGAACTCAAGCAGAAAGAAACATACTCCACATACCCAGCAAAAATAGTGACAGGAACTCTACCCTCCATTTTGTTTCTCTTTTGCTCATCCCTATCAAACTTCATCACTATGGAAGGGCTAAAGAGATCTCTTTTTGTAGTGTTTGCACTATAAAGGAGAGCACTAAAGCTAGGGTTTGAAAAAAAACCAAACCAAATCTATCATAATTTAGCCTTTACTCCATAAATCCTTATAGATCTAAACATAATCACAGGACAATAGTCTGTGAAGATGATTGTTGAACCAGGATCCAAGTATTTTCCTTGAACTATGTATCTTACATTTGATCACTGGTTAAAGACTTAAGTATTCTGTCTTAGGTCTGGAAGTATATTTCTGTCAGTCAGCAGTATTTTAAGCTAATTCCAAAGTATCCTCCTTTGTTAAGTAAATGCACTGCTTTCATATGCTTGTCATATCACTTGCAAATCCCATTTAATCTCATCAGCTTTTGGGGGTGAAGTTATTTGAAAGGATCTGTGGGGGCAACTATGCTGTCCTAGCAAAATTGGCCGCTACAAAATCGATAATAATACTTTCTCCATAGGATGCTATACATTTCTCTTAAGAGGTAGGGATTTTCAGGTTGGTAAAGCATGGAGATTTTATTCCTTCCCATGGATACTAATTTTTTAGTATCCCAAGCTTTTAGCAATTTTCCTACTAATTTACTACTTACTGCTTAACCTGTCTCCTAATTGTGATAGATTATCAATCACCAAAGATCGCTTCAATAAAAGAATAAGAATAGGGGGTCTTCTGAAGTGTATGATACATCTTTCACTTTATGAGGGCATGGTATTTCTGCTTTTCCTTCAGTTACTATGATAGAACAGAACAGAATTGCAGAGTTCGAAGGGACCTTGGAGGTGTTTTAGTCCACTCAAACCAAAAGTATAAAAGGTTCATTTAATAGGAATTGTTTTTCTATATAATGCTGCAATTTGAGGATGATACACTTGTCCTTAGAAGGTAGTCATCAAATACTTATAGTATTTAATGGATTTTTACAAATATCATTTTTTCTTTTTTCTTTTTGTTTTTGCCACATTTGTATCTCTTATAATGTACTTTATAAGAGATATGAATATAAAGATTTAAAATATTTCATAAAGAAAAGCTATATAAATATTTGGTTATCATATAGATAATAACACGTTTAATGCTCAATTTGAAATTATTATTTATTTTGGTCATAGAAGAGCATAAGGCAGATAACATTCACTATAAAACAAAACTTTGTTTTCTGATCAGCTAGCAAAAGACTAAGCCTTTAAGCTGCCTTGTGTTGCAAATAGGAAAATATACATATATTGTAGGTGTATATAAAAAGGCAACGCAGCAAATTGGAAGTGATTCAAATTGCCCTATTGTTTTAAGAACAGTCTCGGCTCTTTAGGTATGTTGCAGAACTTTCCTTCCCAAAGGATCAAGAGGAAGACATTATAGCAGGCATGCGTGTAAAGCCATAGCTTTACATTCTCATAGACCTTTATAGACCGGAGTTATAACACTGTTATAGACTTTGATTTTATAGATTTCACCCTGGTTTTAATCTCTATACTTTGTAATTCTAGTCTGGTATACTAGTCTTTCTTTTCTTTTGTTCTCTCAGTGTGACATTTTATTCTTCTATTTCAGAGTGATCGTTATGTTATTTGTTTTATGCTAGTCTACAACCAAAATAATTTCTAATAGAGTGTTTGGCTGCTAAGGAAGTTACTTTAAAAGAGGTGTGCATAGAATCAAAGCAGATTTTTGCAGTCAAGGAACTACCTTTTATAGAGAGTTGCTGGGTGGTAGTCTCTGTTATTATTTATAAATAACAGAGATATAAATATCTCAAAATCAATCAAAAGATTGGGTGCTACTTACCAGATGTGAGGACAGCTCTTTTACCACTAATAGGATCATCATATATGCGCTTCTTTCAGGAAAAAGAAATTTATAGATGGCCAATTAAAGAATCTCTGAAAACCATGCTTGCTTGGGGATGGCGGGTTGAAAGAACGAGGGAAGGAGATACTATGGCTCTTTATAATCGTTCACGTCGGATATCACAGACAAGTCAGGTATATTTTGAGCTGCAAGCACTTCTGATTAGTAGCTTTATCAGCAGTATTTCCTAGTTATTTTTTAAAATGCTATTTTGGAGGTAGAAGCTGCAGCATTCCTTCAGTGTGAGCATTGGCTTCCAAGTTCTGTAAGTAGGGAGAAATTATCTAAACTTTATATAGTTTAATGCTGTTTGTTTATTTTGTATTTGCTGTTTTTGAAGTATCTTAAAAAATGGAATTTCTCTTCACAAAATATTTTAGGATTGTGATTTTTTATAAAACTCTAATGAATTTAACCGGCCAGTATAAAGATTAATTTTAAAATTATATTTAAAAATATATATTTAAATTTATATTTAAAATCAGTAATTTTAAATATAAACAAGCTTGAGAGAGAATATGTATTTTTTCTTTTCTAAGAGATAAATTCTTTCTTCAACTAATACTGCTTCTAAATGTTTTGTGATACACATTTTCACTTTCATAAGAACTTTAGTGGAATTCCTATACAGCATTGAAATTCCTGAAATTAGATAAACTGAAACTTTTAGCATCTGTTTACATTATTTGATGATTACTATCTTTGATAATTAGCATGTTTAATGCTTTGAGTCTTATCTACACATTTACCTTCATTTTATTGTAATTCAATGCATATATCATTTATTCATTTTTGGGTAAATATAAAATTGGCATTCAAGAATTCATGGCATTCAGATTTATGTATTAACTAGATTATTTTGAATAATGAGAACTAGCACAGTCTTAACATTTAGGATTTAATAGAGAAATATATGAAACCATGATAAACTGATAAATTTGTCAATGTTTTCCTGTTCCTTGATGGAGCCCCTCTGTAGCTGTCATTAAACTTCTTCAAATATGTTCTATTGTTCTTTTTTTCTGTTAACACCTCTATTGATATTTATTCAGATTTCTGTAGATACAGTCCATGGCTATACTCCCCGTGCAATTGACATGAGTAATGTAACCCTGTCCAGAGAGTTACATGTAAGTTACATGGCTATTATGATCAACATTATGAATGTAATGTTTTAAGAAGTTTCCATGGCTTTTTCAATAATTACTTAATGCAGTTCTCTACCAATCCTCTGATAGTTATCATTTATTCTCCAACTTTCCTAACAGATGCTTGGACCTGCAATTGGTCTTCCAAGAATGGAAGGGCTTTTGATACAGTGGTTCCAGCTGGTGGAAGGGTAAGAGGCAATTTTTGCCAATTCCTCCTTTCCCTGGCAACTTTCCCTCCTACTTTCAACACTGATCTGGAAGGTTCTCTAGTCTTCCAGACCAGATTTTAGGGAAGCACAAGGAGCTGAAGGGTGAATTGGCAAAAATTTCCTCCTCCCCACCTCCTGAGGGAGCATGCCAGGAGCAGAATTCTGCTCATGCAATTTCTGTAATATCGGAAATTAAATTAAAAATATGCCTGAAGTTGGTATTTATTTTTTTGGCTAGGACCAAAAATGAAACAATTATTTTGTTTAAAAAAAATAACGAAAATAAGCTTAACTAACCTACTAGAGAACAAATTGTAATTATTTATGTCTTTCTTCTTCCTTAGGCAATGGCTGAGATGATGGCTGAAAATTATCATAACATATGGGCGAAAAAAAAGAAAATGGAGCTTGAAGCCAAAGGTACAATCTCTTTTAAAATACATACATACATACATACATACATACATACATACATACATACATACATATATTGAGAGGCCCAGAAATTAACATTCTATAGCCAAAACAGGATTTCCAGTATAATTTATCTTTTTTGGTTAGATAACTCTGTGATATGCTACATATAATAATGATTCTGTGTGAAAAATATATTTTAACATTTTTAAGTGCAATTTTATATGTGGTGTTATGTGGTCAATTTGTCATAATCTAAAGTAACAGTTTCTGCAGTGCCTGACCTGGTGAAAGTATTAAAATGCATGCAAATAAAAATGATTCTAAGATTCTTATGCAGAATTAATTGTGGAATGACTTTTGCAACATATGACTTTGAAAATTTTAAATTAACTTTGGGTAAGAGTTGCTTGACAGTGAGATGGGTGCCATATAAATTTAATAAGTAAACTGCATAACCGGCTAATAATATGGATTGTAAGAGTTGGGATATACATTCTTAACAATAAGCAATTTTAACAATATGGAGGATACTAGAAAATATATCTAGCAAGGCAAAGTGAATACTGTAATGTCTTCATGTTTTATGAAATTTAATTCCTTTTAAAAATAATGCTACTGTCATTATTTTGTCACTTAATTTCTTAATGCATTCTAGTGGGAGGAGGAAATCATCCCCTACTTGTACCCTATGATACATTGACAGCCAAAGAAAAAGCTAAGGATAGAGAGAAAGCCCAAGATATTCTGAAGTTCCTCCAGATCAATGGCTATGTTGTGTCCAGGTAAATGCTAATTGGTTATTGCTACAGGCTTTAAAGATGAAATAATCTACATTATGTACTTTATGTAGCTTAACAATGTACTGCATGAAAATTTGTTTTTTATACGAAAATAAATACATCTGAGATATGCATTTATGTGCTGATTTGCCCTTTTCCAAACAATATCTTCCTTAAATATTTATGTGAAGGCATAAATATTAAATGTTGATTTTTTTTCTTGCCAAGTCAAAGAGTTATTGTGCAAGATAACATTTCTTAAATGTTATCTTAGAAATAGAAAAATTGAAGATTTCTATGTTGTTGTGAGAAAGGATATATGAAGAACATCATCATTCTCTCCAGGTTTAGCAAGGAGTAACATGTGAATTTTGCTCTGCATGAGTTTTGCTCTGCATGAGTTTCCACCCTTCTCTCTTAAGGAAAAAAAAATTCAGTAACTGACATTTGGTGGTATCCTCTTTTGCTAAGTTTCTTAATATTTTATTTGTTTGCATTGCCAATTGTTATTCTCTCTTCTTCACTTCAGTATTTTATTTTCCTACTT
Source organism: Arizona elegans (assembly GCA_022577455.1). Lineage (NCBI taxonomy): Eukaryota > Metazoa > Chordata > Lepidosauria > Squamata > Colubridae > Arizona > Arizona elegans. Next base: position 267,143,932 of record JAKOOJ010000001.1, read on the forward strand.
CTGGTTGTCTCTGCCTCCCTTGCTGGACATTGGCAGCAATTAGAAAGAAAATGAGAGGGGTGCAATGGCTCAGTGGTTAAGACACTGGACTTATTGGCTGGAAATCACAACCCAGGTTTGAGACCTGAGCACCATGCGACTTGCCCCAGCTACTGCCCACCTAGCCGTTCAAAAGCATAGGTACGACTTTGGTGGGAAAAACAGGTTCTGTGTGCCATGGCATATAGTTATGCTGGTCACATGACCATGGAAATGTCTTCGGACAATGTTGGCTTCCTCGGCTAAGAAACGGAGATGAGCCACCACTCCCTAGAGTCAGATATGACTGGACAGGGGGAACTTTACTTTTACTTTAGAAAGAAAACAGGTATCAAATTTAACCAGGAATATTGAGTATGGAACATATTCACTTCAAAGAGATTTGTAAAATGTCCCAAGAAGGTGCAGTCTCAAAACTGTTTTTCCAGTTCTTTATCCCAAGCCTAGCAGCGAGGTAACATTAGGAATGAAGCCAACTGGGATCCTTGGACAAAAGATTTCTTCTCCCATTGTGCAAAACAATGGGAAGTTTTCTTCAACGCACAGCAAGTTAAATGGACCTTTCCTTGATTTCTCAGACCAAGAGTTTAATGGCTTCATATTCCTGGAGCAGTATTGCCTTATGTTCCAAGGTATCAGCAGAACAGAATAATTGTCTCTTAAAAATCACTGCATTTACATTGATTGCTCAGCTGAGAACTTGTTTTGCCATTTATAACTATATTTTCTGGTAAGATAAGAGATAACACGGGAGACCAAGAAATTGTTAGGGCAAGGAACCCTAAGAATCTGTAAGTAACATGTTTTAACTGAAAAAGCACACGAACAATTCAATTTTTCTAAGAAAATCCCTTTCCATTAAAAAAAAAACTTTTTTCCTCTTTTTGATCTCTCAGCATAGATCTCTTATATGTATAAGAAATGGAAAAAAGATGGTCATAAACATCAAAAACACTCCACACTCAAAAACATTTTTCTTTCACCAAGTTGTTATTGTTCTTTGATTTTATTGGTTTAATGTTGATTTTTTAATTATTTTACTGTCATGTTTTATATTCTGCAATCTGTTTTATTGGTTGCAAGCTGTTTTAAGAAAAACAAAACAACAATAGCAACTCATGTAATTTCTTAAATAAACTGATAGGGCTTCATTAAGAAGGGGAAGCAAAAGATCAGTTTTGTGATTTCCTTCCTTTTAAGAACTTGGTAAGGATGAAGATTTTCATATACAGAAGAGAAGACATAACTTTCATGGCAGTAACTAGTCTTCTTACTCATAAATGTAGCACAAAATAGCTTTGCGTATGCATATTGTCATTCAATGTACTGTTAATAGTTTCTTCTTATGTTTATAATGCAGTAGAAGTCTGTTATCGTAGCTAGAGCACTGATAGATATGTACCAGTTCAGTGTAGTGGTTAAGACACAAGGCTAGAAAGCAGACCACAAATTCCAGTCCCACATTACCATGAAAGCATCCTTGGTGACTATTTGCGCTCTCCTCAGCCCAACTCAGCAAGGTTGTTGCTGTGGGATAAATAGGGGAGGAAGGTTTGTTGGATATGGTCACTGCCTTGTGTTATTTGTAAAAATAATAAAGGCGGGACTCAAATAAGTAAGTAAATAAAAATAAATAAAAAATTGAACTAGAGACCCATAACTTCAAGCTCCCCCTTTCAGCCGTAAACCTCCTTTGATAGGCTTATACACAACTTAATTCAAGGTGGGAATTGTAAAATTGTAGGTGGGAAAAACCAGAAACACAACCTTGAGTTTCCTACAGCAAAACCAATATAATAAAATAAAATTCTGATACTGTGGTTTAAATTAATTCATAATTTATTATTATATCCAAAGGGGCTGACCTATAATGTGTGCATGACTTTCAAATCTGTCAGTCTCCCAATTTAAAATTTTATATCCTGTCACAACCTGAGGAGATTACAAAATTTTAAAAATTATAAGAAGCAATAACAAATAACAAATCAACCTTCCTCCAAGATGGATACCAGTAAACCTTGGTGGTTTTGAAAGCTAAGCAGAAATATGTCCAGATAAGTTTGCCAACGTAATGATGCAGAACTAAAAGAGCAAACATAAAATGAGTTACGTCAAAGGGAGGAGCAAAGTACTACTTAAAAGGAATGTGATTTAAGTCTACATTATTTATTTAACATATCCCAGTTGGTAAATAAACAATGTCATGACTATCTCTATAATAATTTCAAAGCTTGTATAAGATCTCCTTTCTAAATTTTTTCTTAGTTGGGGGCAATATTTTTTTAATTTGTTCCAGAGGCTTAAAGGATTTAGAATTAGACACACCATCCATTGAAAAAAGGTTTGCTTACAGTTTTCTCCAGCAATTGATACGATACGTAGATGAAGCCCATCAGTATATTCTGGAATTCGGTAAGATATTGTAAATATATATTTTATATTATAAAATATAGCTTTAAGTTCTTTTACATGGTTAATAAGAAGCAAATGGTTTTAAAAAGTGTTAAAAGTATATTTTATTTTTTGAGATACAGTTCAACATTACCTCTTTTTGAACCATAGCAGTGGAACACCTTCATTAATAAAGACTTAGTCCACACAGACAGTGCTAAGTTGTAGTGTGGTTTCTCTATCCTTGTTGTGCTAGTACATTTTAGTGTTACATTTGATATCAACCAGGTCACTATGGTTTCTGTAATAAAGTAGATCTTAAAAAAAGACTGGCTTAGTATTGTGAATGAACCAACCAGATCTTAAAATGAGTCAGATCCAATCATTCTCTACTTATTGAAAAAAAAATCATAAACTTCATGAAAATTTTCTAAAGGAGCAAAACAATTAATTTATAGCTGTCCAATTGCTTTGTGCCTTTAGGTGAGGAAGATATAGAAATATGCTCTGACTATTTTTTAAGAAGATTCAGGAAAATTAAATTTTGCGCAGTTTTACTTCTTATCAAAGTAACAATAGTATTTTATTAGTAGAATACTAATAATAGTAATAATAATAATTTAGTAAATTTATATGCTACCTGACTCCCAGTGACTCTAGTAATGTCTGAAATATAGAAAGCTGAATTTTCAGAAGTGCAGACTTCTTCCCCTCTTCCCAATCAATTTATCACATAAATGAAAAGTTTTTTTTAAAAAAGAACAGTAGTGGAAATTTCTAAGAAACTGTAATACATTTATGATCTGTTTTAGTTTTAATTTCTTTTTGTTCTTATTTTTGGAAGAAGAACATTTCTGAAAGAAATGGACCAATACTGATAATTCTCTTAAAATATAAAACAATGAATAACATGGGGTTCTTAACATTTACAGTCAATTTTTCAAGTACTGTATATTACAGCAGTTGTTTTATGAAATATGTGAAAGAATGCCTTTTCAAGCTGCTGCTGGTAATGCAAGACATTATTGCAAATCAACCAAGACTGAATTCTGGTTTTGTTTTATAGAGTATATGGAAATCAAGTTTGTTATTGTGCTGCTTTGTGGATTAACAAGAACTTAAAGCATCTAAAATAAAAATCAACATTTCAAGTCATGTAGTACTATACAATGGATAGATGAAAAGTTTAGTTTATAAGGAATACAGTGCAAAAATTGGCTATAATATGTTCAATTAAATTTGTAGCACTTTTTTTCTTATACAGATGGTGGCAGCAGAGGGAAAGGAGAACAGTTTCCTTATGAACAAGAAATCAAATTCTTTGCTAAAGTAAAGTATATGCTATTTTTCTGTAATATTTATTATGACAAATTAAAAGTTAATATTAATCAACTGTAAAGCATAGTTACAACATTGCTACAGTCAGCACATAAATGCTGCGGATGGTAGCACAGTAACATGTTCCTGCTTGCTAATCATCCAGTGACTTGTAATGATTTTTTTTTTTAAATAGAAAAATAGATGCTAGAAGCAAAAATTATTCTTTTGCTAGTACTTTGCCAAAGTACTAGCACCCATATTTGCTTGAGCAAGATGATTCTCCATTGCTGAGTTATTATTGCTAATTCAAGATCAGGTATAGAGAGAATTTCTGCAATTAAAATTATAAAAATAATAAAGTAAAAATATAAGAACATTACAACTGGAAGCTATTTTTTTTACCTCCAGAGAAAACGATAAAATTTTGATCTAATAACAAATCCTACTACAGGACATATCCTAGAGAAAAGTTGAATTTATGTTAATAAATCTTGCATATACTGTATATTGACAGGTCTTTAGTTCCATGAAACAGGCTCAGACTCAACCCATCCAAGACCGAGTGGCTGTGGTTTCCGACGTCCCGATATAGTCAGCTGGTGCCATCGCTGACTATTGGGGGTGAATCATTGGCCCCCACGGAAAGGGCTCGCAACTTGGGTGTCCTCCTGGATTCATGGCTGTCTTTAGAAGAGCACTTGACGGCCGTGACCGGGAGGATTTTTCATCAGGTTCGCCTGATCTGCCAGTTGCGTCCCTTTCTAGATGGGGACTCCCTACGCACGGTCACTCATGCCCTCGTCACCTCCCGTCTGGACTATTGTAACTCTCTCTACATGGGGCTCCCCTTGAGGAGCACTCGGAGGCTCCAACTGGCACAGAGTGCGGCCGCGCGGGTGGTAATGGGAGCGATGTGGCGCTCCCATGTAATACCTCTCCTGCGCGAGCTGCACTGGCTCCCGGTGGTCTTCCGAGTGCGCTTCAAGGTTTTGGTTATCACCTTTAGAGCGCTCCATGGCTTAGGACCTGGTTATTTGCGGGACTGCCTGCTACCACCAAGAGCCTCCCACCGACCAGTACGCTCCCATAGAGAGGGGCTCCTCCGGGTGCCGTCGGCCAAACAATGTCGACTGGTGGCCCCCAGGGGGAGAGCCTTCTCTGTGGGAGCACCTACTCTCTGGAATGAACTCTCCCCGGAGATAGGGAGGATCCCGGATCTGCGTACCTTCCGTCGCGCGCTCAAGACGTTCTTATTTCACCAAGCTGGCCAGACCTAAGTTTCTCCCCTTTTTAAATGGAAATTTTAAATTCGGTCTTAGATTATTGTGGTTTTAAATTTTCAGCCAAATTATTTAATTCGTTTTATTTTATTTTAAATTTTGTATTCATATGTTTTATTCTATGGCTGTTCACCGCCCTGAGTCCTTCGGGAATAGGGCGGTATACAAATTGAAATAATAAATAAATAAATAAATAAATAAATAAATAAATAAATAAATAAATAAATAAATAAATAAAACTGAGGAATAAAAATAGTAGCAGTAAGAAATTTTACTAATCAGTATTTTATCTCTTCCATGTATTTATTTCAGGTTGTACTTCCTTTAATTGATCAGTATTTCAAAAATCACCGCCTGTATTTCCTATCTGCAGCAAGCAGACCTCTGAGCAGCGGGGGTCATGCTTCTAACAAGGAGAAAGAAATGGTAACCAGGTAAAAACATAAATAACATAGTATATGATAAAATATAATAGCCAATTTGCATATTCTAAAAACATTGGCAGGCTTATGGATATATTTAGAGACATGAGAAGTAACAAAAATCCAACATCTATTTTATAACATTATGAGCTCTAAAAACTGAAATTTGAATAATTTCCTTGATCTTTCTCCTATACCTAATAAGGTTTTCCATATTTTGTCATCACTTATATTCTTCCCTGCCCCCCATTGCATTTAACTAGAGAGGCTCCTAGCTTTTATGTTTTGGCAGCTGATAATCATCTTGTATATTCTGGGGCTAGAAAAACAGAACATAAATTACACACATGCATATTAATAATTTTGTCATTCTGTGTGCTCTTATATTGATTTCACCAGTATATTTTTCCATAAGGTGACATACAGGCATTAACCATATTTCCCTACGGTTATATTAAAAAATTCTAGAATTTTCTTGTTTTCTTTTTACTGGTATTACTGGTACAGATATGCATACGCATACATGCTAAAGTATATTGTGGCTAACATTCCTGTTCCCATCTTTGTATGAACTACTATATATAGTAAACTTTACAAACAGCAAATGTAGAAGGCATACATTTTCATAAACTATATTTCACTTCATCAGCTAGTTTATGCTTTCTAATAAAATAGTAATAAAACGTGCTACTAGACTCCTTGTCAGATTATATATGATGTGGTTCTGTTCATCTATGACATCATTAACGAGTCTTGGGAAATTTTGAAGGAAGGATGTAATGAAAGAATCAATGTCCTATGTCAATGTCCTATGAAACTAAAATAGGCCAAATATTTGATTCAGTTTATTCAATAGTAGCAGATAATTAAAATGGCATACACATAATTCATCATGTTCTCCTTTAGAGTAAGCAATATAATGCAACATTCAGAAAAAGCAAAGTAGTAAAAAAAATTCTTCTTCTATTTGTGTACTGATTCTGTGCACATGCATGTGTACCGGCCCACTGCTCACATGGCCCGGTTTCATTCTCTCCCACTGGGGACCGCTGCTGTATAGCTTTCCCTGCAAATTATTTGGGTTCTTAATTAACAATATGGATGTCCTTTTTACATGTAGACAATGTAGCATTATCTACATGTAAAAGGACTCCCACATTCACATTCCCAAACAACAATATTGCTCTACTATGTATACATTTATCCATAACTGTATCAGTTATGTATCAACCAACCAAGGTGACAACACACATCCTTTCTTCCTGATCAATATTCAACCATTCATTACGCATTTCTTTTATTCTCATATTTGTTTTTCTTTTATCATATGCCATTCTTTTATATTAAGCAACAAATCTTCAATTCCACATTGTTGTGAAATCATCCTATAATTCAAGCCCACTTACTTTATTTTTGGTTATTTCCAAATCATCTAATTTGGAATACATTTTCTTTCTCATAATTGTACATTTCTCAAGGTCCTGCTGAAAGCAAACATTTGGTTTGTACATTCTCTGTAATTGTCCTCTTATTTATTTATTTATTTACGGTCAAAACACTCCCCATACCACATTTTCACCCTGATGCTTTTTGAATCTTTTAAATCAAATGGCTAGCAAATGGCCAGCAAATTATACTATATAGCCAATCCTGTGTAATTCACCTACTTTCAAAACTCTTACTATTTTCTTTGAATATGAATATTTGCAACTGTTTTATCCCATTTGATAATTGAAAACAAAATATGAAAATAATAGCAATAGCACTTACACTTATATACCACTTCACACTGCTTTTATAGCCCTCTCTAAGCGGTTTACAGAGTCAGCTTATTGCCCCAACAATCTGGGTCTTCATGACAGAATAACAGAATAAATATGTAAATACATTTTATCAACTTGTTCTGAACTAGACAAAACAAAATAAAATTTTAATGTTTTTCGGTGTCTTTTCTTCTTTAAAATTACACTGCTCTTGGATATCAAAATAAGATATTGCCTTAGAAATACCTCTGGGACTGATATTTTGAGTCATTAAACTAATCAAGGTAACATTAAACAGTGCAAAGTTTTCTTACATAAAAGAGTGACTGAATTAGTCAACCTATTAAGAGATAATTAAAGTAATTATGTCACTTTGTCTGGGAGCACATAATACCTAAGACCAAACATACTGTATAAAACATACATTTCAAGGTATTTCGGTTTGAGATTAAGTTTACTTCATTCTGAGACATCAAGTATATTGTTAATATTTATTTATTTACTTATTTAATTCATAAGTATCCCTTGAAATATCACATCGTCTCTGAAATTGTGGGAATAATGAATTCCAGAATTAATCCCTCAGCCTTCTTACAGGATGACTTGAGTTTATAAAAACTCATATCTGCACTTATAGATGGAGCTCTCTTTTGCATAAAAACAGTTTACATCAGTGAAACAGAGCAATCAGATCCAATCCGTTTTATAAAAACCAAGCCATTCATATCTACTTAAATTTGTATCTTACTCATTTTCATTAACTTTAATCAAACAGAATTTAATGTACTTAAGCCCACTGAAATGAATGGCTTTAATAAATTTGTGTTGGACTGTGGCCAGTAGGAATTGTATATCAAACACATTTTATTTAAAAAAAAGCAATATTTTTTTTAAAATTTGATTTATATGTCGCCCTTCTCTGGAGACTCAGGGCGGCTTACAATGTGTTAAGCAATAGCCTTCATACTTTTGTATTTTTTTATACAAAGTCATCTTATTGCCCCCACAATCTGGGTCCTCATTTTACCTACCTTAGAAAGGATGGAAGGCTGAGTCAACCTTGAGCCTGGTGAGATTTGAACTTGCAGTAATTGCAGGCAGCTGATGTTAATAACTGTTAATAATATAAGCTTTATGCATACATAAAATGAATATACTATGTACTATATTCTAGTAATAGGCAAATATTAAATATTTGCCTATTACTCAGTCAGAACCTTTTCTCTATTGCTTTTTAAAATATATGTTTATGTTTACACTTGTATCTAAATACTAGGCTACTGATTGAACTTTGTTGCCTAACATTTTAAAGGCTATTTCTTGATAGGGCTTCCCACTTACTCTGTTTCTTTACCTCAGATATGTGCTTTCTTAACTATGTTTGTTGTGGATCAATTCTTGGAAACTTTTGTAGTATTTTCAGTCCTACATTCTGCTCAGAACTGATTCTTTCTGCAAAACATCATGTTGCTTTTTCCTGCTCATACATCACCTCTTATTTTCTTCCTTTTTTTCTTTGTCCCCTCCCTTCTCTTTTATTTATTCTTTGTCTTTAGCCTATTCTGCAAACTTGGAGTTCTTGTCAGGCATAGGATTTCACTGTTTGGTAAGGAGACCCTTGAAAAATGCTTGTTTGAGCATCCCTTGTTTTTCTTACCATTATTTGCAACTCTGTGTGTCCTCTTTGTTTGCATGCTGCACGATTTTATGTATCACTGATAATATTTGGGGGCTAGCACATCAAGGGAACTTATATGTTCAGTAAACATGCAAATTTTGATTTGATTATATACCCACAGTTTTCCTGCTAAAATGGCAAAGCATTTCCATAGCAGGCATGTGTATGACTATTCATTTGATCCTGCTCTCTGTGTTCGCTATATCTATCTATCTATATATACATGCACACACAGCATTTGCACAGCCTCTTTTGGAGTTATGTGCCAAAGAGATCATTCTGTTAATCTGTTTTTCATAAAATAAGTATTGCATGTTTGCCTTTGAGTATGAATCATGAAAAATTCCATATAGATTGGCAGAGTAAATTTCCCATCCCTATTACTCACAGGGTGTTGCGTGGTGTAAAATTGTTTTAAAAGTTCAATTATGTATATAGCTATGTTGAAAGCTTATCATTACTATTCCTCTAATAAAGGAGAATGATTATTGGAATCCTTGCATATTTAAACATAATTTTGACCAGAGCTCTGGCTATTTCACAGTAATTTGAAACAGATTATTGATGAATTATTTTGATTTGTATAAATATATTAGAATCTCATATAAGTGATCCTAATAGGACAGCAAGTGTATAGTGGTTAAAGTACTGAACTGATGCTAGAGAGACATAGATTCATGGCTACAGTCAGCTATGCAACTTAGTGAGTGACTCTCAGCTGATCATTGGCAAAAAGATTGGCAGAGGGATTTGCAAAGTAAATGACAGAAGCTCAATAAAAATCCTATACCACTAGACTTGTTAGTTTGTTTATTCATTTATTTATTTATGGAGTGTGTGCCACCCTAATGGTAACCCATCAATCTCATTCCCCAAAGAATTTTTTAGGAGTAGTTTAGGGACTATGCAGTTTTCTACAGTTTTTTTTTTTTTTAAATGCCTGCAAGTCAATGTTTAGCTCTCTTTCAGCTGGAATTTTAGTCACAGATGTCTAGGGTCTTAAAGTCATTGTTTAGTTCTTTTTCAGTTGGAATTTTATATCCAGCCTTGCATAAAACGATCAGAAATCAGCCGAATAGACAGCCTAGCAAGCCTTTACTTATCATGCAGATTTTTGAAATGAAAATTTAAAAACAATGAAATTGATCTTATCTCTGATGTTTATTGCTAATTTTATTTTACTTAAATATGGCTTGATTGAAAATGCCTACCATAGCAAATACTGTATGTGAGATTAGTCATGCTGGAGCAACAGAAAATGGTTAGAGGTTGATTATCTTTGATGCAAATGCCTATGTCAGGTGTTGACAGACGCTAAAGCAAGAGTCACAAAAAGTAAGGGACCTGTATCAGCATATTCCACAGAGCTACAAGATTTAGAGGAGTTCTAAAGTAACTTCTAAATACCTGAAACAGCCAAACATTTCAGTAAGGCTCAGTCATGCTGAAAAACTCCAAAATACTGAATATTTGTACAAGGAGATAAAATAGAAATCACACACAACATCCCAAAAAAGGACCATGACTTGCATCCTTAAAGAATGCACTTCTAATAGGAAAGCGAGATATGCTTCAAACATTTTTAAGAGGTCATTCTTGCATGACAGATATACTGATTAAACTTAAATATATTGTTGTAATTACTGGAACAATGCATCTTAGATGTATTTTATTTTTGAACCTCAAATACATAATTTCTTTTGTCCTCACTGTGTGTGTGTGTGTTTGTGTGTATGTATATGTTTGCGTGTGTGTGTGTGTGTCTATGTATGTATGTATGTATGTATGTATGAATGTATATGTGTATATATATATATATATATATATAATGGTGCCTTAGTAAAAGTCACCTAATATCAGTTTCGCTATTATTTTCTACTTTAAATGCTTTTATTAATAAGACATTTTAAAAAATAAGCACATTTGAGATATTTATATATGTGAAAGTATGATATTGATTGCAGTATTATCTCCTTGTTACTTTTACTTAGGGTTTTTTTTTGTACACCTCTAAACAAATGGAATGTACATTCTTCAGATAACAGTAAAACACCTACAAAACATTCATTCATCTACCTAGTATTTTTATAATGTAGTTTATTTCTTAATCATTTATCTATAGGCCTTTTGTGAATTTAATAATTTTAAGTTTTATTTATACTTTCTCTAAAATTTTCTGTTCAATAGAATTCCGTGTTTATTTTATTATTATAAAATCATTTAATTTTTTTGAGACATTCTTAGTCAAGTTAAAGCTTTTATTCTGTTAAAAGTTTTTGACATTCCATCTTTTATATAGCTTTTATATAGCTAAATTTTCCTTTAGGATATTTTACCTGAACATTATGGGGGGAAAATTATGTCACACTGAAATCTGTCAACATGGAAGTCTAATTTGGGGTAATTTTAGGAATTTTTAATTCAAAATGTTACTAATTAATTTTATATACGGCTCAAATATGATGGAGACGATATGGTTTATATAAATGTAAATGTAAATAAATATAATAAATTAAATTATATTTCATTAATACAACTATGAGGCAATGTACACTATATTCCTTAGTGCATACAGAAGTATTACACTTACCATCATATTTTCTACTCATAACTGTATGCAACTGGTGTAATTGTAGAATAAAATTAATCCTGAACAGTTCTTGAATTGAGTCAAGTTTCCTATATTGTGACTCCAGCAAGAAAAATGTTGCTGGCAAAAAAAAAAGTCTTAAGGACCATAAATTTCAGTGAAAAATATACTTTCTTAGTGTATGAAGGGCTAAAATCACTTAACTATAGTCCTAGATAGACGTTCTTGCAGAAACTCATTACAATTTTATTATTGCCCAAAATTTTGAAAAATCTATTTTTGACATCTCCATTCTCCAAATTCTTCTTTTAAAGATCAATTGATATTTTTGCATGACTCATTGCTTTCATTATTCTTTGACAGCTTTAGATTCAGATGTGATTCATGACACATTATAGTACATACGCTTCTATATTAATGCATAAATTAATGTGATGAAAAGATTAACTTTTAAATAATACAGTCTGAAAACTTGAAATGTCAAAAAATATTCAGGGAGCTTATCACATTCATGAAAAATGTGTTTGTTTATCTTAGTTAGATTTCTTTTTTTGCATAAGCTGAAATCATTGAAATAATATTTTAATTATTATAATGTATAACATTAAATTCTATTTGTAAATTCACCACTACTGGTGAAAAATAGAAACGGTATAATACAAAATCTCTCATTTTTCTTCTTTCTTCTGGTGCCCTTAGGAAATGATGCAACTTCAATAGTCAATTGTCTTCATATCTTGGGTCAGACCTTGGATGCAAGGTAAATTGCTAAATAGATTATATTAAATTATTGTTTCGATTTGTAGAAAACTAATAGGTACAACATTATTTTAAATGTATACTTTGTTGTCTTTTCCATAAATGGAGACTTGCTAAATCAGAAAGATTAATAATTCTTGGGGGAAAACTATCAGTGCTTCTGTCCCACTGAAAATATGTTTGGATGAGACATCATCTATTCATGTGTCCAATTCCTAATTGTCATGTTTAGTACTTTTAAGTTTACTTTGAAATTTCATAGATTACATATTTATATATGAGCTATCATTGTAACTATTTTTTCAGTTAGGAATGAAGGATAATTACACGGTGAAAACATTTCATTGCAAATCATAACATTACATATTATGTGAATGTTTTGAATGTATTTAAAAGTATGGTGTTATTACTGAAACTTTAAAAATTAGATAAGTTGCATTAACACATCCTCATCATTCCCAAAAATTATTTTTAGCAAATAGTTAAACAGTGTATCTCTTGTTGTTTTACACTGTATGCTCTGAACTGATTCTCAAAACTATATTTTCAGATCTTTTGAAGTCCACCTCACCTTTGACATAATCAGCTTGTTGCTACTCTTTATTGTTGCTTAGTCTAGACACATGCAGCTGCTTTTTCCTCTTATAGAGATTCCTATATTCTAATAAACACTTATGCTAGTGTGTTCTGTATTTGCTACAGCTTCAGGGTAGCCTCAGGCACAGAACTGACTTGAATCTAATTATGATGTTATCAAAAGAATTATCATAATATAGTAGTATAGCTTCATACAGAGCCAGTGTACATTGCAGTCAATATATCAAACTGGACCAAATATTCACATGTTTGCATTTCTACTTAGTGATGTTGCACAACTCTATATGTATAGTACTGGGGGTAAATTTGAACTAGTCACTTTCTCTCAGACAAGTTTACTTTGTAGAGATAAACTATCTTGAATTCCCATAGAAATGTAAATCATAACATAACAACCATAGCTAACCTTCCCAAATCCCTTTAAAAGTTCAGTTTTAATTAATGTCTGGATGGAACCAATCTTTCTTCCAGGGAGGAAGCAACGACATAATTATGTAAACTAACAATTTTGCTTACTAGGTTCAAGACTAATTAACTATTTATATAATTCTATAATTCTATAATTTTTATGACACTCTTCTACCCCCTTGTGGTGATTCTCAAAAAGTGTGTTCCTTGAAACATAGAAACTCTATGGATTTTGTTCATAATAGAATATAATGTTGTTTTATGTGCATGCGATATACAGGACAGTGATGAAGACAGGTTTAGAATCGGTTAAGATGGCTTTGAGGACATTTTTGGATAATGCTGCAGAGGACCTGGAAAAAACAATGGAAAATCTTAAGCAGGGGCAATTCACGCACACCAGGAATCAGCCAAAAGGAGTAACACAAATTATTAACTACACAACGGTGGCTCTCCTGCCAGTATTGTCTTCATTATTTGATCACATTGGACAGCATCAGTTTGGTGAAGATTTGATATGTAAGTATTAAAATGAATAATTTATACCATTACAACTCTAAATTATGTTTAAGAACATTATAGCTTGGCTTCTAATATTCTAAACAATAATACACCAGTACCTTGATTTTATTGGAGTTTATAAAAACAATTTTCAAATAACAATTCCAGTTTCATGTGTTTAATTATATTGATTGTATTTATCCATCTTTAAAATGAAAATAACTAAATCTCTTGAGACAGATTCAACTATTTGTAATAATACTTGCATATTTGCATGTCCAGATGTAAAATTTAAAATTGTTCTAAATTGTTTTTTGGTATGTTTATAGTGGTCTCTTACTTACGTTGTGGATAACAATTAAAAACAATACACAAAATTGTTTAGTTTTTCTTCTTGTTTTTCTTAGTGGAAGATGTTCAAATCTCTTGTTATAGAATATTGGCCAGCTTATATGCTTTGGGAACCAGCAAGAGTATCTATGTGGAACGGTAAGAAAGAAATGTGCAATATTAAAAATGTATTATGATCAGTTAATTGAATTGTGCATGTTTATTAGGTGCAGTGTCATGTTACAACTTCATTCCACCTTCCCCATTGACTTTGCTGGTGGGAAGCTGGCAGTGAAGATCACAAATGGGTATCAAGTGACCAGGGGATGCTGTAACAGTCATAATTACATGCAAATTACCAAGCACAGGGGAACTGCAACTACTGCGACTTTGAGGACTGGCTTTAAGTCTCATTTAGCATCATCATAACTGCGAACAGTCACTGTACAAGGACTACCTGTATCTCTATCCAAATAAGGTGAAGAGCTAATAATATGCTCTTTATCTGTCAAAGAATCCATATATGGTATCTCTAATAATAAAGATGGGTCTGCTGCAATAGAAAATACAATTCATTAGGGGAGAGCAACCTCTTCTGGAATACGCAAATCCATTAAAAACCTGATTCCCCCCCCCCCCCCCCCCCCCGAAATCCCTTCATTTTATTGGCCTTCATCCAGTCCATTTCTTCAATCAGGTCTTAAATACCCATCTAAATCTAATAAAAAGTGAACTAGAATTATGCATATGATTGAAAGTAAAAATTAAAAATTAGTTTGAATATTCAATAGCATATAAAATTAGAAACTGGTGGAACTCTATAATGTAGACTTTGCAGAATTGAACACAAACCACATTTGGAATATTGTAGCCAGTTTATAAAAAAGATGTTGAGATTCTGGAAAAAGTGAAGAGAAGAACAATAAAGATGATTAGAGGACTGGAGGCTAAAACATATGAAGAATGGTTGCAGAAATTAGGTATGTCTAGTTTAATGAAAAGGAAGAAAAGGGCTAATACGACAACACTGTTCCAATATCTAAGGGGCTACCACAAAGAAGAGGGGGTCAACCTATTCTCCAAAGCACCTGAAGGTAGAATGGATGGAAACCAGTCAAGGAGGGAACCAACCCAGAAATAAGGAGACATTTCCCAACAGTGAGAACAATTAATCAGTGGAACGACTTGCCTTCAGACGTTGTTGGTGCTCCATTACTGGGGTTTTTAAGAAGAGATTGGACAACCATTTGTCTGAAATGGTATGGAGTTGGACTAGAAGACCTCCCAAGTCCCTTCGAACTCTGTTATTCTAATAATTCAAATACCTCAGTACCATCTTTGGGAGTTGATATTTCAAATATGAGCAGAACCACTGCAAGAATACCCTTCCTAAAAACTCCCCAGGAAGGTATCAGGGTCTGTCATATTGAAAGTGACTGAGAACTCAGCAACATCAACCCCTCAGATCTAGAAGATAGTTTCAGAGCCAAAGCCTATGACTGAAACATAAATAATGTTTATATAGTAATAATCTGAGTTAATTCTTTATTAGTGTCTATTCAGATACTATTGTTTGGCAATAATTACCAGGCAAATTGAACATCTTAGAAGTATTATTAACATGAAGCTAAACTAATTATATTTGCATTGACTTTAAAAAGATGCTTTTTTTTAACTTTACAGTCAACGTTCAGCTCTAGGTGAATGTTTAGCAGCTTTTGCAGGTGCCTTTCCTGTGGCATTTTTAGAAATTCATCTGAATAGCCACAATATTTATTCTATATTCAATACCAAGACAACAAGAGCAGGTAACTCAGTATGAATTTACTGAATTATCCAGAATTAATTATACTGCATATTTGCTTTTCACTTTATTTATTTATTTTTTGTTCTTTGATAATGACTATCAAAGTGAAGCATTTCACTTTCTGTTCCAAAGAGGTTCCTTGGAGCAGCTGCATTTTTTTCCCTATTGGAATCACATTTTATTCTCATTCTCTAAACCATGTGTTGGAAGATGGTGGAATGCTGATTTAATTTATCTACTTTAACTTTGGGGTTAGTTTTTAAAAAAATGAAATCTACTTGGATGTAATTGTTTAGAATTCTTATTCCATCAATGTAATTGAAGGAGCATTATTCCTTTTTGTCCCTGAACTCAAATTTTTTTCCAAGAGATTTTAGAAAAACCATTGAGCAGATTTGAAGAGTCTGAGGAAAATGAAGGAAGAAGGGAATCATTACTGGAAAAGAGATTATGCTAAAAAAAATCTAATATGCAAAGCAAAATCTACTCAATTTGATTTTTATATGTGAATACTGAGTCACATATATTCAGAAAATGGACATGAATTATGAGTGATGTTTGGAAATACATACGTATAAAATCATATGTGTGAAAATATATATAACAAGCATACATATTCAGCACGAAGTAAGGGATTGTTTGCTAATACTGTTAAACTTGGTATTATATTAATACACAATATTGTTCTTTTAGGTTTCAGTTTACCAAACAGCGTACAGGAACTTTGTCCAAATATTCCATCTCTGGAAAAACTAATGGAAGAAATTGTAGAATTAGCTGAATCAGGCATTCGCTATACACAAATGCCTCATGTAATGGAAGTTATATTGCCCATGCTTTGTAGTTACATGTCGCATTGGTGGGAACATGGACCAGAAAACAATCATAACAAGAGTGAAATGTGCTGCACAGCATTGACTTCAGATGATATGAATACTCTTCTGGGAAACATTCTAAAAATCATACATAACAATTTGGGCATAGATGAAGGAGCCTGGATGAAGAGATTAGCAGGTAGGGGAAAGTTTTGGTTCACTTTTGCCTGCATTTAAAAAAATTGTAAGGAAATTGAGAAAAGCAAAAAGAGCTAATTTCAATAGGTGCATTGCATTTTTTTAAAAAAGGCTAAATGAAATATGAGAGGCAGAGGCTCAGCTTATCAGAAGATGTATAAATAGGAATGGGAATAAAAAGAAATGAGCAGGATTTGACAAAACTGAAATGAATGGAGATAAACAGTGTATAACTTTTGGTTTGCACTTCTTTGAGAGATGACCAAAACTCTAGTTTAGTAACTGTAATATAAATCTATTGAAGACTGTAACATCTTTTTTTGTAATTTTTCCACCTACTAATATGCAGTAAAATTAATGGATTATTTACATAGTGTTTTCTCAGCCTATCATAAGCAAAGTGAAGCCGGAACTTCTGAAAACACATTTTCTTCCACTGATGGAAAAACTAAAGAAAAAAGCAGCTCTGGTGATTGCTGATGAAGAACACTTAAGAGCAGAAGGCAGGGGTGATATGTCTGAGGCGGAACTTCTCATTCTAGATGAATTCACTACACTTGCCCGGGACCTTTATGCCTTCTATCCATTGTTGATCAGATTTGTGGACTACAACAGGTATGCAGATAACTCATTTTTAAAAGCCTTTTTTAAATCACATTATGGGAGTGAGTTCTCTGATTTATTAACTAGAATTTATTAGTTGTTTAGCATTATTATGAATTAATTTAAGACCAACATTTTTTTAAATTAATGGTATAGGAATTTAGTTCATCAGTGCAATATCTCTGCCCCATTCAATTATTGCTTCATCTAAGATTACTATAGATAATTCTTACCATCTCTTCCTTTACTGATTTTTCTTTTTACAATTTTTCTCCCTTCTTTTCCCTTTTACCTAGAGGTGCTAAAAATCTAATCCTCTTGCTCAGGGCTTTGTTCCATAAATCCAGAAATTGGACTGCATGCATATGTACATGTTTTAAAGTTGAAGATTCCGAAGTTTCTTTGTCATTTCTGCTACTAATAGGAGTGATAAGGTTTTTTCTTCTTTTCTTTTTTTAAATTCAGAGCAAAATGGCTCAAAGAGCCCAACCCTGAAGCTGAAGATTTGTTTCGTATGGTTGCAGAAGTTTTCATTTACTGGTCAAAATCCCATGTATGTATTTTCTAAATTTCATAAATAAGAATGTTGCTGTATTGAGCATTGTAGTATAGTGAGTCTTGAGCCACATGCAGATGGCTCTTGGTACAACAGCATCCAGATGAGATGTGCGGCCTAGTCAAAGTCCTGACCTTTTTTGTACATGTGCATGACATTGATATACATACGAAAGCTATAGGGTTTAGATCACATTGCTGCAAATGCCATCTTGCTTTTTTGACTCTACCAGCGCTGCTACTTCAATGTGTGAATGTGGGTATGTGTATAAAAAAAATAGAAACGGGAAAGAAAGCAGCACTCTTGAATGGTTTTTTTTTCTTTTGCAATTTATTATGCAAAGCTTTACTCTTCCATCTTATAAATAAATATTATCCAGGCCCCTATCTGGACCGAGATGCCCTACGCACGGTCACCCATGCACTCGTCACTTCCCGGATCGACTATTGCAACGCTCTCTACATGGGGCTGCCCTTGAAAACCACTCGGAGGCTTCAGCTGGTGCAGAATGCGGCCGCGCAGGTAGCGATGGGAGTGTCCTGATGCTCCCATGTCACACCCCTCCTGCGTGACCTGCATTGGTTACCGGTTGCCCACGGGTGAGGTTCAAGGTGCTGGTGATTACCTATAAAGCCGTACATGGCTTAGGCCCAGGGTATTTGGCGGATCACCTGCGGCCAGCAACAGCTTCGCATCGCTCCGTGCGCTTACATAGACAGGGCCTACTTGGGGTCCCGTCGGCCAAACAATGTTGGCTGATGGCCCCTAGGGAGCGAGCCTTCTCTTTGGGCGCACCTACCCTCTGGAATCAGCTCCCCTTGGAATTCCGGGTAGCCCTCGACTTTCGCTCCTTCCGCCGTGACCTTAAAACATGGCTGTTTCGCCAAGCTGGCCTGGACTGAACAGGGTTTTAATGGGAATTTTAGCTTTTATTGTTGAATTTTAATTGGACTTGTTGTTTATTGTTATGAGCCGCCCTGAGTCCTTGTGGAGAAAGGATGGCATATAAATCCGATAATAAATAAATGGCAAATATCAGATACATCCATAAAGAATCTAAGGCATTGTCTGCGTTATCTCTTTTCTATTCTGATTTTTTTTTTCGAATGGCGTCATTAGAATCAAACCTTTGTCAAGTACTTAGCATTTCTTGTCATTATGATATCTTAAGGATTCAAAATATTTGTTTTTATTTGTCTTTAAAAGTATTGGATACAATTCTTTTGCAAACAATTTGAAAGGGAGCAATAGGGGAAGTATATTTTCTCAAAAGAAAAATGTTTATCTGCATGTAATAAGTTCAAGTTTTGTTTAAAAAAGATACATATTTTTTATCTTTTTATACCATTATATAGATTAAGGTTTTATAATGTAATCATATAGCATTATATTCATTTTAAGATTCAACGTGAAAGAGGCAATAGGAGAACCAGATAGTGAATTTTGTAATACGTTGTGTTTTTATGTTCTTCGTAACATTGCAGAATTTTAAAAGGGAAGAACAGAACTTTGTGGTGCAAAATGAGATCAACAATATGTCTTTCCTTATTACTGACACTAAATCGAAGATGTCTAAGGTATAAGACTTTACAAATGTTACTGCACTTATCAAAATATTGCTAAAATCTCTGTTTTTTAAAAAAAATAATTAAAATCTTTCACATATATTGGAATGTTGAAATAGTCCAAACATTTTTAGAGTATTCTAAATATTTCTTAAACATGTTATCTGTAGCGATAAAGATTGTGAAAAGGATGCATATTCCTAGTTTGAAATTTCTTTAACCACTATAAACCAACTCCTAATTTCACATCCATTTACAGGGGGATCACTAGGCCCATTTCATCAATATGGAATCTCTGTAGTGCAAATGGCTATCAAATGTAATTACCGCATAACTTGTGTCATATATAGAAAACAATTATCCTCATTCTGAAACACTTCTCTCCCCAATACATTAATTTTATATGTAGCCTTCAGTAGATGTTTTCTCTCTTTTACTAAGTATGCATTGGTTTTCTCTTTCTAACTTTTTGAAGTACAATGTCCTACAGAGAAAGCTGAAGTCATGCCCAGCATATCCATTTTTCTAGGAAACATTTTGGAAAACAAGTTGCTAAGTGACATTGCGGCTTCTCTCTGTACTGTATCCAATCTTTTTACAAAAATTAAAAGAAAAGACTAGTAAAGGTATCATTACTGGTTAAGTGGGTGAGATGTATAGCACAGATACATGAACAGTCATGTGTCCTGAGTTGGGAGAAACAGACAGGAGTAGAGAAATGGGAGATGGAGATGTGAGTGGATTCAGAGAGGCCAACTTACTTAGTGGCCCCTGAGCTATTGTCCATTAATATTTTTTCAGTATTTCAGTTCTCGTTCTTTTCTAGAAAGAAGTATAAGATTAATATTAAAGTAGACTCATCATGATGCATCACACACAGGCCATGCCCACTCCAGCTCTTTGAAAGGGAAAAACATCGTGAAATGTCACATGACGGCAATGTGACACTGTGAGTTTGACACCCGTGATCTAACGAAAGGCCTTAGGAAGGATGTGCAGTTAATAGGCAGATACAAGAATTCCTGCTGTGATTGTCATATTTAAAATGAGACAAAGAGAAATAGATGCAACTGGAATGATATGCAACTGTTAAAAATTGTACTGTATTAACAATAAATCATTAAGGAAACTGCTATTATGAGAGCAAAATAATGGTATGATGGTAATGTAGTTGAAAACAATAAGACATATTGGCAATATCATAGGAAGTTTCAGCTACTCTACAAGTACAAATAAAAGATCATAATAAAGTTTGTCACAAAAGTAGCATAAAGATAATACAAATGAAAAATTATATTGCACTTCTAGATTACTGCCATAATTACTGATATAAAACATTTCATGGCAAAGTAATTTCCCTTGTGTTTCTTCCTTTTTCATTTCAACATCCCCAAGAGATAATTATTGCTTCCCTTATTTTATAATTTGAGAATAAATTATTACTTTTATATTGCAGACAGCTGTTTCTGATCCGGAAAGAAAAAAAATGAAACGGAAAGGGGATCGTTACTCAACTCAAACCTCTCTAATTGTGGCTGCATTAAAAAGATTGCTTCCTATTGGGTTAAATATTTGTGCACCTGGTGACCAAGAATTAATTGCTCTGGCAAAAAATCGATTGAGCATGGTAGGTTTCCTCTATAAATCATTTCTATATGTAGAACTTCATTTAATATGTTCAATATTTGAGGATGGACTCCTATCTGTTTGACAGTGTTAAAAATACTGCAAGAGTCTTGTTATTGTTTATTATTTATTGATTTATAATTTATATTTCTTAACCACCTGTCTCACTTTCAGAGAGGCTCTCTGTGGTATACAATATAATCAATAAAATTACACATTAAAATCAGAATATTTTAAGATTTAAAAAATTAAAATTATAAAACAACATTATAAATATTTCAAAAGATGAAGAATTCCAGCAGGGATTCTCATGGCATCAGTATGTATCAGAAAGCAATATGATATTTGCCTGGTTTAGTTTTTCGTAGAAGATAATTGGCTTCCTGCCATTAAAAATAATGCTAATTATGGGGATTTCTTGTCCATTATTTACTCTTTTTTAAAACATATGATAACTAGCTTCTTCAGATGTTGGTCTTTTCTTCTGGGACACACTTGGGTGACAACAAGAATGATATCAGAGAGGAGCTTTCCCCAAATGTCAACAAGATGCAAAATGATAAAAAAAACCACTTTCCAAATAAATATGAATGAAGTTGAAGTGGCTTAGATACCAATAATACCAGCTAGCTGCTGTATCATAACTAAATGGAGCTGGTTGGAGAACGGAGGAATTCTTTCCTCTAGGTTATTCTTGTTATGGTTGTTACAAAAGAATCTTTCACCCAAGTAAAGATTGCTCTACTATGGAACTCATAAGAACATTTATAATAATTTATATTATTATAATTTATAATATGTTTAATACCATTTTGCATATTTATCATGGCATGCTGAAAAATTGCAGCTTTGCAAGGTGCTTAGAATTATTTTTCTGCAAGGGCTATTCCCTTCTTATATAACATTTTTCAGTAAAATATTTGGTATGTTTTCTCAACAGAAGGACACCGAGGATGAAGTTCGAGATATTATTTGCAACAATCTCCATTTACAGGGCAAGGTAGTTTTCAAGTATTAACAACTTTTGCTTCTGAACTAATGTTTTGAACCGCAAGTTATATACGAGTGTAAGTTGACATGTATATGTGTACATCTGTTCATGTATCCATATGTGCACACCAGCTGTTGAGCCAAAAATTGTTTAGATATCTCTGAAATGTAATCAGTGATTCTAATGGTCTCGTAAATAACAATAGCAATAGCACTTAGACTTACATATCACTTCACAGTGCTTTACAGCCCTCTCTAAGCAGTTCGCAGAGTCAGCATGTTGCCCCCAACAATCTGGGTCCTCATTTTACCCACCTCGGAAGGATTGAAGGCTGAGTCAACCTTGAGCCAGTGAGACCCAAACTGCCGAACTTCTGGCAGCCGGCGATCAGCAGAAGTAGCCTGCAGTACTGCATTCTAACTACTGCACCACCGCGGCTCTTAAAGTTAAACTTGTTCCAAATAAGTGTAGTGATTTATTAGATTATCACGGTAATTCCAACAGTCTATATACAATTGTTTGGTTATGCATAATTTGAGACATATTTTTAGCACTTCGCATATATTTTCTTGCAGCTTGAAGATCCTGCAATTAGATGGCAGGTGGCCCTTTACAAAGATCTACCGAACAGAACCGATATCACTTCAGATCCAGAAAGGACTGTGGAACGGGTTTTGGATATAGCTAATGTACTTTTCCATCTGGAACAGGTTAGGTATATTAGTGACATTTTAATATTAATTAGTTTTACAGATTCAATGTAATTCATTTTACTGTGGAAAAAAATGCCCTGCTGATATATGTATATATATATTTACACTGAAAATATTTGTTTTACATTATGTTCTTCCAGAAATCTATTGCACTCCATGAATATGCTAGTAGTCTTTGCTTAACAACCATTCATTAAGCTTCTTCACTCACCCTTACCAGGAAGCACACCTCTCCTCATGATGAGGCAGTATAGCAGGATCTGGGGGTGCACAGAAGGGAGAAGCAGTATAGTCATTCTGTTGTTTATGCCTGGGTGAATATTCAAAGTATTAATCAGGAAATGAAAGAAATCATTAGTCTGAAGCACACATACAAGGCACCTTGGCTTTCTTATATCAACTGAAGTGACATATGATGGCATTTAAAGTAGCAGTTTATTAAAAGGCATAATGATAAAATGACTGATAGAGTTTAATAGTAAATTTTATTAAAAAGTATAATGATAAAATGACAAAGTAAATCACAAACTACTTCTTGGGATAGACAATATCATCACCAGATGGATTTGTAACTGGCTTACAAACAATACTCAATGAGTCGTCCTTAAATGGTACTACATATACATGGAAGGAAGTAAGCAGTGGGGTACCACAAGGTTCCATCTTAGGCCCAATAACTCTTCAATAGCTTCATAAATGACTTAGATAAGGGAGTACAAGGGGAACTCATCAAATTTTCAGATGACACTAAGCTGGCAGGAATAGCCAACATCCCAGAAAACAAGCTCATGATCCAAAAAAATCTTGACAGACTTGAACAATGTGCCCTATCTAACAAAATGAAATTTACTGTAGAAAAAAGTAAGGTTTACACTTAGGCAGGAAAAACCAAGGGTACAAGTATAGATTAGGCAAAATCTGGCTCAAAAACAGTAATTGTGAGAGGGACCTTGGAATCCTAGTGGATGATAACTTAAATATGAGCTAGCAATGAGCGTCAGCAGCTAAAAAATCCTAATACTTGGTTGTATAAACAGAGGCAAAGAATCAAATTCACATGAAGTATTAGTACTGCTTTATAAAGCCTTAGTAAGGCCATACCTGGAATACTGCATGCAGTTTGGTCACCACATTATAAAAAACAAGTTGAGACTTTGGAAAAAATGCAAAGAAGAGTAACTAAGATGATTAAAGACCTAGAGACAAAAACATAATGAAGAATGGTTTGGCTAGTCTAGAGAAAAGAAGGACTGTGGGGGCGGGGACGGGGACATAATAGCTGTATTCCAGTATTTGAGAGGCTGTCACATAGAGTAGAGGGTCTACTTATTTTTCAAAGCACCAGAGGGCAGAACAAGAAATAATGGATGGAAACTAATCAAGGAGAGAAGCAACCTGGAATTAAGGAGAAACGTCCTAACAGTAAGAACAATTAACCAGTGAAACAGCTTGCCATCAAAAGTTGTGGGTGCTTCATCATTGGACGTTTTAAAGAACGGACTGGAAAGTCACTTGTCTGAAATGGTACAGAGTTTCCTGCTTGAGCAGGGGATTGGACTAGAAGATCTCGAAGGTCCCTTCCAGATCTATTCTGATTGAAATTTCTGATTGACTTTGTGCTCCCAAAAAAGAGGAAATGTCTTCTTGAAGTTCCTTTACTCTTACTCCTTTGGAGAATTCAATTTAGTATTCTTAAATGAGGTATATTTAACTAAACTGGGGATTCTTCCATAACCAAGTCAAGGTGACGAAAAGAAACAAACTTGTGCACTTTGAACGTGATGGAATCTCACATCAAAATATCTTTGGATATTCTATTCTGGGTAAAAACTGTTGTGACCTAGGTTTCCTAAATCATTAAAACACATGAGTAGTCCCAAAAACCTCTCTTATTGGAACAGTTGTGAATTACGTTCATTCACAGCTGAGTCCCAATTAGTTGTAAAAAGTCCTTCAGGAGAAGTCCTTCAGGATAATCACCAACCTTTATCTCCCTTGAGATAAAGGCCTACTTGGCAAAGCCCTCAGAGTCCAGAATCAAACAGAGATGCCGACTGGGAACAAAATTAACAACGTTGCTTTCCTGCAAAGGGTCCATGTGCCTTTGCTCCTCTTTTAAGCCTTATGGGAGGGGTCAATCATCTCCAGGTCTTACTCCCAAGTCGTCCCTTTTGTTTTAACTGTTCTTGTCTTCTGGCAGCTCTGTTCACGTGCGCACTAGGAACAGGCTCCTCCTGTTCCTCTGCCTCTCTTATGTCCGACTCTGGAGGCTCCGGAGTCTGCACATAATTCCCAGATGGCCCTGGCCCCATCTCTGTCTTCGACGCAGAGCCCTCGTCCAGGCCTTCCCCAGACCCCAGGACTGGCCCCAGCCTCCTCACTGTCCAACTCTGCTGCCAGCTACGCAGGCTGTTGGCGGACCACAACAAAAACATTAATCCTCATCTACACACAGTCACCATGTTCTTCTTAATGTGGTTGTATTTAATTTTAAAATATTTACACTCTTTCAAGTGACATATTTTTATATATAGTTTAATATCCTTTCTTTTATCCACATACGGAAAATTAAATGCATCATTTTGATTTTTTTTCTACTTTATTTTCTTTTATTATTTCCAGAACTTCTCTAATCGTGGACGGAAATGTTTCAGAATGGGAAGTATAGTGTATATGCTCATATGTTATGTTAGGAATGTATTGGTTTTGCCTTTAATAATTTTGTTTATGCATTTTGATGTGTTAAATCTCTAAATATCTGATTTGTGATTACTTTTTTAAGGTGTGATTTCTCCTAACTTGCTTGCTCCACTTTGGTTTATTCTTACTTTTGAAAGGTTTTGCACTTAATCTGACTGAGGGTTTTTGTATTACACTTTTATCTCTTTCTTTGTCTCACATTCACAATTCCTTATTTGTATTTCAGTTATTCAGTGCACTAATCAATTTATTTTATGTCCTCACAATGTGTGCATTAAGTTCTAGAGTTTGTTTTACTATAAAAAGCAATCAAACTTTCCATATATCCTTCCAGGATGAATCACGTAGGCATGCTGTACTTTTGTTCTATGTTCAGAGTAAATATTTATTCAATTTCTACAACTGTCCATATTAGCCAATAACATTATCTACTATGCAGTACATAGTATGTATTTAGTATGTAGTGACGTTAATAATGGGAAAAATCTACTACAAAGGAAAATAATTTAGTGCAATTGTTACTTTTATAGCAATATAGTCATGCTTTATAGAATAGACAAATGACACTTGCATTGACAAAAAAGCAAAATGAAGGATGAAGACAACTAATTTAATACAGAAATAGTAATGGTAACATAGTAATGAGCAACCAATAACTCAATCTATAATGCATTCTACTGATCATTTTGCCACTCACCAGCTCACCATCACCATCTCAAGAATCCTATGAGTAACAAAATACTTCGTAATTCTCTATATAGAAAATTATATGCTCATCCTGTTTTTTTCAGAAGACAGTCAAACTGAAGTGCTGTGAGCATAATTCAGAAATATCCAAGATGATCTTGCAATTACTTCACCTATTCTTTTAGTAAAACAGATTATTCTGCCTATTTTGGATTTTTATCCTATTTTTCTGTTGGCACACTCAACGTGTCTTGCAGAAAAAAAGGCAAAATTATAAACATTCTAAAAGTAAAATCAATATAAAATCAAAATAAAATCAGTTTAAAAAAATCACAGTTAAAACTTGGTGAAAAATAGGCAGTTTCCTCATTTTCCTAAATACTTGGGGATATGAAGACCAACTATACTTTTGTGGGATGGGATGCTCTCTGAAGTTGGTGGTTTTCTTACAAACATTTCATTACCAAACTAGGTAACATCACCAGTGGTACTTAGCACTGATGATGTTACTTGGTTTGATGATGCAAGAAAACTACCAAGTTCAGAGAGCCCTAAGTACCCCAAGGTTCAACCCTGAGGTGCATATAATCTCTTGCAAATGAAGGTAAATATACATGTCCCAGGATAATATTGCAGAATCCAATCTGAATCGGTCACCACGACCAAAAATTTATTCTTCCAAGCTTTGAGGCTCATGCTGGAGCCCATCATCAGGAAACTTCTTTCTCTCCAGAACATGTGCACTGGGCTATTCAATGTGCTGCATTTGTATGGTTCTTGATTGTGTGTAGCTTTTAGTTGTTAATTGGGATGTTGATGGCTGGCCAGTAAGCTGTTAATCGTTGTTTCCTTCTGCTAACGCATCCTCGGCTCCTAAGTACCTGATTTAACTAATTTATGCATAGAATAGCCCTGTGCATGGATTCTGGAGAGAGAGAAGTTTCCTGATGATTGGTCCAGCAGGAGCCTGAATACTTAGCCTTTGGTCCCAGTGATCAAGAATAGATCTTGCAAATGTTCTCTTCTATCAGCAAGTATATTTTCTTGGGAAGTGGAGTCCACAATCAGAGAGCCAAAAAAAGAAGGAAATATGTTTTCTAAATAAACAATACAGGTAGTTTTCATTTAACGACTGCAATTGGGACTATTGTTAAATTATGTGATTATTAAATAAAACATCATGTGATTGTGTCTGACTTACAACATCAGTTCTACTGCAGTCATTAAGCAAATCACATGCAGTTGTTAAGCATGATGTTATATGACTGTGATTTGCAAATTTCTGCTGGCTATCCCATTGACTTCACTTGATAGCAACTGGCTATGAAGGTTGCAAATGGTGATCGTGTGACCATGGGATGCTGTCATGATCATAAAATTGCATATTGGTCATAAATCTACATTTTCAGCACTATCAAAAGTTTGAGCAATTGTTGAATGAGGCAATCATTAATTGATGACTACTTGTATATAGAAACAAAATATTTTTTCCCCTAATTTCTTAACCTACAATAAGTGATGCAGAAAATATAGAGCAAAACAGAACATTCTTTTAGGTATCTAGATTAATCTTTGTGGCTTTAACCCTGTTTTTTCACATGTTTACTTACAATTCCTGAAACCTGAATTTAAAAACAAATTATTGCTATGGCATCAGGTTAATTAAACTTCCCAGAGGGTATGCATCAGTGGTGGGTTGCTACCATTTCACCACAGATAGGGTGAACTGGTAGCGGCGGCGGCTGGAAACTCCGCCCACCCGCCCGGATGCTTCTGTGCATGAGCAGAAGCATTGCGCACACATGCGTGAGTGAACCAGTAGCAAACTAAATTGAAACCCACTATGCATATATCTGGAATTTAACAATTTAATCTATGATTGTCGATAGTTTGACAAAGATTGACTACAATTTTAAAATATTGTACTCTTAGTTTGCAGCTTATACAATATTTGATTATACTCAGATGATATAAATACTTGTTTTCTCTATTATTGAAGTTACTAGAGCAAAAGTTAATAATTAAAATGGTTCTCGACCAGTGTATTTAGAACTTTATGCTGCACTTCAGCTGACTTTATTTAGTTCTAATATTTACAAAATTTCATTTTAGCAGCAAAATCCTACGCATATTAACTCAGAAGTTAAAATTAGATTTATTTATTTGACTTTTTTCATCCTGCTTTTATTATTGTTTATAAATAACTCACGGTGACAAACATACCTAATGCTCCTCCTTCTTCCTGCTTTCCCCCTAACAATCCTGGAGATGGATTGGGCTAAGTGACTGTTTAATTCAGTTTTATTCACATTAATTCACATTCATTTGAATGGGATTTACTCTTTTAAAATAAATAAGCATCTATGAAGTGACTTCTGATTTTCATTTTTTTTGTTCGATAGGTTGAGCATCCTCAAAGATCAAAAAAGGCAGTATGGCATAAACTCTTGTCCAAACAGAGAAAAAGAGCTGTGGTGGCTTGCTTCAGAATGGCGCCACTATATAATCTTCCACGGTATGTCCAATCTCTACAGAGAATAGAAACATAACAAAATTACAGCGCACAGTTCAGCAACATTAATAGCTTTAGAAAAAAGAAATGTCAAAAGGATGTAGGAGTAATTTCTTTAGCATGAAGGTCTGTTCACTGGGACATTATTTCTTCTTCATATAAATTAGCTGAGAAATATATGCTGTTTCTGTATACAATGATATATATTTTATCTAATAAATATTTTAAATATTCAATAAGTGGGCATACATTTTAAAATACATATATTTTGTTGACTTTTTTTAAGGCACCGAGCTGTCAATCTTTTTCTTCAGGGATATGAAAAGTCCTGGGTGGAAACAGAAGACCATTATTTTGAAGATACGTTGATAGAAGACTTAGCAGTATGTTAGAATTGATTGAACTTTTTAAGATTCAACTGTTTATTTGTTTTGAATCGTATTGTAATATGCAACCTGGCCAAATTCGGCCATTAGTAAACTATAGAATTTGCTCATTGTTTTGGTACAAGGTAATTATACAAAAAAAAAACAACCAACAAAAAAAAAACCCCACACCAAAAAACAAAAAAATGATTCAAAAATAGTGGGAGATATCTTATCTCATTCATTGGCATCCTTCAGTCTCAAAAGACTATGGTATTGTGCTCTGGAAAGACATCATCTAGTGTGACTAAAAAGGCCAATTCGAGAGTGGCATCTCTTCCACACTGAGGGCAGATACATTCTGTCCCCTGCCCAGCCCCCAGATTTTGCTAGTTCCGGGACTGCCTCTTTGCCTCAGCCTGCTGAACAAGTGTCGAATTGGAGAAGACCATGCGTCTTTAGCCTCCAAGCTGAACAATCGGAGGTCAAGTTTTCCGAGTTGTTAATGTCCATTCCCAGACCTTAGGTCCCTCTTGCAGATATCCTTATATCGCACTGTGGTCTCCCTCTGAGGCCACAGAGGCCTCAGAGGGAGGCCTCTGTGCACTAATTGTCCATACAGGAGATCTTTTGGAATCCGACAGTGAGAGATATACTACAAGTTATATGTCCTGCTTCTTGTAGACTGCAAGAAATCCTTTTGAGGCAAGGATATCTAGAATTTTATATATCGAGTTGCATAAATTGTAAATATATATGCTATTTTTGTTCCTTTTCAACACTGCAGCTGTCACCCTAGCCTTATATTTGCCAGTATAATTATAGAAGTCAGTTCTAACATTGATAATGATACATCATTTGAGTTTCAAAATATGTCTTTCTGATTTACTATCAGCCTAATTCTGATTTGTTTTACTTTGACAGATGTTCCTTTTTTCTATCTTATTAATGCATTAATGTGCATTAATCTACAATATGTAAATTGACTTTGTATGGCTTAATATGTATTTTGACTCAAAGTATGGTATAGCATTTGAAAGGTATGCAAACCTATGAAAAATTGAGTTTGGTTTTTCATAATGATTCAAGAAATGTAATTCAAGTCAGTTCATATTTAAATATTTTAAGATTATATTCTCAGGCATCCCTAATGTAAATTTGTTTGGGAATAAGTTTGATGGCTCTCAATATGATGTCCAAATATAAGTACATCTCAGATCTCAAACATTTTCTTTTTATGTTCTTATTCTTCTCTTTCTTGCTGCAGAAACCTGGAGCAGAACCAACAGAAGAGGATGAATGTATTAAGCGAGTTGATCCTTTGCATCAACTTATTTTACTATTCAGTCGAACAGCTTTAACTGAAAAATGGTGAGACAAAAAAGAGAAGATATTAATGATTCTTTGTAAATTGCTTTCTTTTTAAAACTAGATACAAAATACTTTTTGTCCCTAGAAAAAGTGATGTGAAGTTAAACATTAAAGTACTATCAAGGCTGATTCATGAAGTTTGAGCCAATTTGGTATTCAGGTATATCTATAAAACCTCTCATCAATAAATGATGGAAAACCATTAAACTTTATACAGATTTAATTAGCAAATAGGATTGAGCAAATAGGATTATTTTCTTACTGGTTATGGTAGAGAAGAAATTGCATGACTGATATTTCTCTATTGGATTATTAGAAAAAACAGAATCCAAAACAGCGTACCATATATATTTTTGTATAAGCCCTTAATTGATAAGCTGACCATTGAATTTTTAACTAAAATACCATGAAAAGTGTTTCACCCGTGGATAATCCAACTTGCATTTTTCATGTTATTTTGGTTAAAATTTCAAGAATATACTTATCTGCGGGTAGACTTATACATGATTATAATTGGGAAATAGGGGTACTTTAAAAATTATTACTGTATATATTTGTAGATAAACCCAACTATAGATAAGCCAATTTTGGGGATGCATTTTAACGCCTACAATTCTCAGTTTA
Source organism: Arizona elegans (assembly GCA_022577455.1). Lineage (NCBI taxonomy): Eukaryota > Metazoa > Chordata > Lepidosauria > Squamata > Colubridae > Arizona > Arizona elegans. The sequence goes on from JAKOOJ010000001.1 coordinate 267,175,143, forward strand.
TCTACCAATATATATGATATCACTAGGGATTCTGGGCGACTAATAAAGGGGAATATATATATATATATATATATATATATATATATATATATATTCCCCTTTATTAGTCTTATCATACTATCTTACATATGTAAATTTTACCCTAGATACAGAACAGCTCGAATGATAATTATAACCTCCTGTTTTTCCTTTTCTATACCACAGTAAATTGGACGAAGATTACTTGTATATGGCATATGCTGATATTATGGCAAAGGTAATTTTTTTTTCACCAAAATCCATAAGTTTATTTTTGTCGCTTGTATCATCATTCCTTGACTTAAAATACAAACTTTGATACTTTCTAATCAAATGAATATTACAAATTCCCTTCTTCTTTGCTGATTCACCTTTTAATCTGATTCTTTCTGTTCACTATTTCTTGGCTGTAAGATGACCAAGAGACACCAGCAGTCTTGGGGATGTATTTTTCCCATGGCATTAAAATTCTAAGTAATTGTTGGGAATTGACTACATACCATAACTTTGATAGCTGAGCCCAATAATGTAGCAAACCCAGCAAAGCTTCCTGTGAACAGTTTCTTAATGTTATGCAAGATATGCAATTTATGTCTCTGCTTTATTTTACCTTAATAAGAGCCAGAAATAATATTGAAAGTAAAGATATTTTAATAATAATAAAAAAAACATTTGTAAGCACAGTGTTTTTTTCAGAGCTGCCATGATGAAGAAGATAACAATGATGGAGAAGAGGAAGTGAAGAGCTTTGAAGTAAGATTAATACTGTCTACTTCAATCTTTTATTTTGTTCATTATTCCATAGTGTCCCATGTAGCAACATTTGTTGTTCATGCTTTTCATATGTAAAAATATAATTCTGATAACAGATTTTATTTGTTTGATAAAATATTATTTAAAAAAACACTAAAAATCTGACCACATTAAAATTCAAAGTTAAAGTATTTTCCATTACTTCCATAACAATTGAGAAGAGTTTTGATGAAGAACTTCCGAAGTCTTGTTTGAAACTCTTAAGACAAATACTTGACCATGGATTTTGTTCACTGAATATACTTAAGTAGCATCAGTATGATGCTCTGATGCTCATAGAGATTACTGCTAGATATTAAAGTATATTATAGCCAGCATATAAAAGGCTTTATAGGGTAAGACCAATTTAAAGAATAGTATTAAGAGACCTGTGCTAGTGAACCATTATTATGTGGTTCTGGTTAGATATTTATGAGAAATGTTGCTATGATTTGCATCATTTAAAAGTGTTAAATTAAGAGTTCCCTCCCATATAGTTTATTACAGTCTTTACCTGTTATTATAAAGATATACAGATAGTCCTTGACTCACAACCATTCATTCAGCAGCCATTTCAAGTTACAATGAAAAAAGTGACTTATGGCCAGTCCTTGCACTTACAACCATTGCAGCATCCCCACAGTCACATGATCAAAATTCAGGCACTTGGCAACTGGCATGTATTCACAATGGTTGCAGTGTCCTGAGATCATGTGACAGCATTTTGCGATCTTTCCAGTTGGCTTCTGACAAGCAAGGTTGACTCAGCCTTCCATCCTTTTGAGGTAGGTAAAATGAGGACCCGGATTGTGGGGGCAATAAGCTGACTTTGTATAAAAAAGAACACTGCTTAGGAGGGCCCCAAAGCCCTACTAAGCAGGTATATACAAAAATATGAAGGCTATTGCTTAACGCATTGTAAGCCGCCCTGAGTCTCCGGAGAAAGGCGGCATATAAATCGAACCAATAAATAAATGAATGAATGAATGAATAAATAAATAAATATTAATGGAGGAAGTGTGATCCACTTACCAATTGCAATTGTTGTTCACTTAACAACCATGGCAAAAAGAAGTCATAAAATCGGACATGACTCACTTGACATTGGCTTGCTTAACAACAGAAATTCTGGTCCCAACTGTGGTAGCAAGTCAAGGATTATCTCTAAATAAAGACAGCCAAATCTGTAATTTCAATTTCTACATAATTGGATTTAAAATTATCTAAGTCCAACATAGAAATGTAAATTCTGTCTGCCCTCTTATTTTTCCCATTCCCCCAGGTATCTCACCTTACATATACAATATGTGTTTCTCAGATAAATCAAGATAATAATACCCAGAGGAATGGCTCAAGTTTGTTTTGCCATTCATGTATTTTGTCCTCTTGGATATGTGCTATGTATCATAAGACCAGCCCCTCTATATTCTATATGAAGCAACATATTTTTTATTTAACCACTTGGTGGAGTTCTGGGCAAAGTAGCTGATGCTGGAAAAAATCAATCTGGGTTATGAACTTGTCTGTCAGAAGAAACTCATCTGTGTATTGAGATTATGAGCTTTGGGTTAGATGAAGAGATGTTATCATTTTAATGTTGCTACCTTGTACTTGTTGATAGGATCAAAGACCTTTTAAGATCACCCCTATAAATTTATAGAGCAATCACTCACTATAATTCTGTATTTCTTGCCACTAGTGAGTGGAAACAATTAACACTTACTTGCTCTGTGATGGGTCAGTTGTCACAGATTGTACATAAGTACATTTATGGCACTTCATGTCTGTTATTTATTATCCAGTCGTTATCAAATTAGCTGTGACAATTGACATAGATAAATCTGAGATTCAGTTTTACGAGACATCTTTGAATGTATCAACCGATATGGCACAGCTATCAGTGTTTCCAATGTATCTTCTAGATAATGTAGTATTGGGTTTTTTTAAGCAGAATTTGAACTGTTTCAGTTCTAATGAGTGTAGTGTAAAAAGTCTTTTTAAAACTACAAGTGACCAAATTATAAAAATGCAACAAAAATAAAGTGATGTTCTCATTGAACACAAAATATAGACAATACTTATTTATACTAAATTTATACTATTAACAATTTATTAAATTATAAAAGTTAAATGCTGCCCTACACTGAATTTCATATTATGACAACACTTGTACATAAAATACTTCATTTTGATGTATAAAGAAACACAGGGATCTCTATAGAACTCAAGTAATAACAATTTAAAACCTTAATTTTATTAATTGAGAAAGTTTAATTACATAGATGCTTCCCATTTTTTTGCCAGTCAGTAAGAATTTGTATTTCTCTTCATAACATTGAAAAGTGTGTTGGAGCAAGCAAAATATAAATTATGATAGATTAGAGATTTTTTATTATTATTTTAAAGCACTGAATTTTATAAGAAAGTTGATTATGTGTATCATTGCAATTATATATATTTGTTTGTTCCCTCAGTGCAAGTAAAAAAATAACATAAACTATAAATCAAATTAAAATTGATTTACCTGTATTCAGAACTCTTCTTTGTCGCTTTGGTATTCTTGTCCTTACCCTTCATCTTTGTCTGCTACCACTAATTACTGTTGTCTATGTGGGAAGTATATATCTTTTGTTGTTCGTTTTCACTTGCCACTGTATTTCCATCTTGTAAATTATTATAAACCTTTGTTAAAGACATGTCTATTTTCAAAGTATCCTTATTAGTAAAAAGTATTCATAAAATTAGAATTTACAAATGAATTTGAGAGTTATCAAGTAAAACTTATGGAGTTCGTTCAGCTAAAAACTGCTGAAACTATGTTAAATATCAGGTCTTTTAAAAACTAAGAGGATGTATAAAGTATATCTTTAATGTGATATGACTGTTAAACAAATCTATATTTAGGCAGTTCCGGTTTCTATAAGAGAGAATGTATGAAACAATTGAATGTTAAATGAAGCCCTACAGGTTGAAACTTTTCTGGGTTTTGCATTTAAATTTTAAGTTGTCATGAAACATATGGGGAACCAAGCAATCGTTCTTCAAGAACTACAATTTGGACTGTGCATTTAGTTGATCAGCTATCGTCAGAGTACTTTGGACAGTTTTCTTATTGCTATTTCACTTCTTATCCTCACCTTTCCTTAAGGTCACAGGATCCCAACGCAGCAAGGTAAAATAATGTGTTGTGTGATTATGTGGGGTTAATTTTGTGACATGTAGTTTTATTAGACTCAACATCTTGGACAAGTTTTCTTAAGCAGCCTTGATACTTTAAAGTCTTTGTAGTTCCCAAAACATAATATTTTTCAATTAAATTATCAGTTTTTCACTTGAATTCCCAATGTTGTAATTAGAATCTTAATTTTTATTTTTAGGCCAATCATAATGGAGTATGATGGATGAAGCTTTTTTATTTACACTCAATAAATGCTAGATGATTGATAAACTAATGTTAATATAATTACAGTGATTACGGTGAAAGTTGAACAATGATTAAAGATATTTCTTATTACCAATCTTAATGTCTGGAGATTCTCAGTCATCCAGATCATGGTTGTCCCAACGGTGCTTTTTCAAAAAAACAACTGGACTTTGTTTTTCCTTGAAGATGTTTCACTTCTCATCCAAGAAGCTTCTTCAGTCCTGACTGAATAGTGCAAATGGGTGTGGAACCTTATTGGAACTGCTGAAAGGACAACATGGTCCTTTGCACTATTCAGGTGATTCTGCAGTCACAGATAAACTTCCAAGTGGCTCCAATGACTGTCAGAAAGAATGCTAACAACCAAATGACTGCAAGGAATATAAATCCTTCCATTCTCCACCATTAGTCAGAATTGAAGAAGCTTCTTGGATGAGAAGTGAAACGTCTTCAAGAAACAACAAAGTCCAGTTGCCTCTTGAAAAAGCACCTTTGGAATTCCAAACTTAATCCATGTAATTTCTTCTTAGAATATTATTTATTTATATATATAATGTGTTCAAGAAAATAATTTCCCCTAAAGCTCAGTAAAGTCTGATATATTTCTTATATGTAATATATCTTCATGCAAAATCATTACTGAACTTTTACAATACTGAAAGTTAGAACATTCTACAAATATCTGATTTTCCACTTTTTTTATAGGTTATAGATATGGTAAATGCATGAGAAATAAAATCTAAGAAGTTGCTCTTTCTAATATTTCCTTAGTCGTGACAAAAGACTTTTTGACAATAGAAACAAAGACATAAAGATTGCATAAATCTTTAATAAAAATGGCCTAGGTACTTTGAGAACAACATAAGCAAGTGATCCTAGAATACGAAAGCAGATTTAAGTATGGGAATGAGTTTTTAACATTGCTCTTTGAACTGTCTTTTCTTAGCTAGCTGCAAAAAACATTTAAATATATAGTATTTTTAATTCTCCCCATTGAAAAGAGCATTCCATGAGTACTTATAACAACTAATGAAAGAACAAGCAGTTTTTGTTCATGACTAAGAGATAACGCTGAGGTGTTGAAGAATTATTGTAGGAATCTAGCAATTTGGGACAAAGAAAACAAATCTTAGTTTTCCTCATTGTAACTTGATACACATGATATTTTAACAAATAGTAACACATAATTTTGTGGATAGAAATTCTTGCCCAATTGAAAACAATAAAAAATGTACCTTATCCCTTTAAAAGAGATTCTACGGATGAAAAAGGTGAAGGACGTAATCACAGGAGACTTGCAACAGAAAATGTGTGGATCCCCATTATAGTCCTGTGAATGTGGCTGAATTATTGTTTTGTAAAAGCCTCTTTTGAAATATTCCAAGATTTTCCTCAAAATATTCAGTATGAAGACATGCTTAGCTTTAGAGCAGGGGTCCCCAATCTTGGCAACTTTAAGCCTGGCTGGGGAATTCTGGGAGTTGAAGTCCGCCATGCTTAAAGTTGCCAAGGTTGGAGACCCCTGCTTTAGAGAATAATTCCAGTGAATTCGATAGATATATAAACATGATTGAAATCAAGGTGTATTTCTGCTAGGTTTTCTGCTCCTAGCATGCTGCCATGTCAGCAGCAGAGAAGAGAGATCTTATGGAGCCATTAGAGGAATCTTACAGAGTTTTTGTGGTTTGTGAATTGCTATTTTCTATATTTTTTGACCTTTCATCTAGAAAAAAGATATAAGAAGCTAGGCCTGTGTGTCTGCTGTCATTCTTCAGCATTCTTTTTGTGGGTCATCTTTTCATTTCTTTCTCCAACGACACCACAAGTACAAAACCAAGGCATTTAATTTAATTGGGCAGAATTAAATTATTTATATTTTTGAGATTGCAGTCTTACTTGCACCAGGGAGAATATTCTGTGAAACAAAATAGGTTTTTTTAAAAAATAAATAAATAAATATGTAGTATTACATTGCAAATGTTATTAACATACCAAGAGCTATATTTTATATGCAAATTAAGTTTCAAATAATAGATTTTTATGGTGTTAAATCAATGAAATAAGTATATATTTGCATTAAAGTATTGCATACAGGTTTCCAAAATATTGTCTCCCTCCAAGCAGATTTTGATGTATATAGAAAAATTTCCAAAGGGCTTCGACATTTCTGTAAATGTTACAGCTTTATTTGGGGCTTGGTTATGTATTGGTTCTTTATAACACTCTGCAGGGATTCATTTTCTTCTCATTCTAGTAATGCCATATGTATTTCAGTTTAGGTGATGATTTGATATAGAGTCTATTTTCCAGACTCAAGATAAATATTTTAAAAATTTAAATTTGAAGCTATTTAAAGCTATCTAGGTCAGTTTGGGCCATTCTGTCTAAGCTGTAGGAAGAAGGTAATGACAAAGCCACTTCCAAAAAATGTTGTTAAGAAAATTGCAGGAACTTGTCTACAGTCAAGGGCATGCATACATACAGACAGACACAAATTATAAGAAGGTTTCTTTAGCTAGGATGCTAAAAAACCTCTGAAAATCAAAAAGAATCACTACGGGGGCAAAAGAAAGATTATAACTTCTGTTGAAACATTTAAAAAACAAACAAACCATGATAAATTATATAGAAAGACAAGAAGATTGAGTAGTATTGATTAAGAGGTGATCATTGACTGGTTGACTACCATCTAGTTCAGGCGTGTCAAACTCCTGAACGGGATTGGCCCACGGGATGCTTAGATCTGGCCCACGGTGCCAGCCTGGAAACAGCAAAGGATTGTAAAGATTACTCAGTATACTTCTTTGGTTCCAATGTCTCAATATTTAAAAACTCCAATTTAATAAAATTCAGTCAATCCCATAGTTATATCTTCAAATCCCCTAAATTTATAATCTTTAAAATTCTTTAGTGGTTTATAGTCTTGTGATTTTCCAATTACATATCTTCCCAATTGTCCAAATTTTAAAGTCTTATTTAACTTTTTTTTCTTTTCTCTTTTCTTCTATCAGCTTTCTTCTTTTACCTCGTAGAATGTTCTGTCAAATAGCCTTAAAAATCCAAATCTAAATTAATCCACTAGGTTCCTCCAATCTTTTAAGTTTATAATCCAATAGCCAGTTTCAATAAAGTTTATTTATTTGCAATTTAGTTCATCTTATAAATCTTCAAGAAGAAAAAGAAACTTATTAGGTATTTTCAAAATATCCAAATCGTTTTCTTAGAATAGAGTCAAGATCAGGCTGCCTTCCAGGTGTTATTTACTTTCTTCTATTTTGTGTATTAGACTTTTTTTGTATTGGACCTCACTTTCACTAAGAGTACTGATGCTGTAGTGCTCATCTTCTTCCAGTAGATGGCTCTCCTGCTCCCAAGTCCAACATTAAACAGTATGTCAAAAACAGCTGATTATCCAATAAGTCCAATGGGTTTAAAAATACAAATAAGCAAGACAGTTTCTCCCAAAAATCATCTTTCAAATTAAGCTTTTTTCCAGGCTTTCTATATTTTAAAGCTTCCCTTGGGCATAGGTATCCTGCAGATACCCCGGGCTTAGGCCCGGGGTATCTGCAGGATCATCTCCTGCCTTCCTCCCACCGTCCGGTGCGCTCACACAGAGCGGGCCTCCTCAGGGTGCCATCAGTCAGACAATGTTGGGTAGCGGCCCCCAGGGGGAGAGTATTCTCTGTGGGAGCACCGACCCTCTGGAATAGGTTGCCCACCAACCTCAGGACAGCCCTGGACCTCCTCTCCTTCTGCCACGAATTGAAGACGTGGCTTTTTCACCAAATGGGCTGAATCCATAGGGGTGATTTCAAACAATTTTAATAATTTTTTAATTGATTTAAATTTAATTTTAAACCAATTTTAAATTGTTTATGTAATTCTCTGTTTTGTTTTGTAAGCCGCCCTGAGTCCTACGGGAGAAGGGCGGCATATAAATCACATAAATAAATAAATAAATTTCTTTTGCCTCTTAATTTTCAGTCTTTAATCTTCTCTGTGTGTCTAATCGCCACTTCCTTAATGCTTCGAGATTATCTTTTAAATTTCTTGTACTTAAATCTTTGGAGTAGTAATTGGAAGTTATCTTGCCCAGTTTCAATGCTCTGTCCACGGACCGATCCAGCACAAATCTTATGGTTTCAGTTGTCCCAGCTTGTGACTGCCCAAAATGGCTGTCGTTCCTGCTGCCGTTCGGGAAAACTTGCTTTGGACCTAACGAAATTATGAGTTCCTCGTGGTCCATGAAGCGCCTTTCTTTTCTTTGCCTCTTCTACAAGGCGGCTTTGACCCCATAGGGCCTCCCGACAGCAATTACCTACTGGATTTCACAGGGCTCGGCGGACCCCCTATTTTCCAAGCTGTTCTCACCATGACGTCAACCGGAAGTGCTTCTGGCCCTTCAGGTTTTCCAATTATGCAGCTATTGGAACTTAATTGAAACCATCCATCTTGTAGATGATCAGCTCTTCTCTTTCCTTCCACCCTTCCCAGCAGTATAGATATCTTCAGAGAGCTAAATTTTGGTACAATGTGTCTGAAGTATGATAACTTTAGTATGGTCATTTCTGTCTGACATGAGAACTCTGGGTTGCTTTGTTCAATGCCCATTGGTTTGTTTTCTTGGCTGTCCATGTTATTCTCATGGTATTCAGAGTTCAAAGTTCAACATCGAAGTTCAAGAGTATGAATACTCTTTCTGTTCTGCTTCTTCAAAGTACAACTTTCCCTCCATAGAGTGTCACAGAGGGAGCCATTGTCTACATGAGTTTGATCTTTGATATATCTTGATATCAGAATATCACTTTCAAAGCCACCCTGATCACTCTGCTAAGTGCAGATCTATAGCATATTTCTTGACTGCTGGTTCATTTACTGTTGCTAATTAATCCTTATTTCTGTGCTCTCATTAGCAACAGAGTCATGAATTTGAATTTACAGTTTCTTAATCACACCTCAGTTCATCTTGACCATGTTTTTTCTCTCTCCTCTGCCTCACTATCTGCCCACCCTTATACCACGAAATGCCTAAAACTTGATTTCCCAAAGATGTTTTGGCGTATGTGAAAGCTTGAGTATAGCCAAGCTGTTTTAAGGTCTTGTAGCTTAAAAGGCATATAAATCAAATTAAAATTTTAAAAAAATATAAATGTAACCATAAAATTAACACTAATGCAAGTATAGCATCCTACATCTACAGTATAAGCTGACATTCTGGTAAGATTTTATTCCACATTTTCTTTATATGTTTAAAATGAGCCCCCTCCATAAATTAACCTTAAACAGTATAAATTAATTATAAACTTTATTTTTTAAAAAAATAAAGCTTAGATTCTTGGGATAATAAAGAATATATTATTATATCAACTGTGTCTACAATAACAATTTTTGGCTAAAATCAGAATTAATTGAACTAATCCAGAGCACTGCAGAGTTCTAATGTGTATTTGTGTGTGTGTGTTATTAGAGAGTAGTATATTGGGATATTATTTCTGCTATGCCCTCTATTTTGTAGATTTTTGGCTTGTACTGAGTATTATGGTATTTTTGGTCATACCTTTATTTACTGATCCTCAGGACTCCTCAATCAAAAACACCATAACAGTTTGTAGCCTCTGTGGAACAGTAGATAGCCACCTCTTATCAGCAAAGTAAAGTTGCAAAATAATTATTTCAGCCAGATTAACCTGGCACTTTTTCTGATATCTAGCTTCATTTTTGCCTTAATCAACTGTTGCCTGAGATGATTGTTTCACTGGTCTAATGTCCATGCTGGCCAAACATGACTCGCCACACGTTTGTGGAATAAGTAGTCATAATTGTTGAGTCATTATAAAACTACCCGTTTATCTAGATATAATTTGTATATTGTTTTACAATTGAATTTTAATTATAAGAAATGTTTACGTCTACTAATGTAAGACTTGCAGCACAAGAAATACTGGAAAGTATATGCACATGCATATGTCACCTGTGCTTGTTCTTTGTCACTATGTCTCTTTGTTTCCAATCTGATTTTTCTCCTCTGTGTGTGTCTATGTATCTGTGTTGGTATGTGTTTGTGTATGTTTCACATATTATAGACAGTTGGAGATTGTGTTCTGTAAGATGCAACCTATAGATACTTCTATTATTTATTTATTGCCTTACATCTTATATGATCAACAAAATTATTCAGGATAGATCCAGACTAAATATGGAATTCTCCTCCTGAGGGCCTCCTATTCATGTAAGGAGAGAGGTATTTTTTGCATATGGCTCCTTTTTTTTTCATCTCCTTATGTTCCTGATTAGCGATCCCAAATGATAGGCTTGCACAGGGTTGCAGGGAAAAGTGCATTTGTTAAGATCGCTACTCTCTTACTCCATCCAGAGAATTTGCTAGATCAGAGTTTTTTCCCACAAAAGAAATCAGCACTGGCTTGGATTAGGATCAAAATGATGCCCTTTTTCCTCCCCTCCCCTCTCCTTCCCTCCCCTCCCCCCTCATTTCCCCGTCCCCCTGTCCCCCTTCCTTTGAATTAATCATAGCACCCTGTATTTCTTCTCTAATGATTTATAGTGTCTTTATGGCAAACATTATTGAAATGATGTAAAGCCTGCCATGATTACTGCTATTCTAGCACAACAATGGCTGAGTGATACTCAATAAGCTATAAATCACTAGAAGGGAAATGGCCTCTCTCTTGGATTCTTAATTCTTCCAATTTCATCATTTCTTCAACTCTGTTCACTAAAGCTAAAAAGAGAAAGATTTAAAGCTAAGGCTTTCAAAAAAAAAAATCCCTATAGATAAGTGAAATGTTCCATTCAATAGAAAGAAAAAAAGATTTTTGGATCTAAGAAGATGAAACGCATGAAGATCTTTTAATACTGTAGAAGTAACATTGCAACTTCATTGAAATGATGTTTTAGTTACGTTTTGAGTTTGTGCTTCTTTAAAAAAATATTTTACAAGAAGAGATTTAAACAAGAAGACAAGATTTTTGAATAATCATGGCAGAAAATCAGCACCAACATTTTGTTCCTATCCACTTTTTGTTTGTTTTTAAAATATGCAGTAATGCTCAGTCATAAATATCCTCAGCATTAGTTTAGATGAGAAAAAATACATAATGCATTTTGCTCCTACATGCTGTTTAAAAAACCATTTATGCTACAGAATAACTTTCTGGATAAAAATACGATTGATTTGCGACCTAGTCACCTATATATTTAACTTGGAATAAAAGCCTATTTAACTGATTAATTTAATTTAATATAAAACTGAAATATAAAATGTGAAAGTTATGCAATCTGACCTTTACATGTTCTGTAAATCTGCATTTTATTAAATAGGTCCTGATGGAATATGCTTTAGTTATATAGTTTCTTGTTTAGGAATCATGAGCTGGCTGTATCAAGCAATTCCTATGTTATATCATAATTTAATGCAGGGTGAGCTGAACTGCAACACTTGTCATCTGTCACTTCTGATCATGATGGCTGAGATTATGCGAGTTGCAATTCTGCACATCTGCTGGGCCACATATGCAGTGTTCCCTGAATATTCTCCTTCAGATAATATGAACAGGTCAACCCAAAGTAGCATGCAGGCTTTTGAGAAAAAGAATATATAAGAACCACAAATTCTGTGTTGATTAAAGTCTGCACTGAAAAATGTACTGTAAAGCCTATTTTGTCAGATGTATGGTAAAAGTGATGATTGATATTATACCGCCATGTCAATTGTTTTCAATTTTAAGTTGCCATAGAGCCCTCCGGTATGAAAAATTACATAGAAAAGATGTTAGGAAAAGCCTTCAATTTAAATGGTTGGGGTTTTTATTCAGGAAAAAGAAATGGAAAAGCAAAAACTCCTCTACCAGCAAGCAAGACTCCATGATCGAGGGGCTGCTGAAATGGTCCTGCAGACAATTAGTGCCAGCAAAGGTAAGTTAACCTTATTTATTTTCTCCTAAGGACTTTTCTGCTGATTTAACATTTCCCAGTGGAGAATTTCACTGCAGTGTACATAAAATGGTTATGGAAAGACAGCACTGCAACAAAGTGAGAGAGAGAGAGAGAGAGATGTTGTGTATCCTACTCAGGCTGCTGAAATTTTTACTCAGCTGCTGCTCATAAGCATTAAACGAACACATTGCTGGAATTATTGAAATTAATTCTAGCACAAGTTTGACCCTAATGATTCAGTCCAGTGCTCCTAATCCATATACATGTGTGGTTGGACAGACTGATCAGAAAATACTAAGTTGAAAAATATTTTTTTTAAAATTGGAATCTGATGGATCAATACAGAGGATACTGCAAGAAAGTAAAATTTAGAAAAACAAGCTATTTGTAATATACATATAGATATACCTATATACACTTAAATGCACAAACTGTATTTTAAGTCAGGTCCAGAAATATTGGGACATCGACACAATTCTAACATCTTTGGCTCTATACACCACCACAATGGAGTTGGAATGAAACAAACACAATGTGCGTTAACTGCAGACTGTCAGCTTTAATTTGAGGGTATGCACATCCAACTCAGGTGAACAGTGTAGGACTTACAGCAGTTTGTATATGTGCCTCCCACTTGTTAAGGGACCAAAAGTAATGGGACAATTGGCTTCTCAGCTGTTCCATGGCCAGGTGTGTGATATTCCCTCATTACCCCGATTACAATGTGCAGATAAAAGGCCCAGAGTTCATTTCAAGTGTGCTATTTGCATTTGGAATCTGTTGCTGTCAACTCTCAAGATGAGATCCAAAGAGCTGTCACTATCAGTGAAGCAAGCCATCATTAGGCTGAAGAAACAAAACAAACCCATCAGAGAGATAGCAAGAACATTGGGGGGGGCAAAACAACAACATTCCTTCTCAAAAAGAAGGAATGAACCGGTGAGCTCAGTAACACCAAAAGGCCTGGGAGACCACGGAAAACAAGTGTGGTGGATGACCGAAGAATTTTTTCCCTGGTGAAGAAAACACCCTTCACAACAGTTGGCCAGATCAAGAACACTCTCCAGGAGGTAGATGTATGTGTGTCGAAGTCAACAATCAAGAGAAGACTTCACCAGAGTGAATACAGAGGGTTCACCACAAGATGTAAACCATTGATGAGCCTCAAAAACAGGAAGGCCAGATTAGAGTTTGCCAAACAACATCTAACAAAGCCTTCACAGTTCTGGAACAAGATCCTATAGACAGATGAGACCAAGATCAACTTGTACCAGAGTGATGGGAAGAGAAGAGTATGGAGAAGAAAAGGAATTGCTCATGATCCTAAGCATACCACCTCATCAGTGAAGCATGGTGGTGGTAGTGTCATGGCGTGGGCATGTATGGCTGCCAATGGAACTGGTTCTCTTGTATTTATTGATGATGTGACTGCTGACAAAAGCAGCAGGATGAATTCTGAAGTGTTTCGGGCAATATTATCTGCTCACATTCAGCCAAATGCTGCAGAACTCATTGGACGGCGCTTCACAGTGCAGATGGACAATGACCCAAAGCATACTGCAAAAGCAACCAAAGAGTTTTTGAAGGGACAGAAGTGGAATGTTATGCAATGGCCAAGCCAATCACCTGACCTGAATCCCATTGAGCATGCATTTCATTTGCTGAAGACAAAACTGAAGGGAAAATGCCCCAAGAACAAGCAGGAACTGAAGACAGTTGCAGTAGAGGCCTGGCAGAGCATCACCAGGGATGAAACCCAGCGTCTGGTAATGTCTATGCGGTCCAGACTTCAGGCTGTGATTGACTGCAAAGGATTTGCAACCAAGTATTAAGAAGGGAAAGTTTGATTTATGATTATTATTCTGTCCCATTACTTTTGGTCCCTTAACAAGTGGGAGGCACATATGCAAACTGCTGTAAGTCCTACACCGTTCACCTGAGTTGGATGTACATACCCTCAAATTAAAGCTGACAGTCTGCAGTTAACGCACATTGTGTTTGTTTCATTCCAACTCCATTGTGGTGGTGTATAGACCCAAAGATGTTAGAATTGTGTCGATGTCCCAATATTTCTGGACCTGACTGTATATACTGTGTATGTATCTGTGTGTGTGTATGTATGTATGTATGTATGTATGTATGTATGTATGTATAGATATATGTCTGTCTGTCTGTATAAATAAAATAAATATTTGCTTTGCAGGTGAAATGGGACCAATGGTTGCAGCCACACTCAAACTTGGAATTGCAATCTTGAATGGGGGAAATTCAACTGTTCAGCAGGTAACTTTTCTGACATTTAGACTGAATTACTTCTTTTCATTGCCAAGGACTTTTGGATCTACATAATGAATATTTTGTTGAGGATTGAAGTTGATTAATTCATTAGTGGCTGGCCTCTAAGATTGAGGAATCAGAATCTTAGCTTTTTAAAAGATTTCTTATCTTCCTTTATGCTAAAATAGACAGTGATCAGAAAATGTCCTTTTCAGTTACGATGCTGTAACTCTGGAATACTATCTCCAGAAAATTCTATCTGGCACCATTTTTTGTCAGATACCTTTTTGAATTTATCTTGGAGCCTACACTTCTCTTTTAAAGACCTTAAAGCCTTAGTTTCACTTTTTTAATGTATGTTGTTTGGCTGAGATTATACTGTACTTTTAAAATTGAATTGTATGCTTCTATTGTTATTACAGTGCTAGTTATTGAATTAAGGATTATTAAATGACCTCAGGGCATCACTGTTATTACTGTTGCTACCTCTAAAAGTGATATACTTGCCAACCTGTTGAGATTGTTGATCACAAGGCAATCAGAGTTTGCCCATGAATACAAACATGTAAGGGCAGAAGACTTTTAAACTGATTGGACCAATTTGCATCAAACTTAAAAAAATCAGAGATGGGGGGAAAAGGCAATGCAAGGGCAACAGTAGTGAAGAAGGTAGCAAGAAGCAATTGTGGCATTAGCAGAACTGAAGCAGAATGGATGTAGAGAGAGACTTAGAGCCTCTTTCTTTCTTTCTTTCTTTCTTTCTTTCTTTCTTTCTTTCTTTCTTTCTTTCATCAAGCATGTATGAAAAAACAAGTATAAATAAGAACATAACATATAAATATATAAGTATAAACAGGTATAAGTATATACATAATAAATGAGTAAGAATAAATGGGAACAGTAGGACAGGAATGGTAGGCACACTGGTGCACTTATGCATACCCCCTTACAGACCTCTTAGGAATGGAGCGAGATCCACGGTAGACAGTTAAAGTTAAAGGTTAAAGTTTGGGGGGTTTCATGCCTCCTTAGGAACTGGCAATATTACGGTCTATAGCTGTCTGGATTAAATTTTGTGGATGTTATGTCAAAAAGCAAAAAAGAAACATTTTAAAATAAAATAATGTTTCATTCTAGAAAATGCTGGACTATCTCAAAGACAAAAAAGATGTAGGTTTCTTTCAGAGCCTTGCTGGTCTTATGCAGTCTTGCAGGTAAGAGAAAAAATAGTACATTTCAAACTCTATATTATATATCATCATGAGCTACCCAGAACAAGTAAGGAATAGAGAAGCATAGAAAGCTTTGTAATGAATAATTGAAGGAATTAATAAGCAAACAACTGAATAAATATTTCAATACAAACTTTGATTTTCCTGGGTATGTTGTCTTACACTGAGTAGGTTTGAATGCCTAGGGAAATCCTTCTATTAGTTTGAAAAGTAAACCAAAAGAAAAGTGAGCACGCTACAGTACAAAGAGTTGAACAAAGTAATATGCCCAATGACTTTCAAAATCACAGAATATCAATAGGGTTCAATGATTTTTTAAAAGATAGGCTTGTCTTATTTTCTAAAATGTAATATTCTGATGGATGGAATTAGTATTGGAATATAAATGCCAAAATATTGGCTGAAGGGAAATTCCCCCAATGCAGTGTAGGTTAAAAGATATTTTTTTTCTTTTCAGCTTCTGAGAAACACTCCTCTTTTATGTATATTTAATAATAAAGTATTCATTACTTTAATCTCCTGCAGCACACTCACTTCTTTACGTTTTTATGATAAGGAGTCCAAAGGTTGAGATGTGGAGATAGAGATTTCACACTAAATTTTCTCTAAATGTATTTATTTTTTTATTTTTAAAAATTAGATGACCTCCAAACTTTAAAAAATATGACTTACAAAAACAACAGTCAACAATTTTAAAAAGCCATTAATTTTAAAAAGCCAGTACATTCAATAATAGATGTATATTCCCATTTTTTATAATTGTGTCTAGTTAGTTTATTGTTGTGATGTTGCAGGTAGACTATTAATTATATTTTGCTCTCAGCAGCACATCACATTGGTGGTTATAACTGTACAATTGAAGCTGTCCTTTTATTTGTTTACTTATAGACGGTCAGTGCAGTGGCTCAGTGGCTAAGACTCTGGGCTTGTTGGCTGGAAAGCCGGCAGCCCAGGGGCAAGACCTGAGCACCACACGATGGGGTGAGGTCCTGTCCTCGCCAAGCACCTGCAACCTAGCAGTTCGAAAGTATGCAAATGCAAGTAGATAAATAGGTACCACTGTGATGGGAAGGTAATAGTGCTCAGTAATGTCATGCTGGCCACATGACTGTAGAAATGTCTTTGGACAGTGCTGGCTCTATGGCCTTGAAACAGATGAGCATCACCCCTATAGTCAACAACGATTAGTGGAGTAAAATCCACAGAGACTCCTTTTATTGATGGTGGAGTACCAACATTACTTTTTTTATACACACAAACACGACACTTGTATTAATTATACTAAGAAAAGTCTGGGCAATTTACTTATTGAAGCCTGGAAAAGGAGCCTGTGGGTGCTGTGAAGGTAGGAAATGCAGCTGAGCCTCTGGTTTGTTTATGAGAACTAATTCTATATAAAAAACATCCTCCTTATACAATGTCAGAAAAAGACTATTTCTAAAAAATGTTTTGTTTGAAGATTTGAATCTTAAATATTTTCTTAAAAGTGAAGTTCCTGTCTTCACCTTTAAGAAAAAGAAAGTGATGTAATTCCTCTTTGCTGATCCAAATAAATGTTTCTGCCATACAGTGAAATGCATTCACACTTTACTGGTATTAATTCAGTTACATAAAGTGTAAATGCACAGAAATGTCTTGTTTACAGCTTACAACAAAATTGAATGTTTGTGATTAAAACTACAGTGTATGTTTCATTATAGTGTTCTTGACCTAAATGCTTTCGAACGTCAGAATAAAGCAGAAGGCCTTGGAATGGTAACAGAAGAAGGATCAGGTACAGTTTTCCTTACCATAAATTTTTGTTGCCTGGCCCCTTTAAAGTCACTAAATAAAAATAATTATAGCTTTAGTTTATCTGTATTTGTGACTAGACAACCCATGACCTGCTGGATCATTATTTCAGAGACATTTCCTTACCAGATTCCTCAGTACAGTAGAACCTCTGGCCATGACCATTATGCATTCCATAATTTGGTTGTGACCTGAACCTAAGTTTGGAAATTTGGCGCTTACAAAAAAAAAAAAAAAAAAAAAGGCGCAGAAGGAGAAATCGGCCACAGAAAAAAAAAGTGAATTCTTTGGTTGGAACCCAATTTGGCCATGGTCAGAAGTGTTTGTGACCAGAGGATCTGGTCCTCTAATATACCTGAAAAGTTCTAAAAAATTCAGGGTTTTATTCAGAGAGGTATCTGCCTTGAAAGTAGCTCATATTGAACTGTATAGCACAGTCAAACATCAGTAGTTGATCTCAGGAAATATTTTATGACAGCTTTGTATTGTGTCATAAAATGCTTTATGATATTTTTATGTTATAGGTACCAGATTTGGACACATTCTGTATGTTGGCCCAATATAGTTATCTTGGCTGAAAAGGTTTGGCCCTATAATGCAGCATTTTGCCCAGTTAAACATTACAGACATGAACATTTAGTATTATATTGAGTAAACAACCCATGACCTATTGGTCATCATTTCAGAGATATTTCCTTATCTAAACAGAAACAGAAAGACCAAGGGCAAAAAAACAGTGGTCAGATTTTCGACTTCCTGCTGGCTTGACAGTGGCTAACCGCTCTCCAGTAGCTAATGGTGGGACTGGAATATCCAATTTCCAGGATATAGCCCAGGAGGGATAGAGTGGGACCAATCTATTGAATCTTTGGGTGGCAGCATAACAGCATTGAAGTGCACACAAATATGCCAAATTTCAATCCCATGGCAGGCATGGGTCCTGGATTTTGTATTCATTCTGTAAATTAGCCCATTTGAGGTAACTTGGTATAAAAATTGTTGCCATATGATGCATTATTTCACTCAGTTAAAGGTTACAAGCACAACATTTTAGTAGTGTATTAAATTATAATAGATTATAAGACAGCTGTCAACAGAACACCCAGTCCATAGTAAGAAATATCACAGGCAGAATAAAAACTTAAAAGTTTTCAAAAAAACAACTTTCATAAGGATCTGTGACAACTTGTTAGCTTCCATATGACACGAAAGGAATTGGCCAATTCTGTAGAAACATTGGCCAAAATAAAATGAGTTTTCCCTACACCATATTAACCCGGATAGTTTAACAACAGAAAGTTATTAAGTCTGAGCACCTTGAAGTGTAAAATGCGCAGCACAGTAAGCCAAAGCAAATTTCATATCCCCCAACTGGCAGGAAGATAATCTCTCTTGGACTGAAGTATTTCTCTTCTACCAGCATAGGTGGCACAACATTAAATCTTGCTGGTATGTGACACATATGAGACAATGATTGTATATAAATTGTCTTCCTCCCAGGTAATCTCCTCAGTAGGCAGGAATGCCACAACCAATTACTTTGGTAGCTGAAGTTTGAATCCTATTCGTTATTTTATTAATTTGTTAAACTCACCCCACTCCAAAAAGACTCTGAATGTGATACAATAAGCCTAAGTCTATAAAGTATGAACTGTTTATGATTTTACAGTGATAAGAAAATATCTGTCTGAGATTATTTTAATCAATGGAAAACTTGTAACATGTATATTCTATTCTGAAATAAAATTACATAACACAAAAAGATGAATTCTCTATGAATTTCTTTTGCTTGAAAATTATTTAAATGCTGTTTTTGAACTTTGCTTAAAACTGAGAGAACTGGTGACATTCCAGATGTTGCAGGACAGCAAACCTTGGAATTCCTTAGCCATGCTTAATGGGCTAATAGAAATAGGTTCAACAACATCTGGAGAACCACCAGTTTTTTATTCCTGATTTTTTTTAAAAAAATATCAGAACTTTTGATTTTGAACCAGTTCACCTTTTTTACCTTTTGATCAGCTTTTCCACTGTTATTATTTTGTTGTATAAATCTGTTATTTCCATCTAGAATCATTTGTGTATTTTCTCTGTGACGTTTGTTTGTTTGTTTGTTTGTTTATTAAATTTATTTGCCGCCAATCTCATATGAAAGCAACTCTGGGCGGTTTATAGCATTAAAACCTCTGTTCTTTATATTCATTCCCAATGGAATTTCTTCTATTATATACTTTAGCAAATCCTTTCATGTTTATCTTCAAAATAAGAGGAAAAACTAAACTATTTACTATTCTGTTAGGCAAGTTAATATATTTTAGTAATTTCCCTGCAATCAATTCCAACTTCTTTTGATTAGCTTGGTGTTTACATCAAGTTAAAAGAAGACAAACCTTTAAAGGTTTTTAAAGCATTAAGTTACTGATTCTGTGCATTCTTGTCCTTAATTATACTCCAGTATTTATTTTAGCATTTTTCTTTTTCTTTTCTTTTTTTACTCCTCTGACTGGGAGGTAGCTCATATGAGTAAATTTTGGTATTCTGGTTTGCTTCATTTGTTTGATTATCAAAAACTTGATAATCAATCAAATGAATGGTTTTCAAGAATGGAAATATATTTTTTCTTCGCATATATTTTTCTATAGCTGTTCATAATAAGGTTTTCATTGAGGGAGTTCATTTTCTTTTGGAACCTGGGCATATGTTACAAAAGAATACAACATGCATATCTTTCTCTTTCTCTTTTCTCTCTGTTGAATTATTCAAAATCTTTTTATTCTCTCTTTACATTTTTATGTATTTACCTAAATTGGACTTTTGATTTGATTCATGGAGAATTAAGTTATCAGAAGCAATGCTAAATATATTTTTTTTAAACTCTGAAACAAGTTCTCACTTTTTTCTTTTTTTCCCATTTTCTTTTCTTTGAAATCAATGTCCTGTCTTCCCCTACCTCAGTCATCACTCATGAGCGTGGTAATTATTACACATCAATTGACTTTCTTTTTTCCTGTTGTAAGCTTTGTGTCAGCACTGTACAGCTCCTGAACACCATGCAGCATGCAGTTCGTTTTTATTTTTAGAATGTCAAAGTAGGATTATTATTACTATTATTATTATTATTATTATCATGGTTGTATTCTCCGAAGTTCCATTTGTATGCCAACTTTCCCCACATCTTTGTTTTTTCCTCCCTTTCTCAGGATATGCACAGTATCTGGCACACTAGATGTAAGAGCAGCAAGCTTTTTGATTTTCTTCTTTTTTTTTTCTGCTTCATTTGGTGGTGTTATTTTCTTAGTGGGCCAAGTATTTGTGATGGTTGGTTGTAAATAAAATGTGTGCATATGACATTAAAATCCACCATGTGCTGTGGTCTTCCTGTAGCATTTCTGTCGTGTATTTAATGTGGCTTTATGGCTGCATTAGTTTGTGCAAACATAGGAAATCAGTGGAGGATCCAGACTTGACTTTGATGGTGGGGGAGAGTGGGATGTTTTGTGATTAAAAAGTTATATTTTCACTGTAAACATTAACATAATTAATGCATGATAGCCAGTTGTAATTGTGTTGGTGAAACTCTTTTTCAATATTTCTTGGTGTTTGTGAGAATCCGTTCTGTAAGGGAAACTTCAATATATAACTCAATCATCCCTTGTTCTTATAAAAACATCTTCATTTAGGTAAAACAAGTTTCAGTAGCAAAACTATGCCCTAACCAGAACTGAACACTGTGCAGATGAAGATTAAAACTTTGAAATATCATTGATTTCGGTTAGAGAGTTCATTATAATGCTACATTTGACTGGTTGAAAAAAATCCATTAAGTTCAAAGTGATATTTAAACTTTAAAATTCTTCAGTCAACTGTCTATATTATAATAAATAGCCTATGAAATTAAAAATGCTTAATTCTCAGTGAACAAATAATTAATTTTCAGCTTTTTTCAACTATCAATGATAATAATATCATAATATAAATCATGAATTATTGTAAGATACAAAGAATGACATTATTTAAAAGGAGTAACTAGAGAGCCAATTTGTTGTATGGTTAAAGCATCACAGAAGGAACTGGAAGACTGAATTCTGCTCCCACTTTAAACTTGAAGCCAGCTGGATGACATTAGGCCAGTCATTCTCTCTCAGCCCTAGGAAGGTAGCAATGGCAAGCCCCTTCTGAAATCCTGCCAAGAAAACTATAGGAACTAGTCAGGAAGTTACCGCAAGTCAAAACTGACTTGGATGGGTGTGACTTTGTACGTGCACACACATACACAGACTCACACACATTATTTTTAACTGAGAAGTACAATTTTCAAATAGATAATGATTTTTGCAGGAATAGTTTTCCTCATTGCTTTAAATGCTTCAATGCTGGAAAGAGGATATGGAATGCATATGCAGCAATAGTGCTTATAGCACAGCTTATTATCAGATGTATTGGTTGATAATTATGGTAGTGCTTCCTAAACCATTTCCTTCATTATCCAAAACCATTATCAGAAAGTCCTTTTTGCCCAATGTGGGTAAAATACTTTAAGTGAATTTAAATGTCCCTCCTACGGTTGGGCAATCAGTTTGTATGTTTTTACTCAAAGAAAAACTACTTGTACCCAATTTGGGGTAATTTACCCATGTTTGGAAAGCACTGATTAATGGGCTCCATTTATAATGAACTTACTGCTTTGTAGAAGAGCTCCAAGGCAAACGAGTAAGGGATACGAAGATCAGTTTAGTCCATTGGACTGCTTCCTCCCTTCAAACAGGGTCGTTACCTTCAACTGTTCATGGTAATGATTCTTGAAGTGGGATGGGGGTGGGGAGGGAGAGAGAGAGAGAGAGAGAAGAAAAATGTTTACTTTTTCCTGATTATTATTTCTAGTATAAATAGTTGACATTTTTTGTAAACCATCCTGGTAGGATCTGAAAGGTGTGTGATCAGTAACAATAATAATAATTGCCACCAGGTAAACCATTGGTTATTGCAAAATGCACAAAACCTTCTCTTAAAATGGAAACTATGAAGTTTCTAGACATACCTTTTTAGAGAGATATTTTAAAATCTGAGCAATGGAATAGAATATATCTTAACTGGTTTTTGGAAGGGGTTATACCTTATTTAAAACTATGGATTTTTCCCCTTCTAGGTGATAAAATAAGTATTTCAGACAATCTTAAATATAGGCCTTTTAACTGATTCAAGATTTCTTATCAGTTGTGCCCTTTTTTATTGTTCACTGTACCAACAGTCTCTTTATTCTGATCCTCACTCACTGTGACCAAGCTTCATGTTCTTAATGCTGGACCCCCCACTGGTAAAACACTGACAGTTCTTTACCAGATATGTATCTGATTTGTTTTTGTGACGTATTAAATGTTGCGTTTTTTAGTGTGTTATGTTTTACTTGTTATGGTTATTAATGGAAAAAGGTTCAAAACCAAAGGTATAAATCGATTTACATTAATTTTTTACATTTTCATTTCCTCCTTACAATTTAAACGATGTTTCCATAAACCATGATAAACTTGAAAGTGCATTTTCCCTCTCCTTTCAGTTTAAAAGTTATCTTTCTGATGTTTTCTTTCCTTCTTTTACATAATCTGGATTATATTGAATTTTGACACAAAGATACCAAAGATAAATGTTAAGTATAAAATAATTTAAAATTACTCATAATTTTAATTAATTATGTAATTAATACAAGAAATATTTTGACTCTGAAATAGACTACACATTCCATTCAGGTGGAGTTGCTTATTTCTTGTTATTTCAGCCTAAACTGGGAAGAGCCAGTTTGACTCATAATATTGCTTTCTACTATTAGCCTCTCCCAGTCCTTGAAAGGATGGCTTAGTCCCAGAGCATCAATGATATCCCAAGGAGATGCCATGTAAGAAATATTCTGTCACCACTCAATTATTGACAGTGGATTTCCACAACATTATGCACTCTTTAAGAATATGTGAGGTTACTGACAAGAATATGACACATTCTGATCTAGACAAATTGAGTGATAAAATATATTTGTTGGTAATTCTTTCAGTTTTACACCAAAGGTATTAAAGGCTGCAGGCTGTTTCTGGAAAATATGTTTCTGCAATTTAGAATGCATTTACAGTAGCAACAGAGCTATCTATAAGCATATAACCCATGCTAATCATATTTGCACATGAAATGGAATTATTTTACTTGACCGTTCTTAAACATTTATTATAATAGGCACAAATGAAATAGAAGAAGAGTGGTGGCACTGAAGTGTTCAGAAATATGTTTCATTCTCTAGGGCATTTCTGGAATGTCATAAATTACTTGATTGGCAAGTAGGCAATATGTAAACACTTTCTCTTTTTTGTTCGCAAAATATTTTATCCTCTCGTTATATATAATATGAAATGTGCATATGATTAACAGTTTTTAATTATTTATAATTGTAAATAAGTAGGTGCTTAAAACAAAAGTAAGGAACAACTTGGAAAAAATAATCAGCGATATAGAAGAAAATGGTTAGGATGGAATGGCTTTTGGTATATGCATTAAATCCAAATGTTCTGTATCCAGAATCTGTGTAACAAAAGAAATGGTCAGAAATATTTCCAGGGAATTCCTTTTGCCTTAGGAAGGAGAGATAATTAATAAACTGCCATTTAAGCACTTTCAAGAACTGTAACACCTACCACAACACCCATCATTTGTTTTTTCTACCGCACATTACTTCTTTAAAAATATATTCCCATCTCAAATGGTCCATGACAGAAACAAACATCTGTATGTGTAATAATGCCATTGAATAGTAGCATGGGCACAGGCAATATTTTAACTAAACTGCAATGTGTTAAAAAGTTTTTACTTACTTTTACTTAAGTCTATATGTTCAGACTTTTTCTGAATATATAGCCATTAACATTGCACACCACACAATACACAAGAGGATGTTTTTTTTACATAGGCCAACTTGTTTATCTGTTTGTTTATTTAGTAAATATATAGGCCCACCCATCTAGTTCACATGACTCTGGACTTCTTACAATGAAGAATAAAAAATTCTCCTTTTTACGACACTGTAATCACTTAATTTGGGGGTAGAGTCAGGGTGACTAGATGGAGCTGAACGTTTACTGGCCAGATGACTTTCCTGATGTTATGCAGAGTTTGCATTTTTTTTTTTTTTGCACCCTAGAAGAGAAACATCTGCTGCTATCTAGGATTGAACTCCCAACCTTCCAAGTGGGAGGCGAGTGTCTTCATTACTAGGCCACCATGCCACTGAATTATAGAGAGTCTATTTTTTAAATGTTATTTTTGTTCTTTTTAAATCTGGTTGCTTTTTGTTGTTTTTATTCTTTAATTAGAGAAGACTAACTAAAGAATAAAATGACAAAAATAACATAAAAATAGCAGTTGAAAAGACTCACAGATATTCAAGCAAGCCATGGCATATCCTCATTCATGCTATCAGGGCTCCAAGCTCAATGACAAAGCTCAGTTTTCAAAGCCTAACATTGTTGGGGCAAGTCTGATTCCTGGGACACTGATGTTCCAGAGGGTGGGTGCCACAGCAAAAAAGACTGCAGATCTAATAGAATGGGTAGACACCTGGGGTAAATACTGTATGGTCCTTACGTAAGTCACCCCAAGCCATGAAGGCTTTTAACTGTCTTCTCTGCATCTTGAATTGTGCAGAGAAACACAGAGTAGCCATTGCAGTTTGTCGGGTAGTAGTGTCACACATGATGAATATCCAGCACCTGTAATTGTTTGTGCTGCCATATTTTATACCAGCTGAAGTTTTTGAATACTTGTTCTGCCCCAGCTACAGACCGCAAAGAATGCAGCACACACAAATTTTTTACAAAACTTAATTTATTAAAATAACTCGGTCTTTGTCAAACAAAGGCTGTTAATAAACTTTCTTAACAGCCTACAAGAAACCAAAGATAAAAGTAATCACAATCTTACTATGGTTGGCAGAAAGCCCAGAAGCAAATTGCAGAGAATCCAGACGCGAAGGAGAATGAACTAAAGTTGTTCCCTACAAATTGCTTCAGTCGGTGTTTCTCCTTAAATAGGCTAAGGGAGTGGCCAATTAGCCCCAAGCCTTACTCTCGAGGAGACCTCCTCCTGAGGTGCCACTCCTGCCTTTTGGCAGCTCTGTGTGCCCGTGCATCGAGAAGAGGCTTCTCCTCTTCGTCCTCTTCACTTAAAGGAGGTTCTGAAGGCCCTGGCTGAATCCCTTCCTCTGGCACCACATCTTTTCCAGCCTCCTCATTATCTGACTTGAGTGCCAGCTGCACAGGCTGCTGATGCAGCACCACACCAGCCTCCTCGTTGTCAGAATCAGCTACAATCTGCACAGGGCCGCTGACGGGCCACAACAATACTCTTCAAGGGCAGCTTCGGGTAGAAATTTGGTTTCAGTAACCCATTCAGGAGATGACTAAGGCATGAGTGACTATGAGCACTCTATCCTTTTCGAAATAGAGATATAGGCAATCCTAAAGAATTCAGTATTACATTCTTATTTTTCATGAATAGAAACTTAATATTAGAGATATATCACTTTATTTTATTGGCTTCAGTAACTTTCTCCTGAATAAGCATTTTAGAACTAAGCAAATTTTCAATAAGCTTAATTTAGTTTGATTACAATAGCTCTTGCTTATTCCAGTATCTATCTATATATAGATTACATCCTTATTTAAGTAACTCTTTTTACCTGCATCTTATCAAACATTAGGTTCCCAATATTATATATTCACAAATTCAAAATTCAAATGAGAGATAAAATGTTGCCAAACCCACGCTGCTACATTTTTGGGAGATATGTTTTCAAATTTTACTTTTTTTTCTCATAATGAATGAACATACCTACTTCCAAAGAAGAACACCATGGAAATGATTCTGAGAAAATGTTACAAGATGCAATTATGTCTATAATTTTTAAAGCAACAAGTGCTACATGTGATGTTCTAATGTTACTTGGCATCTTGTCATGATACTTATTGGGATTGACTTTTCCACAGGGGAAAAGGTGATGCAGGATGATGAATTTACCTGTGACCTCTTCCGGTTCCTTCAATTGCTTTGTGAAGGTCATAATTCAGGTTTGTTCTCCTCCTCCTCCTATTGCATCCAATGCTCTAAAATACCAAAATAACGAAGGAAGCTTAATTTTGTAAACCAAATAATATGTTTGGTAGGTATAATTAATATGTTGAAAAAGTTAAATACATACAAGGAAGCATATTATGATATTGATAATTTTCAGGAGGTTTGAGATTAGGATAAATGTTAACTCCATCTCATTCTGTTCTCCAAGGTTTTCAGAATTACTTGAGAACTCAGACTGGTAATAATACAACTGTCAACATTATCATATCAACTGTGGATTATTTATTGAGAGTTCAGGTAAAATATCACTCACTGTAAGGCTTCACTAAAGTTTACATTATTTTTGCAAAATCAAAATAAATGTGAGTATTAATTTGTAGGTTTCAAAGCTTTAATGCAGAGAAATTTATTCAGTTTCACATTTTAATTAGTAATTCTCAAACTTAGTTGAGAATAGTTATGCAATACATAAGCATCCATATTTTTCTAAAATTTCTAAGTGACTTTGCCTCTCCAAGCAAGAATACTCATATTAGGAAAACTGTACATAAACATGATTTAAATTTTTCATCACAATTATTCCTTAACAACCCGAATTTGAAATTGGATCAAAAAAGTAAAAGTAGGGGGAAAAAAATGAAAAACTATTTATCCCCCCGCGCATGCACATGCACATGCACACACACACACAAACACAAACAAACACATTTAATACTATTATTATATTTTGCTAATTTTAACACTGTTATGTATATTTTGCCATATTGGAATATTTTTGTATCAAAAAGCAAGATTGATAATGCCTACTTCCTCTCCTTTATCCTTCTAAAATATACCAAAAATAAGCCCTCCTCCAAAAATAAGCCCTCCCCGAAAATATTTAAACACATGCATAGCTAGTCCCTGCCATTTCCTCTGGTTAAGGTTAGGGAGACAGAGCTGGAAATCAGCTAAAACAGCAAGAGGATCCCCGTCTTGTTCCATGCGCCCCAAAATAATAAGACCTCTCTCAAAATAAGGCCAAGTACTTATTTCAGGGTTCAAAAAATATAAAACAGGGTCTTATTTTTGGGGAAACACAGGTACTAGAAATATGGGAACAAGAAAGCAGTAAAAGGAAAAAAAGGTTTAATTGCCCTAGGTACATTGGTGACACCTTTTGCAAAATTCTTTCCAGCAGTCATCCAGTCTCTTCCCATGTTTGTACAAAATTTTCATAAGCATTAGTTCCCATCCTTCCTTACCCCTTTTTGCTTTCTGTGTTCTCCTACATAACACCAGATAAGGAAAGAATGTAATATCAGGAAAATCAAATGAAAGTTGAAGTTTCAATCTTGAGTTTTCATGATTCCTATATGAAAAGATTCATGTGCACCTTATTTGAATTTCTAAGGCTGATGGGATCTTTACAGAGGATATTTTTGTAATATTAATCTGTCTCACAGTTTTGGAAAATTTATGAACAATTTTTAACAAATTTGCCAGATTCATATTTATTTGAAAAAATAGTGAGATCATATGCTTTATCTTTTTCTTCTTTCATTTTTAGGAATCAATTAGTGATTTCTATTGGTATTATTCTGGAAAGGAAGTTATTGATGAACAAGGACAACGTAATTTCTCTAAAGCTATTCAAGTTGCAAAGCAAGTCTTCAATACTCTTACAGAATATATTCAGGTAAATAAATTGCTTTTCCATGTCATTTCATGACTCTCTCTTGGACCTTTAAAGGAATCTAATAAATGAATTGGGAATAACATGTTTATCAACAAAGGAAGAGGAACAGGCTCTGGTATGCAAGTGGTGACCTCTTAATTTCCACAAAGTGAACAATATGAAAATAATCTCTAATTAAAATGCACCAAAGAACATGAATACCACTTAACAGTTTGAAGTAATTCTACCAGGCAGATAACTCACTGAAATTACTTAAGAGTGCTAATTAAGTAATTTAAGTGAGTTATCTAACTGCTAGAATTTCTTCAAATTATTAAGTAGTATACACCTTCCTATGTGTACCATCCTTAAACTCTCAGATTAAAGAGAGAGAGAGATGCGTTATCTAATGTCAGTTACTCATACTAACATTCTATGTGTACCATCCTAGAGTGACCATTTGCACTACATATTCTTATGGTTTTATGTATTAGGCCACCAGGAAGCAGACTACAACTGCTTTCATCCTTATTGGGACTCATCAGGTACACACAGTCATTAAAATTAATACTGAACTTTTAGGCCATTGAGCTTTATACAATTTAATTACATAGAGTTCCATTCCTGATAGAAGGTTTTGACTCCCAAAGATCTAAAACTAATTATAATGGCTATATGGACATGATGAATAGAGTAAGTACAAAACCAATTTGTCCCCCTGGTGCTTAAATCTTTAAAAATCAAAGAGGATTATGACCTTTTATTTTATTAATATTTACACTGTATATTCATGTGTGTGCATGTATGTGAGCTTTAAGATTTAGCGATTTTGGGAAATACAAACTTTAAAACCAGTGCTATTTTATTTGGAAATTTTAGATAACTTTGTCTTGGTCTTTGACCATAATACATTTTTTACTTAGATAATTAGTACAACGATTGCAGATTTTTTTTGTCCCTTGCATAAATTAAACAGTTGCTTTAATGTAATGCTTATTTCTGACTCTATCTATAAATGGACAAATACATCTGTATACTTCACATGTAAATGAACCCATCTGTATAATATGATGGCCTTTTATTTGGTTGGATAAATGCCAAATTGAAGTTGCCCTTCCTGTTGAGGTGATTGGAAAGGCTGACTTCCACAGAATATCCGTACGGCCTTGATTTGAATTTAGAAATACATAATCAATGAAAAACAACTTTTGTGTAAATGTTGTATAACATGTTATTATTTGGCTCGATTGCTGCTTTGTAATAACAGTTCACTGGCAGAAGATAAATTTACATTAGATTCATATTCACAATAATAATTCATTACATTGATATTCCACCTGATTCCTAGTGACTTTTCTGTTGTATACTCTTTATTCTTTGAGGTTGTTGTGGGTTTTTTTTTCAGGGTCCGTGTACAGGTAATCAACAGAGTCTTGCACACAGCAGGCTTTGGGATGCTGTGGTTGGTTTTCTTCATGTCTTTGCCCACATGCAGATGAAGCTCTCTCAGGTACAGAATGATTTTTAATGTAAATGTTTACTCCTGTTTAATTAAAGAAAATGTAATGAATGTTTGTTCAGTTAAATGCCTCTCAGTAATATTATAACACCACAAATTAGTACTCTCTTTGGAACTGATTGTTAAAACAGATTGGGCAATTGGATTGTATTATGCTACGGGTAATGAAATTTGATTTATACCAAAGGAGAAGAACAAATAGTTCAATACCTCTTTTCTAGTAGGGACAGCGCTTAAAAAGATAACAGAAATAAAGAATAACAGAGATGGAAGGGACCTTGAAGGTCTTTTAGTCCAACCCCCTGCACAAGCAGAAGACCCTATACCATTCTAGGCAAGTGGCTGCCCAGTCTCTTCTTAAAAACCTCCAGTGCTGAAGCAACCACAATTTCTGAAGGCAAGCCATTCGATTGGTTAATTGTTCTCACTGTTAGGAAATTTCTCCTTAATTCTAGGTTGCTAGATGTTAGTGGGAGAAATATATAACCTAGTGAACTCTTGAAAAACAACTGCAGAACTATAAAAATTAGAACTCCTGGAAGGATTCAGAAAGTGGCAAAGATAGACTTTATTGGGGTTAAATCTGGTAGACTTCTTGATATTTGTCACTTTTTTTGAGAAGGGTTGTTGTTCTCTGGGTGATTCAAGATGTAGAGTCTGAAGAAATTAATGTAAATAATTTCACATGAATTATTCCTAAAGGAATGTTTGAAAATCCCTGTCTTCTTCTTTTCTTTTAAGTTGTGGCAAGGCAGGTTTAAGATTTTATCTCCTTGCAGCATAAAAAGACTTCTGGGAATCTTATATTTATATTGACAGGATTCTAGTCAAATTGAATTACTGAAAGAATTAATGGACCTTCAGAAAGATATGGTGGTCATGCTGCTATCTATGTTGGAAGGTAAGTTTCAAATTATAATTTTAAACACATTTTATTAAGTTATTTTTCAAATTGCACCTATGGGGTGTTTATTCCTAGTACAAAATATATCTTAAAAATCCACATTTATTAGGATCACAAGAGGGAAGAAAGAGGTTATACTTTCCTCCCTACTATAGTGTCAGTGAATGAAATGCAAACACATGATTAATATCAGCAAGTTGGCTGAGAGAGTATGCAGCTTGCCAATTTGTATACATTTCTGTGGAAAAATTCCAACTCTGGTAATCGATTAAAAATGATAACATTTTCTGATTTTAGTGAGGTACATAAAAATGAAATGCATTTACATTTAGTGAAATGAAACACATTCTAATCTTTCTAGAGATTAATTAAGGGTGGGGAAGGATGTTAAATACTGTGAAACAATTCCTCTCTGGCGACAGATCTATTTGCAAAATAATAATGTGGGAATCCCTAGTACTGTATAGTCAGATCTACAGTGCATACTGTTGTAACCTTAGTACTGTATAGACAGAAGGGAATTGGGTTATATCTAGCAGATGGTGGTGATAGATTATAAAGTAGAATACTCAGGAATATGCTGACTGCAATTTTGGATCCCCTTAACTTACCATGCTTTTGATTCTCCAGTGGACTACCAGTTTAGGCCCTTTACTAATGCTGATCTTGAGTGATCAAATTAAGTTTTCCTTCATTTCAGAGGAAAAAGCTTTCTTTAAAAGGCTTTTCTTGGAATAAAGGAATAGTGATACTTGCATTCATAAAAGCTTATCTCCAATTGTAATCTGTGCACCATATGCAACCCCTGAAACCTTCAGTCTGCCACAAGGCATAATTCTCTGTCAGCCAAAAAATTGATCCGGCTAGTTAGTTGGTGAGCATACACACATGGATAAGTGTCCACACAAGCCATTTGCCTTTTTTTGAACTGTGCTCTCTCAACCTACAAAAATTATAATGAGCATAAACAAGAAATTCCAATTCCTTGGAACCGATGCTGATTAAGCTGATAGGAGCATGATAAACCTTTCCCTTTCCTGTGCATCTTCTTTGTCAGGGTATGTTTGTATAAAGATATAACCACAAAGTTCGTACAGAAAGATGGGTAATCTCTAGCTGATTCTCAGCATTTGGGTTCGACTGACCACCAGCTATGACCATTTCCACTCACCAACAGCTCCTGATAGCCTATCAACCATGATATGCGCTCTGTAATTCAGAACAGAGAAATGGGAGCATCAGTAGTTGAAATGTAATGTAATGCAATTGTAAAATACTTTGTCTTTTAAGCTTGAAATAAAAATACAGGTTGTTTCAAGTTTGGTCAGTTTTAAATATTAACTAAAAGTTTTTAAATATTATTTAGAAATACAATATTGCTGTCCTCAGATTTGTAGTATAATTTCAATGTTTATAATATTTCTTTGTGTTACTTAGACAATTTAAAGTAAGTCAGTCATTTCAATAAGATTAGTGATGCACTTTCCCTCATTCAGGTAATGTTGTGAATGGAACAATCGGCAAGCAAATGGTTGACATGCTGGTGGAATCGTTCAACAATGTAGAAATGATTCTAAAGTTTTTTGATATGTTTCTAAAACTGAAGGATTTAACTTTCTCTGATGCATTCAAAGAATATGATCCGGATGGTAAGGGCATTATTTCCAAGAGAGATTTCCACAAAGCGATGGAGAGCCACAAACATTATACTCAATCGGAAACTGAGTTTCTGCTCTCCTGTGCTGAAACAGATGAGAATGAAACTTTGGACTATGAGGAATTTGTGAAACGATTTCATGAGCCAGCTAAAGACATTGGCTTCAATGTTGCTGTTTTGCTGACAAACTTATCTGAGCACATGCCCCATGATACGCGACTGCAAACTTTCCTTGAATTGGCAGACAGTGTTCTCAACTACTTTCAGCCGTTTTTAGGACGCATAGAAATAATGGGCAGCGCAAAGCGCATTGAACGAGTTTACTTTGAGATCAGTGAATCAAGTCGGACACAGTGGGAGAAACCTCAGGTTAAAGAGTCAAAGAGGCAGTTTATTTTCGATGTAGTAAACGAAGGAGGGGAAAAGGAAAAAATGGAACTTTTTGTTAATTTTTGTGAAGATACCATCTTTGAAATGCAGTTGGCTGCTCAGATCTCAGAATCAGATCTGAACGAGCGGTCTATGAATAAAGAAGAAAATGAAAATGACAAGCTGGAAGATCAAGACCCCCGAATAGGATTCTTCTCTCTAGTGACAATCACTTCAGCATTAATAGCCCTCAGGCATAACATAATGACTCTGATGAAAATGTTAAGCATGAAAAGTATAAAGAAGCAAATGAAGAAGATGAAAAAAATGACCATGAAGGACATGGTCATGGCTTTGTTTTCTTCCTACTGGACCATTTTAATGGGTTTCATGCATTTTTTGTCGAGCGTCTTCAGAGGCTTCTTTCAAATCATGTACAGCTTGCTGCTTGGAGGGAGCCTTGTTGAAGGAGCCAAGAAAATTAAAGTAGCCGAACTTTTAGCTAACATGCCTGACCCTACTCAGGATGAGGTCCGTGGTGATGGAGAAGAAGTAGAAAGGAAGCCAGTCGAAGCAGCTTTGCCTGCAGAAGACCTGACTGACCTCAAAGCTCTATCTGAAGATACTGACCTCCTCTCAGATATTTTTGGCTTAGATTTGAAACGAGAAGGAGGACAGTATAAACTAATTCCACATAATCCAAATGCAGGGTTGAGCGATTTGTTGAGCAGTCCTTCTTTACTCCCTTTACCTGATGTGCAAGAAAAAGTACAGGTACAAATACTGGTTTTATTTATCTGTCTTGTTTAACTCTCTTTTTTCATTTTTAAAAGCTGGTTTAATTAATGAAAGCTAAAAAGTTTTTCTTGTTTTAAAATGGGTTACAATCTTTAGGTAATTTTAGGTAATTGTTTTTCAAGATGGTAAGGGTTTAAAAATTAGGTTCAATTTTAAAATGAAAGAAACATTTTCAAGTGAAAATGTGTTACCTTATTTTCTACATGAGCCATAGAATGTATGTGTATTTTTAAAGGTTTTGTAGTAGCAATAACCTTTTTTTTGTGTTATGCCGTATAATTTGAAAATGGATCATTGTCATAATGTTTTCTTCTTGTTTATTTTTATTTATTCAAGGACCAGAAGATGAATGAAGGTGAAAAAGATGAAAGAGAAGATACTAAATTCGAACATGAAAAAGCAGAGTATGTCCCATTCCTTTTGGAATTAATAGTTTCATCAAGATTGTGACATTGGGGAAAAAACACCAAGGATGTTCATGAAAATTCTAAATTTTGTAACACAGTATAAATTAACAATTTGTTTGTATATATTTACTTTACTTTACATTTATTGTACTTGAGGAACCTTGTAGGAGTTTGTAACCTAGAATTATACCATTCTTATTTTGTAATATATTTTTACTTTTTAATACAATATTCTTTTCCATTTTAATTTTATTATAAAATGGTTATTGTTATTTGTTTTTCTGCACTCTTTATATATCGTACGTTTTCCATAGTCTTTGTCCAACTATTAGCATACCTGTGTCCTTGGAAAAAAAATACCTCTCCTTCCCATGGTACAACAGTTGATACTTTCCTCAGATATTAAATAGATTTCCTGAGATATTAAATTTTAATTGACTGATATTATAGTTTTGGAAAATATGTGTCTACAGGGGAGAAGATGGAGAAAAGGAAGAGAAAACAAAAGAAGATAAGGGAAAGCAGAAACCAAAGCAGCGTCACAAACATAGGCATGGTGAACTAGAATTGCAAGAATCTGCCTTCTGGAAAAAAATTATTGCATATCAACAGAAAGTCCTTGTAAGGGTTTAAAAATTAAAATAGACAAGAATTCCACATAGTTCATTTTGTATACATACTTGTTTAAATGTTGATATTTGCAGCTTAATTCATTTTTATGTCTATGTCTATTCCAAAGCTAGACATTATTTATTTTCACAAAAAATTCTTTGGGAAGGGAATGCCAAACCATTTCTGGATATTTTCTCCCTTATTGCAGATTATCAAACATCTACATGAAATATGTACCGTAGATGGGAAAATACTGTTTCTACTTTCTTATTTGCATTTTAGTATAGTTTGGCACTGTTTAATATACACACTGTTCAGATACAATCCTTTAAACATTAAATACACATAATTTAGATAAGTACTTTTAATTGTCATAAATTATGTGAATAATTAGAAGTGGAAAACTTCTTATGTAATTATTTAGAATAGCATTCTGCAAGTTATGTAGAGACAATAAAGATATTAAGCGTAACTAGCTATTAAGAATATTTATTTGTTAGCTTTATGTCCTGTCTTTATTGTATACAATTCATAATGTTATCTCCTATTTTCTTTATAATAACTTCAGTGTGAGGTGGGTTTGGCTGAGATAGAGAGATTAGGCCAAAATCACCCAGCCAGCTTTTGTGTCTAAGAGTGGACTAGAACTCAGTTTCCTGATTTCTAATTCAGTTTCTTTGTATATATTTGTATATATTAACTATTACGTAAAACTGATTTGAAATTATTTGTTTTTCCAGAATTATTTTGCTCGGAATTTTTACAACATGAGGATGCTGGCTTTATTTGTTGCATTTGCCATTAATTTCATTCTTTTGTTCTACAAGGTAAATCCTTCATACTTTAAACTTTATCATTCGGATGTGAAATTAACATATAAAAAACTAAGTGATTTTTAACTCAAAGTGTTTATTCATAATCATAATCAGTTATTTTACTCTCTTAGGCTATGTTGTAGTGTAAAATTCTGACATAATATCCTGAATTTAGGGCTTGCTTATGTAGACAACTTTTAGCATATGTATTTACTGCACAAATGTGCATTAAAGGTGATTGAATTTATTCTGTATCATTTCTCCGTATTCCAAGATTATAAGTCAACAAAGTTTTACTAGGTTTTATAATATCAGTGCAATCTATACCATAATTTTATAAGGAGAGAATAGACATATGTAATGATTGGGGAGATGCTGATGGAGGCTAAAACACTATTAAAAATATTTAAGCTTTGTAGAGCAGTGAATACTGTTTAAAGATAGGATTTGAAAATATAGGCAGTCCTCGATTTACAACCACAACTTGAGTCCAAAATTTCTGTTGCTAAGCAAGGCAGTTGTTAATTGAGTTTTGCCCCATTTTATGACCTTTCTTGCCTCAGTTGTTAAATAAATCACTATAGTTGTTAAGTTAGTAACATAGTTGTAAAATGAATATGGCTCCCCATTGACTTTGCTTGTCAGAAAGTCACAAAAGATAATCACATGACCCTGGAATCATCATAAATACATGCCAGTTGCCAAGCGGTTGAATTCTGATCACATGACCATGGGAATGCTGCAGTGGTTGTAAGCATGAAAAACGGCCATAAATCACTTTATTCAGTGATGTTGTAACTTCGAATAGTCACTAACCGAATGGTTGAAAATTGAGGATTTTTTGTAAAATTTGAATAGCATATGACTAAAGAAAATAAGAAATGCCAGCAGAGAAAGAAATTGAGGAGATGAGATCTGGCAGAATCTCAGCTCAAGGCTTCCTGCTGTTAAATGTCAAGGATCTACCTCTGGAATAGTCCTGTTTCCACCCATTAGTCCTTTTCTTTTGTGTGTAGCTTGTAGAAATGTGATATTTCCATCAAATTTTCTTCAACAGGTATCTACATCTTCAGTGACAGAAGAAAAGGAAATACAAGTAGTTAATACTGCTGAGAAAATGAAGCTAAACAGCCTAGAAAGTCCTTCTCATAGAATCATCACAGTACACTATGTCCTTGAAGAAAGCAGTGGCTACATGGAACCTACACTCCGCATTTTAGCAATTTTACACACTGTCATTTCCTTTTTCTGCATCATTGGGTATTATTGTCTAAAAGTAAGAGAACAAGAATGTCATTCTGCTTACTGGACTATTAATTCCCTTGGACTTATTTTTATGTTTGTCTCCCTCTCTCTGATAACTCGTTATGTTTTATGTGTGTGTATTTTATTTTATTGGGTTGTTGTCAGAAGAAGTAACTATGTCAACAATGTGAATGCAAACAAGTCAAAACTGTAATTCTTTTTGCTGGAAAGAACATATTAGAGAAATGCACGGTTAATTTTGTGCACCTGTTGTATACTTGTTAATGACAAGAAGAAGTGATGATTACTGGTAATTGTCCCTTCCTGTTGTAGTCCATTATAGCTTCTAAACATTTCCTGGAAAGGACATTCTAAAGTAGTGTGGAAAATGAAATAGGAGATTGTAGTGGGAAAGGAGAATCAGTTAAATTTCTTCTCTTTCCTCACCCTTGCCATCTCTCTTCACTGGATTATATCATCTTTTTGGGAGAAAGTCTTTGTACGTACTATTTTACTGATTGATTGATATATCAAATGCAGAAAACATTTATCTTCCCCACAAAGCAACTAAGTAAAATGCAAGTAAAACATAAAAGCTGTATATAAGCATTATATTAAGAGGCAATTAAAACAAGAGTAGAGAAATTAAAACTCAAGTTAGAAAGACAGAAGAAGGACTTGCAAGATGCTAAGTAACCCAATGGCTGTGGGCACCAAGCAAGTCAGGAGAGAAACAAGGCCTGCCTCATCTCTGAGGGGTGGAGGGGCTGTTCCAAAGGGCAGGGGCAATGGCACTTACTTTAGAGAAGTATGTAAGTTTATCAGTTCTTTGCATTTTTCTCAGCATCCAGATACGGTTAACAACTAATTGCTCCGAGTGAATTAAACAACTTTTTGTATTTCTATTTCCAGGTTCCATTGGTAATATTTAAGCGAGAAAAAGAAGTTGCGAGGAAATTGGAATTTGATGGGCTATATATTACAGAGCAGCCTTCAGAGGATGATATTAAGGGACAATGGGACAGACTTGTCATCAATACACAGTGAGTCTTTATCTTTTTTGACGCTTCATAGTTTATATACTTCACTTTTAATTTTATTAGGAATAAGTAGCGATTGGATACATCTGGGACACACAAATTGCAAAAGTGGAGGCAGCTATAGCTGTCCTAGGTATATTTCAGTATGAAATTCTATTTTGAAAATAACAAGCACTAAATGAATGCGTTTAAGTATGCACTTAGTATAATTGTGGCAGTAAAAATTCACACTACGTAGATTTTATGTAGATTAAAAAATGATAATGCATGGCAATAATAAATTATCTTTATATTTCATCCCTTAAAATCTTTTGTAAACAACAATTATTATTTTCTGGATTTCTCACAACTTTCAATTACTTTGTTCAAGTCTTGGCTCAGAAAATTGCGAAATTAATCCTCTAATGCATTATCTTTAGATTCTGAGAATGCACACCTTTATATAATTAACAAATGTATATTTTATTAGCTGCCCTGAAATTTGTAAAATCTTAAATATATATTTATTCTTAAATTTCCTTGCAAAGCTTTTTATATCTCCCCGTTGATCTGGATTAACAGAGCTGATTTATGAATGTGCAATTGATATAATTAAAAATAATCTATCTTTACACATAATTTAATGGCTTAATGTAATATTTAACATTTACCAGACAAATGTTTACCAGTACAATTCTGCATCCAAGCAGATAGCAAATTAAGCTTCCTGTACTACTGAATGCTGTGCTATGTGGGATTTCATTATTTATCCAGAATTATAAAAAATGAGGACTTCATGTGGTATCAGATTTCAGATTTGAAAGTAATTCATAAGTTTATTCAAATTTTTGATGCCTTTGATAGTAATGCAATAAGTCAATCAGCCTATGTAACTGGACAATGTTTGAGAAAAGGGACATTTAGTTGCAATTTAAGAAAT
Organism: Arizona elegans; assembly: GCA_022577455.1. Classification (NCBI taxonomy): domain Eukaryota; kingdom Metazoa; phylum Chordata; class Lepidosauria; order Squamata; family Colubridae; genus Arizona; species Arizona elegans. The sequence goes on from JAKOOJ010000001.1 coordinate 267,213,683, forward strand.
AAAATATAAAAAAATATAAAGGGAATAACTAGTATCAGTTTAATCTTGAACTTTAATTTCAGGAAGGAAAAAAATGAACTTGCATTGCATTAGTTGTATTTGTTAAATGATTATCTAACTGGTCCACTGAGCATTATTTTCCAGTGAGAAATTGTAACTTCCATAAGTCCCTTTACAGGTGAGGAAAACTTGGAACATCCAAGAAAGATCTCTGTAAATTTGGAGTTCAGAAAAAACTATGTTTATTGATATGAATAATAACTTATATTTAAACAGAATTTCTTTCAAATCATAGGTCTTTTCCTAATAACTATTGGGACAAGTTTGTGAAAAGAAAGGTAAAGTCTTTCATTATTGTTGAATTATACGTTTCAGTTTTAAATAGCTTGGTTTAATTTCTGACTTACATTACATTATTTTCTACCATTATTGGTTGTAATTATGAGTTCATATGATCAGATTTCTTATCCATATTGAGTACCTATACTGGGATCGTTCACTCAATTTTACATCAAACAGAGTGCACCGCTAATGAAGTTTATGGTGCATGTTCATTGCTCAGTGACTATTACTAAGTCTCTGTTAAAGTGCTGATTGTGTCTGTGTGTATATGTTTGAGTCAGTGTTGACCAGCCTCACGGAGTTTAATGGTTACCTCATTTAGCAAATGTTTACAAATAAAATGGTAATTTAAAAAATAATTTTCCAACCAATGCACAACCAATGCATACTTAAAGCACAATGTAATTTGCCTTACAACAATGCACACTGGAATGAGACTATATATAGCTGCAAGAGAAAGAACTTCATCTAAATGAGGTGGCAACAACTGGTGATCTTCATGCTCTCCCTCCCCCTCTCTGTCCAACTATTTTGTTTCTGATTTAAGGAATGGATTATGGTGGTTAAATAAGAAGAGGGTATACATTACTTTGCATTTTAAAAACAATGCACTAGTGTTTTAGATTAAAATAAAGTTGAGTTGGCTCTATTTATGAGTCAGCATAAATGGAGCTAAAACATTTATGTTTGACTTCATTCTCTCTTCAAACCAACATACATTCAGTCATATGAACAAGGCTTGCTCAATAAAATGATAGTACTTTTATGTTCAGAATCATTATTGGTTTGTGATTTAAAGAGGTATGATACTTTTTAATCAGCTATAACATTAATGCTACACTAGATGAGTCTTTTCCTAGAGATTTTCCAGCTCCTGTAGAATATATTTTATCTTGCACACTTCTGCTAACAGAAGAAGTCCTAAGATATGTCTCCCCTTGCCATCCCCCAGGCTATCCAATAAGGAAAAGAATATCCCACATTTAAATACAAAGGATTTTTAAAAACATTTTTATTTATATGCAATAATTAGAAATTAGAATAATTTATATGCAGTAATAATAATTAGAAAGTAAGCAATATGCCTACTGATATAAGAGGAACTATATATTATGTACAGTAATTAAGTTAACTATCTGGAAACACATTAGCTATCCTTCTGCATCTTCAAAAAGGGGCTCACTCTAATGTTCTTTGCCATCATTCCTGTAGTGGCTTCCTGGTTGATAGTCTTCAGTCTAGTTTTCTCTTTTCTCTCTTGTCTTTGCACCTTTATTTTCTTGGGTTAAATCTTCAAATTGCTTCTCAGCTTCTCCTCACAGATGAACTGCCAGCTCTTCACACCCTATTGATTTAGCTGACAATACTTGTTCTAGTATTTTTTGCACAAAGTCTCATGTTTGCCCTTCTTCCCCTCTTGTTCCTCAATACTTATTAAGCTGGGGAAGAGAGGAAGTTCCCTGCTATTTCTAAACACTCTTATATTCTCTTCTTTCTTTCTGTCTCTGCACCTTTTTCCATCTCTGCCTTCCTTCTTTTTCCTCCTTGCCAGATCCTAAATTAGGGTATTGCCTCTTCCCAAATTAGTTTCCTTTCCTCATTTCTGTCACCCTTCCTATTGGCAGGAATTTGCTGGCAATTTAGAGCCAGCAAATCTAAGATAAAAAGCTTCCTGACTCTTCACATAATCTCTGTTTGCATTTAACTTCCTACTCATTGTAGAAGATCCTGCAATCCAGTTTATAAGTTCTCTTCAAACCATTGGGGTATACAACCTATAACTTGTTGGGTCAAAGATCCTTCTAATTTGATCCTCTTTGCCCCATTATCAAAGTTAGAGGTATCTAAAAATATAGAATTTTATATAAAAATATTGCACCTTAATCACTGTATGACGAGGGTTCTGTAAAAACCCGGGTTCAGATAAATAACATTTCATAAGGAAAAAAAATGTTACTATATTGTTTCAGGTTATGGATAAATATGGAGAGTTTTATGGCAAAGACCGAATCAGTGAATTGCTGGGAATGGACAAGGCTGCTCTAGATTTCAGTGATGCTCGAGAAAAAAAGAAACCCAAAAAGGATAGTTCTTTATCAGCTGTGTAAGTATTTAAAATGTTGCTTTATTTGTTGTTGAACCTTTAACATTTATCTTGCTTCTTATGTTTGACTTATGGCCTTCTTTCTCATATGAACATGAATTATTCCAAAATGTAAGTGTGAATACATGTCAGAAACATACTATATTTATGGGAATGGGAAACTATAATTTGTGAAATATAGAATGATATAACTCAAGGGAGCAAACATACATTATGTTCCTTCTTCCTCCTATTTTCCCCACAATTATTTTTTTCATAATGATTTTTGAAAATAATATTTTTATAACTATATTCATAATAAAATAATACTTTGGTTCAAAATCTTACTTAGCTTTTTGCCATTTAGTTCAAATTCTTTCTTTTGCTCAGAAATGAAGATACATTTACCAGGTAGCTGTTCAAACTTACCTTTCTGAAGATCTCTGATAGCTTTAAGATAGTTAAATAAACAGTTTCAGAAATGGACTAGAATTGAGACTACTGAATTTAGTGTCTTCAAAAGGCTCTGATGTGATTGTGAGTTTGATTGTTAATCCCTTCATCTCTCAGTGTTCCATTCCATGGTTGATTGCTGCCCTGCAGTCTCCTTACCGAGAGCAGCTGTGCAGAGCACAGGTGGTTCTCTCCTTTTCCAAAGAAGTTCCAAACCACCAGTCCACTCACCAGTTATTTGGTCTTTTCCACAGTTGTCATTTCAGTTCTCCACAGAGATATGTACAGTTCACCATGCCTCCATTGCAAGTCTAATACCTATATATATAAAATAGAAAATAGATACTGTACCTTTACAGGGAGGATACATGAGATGTGGGTGTGGCTTACTGATGATGGCTAACGAGCCAGAAATAGATCTATATAAGTCTCTCACCTGGCAGCAAGAACTTGCTGGCTGCCAGAAAGAAAAAAGCCCAGAATCGCACAGCCTGATTTAGCACAAGCAGCTGATTGGCGGTTGGATTGGCCTCTTCCAGGCTTCAGGGATTGCCACCGGCCATCACCGCTGTCACCTATCACCACCTCCGTGCACCCAATTTTTGGCCTCCGTGCACCCTGTTTTCAGCCTCCATGTATCCCATCTTTGGCCCATTCCAGGCGGCAGGGATAGGTGGTGGCAATCCCCGCTGCCTGGAATGAGCCGAAAATGGGATGCATGAAGGCTGAAAATGGGACACGTGGAGGCCAAAAACGGAATGCGCAGAGGCAAAAATAGTGATAGGTGACAGCGGCGATGGGCGGTGGCAGTCCCCACAGTCTGGAACAGCTGATAGGAGGTATTCTGGGAGGCACTTTCAACTGCCAATCAGCTGCTTGTGCTAAATCAGACATTGCTGAAGCTGACCACACTGTTTGCTTTTTGCTGCAAGGAGGCAAATTGCTGACAGGCAGAGGCAGATTTTTTTTTCTTGTTTTCCTCCCCAAAAGCTAGGTGCATCTTATATTTCTTAGCGTCTTATAGTCCAAAAAGTACAGTATATGATTTTCAGATTACTAGAGCAATTTATGACTTGCACTTTTACACTTTAATACTGCTGACAAGAACTAGAATAATACTCTATTTCCACTGTTTTTGTTTTGAGGAGAAATGGCAACTCACAGTTCTCAAAACAATAGCTGTTATCATTGGTTAGCTTGTCAGTATGAGTCCTTAGAGTAGACCCATCAACTAAAATCATGTTTTGAACTAAAGAGGCTAACATGTTCCATTAATCAGTTGTACCATGCCTGATAACAGAATAATAGAGTTGGAAGGGACCTTGGAGGTCTCAACCCCCTGCTCAGGCAGGAAACCCTATACCATTTCAGACAAATGGTTGTCCAATGTCTTCTTAAAAACTTCCAGTGTTAGAGCATCCACTGTCACATAAGTAGGGGATTAGGGGACTGGATGATTAGGAGACTGGAGGCTAAAACATATGAAGAACAGTTGCAGGAACTGGGTATGTCTAGTTTAATGAAAAGAGGGACTAGGGGAGACATGATAGCAGTGTTCCAATATCTCAGGGGTTGCCACAAAGAAGAGGGAGTCAAACTATTCTCCAAAGCACCTGAGGGTAGAACAAGAAGCAATGGGTGGAAACTAATCAAGGAGAGAAGCAACTTAGAACTAAGGAGAAATTTCCTGACAGTTACAACAATTAATAAGTGGAACAACTTGCCTGCAGAAGTTGTGAATGCTCCAACACTGGAAATTTTAAAGAAGATTTGGATAACCATTTGTCTGAAGTGGTGTAGGGTTTCCTGCCTGGGCAGGGGATTGGACTAGAAGACCTCCAAGGTCCCTTCCAACTCTGTTATTCTATTTTATTCTAAAGTAAGTCTAGACCCGTGATGGCGAATCATCTCTCCGGTGAAGCCAGCCGTTGCCCATTGCTCTTCCGGGTTCTGGCGCGCACATGCGCACTGGCCAGCTGGTCTTCACGCATGCATGCGCTCCAGAAACCGGAAGACCAGGTGGCTGGCGTGCATGCGCGCACCAGAAACCAGAAGCTTAGCTTCCCGGCGTGCACATGTGTGTCAGGGAGGTACTCTTCTGGTTTCCGGCGCTCCCCCGTGCACTCGGTGCCAAAAAGGTTCGCCGACATGGTCTAGGAAAATAAGACATATATCTTAGATACTGTAATCTAGATTTAGTGCTTCAGTGAAGAGAGTAAACCTGGAAGTGTTCTCTGTTTAGTGTAAGGAACCATCTGAAATGAATTAGTGCTTTCTATTACCCAGAAGGCAAGAATCAATAAACTTGTGTAATACCAATGAGTGGTTCTAGGCTCTTGCCACATCTGTTACTTAATTTTTTCCAGATTGAATTTTTTTCTGATCTTCTTTTGCTTCAAGATTTTATACATGGTTTGTTACCTAAAAAGTAAAGCCTGAGGCAACCTTGAATACAAATGCATATTGTTTTTCTGGCTATAATATAGAAGTGTTTTGCTACTGCTTCTGAAACTTTTTCAAAACTTCCCAATTAGCCTACATTTAACAAAGTACCTAGTGATTAATGATCAATGTCTCATCTTTTCCATGTTTAATTTTATCTTATTTCTTCTTTTATATGTGCTCTTTCAGGCTGAATTCTATTGATGTAAAGTATCAAATGTGGAAACTAGGTGTTGTTTTCACTGATAATGTAAGTATGTAATATCAAGTCAATATTAATTAGAGTACTAAAATAGAACTAGTTTAAATCGCTTTTCAAAATTCTTCACCAAAATTATGGGTAAATAAATTGGATTGATGGATTCTCTAAATTTTTCCAGGAGAAGACAAATTCCTTAAGGACATGACTGGGTCTTAGTAATAGTAACACTCATGGGGAAATTTCCCTTATGTTGTTTTCTCTTGAGATTTAACTGAAGCACGGAATTAAGATAATAAAGTTATGCACACCTTTATTATGAAGACATTAAGTGTTTTACATAATGCATTACCTGTTTTATTCTTTCAAGTTAAAAATGTACGTTATTTCAAAAATTGATTAAAAAGTCTGTTTGGAAGTTACAATTACAGCTACAGCACGAAGAAGTTTTTATCTGACTGTGTGTTTTTTTTTTAAATCTGTTTTGTTTCTTTTCTTCTAAAGTCTTTTCTGTACCTGGCCTGGTATATGATCATGTCAGTCCTTGGTCATTACAACAACTTTTTCTTCGCTGCACACCTCCTTGACATAGCAATGGGATTTAAAACATTACGAACGATTCTATCATCAGTGACCCACAATGGGAAACAGGTAATAGCTCTTTATTCTGTCATTAACTTTGTGAAATGCCACCCTTTAAAATAAGGTTTACCAAGAGGAACAGTTATATAACTATGCCAACCATGAAAGAAATCAGAGAACAATTATTTATTTAAAAATTTGTAGGAAATGTAATAAACTCTGAATTCTACTTGTAACTCTACTTTTGACTCAATTTCTATAAGGTTCCCAATGCATTTGATCTAATAATAACATTTAGGTATACTCAGATCTACGTTTATTTCTTTTCAATCAAGATTATTCCCAAATTGTCATGATTTCAATTGCATGATTGTAATACAATTGTCTATATATTTTTCTCATTTAAAGACTACAGTAAGCCCCACCCAAATTCAGTTGGAATTACTCCCATGCAGCAGAAGAGTATTTGCTTTTCTTCACATAATTTGTAAATTGTTTAAAATAAAAAAAAAATCAAATGAACATTGATGTTCTTATGGTTTTTAGAAAATAAGTTTACAATCAAGGAACTCCAAAATATTCATTAATTTATTACTTTTTTTTTTAGCTTGTACTAACTGTGGGATTACTAGCAGTGGTAGTTTATCTATACACAGTAGTTGCTTTCAATTTCTTCCGAAAATTCTACAATAAGAGTGAAGATGGAGATATGCCAGATATGAAATGTGATGATATGCTAACGGTAAATCTTTATTTTAGTTTTTCTTCTAATTTGTTAATATTATTCTAAATGGGCAAATTTTTAAGAGTGGAAACAGTTTCTGTTTACAAAATACAAGGGGATACAGCAGCAACCCACGCAATCTTTCAGAATCCTCTTTATAGATTTTCACAAAATTCAACAAATGCTTCATCACAAGAACAGGTATAATGTCATATTCCACTGAGAGAGAGTCACCCACAATAACTGCTACCTTCTTTGCCTATGGCAGGAATGGACTCCAAATTTCCTGGTTTCTAGCCTGGTGCTTTTAACAACTATATCAACCTGTCTCTCAAACTGTGGTTACATTCTGCAAATTAATGGAAGTGTCATGTAATAACAGAAGTTTGCTCAAATTGTAGCGCTGCTTCTGGCATTGGTGTTTTTCATATGAGTATAGGCCTCTAAACCGTTAACTTTATTGAATTGGGTAAAGTATTAGACTAAGAATCATTTAGATGGTTGATATTCATTTTTGATAATTGTATAGTGTTTTGAATGTATAATGTCCAAGGTAACATATACACTCATTCTTCTAAATGAATATACTACTATTATGTTAATTAAAATAACAGTGTAGGGACCCTGATGCTCTTTGAGCTTGATTATTTTCTTGAAGACATTTAATTAGCCAACTAGGTAACATCATTAATGCTAGATGGGAGTGGAGTTTGCTCTCTGTTTAAATTCAGATGGCTTGCCCTGTCAGTGTTATCAGGAATATTCTTGGTGGTTCCTTAATTAGGCTGTTTTTTACTGTTTGATTGTTAGTCTGAGTTGGTAGTTACAAGTCGATTAGGGCATTTACTACTGCAAGCAGTAAGTCAAACATAAGTGTGGTTAATTTTCAAAGCTCTGAAACATTGATTCTTTTGTTTAAGGATTTTGTTTAACACATTCCTTTATTTTTGCAAGCACTCAAATATCTGTAGGCTCGATGATAAAAAATTAAAAGACTAACTGAACTATGGCAAGAATTGAGTTCCCTCCTTTCAAATAAACTAGTAAATATTTGCAAAAATGGAAGGTTATGCAAAATGTACTTTTTAAACTATGAGAATTTTTTCATGTTGCTTATAGTGCTATATGTTTCACATGTATGTGGGAGTACGTGCTGGTGGTGGAATTGGTGATGAAATCGAAGATCCTGCAGGCGATGAATATGAAATATATCGAATCATCTTTGATATTACATTTTTCTTTTTTGTAATTGTTATTCTACTAGCTATCATACAAGGTATGGTTCCATTATTTTTATCAGTTTAAATGCTTTTTATAATTACAAAAATCACCCTTTCCTAACTGATAATCTACATCTATTTTTTTTGTCACAGTGTGAAATGTACGGTGAAATATGTAAACTTCTTGTACCTAATATATTTGCTTATATTCTTCAGTCTTTGAAACATAATCGCTCAGGTGGAAGACTAAAGGCCAATTCCTCTAACAGCAAAATGAATTCTAGAGTTATTTCCTTCATTCTTGGTGGGAAAAGAATTTTTGAGTCCTTTACTCAGTCCCTTATGAAGCAGATTTTTTCCCCAAGCATTGAATAGAAATATAAAATGGAAGGAATACATTCTAAGTCAAATTTCTTAAAATGAGGAAGACTGGTTCTTTTCTCTTGTGGAGGAAACATAAAGATTCTGAATACTTCAATTTTAAATCTACCTGAGGATATTATATCAACCACATGCAAAGGATTAAGAGCAGACAGATGCAGTTTCTATATTTCTCTCTTCTTTTGCTCAGATTCTGGCTATGTAAATTTCCGCTTCTGCATGCAAATTATTAGAAAAGCAAAGGTTTATTTGAAAATGAAATTGCCTTTAATTTTATTATCCTCTGAATTGTTCAAGTTTGATTTTGAGCCACACCACTAGTAGATTTTACCATATGGCGTATCCTTTAGCAACTGCAATGTTTACTTTCTATGTAAAAAGTTGTTGAGAGGAAGGAAGCGATGACATTGAAAACAGATACACATACATAAGCACACAGATATACATAAGCATACACACATGCATAGACATTCTCTAATTATTAATTAATTGTATCAAGACAACTTAGATTTAAATGGCAAACAAGACCATTTAATCTGTGGGGAGTCCTCTTTTTTTTCTTTACAGTAAACTAATTGAAAAAACACAGGTAATAAGTCTATTTTGAAATTAGTATTAGCTTTCAGACTAGAGATTTTTCTAATTTCATGTATCAGAACAGATGCCCTGGGTCCCCCCCACCCTCTACAGTTTGGTAAGATAGTCAGTTAGGTACCATTATAAATAAAGTAGCAAAGGCTTTCCTTTATCCTCCCCCCTCTTCAAATGTTCCCTTTGGGAAGACTTGATCATAATGTAAGGATGATTCCCACTGGGCTATTCTAGCAATTTTGGGAAATACTGCCAGACTGCTAGATAGAATGCTGCAACTCCTTAATTGTTGAAACAGAACACAATTTTCTTTGAGTGTCATGAAATCTGCCACCAAGTGCACTTTTCCTCATCTGTATTCCAATTTATACCCAACCTTCTCAAGGTCTACAGAAAGTTTCCCCATTTATCATGGGTGACAAGTGGCCTCTTAAAATGGGGGAAACTGTATGCATAATAATACACCAAAATACACTTGACCATTTGCAACTGCTTTCAAAACTCAGTGTATATCACAAAAAAATGCTACAAAGAAGTTCAGTAAAGCTGTGAATACTGTATCTAATTGTTTGCAGCATACTATCTGGTTATTGTATTTGAAAATCTCCACCAAATATTTTCAAAAGTACATGGCACTTTGTGGCGAAGCATGATTTTTCATATTTAGCATTAATTTGTCGATTTGGCAGTTTTTGTCCTAGTTCCTCAAAAGTTTAAATTATAACCTTATTGCCAGGCTTGATTATTGATGCATTTGGAGAATTAAGAGATCAGCAAGAACAAGTTAAAGAAGACATGGAGGTAATAATTTTCTGTATTTCCCTTTTGATCCATAAATATTCTGCAATACCACCTACGCCGTGTAGTGGCCAGAAAATAGTTTCTTCTTTAATTAAGAATAGAATTGAGATGCTGAAGGCTACAGAGTAATTCAAACTGCTTCACTCCTGTGCATGAGACTAGATTTGATTTGATCATGTGCTATAAAGTCAGTATTGACTATTTACCTAGATAGATTTTCTCCATATCAATTTGTACCTAAATTGGTCTTTTATATTTTCCAATGGTGCACCATTGCTACTATAACGGTCCATTTACCTTGCTGTTGGTCATCCTCTTCTTTTTGCTTCCATCTTTCCCAACTTTTTCTAAAGAGTTAGGTTTTCACATAATGTGCCTGAAGTAGGATAATTTGAGCCCAGACATTTATGCCTCAAGTGAGAACTCATGGGTTGATTTGTTCAATGATCTATTGGTTTGTTTTCTTGGCTGTCCACAGTATTCTCAGGAGTCTTCTCCAACACCAAAATTCAAAAGTGTATATACTCTTCCTGTACTGCTTCTTCAAACTTTGAAGCCAGTAAGATAGCCCTCTATGTAAAATAGGAAATATTATTATTAAATAATAATATTCAAATGTGCGTGTTCATCTACGAAGCGCCATCATTGTCATTGTCAATACAATAGGCAAGCAAGCAGATGATCTTTCTGGAGTGAGGTGGTAGAAATGTTGCTTTTAAACACAAAAGTGGGCTGAAAAAAACAAAGAGATTGGAGAAGGTGGGAGAATTTCTTTCTCTTTTGTTTTTTCTCATAACAAACTACCATATCATTTTTCTCATATCCAAACTACCCAATGACTTCAAAATTGAAGTCATTCTTTGTTTTGCTGTCCAAATCGGTCATCAAAAGCAGGCATGTCTAGAATGTCTCTCCCAGTGAGACTTTGCTGTTTAAATACTTTCTGCTTCAAATCTATATCTCAGGGCACCTCTCCAAGCTCACCCTGTAGCAGAAGGGACATGGGGATTGCAAAGGGGAGGGGACAGTCAGAAAGATCCAGATGGGAGCTTTGTTCATAGTCATGGCTGCAAAAATGTGCCTGATTAGGGATGTGATTTGTCCCTAAATGCCAGCCTCAAGTTTAAAATCATTCCTGAAGAGTATGGAACGCTCACAAATATGTGCATGTACATAGACACACAGAATGAAATTGAAGCAAATATGTTAACAATATATATCTTTCTAAATTCTTTTTAGACTAAATGTTTTATCTGTGGAATAGGTAATGATTATTTTGATACAGTGCCACATGGCTTTGAAACACATACTCTACAGGAGCACAACTTAGCTAATTATTTGTAAGTACATTAATTTTTCTATGTAAACAAATCAATATTAACATTCTGTGACCTTTCTAAGGAAATGAAGTTCGAATGATAGACTTTCAGCAACTTGTAAATTTGCAAATAACGTGGTAATTTGTTTCTAAATATAAAGAGTATATTAGACATAATGATTGTATAGTTAGCAACATGTAAATTGTGTTGTTAATTTGGTGACTGGATATGGAAATCCAGAAAACACAATCCAACACAATCCAACATAAATACTTCTAAACTGGCAATTCAGAAAATACATCCTATAAATCCTATTACATTACATATATGTAAATCCTTACAGAATGTCTGCTTTACTTTATTTCTGGATTGTGTTACCATTAATTTATATAATGAATTAAAATACTATTGTACTACTGTACTTTTTTGAGAATTCTACTGATCTGAAATTAGATCGTGTTTTAGCATCTCAGTTTGGAGAATTCTCTTTAACCAGCACTTTCTAATTTGTCCAGTTCAAGAAAATTTGATGGGAAGAGGGGAGGAAAGAATCCACAGACATACAGCTTATTTCTGATCCAACAAACTTCAATGATTGTTTGAACTAAACTCAGGGAACCAATTTGTAAAATATTCAAAATACGTATTTATCCCAATTTTATAGGAAATAGTCTGTATATTATTTTGTATGTTATCAATAATAATGATCATGATTTTGTTTTTTATTTCAGATTTTTTCTGATGTATCTCATTAATAAAGATGAAACCGAACACACTGGTCAAGTAAGTCAACATCATATGGATCATTAAAATTGTAACTGTATTTCTTTCATCTATCTTAATGATTCAAGCAATGGCAGCACTCCATATACTTTCATACAGTGGTGAAATGTAAAATTTGTTACTACCCATTCTGTGGGCATGGCTTGGTGGGGGGTGGTATGTAACTGGGTGGACGTGGCCAACTTTTTTTTTTAACTTTTAAAACCATTTTTTCTACAACCTCTTTGGCCGAAGAGGTTGTAAAAAATGCTTTTAAAGTCTCTGCCGATCAGGCAACTCAGCTGGGAACATCAGAGGCTTTTAAAAGCATTTTTTCTACAACCTCTTTGGGTGAAGAGGTTGTAAAAAAATGCTTTTAAAAGCCTCTGACGAGCAGGCAACTCAGCTGGGATCATCAGAGGCTTTTAAAAGCATTTTTTCTACAATCTCTTTGGCCGAAGAGGTTGTGGAAAAAATGCTTTTAAAAGCCTCTGATGATCCCAGCTGAGCCGCGCAATCATCAGAGGCTTTTTTTGTTACTTTTAAAAGCATTTTTTCGGCGGAAGGAGTTGCAGAAAAAATGCTTTTACATTTTTTTTAAAAAAGCCGCTCATGATTGTGCAGCTCAGCTGGACAGGGGTGGGTGGGTGGCAGGGATGTTTGCTACTGGTTCTCTGAACCACCCGCTGCCATTGCTACCAGATTGAGCGATCCGGTCCTAACCGGGAGCATTTCACCCATGCTTTCATAGTACAATGCTCATCTGAGCCTTGCTGAACTAGTTGCAAGTAGTTCAGGCTAGACGCTTGAGACATGCAGTTCGAGTAATCTTTCTTAACATTCAAGATCACAATACTTTAAACAATATATCAAGATCACGTGAAGTGTTAATACCACTTTATAATGCTTTGTAAGACCACACTTGGAATACTGCATCCAGTTTTGGTTGCCATAAAGCTGAAAAAGATGTTAAGACTGTAGGAAGAATGAAGAAAAGAGCAACAAAGATGATTAGGGGACTGGAGGCTAAGACATACGAAGAACAATTGCAGGAATTGGGTATGCCTAGTTTAGTGAAAAGAGGGACTGGTGGTGACATGATAGCAATGTTCCATCTAAGGGGCTACCACAAAGCAGAAGGGGCAACCTATTCTCCAAAGCAACTGAAGACAGGACAAGAAGCAATGGATAGAAACTAATCCAAGTGGAGAACTAACCTAGAACTGACAGTTAGAACAATTAATCAGCAGAATGACTTGTCTTCAGAAGTTATGGGTGCTCCAACACTGTAGGTTTTTAAGAAGAGATTGGACAACAATTTGAAATGGTATAGGATTTCCTACTTGAGCAGGGGATTGGACTAGAAGACCTCCAAGGTCCCTTCCAACTCTTGTTATTCTTTTGTTTTGTTATATATACAAGGAATGCCTACAATTGTCTCTTTTAAAAGAAAAAGAAGAAAAAGCATGGTTTTGGGGAATGTGGCTGGAGGATATGATGTTGGATTGCAGCATGGTCTTTGGCCTTTGGTTTCTGCTGCATCTATCTCCAGGCACTGCTCAAAGGAAACCTCTATGGCCTTTTCTAGATTGCCAGGTAAGGCAAAATGCTCTCCCAAATGCAGCCTTTGGACCTGAGAAGTGTAGATCTTCTATTCTTGCCTAGAGTAGATTTGGCCCTTTCAAGGATGGCCAAGGTAAGGCAGGCATGAAGGGCACTGCTTGAGGCTATCAGTTTAAATGGGTGTGATTGATGGGTGTGACATGTTGGGAGGCTTTCTGCTGGAAGTTGAGATGAGATCTGCTGGTTAGACTACAGGACTGATTGGGTAGCATACCAAGAGTTCATGGCAAGAACTGGGTATTCTCATGCTGGGGCTCCTCAAAGGTCTCCATCAAGTTCGTTTAAGCACTTCTACGTATTCTACAGGTATTCCTTTAGATTTGTTCCTACTAAATTATGCAACCCACGTAGTTCCTTTTTTGAAAAAGTAAAATTTTAAAAAGCAGACAAATAAATGAAAAACTACTAGGGATGCATCAAAAGTTCTCTGATATTTTCAGTACAAGCCTTGTACTTATGGAGTCTCCATATGAAATGTTCCTCGTCCTCCCCCCCCACATTTCTTCATAATTTTGCTTCAACACTATCTTGTGCTGTTCAATTGTACAACTTTATTCTAACCAATTGTTTTACCCTATCATCAACTAATTACACTTTGAGTTTTATTATGTAACAATTCTACATAGCCAATCAAATTTGAAGACAGTCTTTTCTGAACCAGTTATGCTGATAGCACAATGAAGGAGGCTAAAGTTGAACCTTGTTTTAACTAAATTCTTTTAACTAAATACAGGTGGTGTCCTTGTTGAGATTGCCTGAACTTAATTTTTTTTTTTGCAAAATAGTTTCTGTTTTCAGCTTCATTTTAATTGAAACAAAAATCTTGAATGATATCCTGAGGGGGAACAGCTGTTTGCAGCTGACACATAAAGCCATGTCTTCTATACAGTAGTTTGGAATATAAACAAAGCCTCTATGATCATTTCAAAATTATTTACCATAAGGGTTGAAAAATTCCAGATGGCATGAAAGAGGTTCTAAAGTTGTCTTCTGTGTTTTGCAGGAGTCGTATGTGTGGAAAATGTATCAAGAACGATGCTGGGAATTTTTTCCTGCCGGTGATTGTTTTCGAAAGCAGTATGAAGATCAGCTTAACTAATTATAATTGAGGACCATCCCTTGAGATTCCATCAACACCTTTCCCAGTTCCCTTGGGAACAATCATCAGATTTTCCAGACCCGTTAAACAGGATGCTGTTTGGAGCACCAAAACCATTTTTTTAATGACTCCTGTTCTTTTTCTTCCGATTTTGCTTTGAGAACAATGAGAACTTAACTCTAGCAAGAGAAGAAAAAAAAATCCCACACAAAAATCCCCATATGTCACATGAACACATTTACACAAAAAGAGACTTGTGACAGATTTTTTTTTCCTTCTGAGACTGTCTGATGACTTCCTTAAATAGGAGAACACATGTGGAATAATGTGATAGTCACATTTTTTCAGTCATTTATTTCATCATCCTGGAAGGAATTCTGTGGTTTGCAGAGGTC
Organism: Arizona elegans; assembly: GCA_022577455.1. Lineage (NCBI taxonomy): Eukaryota > Metazoa > Chordata > Lepidosauria > Squamata > Colubridae > Arizona > Arizona elegans. The sequence continues at coordinate 267,228,699 of JAKOOJ010000001.1, forward strand.
TTTAAAGGATTCTGGGGGACACTAAAGTTGTGGGGAAATAGTGCCTTACTATATGTAGGTTGAGCTATGCAGAAGATGAGTGCATGATGACATCTTATATTTTCTTTATCTGTCCTCTCTTTCCCCCCCAATTTAATATTTATTTTGTCTTTTGGAGGGATTTGGGTGGGACTTGGTTGTGCACACCTTTTTAATAAGATGATGGCGTGTCTCAGGATAAAAAGTAATAGTTGGTTTTTTTGTCATTAAGTTAAATTCACAAGAATTTTCCTCTTTCACTCTTACACTTATTTTGGTAATGCTGTAATTCAGCACTGTAACTTTATGAAATCTTTGTATGAAAACAAAAACACTGCAGAAAAATGTTAAAAGGAATTATTTCATTGCATGTTTATTATGCAAGTTTAAACAACAGAAAGCAACCTTTTGAAGCAAGTTGATCAACATGAAAAAAAAATCACACAATAATATTCATAGTAATCAAGTGTTGTGGGCTTTATCGTACATTTGAAATCAGCGTCATCAACCCACAAATTATGTATGTATTATGAACTTGCCAGTAGTTTGGTTTCATTTTTCTTTTCTGTTCCTTTTGTTGCTGTTCATTTGGCCATTTGTGATCATTAGTGAACTAAAAGCTTTTCTTAAGTTAGTTTTTTAAAATCAAAGGTAAAGCAATATCCATTCAGGGATTTCATTAGTTGCATCATGAAGCACCAAGAATGTGTAACACTCCATGTTGAGTCCTTTTTAATTGTAACACCAATCAAATAAAAAGAAAGATTTGGAATGGAAGTAGAGTGGTTTTCCTCTCCCTTGGCTTTATGAAATGATTTCAAAATGAAGTGTTTGAGATTTTGTTTTTTGGGGTGAAATTGTACAGAAAGTTCTATACTCCTAGTGTAGTGGTTGCTTTGGTTCCCCTGAATTTTCCTCCTTTTTATATTAATTGCAAATCATTTGCTTATCCACAGTTTACGGGACAAAAAGATTTATTAATTCTGCAGCTAAAATGAAGATAGTGTCCTCATTTTATCTTGTGCTAGCTTAACTTCTAAAGAAATGCTTTAAAATTGGAGATTATTTTTCATGTATCTATTGAATGGGACTTTGACTCACCAATCCTATACTGTAATAAATTTGCAAGTTTTTGCTAGAAACCACAAAACTATTTATAACAGAAAAAAATGAAAAGTATCCAGAAAACTTGATTATCATCTAGTAGTCAATAAACCAATTGGTTTGTGACTGTATGTTGCATGTAAGCATTGTTTGAAACACTGAATATTGAATGTCTTTTAATTTTTCAGTGATATTTTATTGTGTGAAATTTCAGGTTTCTATTTCAGACTACAAGATCGTTTTACAGTATAAGCATAGAGAAACTAGCTGCAAGTTTACCACATATTAGAAATATTCTCTATTAGGCCAAGTAAGCCAAGTAAATAAAGTAAGCAAATCAGCCTTTACTCTGAAGGTTATTGTTTATTCAGTTTTTGGTGATCAGAGAACACTGGAATATTTCTATTTCATACTTTAAGATTACAATGTTGAAATGTATTTCATAAGGAAATAATTTCCTCAGCATTAGACAACCTAATAGTTGAAACATAAAAGGTAACATACTTTTCTGTTGTGCAAGACAAAATTCATTCAGCAATCTATTTCTGGTACTTAACTTTCTAAAAAGATACTTTAACAAGATACAGATAATTTAATCAACAATTTGCAGATCCTTGTTTCAGATTTAACCTCTGCTACATTATTCTGAATAACTACGTTCTTCAAAATTGTCTTGGTGTAATTGGGCTTATCATGTAGTCTTCAGTATTGGACTGTTTGTTTAAGTTTTATTTAGAATCCTTATTGCATGACAGGACTATTTTTTAGTTACCTCCTACTGTCACTACTTCTGTAGCTGAATTTGCACCATCAGACCAAGTAATTGTGCAACTTACATTGTATTTTCCTACGGCCCAAAAGTTGCAGTGGATTGTGATGCCAGAAAAATTGTGAAACTCAAATTATATCTAATTCTTATCGTGAGCCCAACTTTCTCCATACTCTTACAGAGCTGCAATACTGAAACAACTAAAACATTTTTTCTTATTGACCTTAGTTTTTAAGGTTAGCTGAGAAGTTTCTTCTGCATTTTTTTATTATATCTCATTTGTGTTGTTCTTAAATTTCTGTTGTTATAATGAATTGCTGACCTGATCTGTGAAATTACTACAACTAATAATATTACTTTTATGGAGGTCTTTATTTAGCTCCCAACCATATGATAATTCTCTGGCAACCTTCTAATTATTTTAATTTCCACAATGATTTTGAAAATTTTGATTGTTTCTGATTTCAGGCTTCTGTTTTCTGAAGTTTAGCATATCTTGTACTCAAAGGCATCTATTTCACATCTAATAAAAATGAAATTAATTAGAACATTTAATGGGATTTAAGAATTGACTACTATTGAGTAAAATGTTCTCCAGTTCTAAACTGAGAATGTTTCTGAAAAGATTGATTTGACGTTTGAACCACTGAGAAAGGGTTCAGTGGTTGGTGGTATGCCTAATTAATTAAATTAATTAACTGCTGAGTAAAAGAAATAAAGAATCTATAATCATGACTTCAGTATAAATTAAACTATTTCTATAATTTCTCTGTTTTCTATATTTTGGTTATCAAGAAATGTATGGAAAACTATTTGAAAATTAACAAAGGTAGAATACAGAACATTGTAAGAAGTACCGAGTATGTGTACAGATTTTTAATGTTAAAAGCATGTGTTCTACCCTTGAATCTAACAGAAGTCCCTTTATCCATAAAAAATGCCTAAGCTTTCAAAATAGGGATTGTATTTTTTTTAAAATCTGGGTTGCTTAGCACCATCAAAACCTAATAACCTCTCTAGCAATTTTTGTGATCAGTCTTGTTGTGGTTTGGTAACTAAGCAACTTGAATTAGCCTCACTCCAATATAATATTTCCTCCATCACAGAGCACAAATAATCATGAATTTAACAGTTTTTCAAAGAACATCTCCACTCCTGGATTGTCGGGCGTGAAGAATCAGTGCCATATGTTAAATTCTAGTTAAGCTAATTTATTATGCTTATATGTCAGAATCTAGTCAACTAATGGTGAACATGAAGTTGGTGCTAGGTAGGAGTTAATGGAATTTAAGACCTCTTGCAGAAACTAATGACTTCAGGCTGATTCCTCTCTTGACTTCTCCTCCAGACTCTCCTTTTCCTACATTGATCTTGGCAAGAGAAAACTCAATATTTCTTCTCCTGCAGATCAGTTTTCTGGGATAGATGTTCCATGTGTTCATGGGAGTGTGTGTGTGTGTGCGCGCGCGTGTGCGTGTGCCCTTTGTTTAGTCTGATGAGTTTGACTATTTTGCTCCTCAGCAATAGCGACAAGCAGAATGCAATGTGAAAACGAACGATATTTCCTTAAAACATTCTTTCTACAACTGTCTGATAGTCTTTGATATTATCACAGCCAGGTATAATGTTCTCACTTTTAACTAGACTCTTAACAAAAGATTTCTGCTTGTATTGCTCCTTGTGAGACTGGCCTCAGTGGAAGTGAGCTTAGGGGGAAAAAAAGCAGTTTTGTGGCTCTCATTAATCCAGTCAATCCAGGCATGAAATCCACACACTTCAATTTGGTTCAGAGGATTCTTAAAGCATTGGAGCATGATACCAGTACCTCATAAATATTTAGATTCCTGCACCAACATGTACCCTCCTCTTCAAAGTAAAACTTCAAAACAACAAACATGAAAAAGTCAGAGATATATTCAGCAAGTGATGGGAAGGAACTCAAGGAAAGAATACACAGAAACTCCAGAGTACCTAATTTATAAGTGAATTATTATTTCCTACTAAAAAGAGAAGGATGCAGGAAGGATCACTCAAAAGAATTAAATCTCAAATAATTAAAAAGGAAGGCTCAAATTTATAAACCCTTGGTACTCCAGGCATGGAGAAAAAAAAGATTAAAGCCATCTTGTCATGAATATGCTCTAAGTGTTTAGGACTGGCCTACAGAATTATATTCACCAAGACTTTTTTTCTGGCAGGAGAGAAATTCGGAGGCATGAGGTGGAGAAAAAAGAGGAGAGCTGATGAACTTGGAAATCAGCTCCTATAAGTAGGACAATGCTGCTATCTGAATGTTTTATCTCTACTACTAAGCTCCAATTAAATTGACAATTAAATTGCTATATAATTGAGAACTGGAATGTGAAAAAACTTGTCCTAAAAGTGTTGGTGTAATGGTTAAGGGACCAGGCTAGAAACTGGGAAAACCATGAGTTCTAATCCTATCAGTAACATGCCCACCTGAATGCATGCCACAGAGCAAAGCACCACTTAATAACATGGTATAAAACAGAACTACACTTTCTCTTTGCTGCCAGGATATGGTTCATGGGTATAGGCCTGTGATGGTGAACCTATGGCATGTGTGCCAGAGGTGGCACATGCCGTCGCCCCAGCTCAGCCAGCTGGTCATTGGGTTTCCAATGTGCACATGCGTGCTGGCCAGCTGGTTGTCGGGTTTCCGGTTCTCTGGTGTGCACGCATGCACATGCGCCTTCTAGTTTGGGCACTCTGTGTCAAAAAGGTTCGCCATCACTGGTATAGGCTTTCACAACCAAATGGTGACTAAATCATAAGACATTATATTAATTGTACTGGGGAAGGGGGAAAACTGATTTTCTTTTCTTTCTCTGTTTAGTAAGCATTAGGGAAGTTAATCAGAAGGTAATCTGTGGGAGCAGTACTACTAAAAATCATATAACCTCGTAATAATATTTGGAATAAGAAAAATATTTCTTTTGAACTCATCCTGAGCTATCCTCACTAAGCAGAACCAGGGAAGTGGTAGGACATTCGAAATAAGGTTCAATACGCCACTTGATTGTATCTTACTAGCGGCTGGGTTTCATTATATAGCTCTAGCTTTTGGGAATGCTTTAAGTCAAGCACCTGCAGAAGTGCTGTGGCTTATAAAATAGCAAGCCTATTTTCAGTGTAGGAAGTTAGCCAGTAACATTAATTCTGAGCTTAGCTCAATTCACAAAAATCTCCAAACATTTGTGCCACAAAAGAATGGAACTTGATAGCCTTGTTCCTGATAAGAGGAACAAGAGGAATGTGTAACATCAGAGCTGGAAGTAAAGCACATGCATTAGCAGAGATTAAGTAGCAATGTGCTTTTCCACCACAAATTAGGATCTAACCCAAGGAAAACCTCCATTAACCAGTAATATTTGTAACTGGTACCTAAGATTCTTTAGAGACCCTGGACCAGATGGTATTTCTTCATCCTGTTTCAGATTCTGGCATTGGGTGCTGTATCTAGCACTAGAACATATTTATTTTCAGTTTTTACTATTGTCAAGTTTGAAAAATAATTATTATGTTATATAGTTAAAATTAATATTAACTATAGAAGATAAAATATATAAAAAATAAATGCAGAAAAAAGGTAACTTTCCTCTTTGTTCCAGCAACTACAGAACAAGTCATCTCTTCATTCCATATCCCACCTGTTCTTTATCAATAGATTTTTTTAAAGCCTCATCACTCTATTCTAATCAGCAAAAATCCATAAAAAAGGTGTTTATTCCAAAATAAATTTAACAAACTTTCTAAAAATCCTTCCTTTTATTTTTATATCCCGTTTTCTACCTTTAAAGAAAGACCCCCAAGCTTCATCTTTCATACCTATTCAGTAAAAAAAATCCAATAAAATGATCATAACCTTTTGAAACTATTTTAATCTTAATCAAATTTATGACCTCTCTTTCCCTATCTCATAGATGAACAAAACCTTTATAACATTGACATCCAGCCCTAGTTAGAAAAAAATCCATTAAAAATGATCAGAGATAACAAAACTATATATTTTAACCTTGATCAAATAAACCAACTGTATATGCTTTCCCCGTCTTCCCACCATCTTCAGATGATGTCATAACACACTTTCTTTTCATGTTCTTTGTGTCATTTGTGAAATAGCTGACAAGTCCCCTGAGCCCAAAAGCTATGGTGCAGTGGTTAGAATGCAGTACTGCAGGTTAACTCACTGCTCACTCCAGGAATTTGATTCTGAGCAGCTCAAGGTTGTCTCAGTCTTCCATCTTTCCAAGGTCAGTAAAATGAGGACCCAGATTGTTGGAGGCAATATGTTAACATTGTAAACTGCTTAGAGAGTTTTTAAAGCACTATAAAGCAGTATATAAGTGCTATTTCTATTTCTAAATCTAGTAAAAAGGTTTTTAACAATGCTCTTCTGATTTAGTATTTGCATGTCTTTTTAATTCTCATTTTGTTTATGTATCCAGTATTTCATCTTTTTCCATCTTCTTATAGCTGCTCATTTTTAAATACACACTTAAATCAATTTTGGTCTTTTCTAATGAGACATCTTCCTCTTCTGTGACATCATCTAATTTATTTATAATACATAACTTTGAAATTAATTTCTAAACCCAATATTCATAAATCTCTTGTTGGATGCATTGATGCATTTATTTCCTTCCAATCCTGTGTCCAATCTTCAAAGTTATCTTATTAGCTATTTTTCCCAAATGCATAAACATAGACAGTTTCCTATGGCAAATATTCTCATGCTTAATTTCAAGGTCTTAATTCAAATCTATTTGGATCCTCAATCCGTTCAAAAGTTTCTAAAATTAACACTCTAATAACCCTTTAATTGTATATTCTGATTTTTGGGGAGCAAATGATTAAACTCATAGTTAAAACTTCTTTCTTAAAGGAGTCAATAATTGAAAAGTTTGGCCTAATGGTTAAGGGACCAAACAAGAAAGTGGAAGATAATGAGTTCGAGTCCTTCCTTAGCCATGAAAACTAGCTGAGTGACTTTGACCAGTCACTCTCTCTCAGCCTAACCTCCAAAAAGAATGCAAATAATGAAAATTTTTTTGCTAGGATCAATAATTCTTGCAATATCATATTAAAAGATAGCTATACTTTTCTCATATATGACTGCCTTCAAAGGTCCAGTCTTTACTAGGATCCCTTTTGAATCATTGCTTTCGGTGGAATTTCTCTTCTGGGAAGAGAAGTCCATTCAGTGTCAACCCTTAAACTGATCTGACCGAACCCATTTTGATACTTCAGTGTTGCCACACTGGAGCTGAGGGATTGGGGGGGGGGAATAGAGACAGCTGGGGTTTTGTAGCCAAAATAAAATACTTTCCCCTGGGAACCAAAGACATGCTAGGACTGGTCAGAGAGAGGAAGAGCAATGTTACCAAGTGACCAGATGGCACCAAGTTTGGACCATGTGACTGATTGTTTGAGGAAGGGGAAAAAACATTACTTTTAATTAGGTTGGTTTTCACCAGAACTGTGCCAATATGATATATCCAATAAAACTATACTTGAGGAACCTACCTGCCTCAGAGTTTTGTTTGCTATGGCTGTATTACTTGGAACCCTGACATTCAGCTTCCTTCCCTCGGTAGTGTGTACAGCGAATTAAAATAGTCAATACCATATTTGCTTAACTGATACCGAAGCAAGCCATCGGCAAGTTTAGAAGCTATCTTCCCTCCCTCTCTTTTTTGAATCAGAGCACATGTTTGGTCCTGGGTATATAGGGTCAACTATATTTTCCTTTGTAGGAGAAGAGGATCTGGACATTTGCAAATCTGTCAGGCAAGAATTGGGAAAATCCTGGGTTTTCTCAAGATTGCAAAATGCTTGCCCATCCCTACGCTAAGAGGAAGATGTTACAATAATAACAAAAGGTATGCTGCCAAAATTGACCATCCCCAAGGAGCAGCTATCAATTAAATGAAATTGCCCAATATTCAGGAATATTGAGAAACATCGAGTGCCAGTAATGGAAATATAGAAGTTACTAAATTTGTTTTGGGGCTTTGAAGCGATTGATGGAAGCATGTTTGCTACCTGACTTTGATGCTGAACAGCTGTGGCTCTTATTTCTTACAGGGCATTTTCACTGTTTTTAATGCAAAATGGAAAAAAGACTTGCTTTGAATATAGAATCCAAAATTACAGTTCAATCTAATGCATCTATTAGCAGATAACAAATTGCCATGAGTTTGCTCCTCTCAGGTTCATTTTATGAAAATAGGCCTCTCTGACTGCAGTAGTGTTGAAGGTCTTTAATATGTCCTTATAGATTGAAAAGTATATTACTCTTTTGATCATTAAGGTTCCAAGAATGCATCTTTCTCGTAAGTGGAAACTATGTGTACCACATTAAATGTGGGGAAAGAAGCTCTCAACAATAAGAGGTAAGCTTTGTACAGAACACCCTGTCATTCCAGGAAAGGGAGAATCTTTTTTCCTACCTCACTGTTTGAAATAGGCAAAGCAATTTTTATATGGATAAAATGGAATTGAAAAGGACAGTGGGTTAAAAGAGTTTTACATGAAAGATAAATTGTAATAATAGAAATATTAAGAGCAAAGTAGATGGACAAACCAGAGCAAATGAACCATGATATTATTGGATTATTGTAATGCTCTCTACATGGGGCTCCCCTTGAGGTGCCCCCGGAGGCTCCAACTGGTCCAGAATGCGGCCGCGCGGGTGGTGACAGGAGCGATGTGGCGCTCTCATGTGACCCCCCTCCTGCATGAGCTACACTGGCTCCTGGTGGTCTTCCGGGTGCGCTTCAAGGTTTTGGTTACTACCTTTAGAGCGCTCCATGGCTCAGGACCAGGGTACTGACAAGACCACCTCCTGCCACCAGTAGCCTCTCACCGACCAGTTCACTCCCATAGAGAGGGGCTCCTCGGGGTGCCGTCAGCCAAACAATGTCGACTGGCGTCCCCAGGGGGAGAGCCTTCTCTGTGGGGGCACCTACCATCTGGAACGAGCTCCCCCCAGAGATACGGAGGATCCAAGACTTACGCATCTTCCGCCGCGCCCTAAAAACATTTTTATTCCAACAGGCTGGTCTGGCCTAACTCTCCCTTTTAAATTGGCTTTTAAATTTTAACTTTTGTATGTCTTTGTATTTTATTTATGGCTGTTCACCGCCCTGAGTCCTTCGGGAGCAGGGCAGTATACAAATATGAAAAATAAATAAATAAATAAATAAATAAATAAATAAATAAATAAATAAATGGCTTAGAGATTAATACATCTTCCTAATATGCAAGCAGCCCAGCTTCGAATCCCAGAAAGGTATGCTGATGAGAGCTAAATAGCTTGAAATAGAGCTATTCTAGTCTCCCTTTATTTCTTTGTTGGTAAACATAAAATTCAACCCAAAAATAGTTTGCCGCAAAAGCAACTGCCTGTGAAGGCTCCTGAATTGGGGCTGAAAGGCGAAAGCAGAAGCAGTATGCTCTGTCCCATAATTGGATAGACCAGATTGCCCTGATAGATCGGTCTCACCGGGGAAAAAAAACATGATAGGGCAGAAAAGAAAAAGCAAGATCATGAAGACAATTAAAATGTGTAATTAATACATGAGTGATATGTAATTATAGTGTAAATAAAATAATAGGAGCAGAATAAAAATAACAAATGCAACAATAGAATATAGAAACCAAGCTCCATCTATCCATCCATCCATCCATCCATCCATCCATCCATCCATCCATCCATCTTCTTAAATCTTAAGACTTTGCCTCTTATCCTTTTGAGTCAATAGACTTTGCAGCCTTGAGACTGGATTTTTTCCGGATTAGCCAAGAATGATTAGGGACTGCCAACTGCTGTGTCAACTACTTAGTTGTTCAATTAATAGAAAGTGCCAAAGACTCTTAAATCATTATTCTGCAAAGTCATACATTTTCAAAGACCATCTGTTGAGATCTACCCCTACAGAAGAAATTTTGCTTTTCAGATTGTGGTCTTAAATCCTTTTAATTGCATTTAATTAAAAGCAAAATCTGAAACAGAGCATTCAAAGCCATCTGTACAGGCATCTCCTTTTATAGGCATCTGCAGCTTTGGCTGCTTTTGTCAAAAATGACAAAAGGAACATTATATTGTCACAGCACAATCTACACCCATTTTAGATGTGTGTGCAATGTTACAGGGCAAATACAAAAGGGATGGGATTTGCATTGTGATTCTGCTCATCAGTCTGACTGGTTTGACATCCCACCCCACCCTGCAGATGACATTGTCATTGTCCCTTTATGCTTCATAAGAACCAAGTCCAAATAAAGTCTTATTTTAGTTCTCTTTTTCTTCTATGCCCATGATGCATGCAAATGAAGAGGACAGAATAAAATTGGGTTGTGTGATCATTTCTTCTTGGCTCTTTATTAGAAGATTTGTTCAATATGAGTACTAATTTTTTTTAAAAAAATAGTCACCTTGTTTAAAAACTTGGGGTTGAGGTATTTACTGCTTAGTAATATTTTAACAGATGTTGTGGTTAAGACATCTGGATAGAAACAGAGATTATGAGTTCTAGTGCCACTTTGGGCATGAAGCCAGCTGGATGACCTTGAACCTGTCACTTTCTGTTAGCCCTTAAAAGGAGGCAATGGCAAACCACTTGTGAAAAACCTTGCCAAGAAAAGGGCAGGGACTTGTCCAGGCAGTTTCTGAGAATCAGACATGATTGAAAGGAAGAAAAAAAAAATAACCTAGAAACATATGGGAGTTCTGCAAAAAGACTCTCCTTAAAAGACATCCTAGAATTATTTTTTTAATGTGTGTGCTAACAGCAAGGTCCCAAAGATGCCCCCCACACCCCGCCCAAGAGGCAACTGGACTTTCTGGTTTTTCTTTGAAGATGTTTCGCTTCTCATCCAAGAAGCTTCTTCTGCTCTGACTGAATGGTGGGGAGAGCGGTGGGGAGTGGAAAAGAAGAGGGAAAAAAAAGGCATCTTTGGGTCAACCATGACCTGGATGACTGAGAATCTCCATAGACAGTTAACAGCAAGTGATAATCTGTATTGAATTTTCATCTCCCAACACTGTTTATTAAAATCTCTATGTGCCCTTTCCCACCTTCAAACACTGTTTCCTATTTGGTAGAATGTAGAAGTAAAAAGTAAAAGTAAAATTATAAGCTTTACTCAGATTGCATTGTATAAAATTAGTGTATAAAATTGCATTACGGTTACCTCTCTATTTGTCAGTAGATGGAGCTATTGTTTTATGGAAACTTCTTGTTAGTACGTGAATAGCCAACTTCGTTCTTTATAATCTGTGTTATAATAATCTGAAAATCATCTCAGGTTATGATTGTAAAAAGGGTTGTGCTGGCCTACCCCAAAAGTTCTTTCCTGGGACTAATAGCCTGTTGTATTAAATAAATGACAACCTGAATGTGCTATGGGCATGCACTTAAATGATCATAGGAACAACAATATCTTGGCATTTTACTCTGTGGAAATTCTCAGTCATCTAGGTCACAGTTGTCTCAAAGGTGCTTTTTCATAAGGCAGCTGGACTGTTTTTTCTTTGAGGAAGACATTTCACTTCTCATCCAAGATGCTTCATCGGTTCTTGCAGGATGGTGAGGGCAATGGAAAGATTAGTTCTGACCGGATGCGGGTGGTGGTTGGGAGGATCATATTTCTTTGCAGTCATCTGGTTGTTAGCAGTTGTTGTGGTCTGCCAGCAGCCTGTGGAGCTGGCAGCGGAGTCAGAGAGCGATGAGGCTGAGAAAGAACATGGGCCAGTCCTGGAAGCTGGGGAAGGCCTGGATGTGTTGGAGGCGGAGATGGGGCCAGGGTCATCGGGGAGTGATATGCGGACTTCAGAGCCTCCAGAGGCTGACAGTAGAGAGACAGAGGAACAGGAGGAGCCTGTTCCTAGCGCACGTATGAGAAGAGCTGCCAGAAGGCAGGAGAAGCTAAAGCAGAGAGGACGACTCGGGAGTAGGGCCAAGAGATTATTGGCCCTTCCCATAAGGCTTAAAAGACCAGCAACGGCTCTTGGCCTCTTTGCCGGAAAACAACCGTTGAGAGAATTGCTTCTTGTTTGGCTGTAGTTATTTCTTCTGTTCCTGAACTGTTGCCAAGAAAAGCTTTTGGCAGTTTGCCTAATTATCCAAAGGTCAGAGATAAACTAAAGACTGGTGTTTTGAGGACTTTGCTTTCATTTAATTTAGAATACGCTGAGAATGAGTTAATTTTTCAGCTGTTTTAATAAAATCTGTTTGTTTTTTTGAACTGTTTGGCATTTAATATCAACTATGTGGGCCTCGGTCACAACAGCCCTATCCTTGAGAACTCTTAAGGCCATGATTGCAAATAAATATAATCCTTCCAACCTGCCCCCCTCCCATCCTGTCAGAATTAATCCTCCCATTGCCTCCACCATCCCGAAAGAACCAATGGTTTCTTGGATGACAAGCAAAGAAAAAACCCCCACACAGTCCAGTTGCCTTTTGAAAAAACACCTTTGACGTTTTAGTGATGTCAGAATATTCATACATTCAACAAACTCTTCTTTCGTCTCCACTTTATTCCTTCAAAGCCAAACATCCCAAGAAGTGTTTATAGTAGTTGGAAGGGAAGTGATGATAGTACTATGTAGCTATTTAGAACCTCATTTAATATAATATTGTGTTTGGCAACATTTTTCAAAAGCGGCTTGCAATTGTTGCCTTTTTAGGGTGGATTGAAGGTGACTGGCCCAAAGTCATTCAGCTAGCTTCTTGCCTGAGGTAGGATTAAAACTCATGATCTCCCAGTCTTTAGCCTAGGATTTTTAAGCACTATGGATTCAGTTAAATCATAATTCAGACACTTAAAAAGCAGTTGCTAATCCTCAGAAAATTAAGGTATCTGGGCTTACTTTCTCCATTCCTGTGAAATTTGAGCCTTGGCACAGAATTTATGTGTCAGAAAGGATCTAGCAAGTTATTTTAGCTTGATGGAACAAGATTATTACCTCTGCACAGAAAATTCACATGCACCTATACAGTTTTCCTGAGAAATCCATGGCATGTAGGACATGAAACTGTTTTCTGGGAATCAAAATTGTGAAGCTCAGTGAGCATACATGGAATTAGATGTGTCATTCTGGGCATTCCACTCTGTATATAAAATTTAGCCCATTCCCAATTGCAAGCTATCATCTTTTAAATATATATGCTCTGCTTATTTTGTCAAGAAGTATTGAAAATGTTTATTTGCTAGTGAGACATTTTAAAACCTCAAGGAAGATAAGACAGTCCTTCCTGTATTTGATGCACAAAAAGACTGGCAATCTTGGGACAGGTCATCTTCTTGTATTTCTCAAGCTAATTGCAAATCAAATAATTCTGCTTAACTAGATAATAGATCTGGCCATTGGGAGGACTAGAGAGACACAGTTTTGACAACTCTTTGGATATTTGCATATGTATTTAAGCATGTGGGATGTTAAAGATATAGTAATTTTATTATAAAAACTTTGCAGTGTTTTGACTTCATTGACTTAGTTAAGAAAGAACTTACTATGGCAAAAGCTGAAGTTGCCTCCAAAATTCCTAATATCTGCTTTCCATTAAATTACAGTGAGAGTCAATCTGCTTTTCAACCTCTTTAGCGACAGGTTACTTTCAAAAGAAGAAATTCATTCTTTGGCATTTGCTAGTGTCTCCCTGCTGAATTCTTTTTGCATGTTCTTTGACATTTACAATGTCATTTTCCAGTCATTTACATTTTTCCAGCAGCTTTTACCATCTGAAGGACTGTAAAATAATATAAATGAATTTTTATATGTGGGCACTCTGACATTTATGACTTTATCCATATTTAGAATTTAGAAAATTTCTGCACAGCAGTAGCCAAAAAAATAAAATTAACAACAGTACAATGCTTGTAGATTGAATCATTTTGATAGCAGACACTTCAGAATTATTGTAGCCATACATCTTATACGACTCTTGCTATGTGTTACTAGATTAAACCATTTTGCACTACTAGTGGTTTTCGTTCTGAGGACTCTCTTTTAAATTTCAGGGATCTGTGTTTAGAAACAAGAATAGTAGCTAAATTGGAATCTGAGCTCTAAATTCTGTCTCTCTGTTAAAGCTCACATGTGGTTGTAAGACACCGTAACTCAGCCTGACAGCATTACTCTATGCTTTGAATAGCAGGCGCTAAATATGCCAGTTAAAACTTTTCAGAGGAAAACAAGATAAACATAAATCAATCAGAAGAAATGTCTTTGAACAGAGATTATATGTATATCTATAATTTTTAATGTTTAATTATTTAATTTTGGATAGCTAGGTGAAATGATCTTCCGCTGTAGCTCTTATCTCTTAAAATATTTATTTTTTATGTTAATTATATAAAATGAACACTTGAGTTTATAAAATATTCAAATGTATTAGATGACTATTGAAAAACATGGAAACCAAGTTTTTGCTATTGTTAATGTTGACAGGTTGAGAAAGGAGGACCAGTGTTTGAGTTTGAGTTTTGAGTTTTATTAAATTTGTATACTGCCCTACTCCCGAAGGACTCAGGGCAGTGAACAGGTACAAGATAAAATACAGAAATATAAAAGTTAAAAACAATTTAAAATTATTTAAAATTAAATAATATTGACCCACGACAATTAAAATCCCAATAAATTTAAAACAAATTAAAATTTCAATTTAAAATTTTAAAAAAAGGGGAGAAAAATTAGGCCAGGCCGGCTTGCTGGAATAAAAGGGTCTTAAGAGCATGGCGGAAGGTGCGCAGATCCGGGATCCTCAGTATCTCCGGGGGGAGCTCGTTCCAGATAGTGGTGCCCCCACAGAGAAGGCCCTCCCCCTGGGGGCCGCCAGTCGACACTGCTTGGCTGATGGCACCCAGAGGAGACCCTCTCTATGAGAGCGTACCGGCCGGTGGGAGGCTATTTGTGGTAGTAGGCAGTCCCGTAAATAACCAGGTCCTAAGCCATGGAGCGCTTTAAAGGTGGTAACCAAAACCTTGAAGCGCACATGGAAGACCACCGGGAGCCAGTGCAGCTCGCGCAGGAGAGGTGTTACACGGGAGCGCCATGTTGCTCCCATAACCACCCGCGTGGCTGCACTCTGCACCAGTTGGAGCCTCCACGTGCTCCTCAAGGGGAGCCCCATGTAGAGAGCATTACAATAGTCCAGGCGGGAGGTGACGAGGGCATGAGTGACTGTGTGTAGGCCTTCCCATACTAGTGTGATATTTTATCTCATTAATTGAAACTTGAGTGCTTGCCTACTTTTTTGAAGATGTTCTTCTATGCTTTGGACATGGGTCAACTGATTAGTCTATTGAAATCTGGTTACCTTGGAAGTGAATTTTTCAATTATTTTTTTTTTCATATGAAGATCTATTTTTAGAATATCATGCATAAAACAATCGAGTGAGACAATCACAGTGTAAACTCATTGTATGACCTTGTTTTATAAAGAAAGACTCAGTTAAGTTCCTTCAAGCTTTATCAGGGGCTTGTTAAACTGTCTATAATGATATCAGTAGCAGTAATAAAATACTGGGCCTTGATTTTCATTTTCTTATGCGACAAGTTGGCTTCCTCATCTATTGGGCAAAAGCATTGCCATCTTGTTAGCATCTGAATAATGCTGATGACAGGAAAACCAATAATCGTTCGGGAAAAAGAGAAATTCTGAGCTAGGAACCTGATCTTGTATTCATTCATTTTATTTAATTCATTCCAAGAGACTTATGCACGATATGTCAAAGGAGGACAAATTGTGTTGTGCTGTTGTGCAACAAGCTCCACCTGTTTTGTATGTGTTGTGACAGCATATGCATGAATGAAAGATACTGCTTTTGTCATTAAAAAAAAAACATCAGATGCTTTGGGGACTCTGCATTAACACCACATGGGATGAACATTCCTCTCTCGTTCCTCATTTAGAACTGTACATTCTATTAGATATTGCAAATGTATACACTAACTTTATAGTGTATAATTTTTTAAAAATATACTTTTAAGAGGATTTTTACCAGCTCTCTTCTATGATTAAGGGATTATGCAGAAAACTTTACATAACAGTTTGTAATATGAATGTATTACAAACAATATATGAATGTATAATGAGAAGTTCTGGCTATCTACTACTTAACCAAAAACCAGTTAAAGTTGTTTTCAGTTCACTTTCATTGGAAAGCTGGCAAACAGACAGAACTGTATGCCTAATTGTCAGACTACTGTGTTCAATTTATTTTAAGATTATATTTATTATTATGGTTTGTGGATTGATATTATAATAGTATGTGAGAATGGCTTTTTATGTTTTATAGCATGTTCTTTTCATTGTGAATCACAGAAATTTAAAAAAGCTATTATTTAGATGTTCCAGTTAGTTATAAAATAGATGTTCTAGCACTGATATATTCTCTAAAGTAAAATACAAAATAATATAATAAAAATACAACATATCCAGCTTTTAAAGAACCTTGCCACTTTGACCAATTTGCTTGCTAATGGGTTAACCATGGCAATAGCAAAAGAGATGGCAGAAACATTTGTTTGAACCGAACTTCATACCGGATTTGCACCATTCAGAATTTTCTGATATGATTTCTCATGCATGTACAGTAAAATACATATATTAAGGAAACATTTCCAATAGGGAGAAATATGCTGAAGATAAGAGCATGGGTGAATCTCCCAATTTCATTTTCCATTCTAAGTTTAGTTGGGCCTTTTTTGCATCACTTTCTAATTTTTTTTAAAGTCTATATAAAAATATGTAGTTGGTTGGTACACACTGTTTTCTCACGAATTTTGCATATAGCTTGCTTAACATAATATTTTTGTACATAATTACAAATATGTGTAATTGCCTTTATATGCATTTTTGTAGCTGCCACCCACATCCTTTATGGCTTTGTGGATGCCCCATCACTCACTGCCATAGATGCATCCTTGTGGTAGAGAACAAACAAACATACAGCTTCATCTGAAATCAGTGACAGTTACCATGGAAACCAGAAAGCAAAGGTAAAGACAGCAAATAAGTAGACAATTCCAGCTGGCTCTGCACCCTTTAACAGTGTTTAAAAAGACAAGGAAT
This sequence comes from Arizona elegans, assembly GCA_022577455.1. NCBI lineage: Eukaryota > Metazoa > Chordata > Lepidosauria > Squamata > Colubridae > Arizona > Arizona elegans. Next base: position 267,245,697 of record JAKOOJ010000001.1, read on the forward strand.
TCAAGGAGGAGGAGGAGGAGTTTTAATAGTTTTCTTTACTTATTTATTAGTTACTTTTATTTATTATTAATACAATATAAGGCAGTGGTTCCCAAAGTGGGCGGTACCGCCCCCTGGGGAGCGGTGGGATGCCTTAGGGGGGTGGTAAGAGGCAAGGGGGGCGGCAGGGGGGCGCTAAGTGGCAAGGAGGCTGGCCCACACCCTTTGGCCTGTGCAGTTACCTCCTTGCAAGCAAACATCAAGAAAAAACAACGCCTTTCAGCTTCAGCATAGGCATTAGCCCATTGATAAGATCCGCGACTCTCAGCTGATTTGCTCTCAGCTGTTTTGTGCAGGGATCTGCCGCTTGCTACAAAGAGCTAAATTGCTGGAGCAGATTTTTTTTCTCCTTGTGCAATTCAAGCTGAAAACGAAAACGAAAGTAAAGCAGCTGTTGGTTTTGCTGCAACATTGGAAAGGCAGATTTCTTTTCTTTTTCCTTATCAAAAAAGGTAGGTGCAAACAATGGGAAATTTAGGGCAAAAGGGGAGAGTTCAAGATTTTAAAACACAAAAGAAAAAAAAGCTCTATTTAACTAGGGAATTGTAATAATTGAGATACTATTAATAATTGTATATTGTGTTGAAAGCAGAAATGGTTAAGTTGTGGTTTGGAGGAATATATGGGGGAAATTATTTAGTTTATTATTATTGGTAAATATAATTAATTAATTTGTAAGAAATTGGATTGCATTGAAATAATTGGGATATTTATGTTCATATTGATTAATATACAAAAAGATAGTTATATAACTAATTGATTTATATTAAAATGTTGAATTTGTATTAAACAACTGTAATACTACATAATAAACCAATGGGAGGATGGATATAAAAATAGATGACAATGGGAAGGGGTATAATGTAGAATAGAAGGGAAAATTGAATTTGATTAAGATTAGAGATGAGGATGAAGGGTAATATTGTTTTTTTAAAAAAATAGATGAGGAATAAATATGGCAAAAAGGAAATATAGAAATTGTAAATTTAATTAAATGACTAAACACAGTTTAAATTTGTGAACTGGCCAAATATTCTGTTCAAAGAAAATACATTGTATGTTTGTATGTGTGTTTCTAATTATTGCTATTTATTCATATTTGTTCTCTTTTATTCTTTAAAGTTCAACAATTCATTCTTTATCTTAATATCTTTATATTTGTTTGGGGTTGCCTTTCTTCCATTTCATCTTTTTTTATTGTACAGCAATCTTTCTCCTCAAACCTAACACCTCTCTCTTTTCTTTCCTTCTTACTTTCTCTTCCCCCCACCCTCTTCTTCTCCTCCCTACTTCCTCTTCCTTTCTCCTCCTCCTCCTCTCTTCCTCCCTCTCTTACCCTCCCTCCTACTCTAATTTCCCTTCCCTTCCTTCCTCCCTTCTCTTGCTTCTCTCTCTCTCCTTTGTTTTTTATGAGTTTGTCGATCACTGCATTTATTTCCTTCTGGCTCCCCTTGTTCCCATGCTCTTTAGAGAAAAATAAAAGAAAAAAGTAGTTTCAAAATGCCAAATCCCACAGAAAGCTTAAAAGGAATCTGAAGCTTTACTTTACTTCTGAAAACAAGAGGCCCAATCTTGCTTGTGCTTTTTGGAGACAGAACTTTGATAAGAGATTCTGGAAAAACATGGGCTGTATATAAAAGTTGTTGAAATCAGGAATACCTTTGCCCTTTTTCTTCCTTTTATAAAATCTATTAATATAATATATTATAAATTTATTAAATTCATCCATCCAGAAGGCCACAAAATATGTCTGAATTAAGTAAGTATGTCTGTATGCGATCACAAAGTCATAAGGGGAAAGAAATAATCAAGATAAATGAGAAGAAGCAATCAGTTTCAACACTGGTTGTTGGAAGCAGTCCACAACCCAGAATTTTGTTTTCTCTCCTGGACAAATTAAAATGAAGCACAAGGGAGTTTTAAAAAACTAAAACTTCCCCACTTCAACCTGAGTAGCATTAACAATCTCTGTTGTGGAAGGGTAAAGCCTATTACAGAAATTATAAGCAGCATCCTTAACATTTCCCCCTCATTGGGTCCATAAGAGAATCTCTTAAAAAGTGTCCTTATACAAGAGAGCCCCAGGCTTCATTTTGAGATTCTGAGTGCATGAGGAGCACTTCAAATGAAGCAACAATTTAAAAACTGACAACTTGTAACTTTGCTCGAGATTAGTGTTTACAGTGCCGTGTCTTTTTAGTTCATGTAATTAATCTCAAAATATTAGGTACAGTACCTGATACCAGAAACTGTCCTGGTGATTTAGAATTGGAATATCTGTCATATGACCTCTTGATTTTTCTGGATTCTTTCAAAAAACATTTTTTTGTCATACCATGTGAATCTGTGAAGAATTTTAAAATATCCACATTTATAATAAATGTTGTGGGTGAATCTGAGCTCTAAATGTCATATCCCTCTGGTAGTAATTAGTTCTGGATGTGAAAATCCTTTAGGGCTTTTTAAAAATGAATGGAAATTATTATGCATGTCACCAGGGCTGGTTGCTATCAATTTGAAGGACCTCCAGGGTTAAAATCCAAAGGATTTTAATAAATGGAGTAAATATTATGAATTTATGGAACCTTTTTGAAAGTGTTCTTGAGAGGCCTATATATATAATCCTCACTTAATGTCATTACTGTTTATTAAATTTATATGCTACCTGTTAAGTTCGGACATGAAAAGAGAGGCAGGATGATCATAGTGAAGTAAAACAAGCGTTTATTTCAGGCAACAAGAACAAAAACAAAAATAACTACAAACTGAGAACTGCCTGAAGCTGCAGCTCCTTTTACAGGGAGCTGTCCAGCCTGTCAGCCACTGACACTTGTTCATTTTCCTGCCGGGGAAAATGAACCAATGAGTGCAGGCTGATGTAAGACTCACTCCTACTTGTATATTCAACACTACCCATTTCAATGTCAAGTGACTCTGGGCAGCTTACAACAAATAAAAATAATAAATACTTAAAATTATTATAATTATTAGCAATTAAACTTAAAAAGCATAAAAATTAAGTAACGGAGTTATGTTACTTTGTTTCTTCAGAATCAGAATAGAATAGAGCTGGAAGGGATCTTGGAGGTCTTTTAGTCTAACCCCCTGCTCAAGCAGGAGACCCTATACTATTTCAGACAAGTGGCTGTCTAATCTCTTCTTAAAAACCAGCAGTGATAAAACATCCAGAACTGGTTAATTTTTTTCAACTCTTAATAAATTTTTCCTTAATTCAAGGAGAGAAGCAACCTAGAACTCAGAAGAAATTTTCTAACAGTGAGAATAATTAACCAGAGGAACAGCTTCAGAAGTTGTGGGTGCTTCATCACTAGAGGTTTTTAAAAAGAGACTGGACAACCACTTCTCTGAAATGCTATAGGGCAGGGGTGTTAAACTCAAGGCCCGGTGGCCGAATTTGGCTTGCAGGGTGCTTAGATTGGGCCACCCTGGAAACAGCAAAGGACCGGCCTGTGGTGTATCTGCCAGCGAAAACAGAGCTTGGGACGGCTGTGGGTGACTCTCCAGAGCTCCATTTTTGCTGACAGAGGGTTGCAGGAGGCCATCACAGCTGAAAATGGAGCTCGGGAGTCCATTTTTCCTGGCAGACCACTTGGGCCACCACAGGTTCCCCTGACAGGAGTTACATTGAGCTTGCCATGCCCACCCCCCAAGGTCAAACACAACTCTGTTGCGGCCCTCAGTGAAATCGAATTAGACACCCCTGTATAGGCTCTCCTGCTTGAGCAGGTGGTTGGACTTGAAGACCTCCAAGGTCCCTTCCAACTCTGTTATTCTGTTATCAGGCATGGTACAACTTATTAATGCAACATGTTAGCCACAATTTATTTTAGCTCCTTCTATTCTTATTCTGAAGATAAAAAGGAGACGATATTATCAATAATATCATATAATATTAATGCATCCACCTGACTAGCTTATATGTCCTCTGGTGTCTCCAGGCCTTTGGAACCCCCATTCTTGAAGGAATATTTGGAACTCAGAAAAGATGAGGCCAACTTCAACTCAGGGAGAAGAAGTTTCCAGAATGTAAGCACTACCTCAGAAAAGGCCCACTGTCTAGGGATTGCTAAATGTATCTCCTTAGATGATGGAACTCCTAATACACCATGGCAAACATTTAATCAGTCATTGTTTAGCAAACATTGCTAAAAACAGTGAAACACAAACATTGCCAAGAATATTAATCAAATATTAACCACATTGGGAAGCTACAACATTCTTTGGACAGAGTGAAAATAAGCTCCAGGCAAAAAAATGGGCTAATATATCAGTAAGCTCAGAACATAAAAGAAACATCATATCTTCCTTAATATATACTCCCTTCTGGTATATAGATCCATTCCACTGGATACCTTTCCAAACGGTGCTGCATTTTCAGACTCAAGAATGAGAAGGCAAGAACAAAGCCACCCAATTCACTATGCAGTAGAGTTAAGTCTTGCTTAACGCATTGTAAGCCGCCCTGAGTCTCCAGAGATGGGCGGCATATAAATTAAAGCAAAAAAAAAAAAAAGTCTTGGCTAAATGCTTCCTGAATGAGCCATCTGCTGAGAAAAGCCAAATCACATGGCTCTGCTTTGCTGGTTCCATTTCCATTTTAATTGTTAGCTGCAAAACCTTTAGAAGGAAGACAGCCCTCTTACTAGGCAAAATAATTACATGCCACCCTCTCTCCAACCCATCAGTATGCTGCGTGGTAATCCCAATGTTTTGAGTGCTTTTGGAAGAAAGCTCTGAAATAGCATTAAATGTTGGAGAACATTCCAGGTGCTTGCTTCTGAAAGCTTCATGGGTGGTCTAATAAAACACCTGTTAGAGTGCTGATCGGTGTTGTAAAGTAGCAATCAATCTCCTAAATTCCCACCAGGCCTTATAATTATCATCGCTGTTTATTTATTGGTTGTAAAGCATTAAAATTTGGGTTTGATACCAACCAGACATTAAGGTACGGGCTGGCAAAAATGGCGATTGGCAAGGAACCGATGTAATTTGGAAACGTGTGGAGAGGTCATTTTTTTTCCAGAGAAGATAAGCAGTTTTCTGTGCTCAAGTGAACCAGGGAAAAATATAATTTGGAAGCTTTTCTCTGTTGTGTCCCGTATATTGTGTGTTTTGCAATTGCTGCAGCACACCAAGGTTTGGAAGCTTTGAGAAACAAATGGGAGGAGACAAGCTGTGCGGAGGCAGTTTTATTCTTGTTCAAGGATGGGTGCACTTGCACTGTGTATTTTAAACCTTAAGGCAGCTGGTTGTAGTATGGAATGCTGTGGGCTGCTCTGAATGTTCTCTTGGAAGGAAAAGCAAATGTGCAAATATTAAATGGAATGAAAATCTCGCAATTTTAGTTTATCACCAAATGCTGAGGCAAACAAACATATTCATATAGAAAGTGTGACCCAATTGCCAAGGAAAGCATTCAGGCCGTGGGCACCACTGCAGAAAATTTCCTTTTGGCCTCCAGCTCCTAAATTATTACAGGTAGTCCTCAACTTACAATCACAATGGAGCCCAACATTTCTGTTGTTAAGCGAGGCATTTGTTGAGAGAAATTTGCTCCATTTTACAACCTTTCTTGCTACAGTTGTTAAGGGAATCACTGTCATTGTTAAGTTAGTAACATGATTGTTAAGCGAATCTGGCTTCCCCATTGACTTTGCTCATCAGGAGGTCGCAAAAGGTGATCACATGATATACATCCAACATACATCCAACTGGCATGTATTTATCACATCATAAATACATACCAGTTGCCAAGTATCTGAATTTTGATCACGTGACCATTGGGATGCTGCAATGATGATGATGATGATGATGATGATGATGATGATGATGATGATTATTATTATTATTAATTTAATTTGTATACCACTCTTCTCCCAGAGGGGACTCAGGGCGATGAACAGCCAAAATTAAAAAACATACAAATACAAAAGTTAAGATAATTAAAAAAGAATTAAATCATTAGCTTCCCAATTTAAAATCCCCAAATCCATACAATTTAAAATCCCAATTAAAAACCATTTAGGCTAGGCCAGCTTGGTGGAATAAAAACGTCTTCAGGGCTTTATGGAAGGTCCAGAGGTCCGGGATCAATCGTATTCCAGGAGACAGCTCATTCCACAGGGCAGGTGCCCCCACAGAGAAGGCTCTCCCCCTGGGGGCCACCAGCCAACATTGCCTGACTGACAGCACCCTGAGGAGGCCCTCTCTGTGAGAGCCTATTGGCCGGTGGGAGGTTATCGGTAGCAGCAGGCGGTCTTGCAAATACCTGGCCCTAAGCCATGGAGCGCTTTAAAGATGAGAACCAACACCTTAAAGTGCACCCAGAAGACCACCGGGAGCCAATGCAGCTCGAGCAAGGAGAGGTGTTACGTGGGAGCACCACATCGCTCCCATAATCACCCGCGTGGCTGCATTCTGCACCAGCTGGAGCTTCCGGGTGCTCCTCAGGTGGAGCCCCATGCAGAGAGCGTTGCAGTAGTCCAGGCATGACATGACCAGGGCATGAGTGACTGTGCACAAGGAGTCCCGATCCAGAAAGGGGCGCAACTGGCGTATCAGGCGAACCTGATAAAAAGCCCCCCTGGCCACGGCCGTCATATGCTCTTCTAAAGACAGCCATGTGTCCAGGAGGACACCCAAGTTGCGAGCCCCCTCTGTGGGGGTCAGTGACTCGCCCCCAATAGCTAGCGATGGCACCAGCTGGCTATATCAGGACGCCAGCATCCACAGCCACTCGGTCTTGGAAGTGTTGAGCCGAAGCCTGTTCCTCCCCATCCAGACCCGCACGGCCTCCAGACACTGGGACATCACTTCGAGGGTATCATTGGGGTGGTCTGGGGTGGAGATGTACAGCTGAGTGTCATCAGCGTACAGATGGCATTGCACCCAAAAACCACGGATGATCTCACCCAGCGGCTTCACATAAATGTTGAACAGGAGCGGCGAGAGGACCGACCCTTGCAGCACCCCGCAAGCAAGGCACCTCAAGGTCGACCTCTGCCCCCCTGCCAACACAGACTGTGACCGGTCAGAGAGATAGGAGGAGAACCACTGCAACACAGTGCCTCCCACCCCCAATCCCTCCAGCCGGCGCAGCATGATACCATGGTCGATGGTATCAAAAGCTGCTGAGAGGTCTAACAGGACCAGAACAGAGGAACAACCCCTGTCCCGAGCCCTCCAGAAATCATCCACCAATGTGACCAATGCTGTCTCCGTGCTATACCCAGGCCTGAAGCCAGACTGGCACGGATCTAGATAGATGGTTTCATCCAGGTACTGTGGGAGCTGTCGCGCAACCACACTCTCCACAACCTTCACAACAAAGCGAAAGTTGAAGACCGTACGGTAGTTTGCCAAAACGGCCGGGTCCAGACAAGGCTTCTTGAGGAGGGGCCTCACTACCTCCTCTTTCAAGGCGGGGGGCAAGAAACCCTTGTAAGTGTTGAACCAGTTGAAAACTGGTCATAAGTCACTTTCTTCAGGGCTTTTGTAACTTACAACAGTCATTAAAGGAACTGTTGTAAGTTGCGGATCACCTGTATTTCAGTTTTTAAATTCACACATCTTTGGCACAGCTGCCTGCCTAAGGTTTTTCTCTGACTGAGATGTTACTGCCTCTTAAATATCAAAACTAAGCCCAATTAGAAGTGTGAGGAGCCAAGAAAAGAAATAAAATCATATTTGCAATAGACAGCAGGATTCCTCTGCTCCTATCTGCTCCTCACTGCTTTCTTGCATTGGCTACCTCTTCTTATTCTAGCACTGGAATGTATTTCTGATCACAAGGTGCATGTTGTCAAAGAAGAGAAGTTTTTGCAAGTATATCCAATCAGGTCAGGGGGGTTTAACTTCAGATCCATGTGAGGTTGAAAAACAGGCCATTCAGAAGCTAATGACTTGAACACAGTTCCTGGAGGAGAAGCAGATCAAAGAGCAACTCAGCAAGCATCTGAGTTTTTTGTTTTCTGGAAAATGTTCAGTGAATTTCCATCCTGATCTTCCCATGAAAGACTGAAATGGCATCATTTTACCCCCCTTTTTCTTTCACTCCGGTCGTGCCTGGACAGGCTATTTAAAGGAATAGATTAACTCACCAGATGTAGATAATTCTCTTCACAAATTAAGGCAACGATTTAGGAATACTGCTACTATCCAGAATAATAGATCACATGGATATTCATATTCAGCAGAGACTGAATAGGTGCCGGAAGTATTCAAATGTTCAACCTGGAGTGCTGGTTGTTCTACAGAATTCTTTATTGCAATGTATATGCCACACAATTGAAATTTCTTTGCAAGTTAACTTATACACATTTTATGCACAAGTCGTATGTGCAATTCAGCCTTCAGTACATACTGAACTGTACAGCCTAGTATGCACAGCTTAGGTCTACATATTCATCATATTATTATCTTTTGGAGTAAGCTATGCAAAACACAGAAAAGGAATGAGGAATATTAAGCCATAAAATAACAGCAAGAGATGAGAAAAATGAAAGACATTTTCCTTTGGTTTCAAACCACATTGCTTCAGATTTCAATACAAGTCTTCTTGTTTTTCTATGTGCACTACTTAAGCAATCCTTTCCCCGTGGAACTCAAACTACATATTACTTCAAAGGAAGTTTGCAGAGGATTTTAATGGAATCTGGATGGTGTTAATACTGTTGCCTACACAGTTTCATGAATACTAATATCATTCAGTAAGTCTTAAGGAGGGAATATAGGCAACCCACAGTCTGCATGTGATTCTCTAACTGTCTGAGAAGACACAGCACAAATTTAATGACAATATTTTCAAATTTCAGAAACGTATTTTCCCCCCGGTTTGGATGGTTTTATATGGATGGTTTTAGAAGAGATTAGCCTTTGAGAATTCTGGTGCCATCCTAATCCTTAGCCCATCCAAAGTAAAAAAAAATGATCCTCAAATTGTTTCCCATGCTCCTTCTAATGTCAAAATATCTTTGGATATTTTGACATTAGATATTTGGATATTTATTTCCTGAAGTTGTTTAGAAAGATGGGATGCTGAATTGTGGACCCCAATTGTGGACCCCACTCTCAGATATTCTCTGTTAACAGATATATAGCCTGGAAATTTTTTGAGTGCTGTAGGAGACTTAGAGGTAAAGAAGCTCACCTTCCAGTTGGAAGGTTGAAAGTTCAATCCTAGACAGTGATAGATGTTTGTCTATCAGGGCGCAAAGAGAAAATATCTGCTGCAAACTCCACATAACCATCACAAAGGGCATCTGGTCAGTAAATGCTCAGTTCCAGTCAGTTGTCCCAGCTATACCGCGATAAAAGGGATTACAGGGTCATAAAAAGAAAAAAAAACCCTTGGAAATTCTTTGATTTGCTGGGAGTTCTGAGTTCAAGAAAATTGAGAGGGAGTTAGTTGGGGTGCTGAGGAGAAATCTTGGTTTTGAGAAAGGGTTAGGGTTAGGTGTTTGGTACAATGCAGACCATAACCTGCTATAATGACAATTATCTTGAAGAAAAACTATGCGTTTAGCAATTTGAAACTGCATGCTTCTTATGTTTCTGGATAAGCATTAAATACATTTTGTTATTTTATTTTAGTTGTGTCTCTGTTCTTTTATTCGGAAAACTTTTGCATCTCTCTCCCCTACTGGGGATGCTGCTTAATCAGATAAAATCATACTTTTTCACTCTAAATCCCTACTGTAACAAAAGTAATCCGATGTATTTCATATTTGAAAACAAACCATTGGGAAGAGTTCCAGTTTTGCAATGCAAAGTAAGAAACGGGAAGCCCGTTAAACATTTTAATCCTATTGATTGTATTGAGAAAAAAATATATATTGCTTTCTCTTTGTCATTGTACAGAATGCTCACTTTCAGCTGGATTATGTTTACATTTTTTATTGATAAGAGCGCCCACATCACTTTGCCATTAGCTTTCTTTTATCCAAGAATATCTATATAAACCTGCCAAGGGATGAAGAGGATATTAGCAACCACCATTTTTTTATGTCTCAGAAAATATATGTTAAGATGGCTGACAGCATCTTTCTTTCTTTTTTTTCCTTTCCCCTGTTGACAAAATAACCTTGTGCCTTACTGAAAGAACCAAGTTAAAATGCCATGTGCACTCTCTGAGATATCAAGGAAAAGGACAGCCAATTATCATCTTTTTTGCCAAATCATATGCATATTTGGTTGCACAGATAAAGATGATTTGTCTGCCTGAATTACTAATGTTCCACAACATATAAATGCTATTATCTGCAGACAGCAGCAATGAATAAAGAATTAATAGAAATGAAATGGAGATAGTCCAGACAAGAGTTTTGCAGTGTCTAGAATAAGTCTTGTAGATTTAAAACTGGGCTCTGAGAAAGGAATAAGACTGATGACCATTTCCCAGCAACTACCAAACAAAGCAGTGTTTTTTTAATTACAGAAAACCCATTGCATTTAATAATATAATGTTGACTGAACAGTAGATTTCCAAAATAATATCAATTTCCATCACACACAGTATCTATTTATAAAAGCATAGCACACAAAAGACAGATGTACATGGGACATTTTGCTTACATGTCCTGATCCATACTCTGACAAAAAGCACATTTCTTTCCTTTTTAAAATCTTCTTCAATTCATTCATAGCTTCATTTTTAAGAGATGACTTATATCTGATCCTCCATCAAGACTGCTGCTTCTACATAGGTCCCCATCAAACCAAACCCAGTTTTAGCTATTTAGCTAAGGTTCTGGACTCTCGACGGCATAAAAATGACCTAGTAGTAATCTTGCCACTATGGTAGGGCTACTGGATTTGGGTTACAAAAATCCAAATGACTTCTATGGGGCAACAGAGAAAATTTGAACCCTTTTCTCCCATCTAGTGGACATCTGGATTTTTTTAGTCCAGCTCTTGCAGTTCTACATTATGACAAGATGTAGCAGGCTTCAGTTTTAACTGTTTTATTTGCAACTACACATATGCATTAACATCCTTAACCTTTCATGCAGATCTTGACTTCTTTTTGGATGTCAACTATCCTATTTCCCAGGTAATCTGTCTAAAATTTGAAAACACTGCAGCCTTCTTTCTTTCCATCTGATTGGCCAGAAACCCAGGCTCTGTACCTCTATTTCTTGATCTCCTTTCTTGATTGGGATTCCCTGTGCACAGTCACTCACGCCCTCGTCACCTCTCGCCTTGACTACTGCAACGCTCTCTACATGGGGCTCCCCTTGAGGAGCACCCGGAGGCTCCAGCTGGTCCAGAACGCAGCAGCGCGGGTAGTGACGGGAACAGCATGGCGCTCCCATGTAACACCGCTCCTGTGCGAGCTGCCCTGGCTCCCGGTGGTCTTCTGGGTGTGCTTTAAGGTGTTGGTTATCACCTTCAAAGCGCTCCATGGCAGAGGGCCTAGCTATCTTTGAGACCGCCTGCTGCTACCGACGACCTCCCATCGACCCGTGCGCTCCCACAGAGAGGGCCTCCTCGGGGTGCCATCAGCCAAACAGTGTAGGCTGGTGACCCCCAAGGGGAGGGCCTTCTCTGTGGGGGCACCTACCCTCTGGAATCAGCTCCCCCCAGAGATAAGGAGAATCTAGGACCTCAGTGCCTTCCGTCGTGCCCTTAAAACCCATTTTTTCAAGCAAGCCGGGCTGGCTTAAGAAGAAATTTTTAAATGTTTTTAAATGTTTTAAATGTTTTAAATTGGTAGGGAGTTTTAATTGGGCCAAATTTATATATCTTTTAATTGTTTTTTAATATTTGTCCTGCATGTTTTTTAATTCTGGCTGTACACCGCCCTGAGTCCTCAGGGAGAAGGGCGGTATAGAAATTCAATAATAAATAAACAATAATAAATATTTGTTAAGATTTGGGCTTGGAACAAAACTGATGAGGGATGGTTACTCTGTTGTTTATTTATAAAAATCATAGCTGTAGATAATTAGCCATATGAAAAAAATGAAAGCATAATTTTGCTCCCATTTTCACAATCATTTTACATTAACAAAGGCTATAATTCAGTTTCCTTTTTCTCAGGATAAGATTTGCTATTTGCAGAGATCCACTAAAAGTCCATTAATATTGCTGAACCATTATCAGTATGTTGAGCTTCAGATTGTAAAGTCACACAGCATTGTTAACATATTCCAATTACTATTAATCATACTACCCTTTGTTAAAGAAAGCATTTGGACTCAGTAGGATTATTAGCGACAATAAATCATATAATTATGTAAAGTAATTCTAAGTCTATTCTAGTGTAAGGAATAAATTCATATTTGAACTCGGAGGAAAAGTCTGAGGAAAGAAAACAGAGATATTTACATTTACCAAAATCTTTCAGCATGGACAACCTTGTTTTTTATTTTTTTTAAACCCCGATCATATTTAAGCGGTCTCATGCAACTTTTTTTTGTAATTACATTTGAGCTTTTGACAATCATTTTTTATAATTATTTCAAGAAATCTGTTAGTTTTTTTTGAAAAATGAATGAGCAGAGATTTATCCTTTGGCAATACAGAAGTCAATCTGATTCACATATTAGACTAAATGTGAAGGGTATTCTGAGATGTTTTTATTTATAAGGACTGGAGTACCAATTACTGTTTTTTTTAAAAAAAACAAAAACAAAACCTAGAAAAAATAACACTGAATTAAAGCCTGTTTTAATTAAACATTATTGCCTTTCCTTTTATATTTAATACACCATTATAAATCTTAATGAGATGAATGATTTTTTTGTATATTTTATTAATGATTGGTGCTCAATCTTCCATTACAGTATTCTCATTCAAGTATGAATTCTTTAAAAATGTATTTACCTGTTCATTTTGACTAAATCCCAACACAGATATACATATATATATATATATCTGTGCAGCAAAATCTTTAGAAAATTGAGAATTGATCCAAAGTTCTCCCCTTCCATCAACAATTACAAAAATAAAAGATATAGATAGCAGGGATGTCTGCAGGGAGAGGTCAAAAAAGACAAGATATTGGCTGTAATGGTAGTTGAAACCCCACCTATTTTCCATATGGATTGCACATAAAAATGGGCAGAGCTTTGAACATGTTATGGCTGCTATCTTGACTTCTTTGATCCCCTCTCAGCAGTCGCTGGATTGATATAGGAAAAGAGAAAATGGGGGAGGAGAAAAGGAGAAAACTAAAGTCCCCGGCCCAGAGGTAGCTTAAGTGGATATTTAAACCCTTAGTACCAGAAAAGAATGAAAGCAATTCTATAGAGTCTTCACCTGAAAATTGGCTGTCTTGGTCCCAAATGCTTGCAGAAATTGAGAGGGGAAAGGCTGAAGGCTGGTTGGGTTGTAATTAAGTGAGAAAGAGCTGTTAAGGCTCACATCTCTCAGATAGATAAGTCACAAGGTCATCTTAGCTACCAAGGGATGTCTCTTGCTCTGAACAGCTAAAAAAGTAAGTGGGAGATGAGAATAATGGTAGGGAGAAGGAAATATACGCCAAGAGCAGCATCTGCTTGACCCTTCCCATAGTGATCATAGACAGACCTGTGAACTTCCTTCTAATGACAAGCCTGCCCCACTTTTTGCCTAGTATCCTTGTTCTGTGCTTCTCACCTGTGTCTCCCCAAGGCATTCATAGTATCTCTTCTAAGCTGCTTTACACATTTTCTTTCCTCATGCCTGTTGAATAAAGTCTCTGTCAGTTACCAGGACCATAGTTTTAGTCTTCCAGGTTTTTGGACTTGTGCTGAAGCCCATTCTCAGGGAACTTCTTTCTCTCCAGAATATCTGCACTGGGCTGTTTTATATTGTTAATTGGGGCTGGGGATGGTTGATGACAGGCTATTCAGTTGTTGGTTGTTGTTTTCTTGTGCTGCCACTGATTTATTACCAGTTTATCAGATACTTAGGAGCAATGGTGGGATTCAAGTAATTTAACAATCAGTTCTCTGCCCTAATTATTTCTTCCAACAACCAGTTTGCCAAACTGCTCAGAAAGTTAACAACCGGTTCTCCCAAAGTGGTGAGAACTGGCTGAATCCCACCACTGCTTAGGAGCCCACAGTGCAGCAGCACAAAACAATAACCAATATCAGCCATCAACACCCCAATTAACAACTAAAAGCCACATACAATCAGGCACCCCATAAATAATACACATGGAACAGTCCTATGTACATATTCTGGAGAGAAAGAAGTTTCCTGAGGCTGGGCTCCAGCATAAGACTGAAAGCTTGGAAGGCTAAAACTCTAGTCCTGGTGACTGACTCAGATCGGCTCCTGAAACATTATCCTGGGATGCATATATTTGCCTTCATTTGTAATAGTGTCTCCATTTGGCATTTCCTGCTTTTAATCATCACATACTGTGGCAGAAGTAGGTTTCTCGCCTCTGAGGGAGATGGGAGGTTTAGAAATAGGAAATGTAAATAAATATAAATAAGTATGAATTTAAACAAAAGAATTACCACTGACCTAGTTTTTAATTTATTTTTTAGACCAAAAGTCATCTGTGAAGTAATGTCTGTGGTGGAACACACAGCAGCAATGAGGAGAGTCTGATGGAAATGTATGCAAAAATGTGTACAAAAAATGACTTTGCTGTTAGGGAATCAGAATTTTAACGAAGGATATTAAGGCTTGTTTCATCTTAAATTGAATATATATGAGTCAATGTTGCCTCGGAAAATAAATGTTGGAGTTTTTGCTTGTAAGTAGTTAATTATACCGCAGAAAGATACAGCCAAAACCTGTGTAAAACCAATGCAGCTACAGGGGAAAGGTTTTCTTTTTTTTTCTTTTTTTAAAATCACTTTGAATCTTTGGAAAATGGAATGAGAGGAGACCGCATGGGACACATGCTTGAACAAGGAGAAGACTCATCATCTGGGCTGTTGACATCTCTAGATCAGAGGCACCAGTCATGTGAATGAAACTTGCTTAGGAGCATAACTTGCTTAGGCCTTTGGGGACCCCAAAGTCATCATCTGTACCATTATAGGAAACTGGTTGCTGGATTTAATGTGGACTTTTTCTAATCCACAAAGCAAATCTGCAATCAAATTAATTCTGTCACTCTGCTGCTGCACAAACTTTATTTAGCATATAGCACCATGATGACTCTCTATGGAGTGTGGCAGTATGTAAATAAGGTCAAGAAACAAATATGGTGATAGCTAATCATGCCAGATCAAATACTTAAAAAAAGCTTGAAAGGATGCTGAGTCTTTGGGGGAAAAAAACCCTACCAACATAGAAACCACTGCATCTTCTGGAAGATGGCAAAGTAGACTAGTACATATTCAACAATTATCTCTGAATTGAGTTTTCTTCACTAAATGTTTAAAAATATATTTATAACCTAGTTCAATGTTTCTTAAACTTGGCAAACTTAAAATGTGTGGATTGGGTGTGTGCTGGCTAGGCAGTGGTGAAATCTAAAATTTGTTACTACCAGTTCTGTGGGCGTGGCTTGGTGGTGGTGGGGTAATGTGACTGGGTGGGCGTGGCCATTTTTTTTTTACTTTTAAAACCATTTTTTCTACAACCTCTTCAGTGAAGATGCTTTCAAAAGGCTCTGATGATCCCAGCTGAGTTGCCTGATCGGCAAAGGCTTTTTAAAAAAGCCTCTGCCAATCAGGCAACTCAGCTGGGATCGTCAGAGGCATTTAAAAGAAAAAAGATCAATGGTGATCTTGTCAGCACCAATCGTTTTTAAGTGCTTGCCTAGGTCTTTAGGCACAGCACCCAGTGTGCCGAGTACCACTGGAACCACCTGCACTGGTTTATGCCAGAGTCACTGCAGTTCTATTCTCAAGTCCTGATATCTGGTGACTTTTTCACATTGTTTCTCATCAATTCTGCTGTCACCAGGTATGGCAACGTCGACGATCCACACCTTTTTCTACTCCACAATCATGATATCTTGGGTACTGTGTTCCAAAACTTTGCCAGTCTGTATTCGGAAGTCCCACAGTAGTTTTGCATGCTGTTTTTCGACCACTTTTTCAGGCTTATGATCCCACCAGTTCTTTGTTACAGGCAGATGGTAGCTGTGACACAAGTTCCAGTGGACCATCTGAGTGACTGTGTTATGGCATTGTTTGTAGTTAGTCTGAGCTATTGTCTTGCAACCGCTCAGTATATGATCAATGGTTTCATCCGCTTCTCTGCAGAGTCTGCATTTGGGGTCATCAGCAGATTTTTCTATTCCGGCTTTGATTACATTCGTTCTGAGGGTTTGTTCCTGGGCTGCAAGAATCAAGCCTTCTGTCTCTTTCTTCAGTGTTCCGTTGGTCAGCCATAACCAGGTCTTTTCCTTATCTACTTTTCCCTGGATCTTCTCAAGGAACTGTCTATGCAGTGCTTTGTTACACCAGCTGTCAGCCTGAGTTTGCATCACTGTTTTCCTATATTGAGTCTTGGTTTGCTGCACTTTGAGTAGCTTCCTCTTGTTGACCTCCAGCAGAGCTGGTTCAACACTGTCTTTCACAAAATCTGCCAGAGCATGCTTCTCTTCTTCGACTGTCTGCTTCACTTGCAGAAGTCTTCTGCCACCTGCTTTTCTGGGCAAATACAGCCTGTCGACATCACTACATGGATGCAGCATATATTGTTATTACTACTACTACTACTACTACTACTACTACTACTAATAATAATAATAATAGTAATAATAATAATTTGGAACACAACACGCCAGATATCACAGTTGTAGAGGGTTGAAGCTTACAATTTATTGACATCACAGTACCAGGAGATGCCAGAGTTGAAGAAAAAGAACTGGAAAAAAAATCACGAAATATCGCGACCTGGCCATTGAAACTACGTGATTATGGATGAAACATGTAACAGTGATACCCATTGTCATTGGGGTACTTGGTACCATGTCCAAGAATTTTATAAAATACATCAAGAAATTGCAGCTTCCTGTAATAACACCAGCAAAACTGCAAAAAACTGCGCTACTCGGAACATCGTACATCTTAAGAAGGTACTTGGTTGATACCTAGGATGTTGGCAGCAATCTGTATCAACCATTAGCACCAGTCAATAGTATTTGTGATGCATTTCTGAATGTTCAGTTGACTGAGTTTCATGTTTAATGAATAAAAGAGAATAATAATAATAATATCATCACACAGTCAGCCAGATGTTCAGACTGGGTTTGACACTTTTGTTTACGTATTGAGTCCTTAACAAGGACCTGGGATAGGCAATTGTGGATGTTTGATGGTGTTACAGAGTCCTCACTTAATGACCCATGTGCTCCTTGTTTAATGATGCCAATTGGCACTGCTAGAACTGCTGTTGCTAAGCAGCATGGTCATGTGATATTTCATTTATAACTGTGCCATTTAGCAAAGGTAATTCTGGTTCCAATTGCCATTATAAACCAAAGACTACTGTATTGTAGAGTAAAATCATAGAATCTTGAAAGCCCATCAGAGTTTTTGCTTATTATGTCCTAGGCCAAACAAAATCATAGTGTGGTTATTTTAGTTTCTTTCACATTTTTTCCCTCTTTCTCAATATGAGTTTTTTATTTATGAAATTCCTCCCTTAATTGTTTTATCATTTGGTTTTGGGACCAATCCTAAATTCTTTCATTGAATTTTAGGATGCATATTTGTAAGTGACGGTATGCTACCTTTACTTTTATAGTCTCCTGTTTGAAGTTAAAACATCTTACATTATCAGCTTCCAAGAAGATTGATTCCACTCAATCAGACAACTAAGCAGACACAGCTGTATAGCTGCTGTCAATCCAATCCTTTCTACATAAGTCATTTTAATTTACTTTTGATTTTTTAAAAAGGTAAGTTATTTTGAATATGAAAAATAAAAGCCAGATAAAGGTATAGTTTAATCAGACTTAATTCTGACATAAGGATATCTTTTTACTTTAATCACATATAAACATTTATTGACATTTAATTCTCCAACATTTAATTTCTCTTACGTATCATTTTTAATTGACATTGAAGCGGGAAAACCCACTTTCCCAAATGCAGGAGACAAGATCACAAAAGTTGGAGAACACAGGTTTATTTGCTAGCAAAGGTTTGGAGCATTCACATGTCAGATTCCAAACCCCGGGCTACGCCCAACGTGTACCTTTTATACATTTTGCAATTCTAGCCACACCAGAGGCGTTACGCCACTGACTCTATTTCCATATATGGGTACACCGTCTGTTACTTTCCGTGAACACTTCTGGTAATATGTTTAGTGCATCTATAACTAGTCATTATAGATGCACAGCAACAAATAATTTTTAACAGAAATCACATCTAATTAGTCAATTCAGATTATCTGTGTCTTCCCATTTAGACAGGCTTTATCTTTTTATTACCTGCTAAACCCCGGGTGGGAAGAACAATAAACAATTTTCTTCTTTATGCTTAGGTCTTTCAGAGTTCTCTGGGTCTTTTAAGAATGGTAAATTATCAGAATCTGTACTAATCTGTATAAAATACTGCGGTATTTCTTTCCTCCTATTCTGGGGTCCTCTTACCACACATAACAGTATACACTAACCATATCTTCCTTGGTCAGCCCCAACTTCTGAATCATTTTACTGTATGGTGGGGCTTGTCAACTTCTAAATATTTTTCCTTTAAGGACTAGTCAGGTCTATTTGCAGTTTGGGATTCTTTCTAATTGTTTTAGTGAACTTCTCACTTTTTACTCAAGGTTTCATCCATTGTTCCATCTCCTCAAGCACTGGATTGTCTCTGCCCTGGTGATGTTCTATCTAGCTCTTTCTAGTTTGGATTTCTCAGCCAACGCTGGCCTATTTTTAAAGATCGAAACTCTTCTCCATCCATTTTAGATCTCCCAGCAGGTGCTGGCCTATTTTTAAAGATCCAAAATGTATAGAGACTTTGGTTCACACATCATTTGCACCTTGCCAGAGCTCTCATGAGCAAGTTTGAACTCCACTTTTTCTTTTTAAGGACCTTTATTTAGCCAAATTGGTTTTCCTGTGTCATCCCTACCAAAACCTTTCTTGGTCTTTGTCGATATGCACTCAGCCATCCAGTATATGTGCAAATAAGAACTAACATTGTACGATGTGGACCTGACCTTGGCATATCTGTAAAATCAATCATCAGGGTATCAAAAGGATCACTTCCTGTGGGTTGATGTCCTTGAGGTGGTTGAGGCCCTTGTCTGGGATTATTGGCTGCACAGATTTCACATCTCATACAGACATTGGCAGCAATGCTGTATATCTTATTGATGTATACTTCTCGTAGCAGGGCCTTGGCCAATGCAATCTTTCCCAAATGTAATTGCTTAAGGACTTGTCACACAGCATCCCATGCCATATGTCCCAGGACCAAAACGCACTGGTCGGAAAGAATCCACCATCCATCT
The DNA here is from genome assembly GCA_022577455.1 of Arizona elegans. Lineage (NCBI taxonomy): Eukaryota > Metazoa > Chordata > Lepidosauria > Squamata > Colubridae > Arizona > Arizona elegans. The sequence continues at coordinate 267,265,125 of JAKOOJ010000001.1, forward strand.
TCCAACATCGCCTCAAATTCCTTAGCTTGTTGCAATTACTCCTTAGAATAATTAGGTTTAATTTGTTCATCTGGGACCCATAGAGTTAAACAGTTAGCCTGTATAGTTAAAGGCTTCAGCACGGCTCGACAAGCTTCCTGGTGGCCTTATTATTGCCTTGCTGAGTCTCTGATGCTGTCTTCTGGTGTCCTCTACAGTGCATAAAAGCCACTTCCTGGGGGGGGGGCAGACGCTGTCCAACCGGCATAGGATCTGAGGCCCATACTTAATGTCTTTTCCCCCAGCCATAATAAGGCCCCTCTCCTTGTATACGGCCCCATGCACTTGCACTGTCCAGAAGGCATATTTAGAGTCTGTATAAATGTTGACACATTTGCCTTTTTCAAGTTCCAAAGCTCGTGTCAAAGCATGCAATTCTGCCAGCTGAGCACTTCTTCTGGGAGGGAGGGGCTAAGCTTCCCATACATCTTCAAGAATTATAACAGCATACCCAGCTTTCCGTATTTCCTCTTGCACAAAACTGGTGCTATCTATGTATGGAGTAAAGTCGGGGTTGGAAAGCGGAACATCAGTCATATCTGGACGGCTGGCATAGGTTTCCTCAATAGTCTGAATACAATTGTGAGTAGCTTTTAAATCTGGTTCAGGCAGTAATGTGGCTGGATTCAATGTAGTAAATTGTATTAACGTGATCATGGGGTTGTGCGTAATTAAACCTTGGTATTTCAGCATGCGGGGGTTGGTCAACCACAAATGTCCTTTGGTTTCTAAGATGGCTTTGAGGGCATGGGGGGGTGTAGATATCCAATTCCTGGCCAAAGGTTAATTTACTAGCTTCTTGTGTTAACAACGCCGTGCCTGCAGGGCTATAAGATAGCCAGACCACCCTCTTGCTACAATATTCAGCTGCTTCAACAGATAAGCAACGGGGCGATGCCAAGTTCCCATTTTCTGGGTGAGAACCCCCATTGCTACGTTCTGTTTAGTGTCGACAAACAGCTGAAATGGCTGGTCTAAGTTGGGTAGTCCTAAACTGGGGACTGTGGGTTCGAGTCCCATCTGGGGTGCCAGAAATGAAGCGGGAAAACCCACTTTCCCAAATGCAGAAGACAAGACCACAAAAGTTGGAGAACACAGGTTTATTTGCTAGCAAAGGTTCGGAGCATTCACATGCTACGCCCGAGGTGTACCTTTTATACATTTTGCAATTCTAGCCACGCCAGGGGTGTTACGCCTCTGACTCTATTTCCATATATGGGTACACTGTCTGTTACTTTCCGTGAACACTTCTGGTAATATGTTTCTTAATATAAGTTCGTTACAGGGATGATATAGAACATAGGTCATTAAACTCATCAGTACATTTAATAAGTACCTTACTTATGTTCCTTGTACTTTCCTGAGGTTTGCAACATAACTTCTGCTCCAACGTCAGTACTTCAGAAAACAATATAATACTGTGCATGATACAATACTTAGATTAATATGATTTATAGTATAAGACCCTCCTGTCTCAACATGACATGTTTAGAGAAGATTACAAGTTCAAATATGCATTTCATTTATATGTTTGCTAAGATTAAATGCAGACAATGTCTGTTTAAGTAGAACTATAAAGAACAAATAAAAGATAGAGATTTATTAAAGGAAGAAATCATAGGGCATCATGAGCCTTTGGAACTGAATCTCAGTGCACTGATTCAAGCATACCGAAGACTTTTAACTGCAAGAATAGATGGTCAGTTTTAGCTAATTGGTCAGGAGTGCTGAAATATCTATTAGAGTTTTAAAATGTTTTTAAAGGAATAGGGTCATGAAGAAGATTTTATCATACCTCAAGGTCATGAAAGGGATTTTATCATACTCATGGGAAAAATAATTTCAACTAATGGAAGAACAGATATTATAGCTGGAAGGAAAGCATTAATTTCTTTATAGATAAATTATACTAGTCGTCTCCTAGATTTAATTTAGCAGGTTTGTGTTCATGTTGCCTATAGATCAAATGGATCAAATGGAAACTAAACAATTTGATGAAGGTCAGGATGAAGAATTTGCTGAGAATGGTGATCTATGTATACTTTACTCTTCTCAAGTCTACTTGATACTTTGAAAATCCATTTAAAGCCACTTTCTTTGGCTAATGTAATGTACCTTTAACTTAGGTACTTATTTATATGTTGGTAATATCCATTTGAGCATTAGCAAAATGATTCTCATACGTTATCTTCTGCCATTGCTAAGCAGAAATTATTAATGTCTTCCTCTGTGATAAATCTGCAAATAATAAACCATTACAAACTATAACCTTGCATGAAATGCAAGGTCAATGCACAAAGGTCAAAATGAAATTCTTGATATTTCGGCTGCCTTTTAAAGGATAGGATGAATGTTAAAAGGCAATGATGCTTTGAATAAAGCAATATTCAGATGCTCGTCTGAGGAAAGGAGGAAATATTTCTGTGCAATTTAAATACCACTGAATATTAATTACCAAGCAATTATTTTGACTATGTTGTCAGGGCAGCTTTTATCAAGTTCTTGAAAAGTGATTGTTTTACCATCCAGGTCACAACCATAACCTCCTCTTCAGCAGATTCTTTAGTAATCCAAAATTAGCACAGCAGAGTTAGACAAAGGTGCTTGTCCTTTCTTTTGTGCCATTGAATTCCTGTTTGTGAAAGTTACTTTGGATGCTATTTTTAAAATAAAAGTGGATTTGTTGTTAGAGCAAGTTGTTAGAAGTTACTGAATAGATGACTTCATCCACATTAGCATCTCATTATCAGTTTGCATCCACAAGAGCTTTCTAAATAGCATTTGGAACTCTGGAAGAAGGCTCTTTTCGCACTATTATATAGATACTGGTATAGATGTTGATTCTAATCACTTACTTTGCTCAGAATTTCATCATTCAAAAAAAAAAAATGAATGTGAGCCACTCAACCACTTGAGCAGTTATATTTTTCATTTGGGTGTGAAAAGAAGTGATTGTGTAGTTAGATGTATGGTAGATTCTGTGGAAAATAAAAAAGACAGTCTACATACTAAGTCAATGTTCTCAATTCCTCCATTAAAATTGAATTTGGAAGAACTGGAGGCTTAGATAACTCTAGGCTAAGATAAAATCACTTCCATTTTATTACTGATTTGAAAGGCTAGTGCTAGAGACCATAGTAGGCATAAGAACGTAATAGCTATCTTATGGATAGAAAAATCAGATAAGTTCATAATATAATAATTATAATGTAATTTTGAAAGGGGTGGGGGACCAAGCAACAGCTTTTACTTAAAAGAAGTAAAGTTCAACAAATGATTGGGATAAAAGAACTGGGGCCATATTCCCTCAACCAATTGTCCTCCTGAAGCTACATCTCTCAAAAATTGTCCTCCTGAGTCCCCCTCCAAAAAGTTCCTGTTAATAACTCAAAGAAAGCTTAATTGCATCTCTGTTCAAAACTTATAAAGACCAGAAACACAGAAACATACTTCCTTTCCATAAATTCACTGAATATTGGACCACATAAGGATAAGGATGATGATAATGGTCAGAAAATGATAACTCTATCATGAAATGTACAGGGTTAAAAAAAGCTTCTCCTTCGTATTAAATAGGCATTAAATCAATACATGGATGATTGCTTCTAATATTTGAGTAGACAAAAGGGATACAAGAAATTTCACGGTTGCTTGGCTTGTAACACAAGCAGAAACTCTTTTAGGCAATACCCACTTACCTGAAACCAGCAGCACTTCTGAATACACAGACTTATTATCTTGTAAGCTTATTATTTTAATGAAGCTGGCAAAACAAAGTTGAAGGTAGAAGTCACCACCTCCTTTCACTTTCTTTATTGTGACAGAAACAAGCCCTCTGTTCTGTTCTATTCCATCTAAAAAAGAAAAATATTAAAGCTACTGTGTAGGCGATGACTTAAGTAATGATCTTAAATTGTATCTGATTAACCTTTCCACCTTATCAGTTTTGATGTGCCTATAAAATCACAAACCAAGAAAACTTTGGAAGAAAAAGCATATTATTTTTTTTTCAGGAAGGTATTTTTCTGTTTTCTCTTATTTTTCAAGAACTTCAACTTTTTCCATCGTTGCACTTTCAGCTCAGGTAAAACCTGTTAATTTCTCTACCATTATAGACACCATGCATGAACCAGGATATTCACTATATGTTTGAGGCTAAAACTCCCAAATTATTTCTAAAGGTAGCATTGCACATAGTATATTACAAGAGCTTCCAGAGCAGTGAGAAAGTTGGTGCAATAATTAGAAATACTATGAAGTTCATCCAATTTCTTTTGCAATCTGCTGTGGGAACAAATATTCATCTGGTTCAGGTCCAAGCTGGGAGAAAGACACTGGAAACATGGAGGCTGATTGGAAAGAAGGTTTAATGATTAACAGAACCACCAAGCACATGGTTCTGGTGCAGCTGACAAAATGAAATTGAAAGTGAGGGGTTTTTATACCTTCTTTGATCTTTGCACTTAAGCTTCCTGTTCCTGTGCAAGAACATGTATTCTATTGGTTGTTGTCAGATTCCTATGGGCTCATGTAGGGGTTATGCAGGGGTCATAGCTGCCTCTAGAGGCAAAAGAGGAAATACAAATCCTAGATGTTTGTCTGAGCTAAGTTTGATTGAAGTTTGGACTGCTCTGAGGGTGATGCAATAATTCCTATTGTAGCTTAATGGCTTTGTCCTGTGTTGGATCTCGAGTGATGGCTGCTTCTAATCCTACCATTCTGCTTTAGTTTCAAAATACCCTGTCTTTGATGGATTACCAAATCTGTATTTCTAAAAGGTGACCTCCTCAGTTTGGTTTCTGAATAGGCTGGCCCAGTCTTTCTTAATGGGCACCAAAATATCTAGTGGGGGCTATTAAGAAAAAATTGGAGGCTGCTTTCTGTCTCCCAGAAAACATTTCTCCATTTCTCCATAAGGGAAATATAATATTCTGCACTTTTTAAATATTCCTCAAAATATTTCACTCTTCTAGGAGGGGGGGTGACTTCCCACACTGCTTATGAAACAGAATTCCCCAGTCAAATAAAACCCTCCAAATTGCATCTGTTCCGTGGAATAAAAGTACGATCTTAGCAATAACAAGCAAATCTACCTTATAGAAGAGACCTGAAAGCATTGCTTTGATTTTTCAGGATTAGCATTCATATAGGGGCATGAAGAATCATGCACTTGTCTGCCTCTACTGACTTCAAAGCTTCACTATCTGTGATCTCTCCAAGCTGTTTCATATGGATGTTATGACCCTGCCCACAGGAACACTGCCATCCATCTTCCCAGGTGTTGAGGTAATTTCTGAAACAGCATTTCCACCTGTTGCCCAAGAGATTTATTACATGTCCCGGTTGAGGATAATGGGATTTGTAGTATAATACATCTCCTAGACAGGTCGATGACAGGGAAGAAGGAGGAGGAGGAGAAAAAGGTGTTTATTTTATCCTCAACAATTCAACAATTCAAATTCAACAGTTCAACAATTCTAATTGTCCCTTAATACTCTTATCTGAAAGTCCTCTACTGGACTCTTTGTATGCAGTCATTTATTCAGTGACCAGCTCTCTGCCAGAAATCTGGGGAGGAGGTTAATTCCACACCCTGATATATATATATCTGCTTTTTTTGTGTGTCTGAGTGTCCTTGTGAGAGTTTTTCAAGCCTTTCTACCATCCTGCCGTTCCTCAGCTCTAGGGGGAAAAAAAAGCTTGGAATTGGAAATGAGTAATAATTGTGAGATAATTCTTGTTGCTTCTCATTATTCCCCAGTTGCTGTGGTAAAATCTCACATCTTGCCTGTGGCTCAATGAGAGTTAGATAGCACTTCATCCTTCTTCCGTGACACTCAGAGTAAAATAAAAGAGTTGCTTGCTTGTCAATCTGCAAAATTGAGCTCTTTCGCTTATTATATAATGCCATGGAATAGTTCTGGGAAAGTTCCTGATTCTAAAAGGCACACAATTATTTCCATTTAAATGTCACTCCGTGCTTTGTTTAAAATAGTCCTGAAGATGGACAAAGTGATTTTACCTTTCTGACAGCACAGGTTGGGAAATAACTACAATGCTTTAAGTTGTTATCCCCAGCTCCATTAATCTCAACTAAAGGTGAGAGCCTTTAAAAAAGAGGGATGGATACTCTGCTGTTTCCAAATGTATGATTAAAATGTGATTTGATAGAGTCTAGCCTGATCCACTGTATCTAAAATGTATTCATGGGGAAGGTTCACTACACCATCTCCAAGGTGATGTATCAGAAGGCCTTGAACTCAATTTATCAGTATTTTTTTCTAACTTTTCATATAACTATGTGGCAAGGAATTTTGTTGTTTGAAGGCTTACCAATTACATCTACCATCCCATCAGCTCCAGCAGGAAGAGCGTATTGTGGGTGCCACACACACACACACACACACACACACACACACATGTCATATGACAGGAGGCAAGAGGAAAGCCTTGTCTGCCATGACACTCACCCTCTGGAACTTGACATCAAACTGGCCTTGCCTTGCTGGTCTTCCAGGAGGGCCTGAAGACATGGCTTAATCATCTGGCCTGTGCATCTGGAAGCAGACGGGGTGGAATCTGCAAAGGGGTTATATTGTACATGGATTGACTGTGCTCTTCTGCTGTTTGTGCTTTTATGTTTTAATTGTTATTATTGTTTTATTGTTTTTGTGGACATTTTGTGATTGTTTTGTTTCGTACTTTTAAAAATATTTTTAACTTTGTTACATAAGGCCAGATTCACATATATGAGATGGGTGGCTATATAAATTCAATAAATAAATAACTTTTGGATTTCTGTAAGAATAGCCCACTGAAAGAGAATAAAATAATTCTTCTTCACACCATCCTCATACATAGCCCTCAAAGAGAGTGAAATTATACACCCAATTCCCAAAATACTTATACCTAATCCTGCCAATAAAACACAGTAGCATCTTCCTTCCTTCCTTCCTTCCTTCCTTCCTTCCTTCCTTCCTTCCTTCCTTCCTTCCTTCCTTCCTGACTTACTTACTTATCATAGCTATCTAATCATTTGTTATCTGTTAATGAAATCTCTTGCAGACTCATTTAGCCAAATGGCAGGGTTCACTTAGGAAGTTCCAAAAGAGTGCTAAGGAAAGAGGAGATTTGGGTTTACCATTTGAAACTGTATTTTGATGCATGCTGTCTGACCTGGTTAAAAGAGTGGGTGAACCTCCAGAACAAGAAGCTACTTGATCTAGAGGGTCATGAATTAAGGTTTGGATGGCACAGTTATCTATGGTATGACAAAATTAAAGTTAATGTTGGTTTTAATAATCACTTTGCTATACGTGCCATACTAAGAGTTTGGAATAAATATAAAACAAGGTTTCCTATCAAGTTGCCTCTTTGGAAGTTGCCCAGGAAGCTTTTTTTTAAGAAAAGAAATGGTGGCGAAGCCAGACTGGTGGACTTATGGTAAAATAATATCTTTCAACTCTGATAACCCTACTCTAAAGTCAAGGGAAGAGCTAGAATTAGAAGTTATGTTTGCCATTGGTTTACATATCAACAACTGAAAGAAAGATTTAAACTAGATTAAAAAGAGTCATGTGTTTGATTTTATTAAAGATGAATTGGAAATCTTATTGTGTGGTAGCAATGAACATGTTATTGCTAAGATTTATAAAATGTTACTGAAAATGAATTTGGAAAGTGAACATGTAAAACATTGTATGATTCAACAGTCAAGGAACTTTAGATATAATGTGATACTTGAACAATGGGAAAATATGTGGATGAAAGGTTTAAAATTCACACTAAACTATAATTTAAAAGAAAATGTTTATAGGATGATGTATCACTGGTATTTAACACCAGATAAGTTATCTGGAAGGTATAAAGGTATTTCAAATGAATGTTGAAAATGTAAAAGTAAAGAAGGGGCCTTTTATTATTTATGGTGGACATGTAATAAAGTAAAGAAATTTTGGAGAAAGATTCATATTTTAATACAGAAAATTCTTAAAACAAGGATAAAGATGAAACTACGAACTTTTCTTTGGGTTTAATGGAAAAAGACTTGGAAATTTATTTTGGAACTTTGATCTTATATATGTTGATGGCAGCAAGACTACTGCATGCACATAAATGGAAGGACATTTTGATTCCCACCATGGACAAATGGCTAAATTGACCATTTTGATCAAAGAAACTAATATAAGTACTTTTGTTGCTACACGGAGACCGCTTCTGGAGTTTATGCTTGAGGTGGAAAAAAATGAAATTTTGATTTTGGGTTTTACTGATTAGATGATTTGTTGTTATAGAAATGGCTAGTTTATATTATTATGGAAAAGTAAAAAAGTTGAGTTTGGATGTTAATGCTTTATTCTACAGCAACAGAAGGAGTTGGAAGTCAATGCTTTTTTTCTTTTCTCCCTCCCCTCCTCATTTTTCCCCTTCTACTTCCCACTGTGACTTACTATTTGCTTTTGTATTTTTATATTTTATTCTATAATCTAATAAAAAAAATTAAAGGAAATTCCCAAAGATTATCACTTCTATATTCCATAGTCTGCATCATGGGTGATTCTAATTAATTTACATTTTAAAGGGCAAATGGAAAACATTACATTGCACATTCCCAAAATCTGCAAACAATACTTTTGAAATAGAAGCTAATTTTAATTAATTTTAAATTCCTGCAAAAAAGGCAAAGTGTACCATACGGAAGAATAGATGTGAAATGGAGGATTCTCACTGAAGTAATTTGACAGTGGAATCCATAACCAGAATGGTACGTTCCTTATCACTGCATATTTATTTATTTATTCAATTTATATATCAGGATATGTTCAACTAATCCTAGACAGCTATCTCTTTTAATTTGGATCACTGAACTCAGAAGGGGATTGGACTCGTTCACTTAGATAACCCTCTTCAACTCTGTGATTTGAAGTTGCTTGATTTATTTCAGCATCTTGAACTGATTTGAAGATTTAAGTCAAAGATTCAATTCAAAGGGGTGAGTAAATTAAATCTCCTTCATATTAAGTCACCCTTAAAGCTCTGCCTTGTCCTAAAATGTATATAATAGTACTGAAGAAAAGATGACGTGCATTTTCCCAGATGGATAATACCAGCAATAGGCAAAGAGCTGTTGGTTTGAACATTGTTTCTGACACATGAAAAAAATTGTTATGCCCTTGCACCCAACTAATTCAAGATCATAACCATCCATTTCACAGTTGCTACGTCTGTCAGACATAAGAATGCACTTCTCCCTTGAAGCAGAACCAACATCTTGTTTACATGGATTGCCGGCTGGTGTTGCATTTAATATCTGCAGTGATTTACACAAGTACTGTAGAAGGGTTATACTGTAGATAGGGAAGAGACCACATGAGGTCTATTATGAGTTGGATAAGCAAAAATGTTCTTTGTTTTACTGTGAAGAAAACAAAAGTCTTGCTTCAACTGCCAGAACCTGAATCTATTAGTCTAATAGATTAGTCTAATTTTCTATTTTTGTTAGGTGTAAACACAGCAGCAGATCAGATAGATTATTTGAGAACCTGAGCTCAGTGGGGAAGGGACATCTTTAGATTTTCCACTTTGGAATAATATTGTTTGTGTTTATACATAAAAAGAACTTCTATAAGTAAGTAGATGCCTTGGCTCTAATATGCTTTTTATTTTTAACAGATTTTAATGGTTTCCAAGAAACCACAGTATTTCAGGTACTGATGTAATCCTAGCTGCTGCTGCTCCTTCCATCACTTGCAATAACCATCTAATCTAATCTAATCTAATCTAATCTAATCTAATCGTTGGAAAGAGGATGATGACTCAAGTAGGGAACTAGTTTGGAGTGTATATATAGAGAGCCCCACCCACGAATGTCATTGAACCTTATCTAAGCCCAGGTGCAAACTATCAGTCTTAGAAGATTGCTGTGACATAGGCATTGAACAATAAAGTAGCTAATTTGAAATCTTCTTGTGTGGGTCCAGCATTAATCTAATCTAATCTAATCTAATCTAATCTAATCTAATCTAATCATCTAATTTCAGATCACTGATTGCTGGATGAGATTTCTGAACTCCACTTGTACTTGCATTTTTGATGTACTGAGAAGTAACACTATTTAGCTACAACTTTGGAATTATGAAATGGACTGACTGGTCCTAAAAATGCATATAGTAGATGTTGACAATTGCTTTGATTTCATTGTTTGGATGTCAGTAACCTAACTCAGATATGGCTCATTCATGTATTTATTGAAATTGTAGCATATTCTAAATTGCTGTTATAGGAGGCAGTTAATCTAGGATGGCAAAACCATTTAAACATATTAATAAACTACAACCCATATTGAGCAATGAAGTTTTATCTTCTCTGGTATTGGGTGGCAGGCTGATATTTGTGTAAGGTAACCACCCAACCTGAAGCAGGTTCTCATAGACAACAAGACAGGAAAGGGCAATCATCACAGACCCAATACAAAGATTAGAGGTCTGTTATTATTATTAGTTCAATTTATATGCCGCCTTTCTCCGATGACTGAGGGTGGCTCACATGCTCTTCCTGGATTGTGATATATTAATTCACCAGTGATGCCCCTTTATGTAGAACAGAGATAAACTTTATGCAAAACAATTAATGGACCCATGTTTGATATCAGGACTCAAAACTAGGACGAAATAACATTAGAGCTTTTTAATTTCCCCAGACACTCTGCAGTAGACCTCAAAGTAACTGTGTTGGAAAAACAGGTTTTTAATAATACCCAGGTGCATATGTAGTTTCCTACATGGCAATGCTTGGCTTTAAACAAAGGAATCCTAAAGTGAAGAGCATTGTCAGCCATGCAAGTAAATAAGAACCATTTAAACTTTGTTTGGAAGCTTAAAACCGTAATGACTAGACTACTGCAATATATTGTGCATGGGCCTGCCTTTAAAGACAATTTGGAATCTGCAGTTGTTGCAAAATATGGTGGCCAGTTTGGGAGTTATGGAAACCCATCACTGAGGAATAATACCTATCTTGTGGGTACTGTACATATTGCTATTAAGTATTCAATCCTAGGAAAAAAATGCTACTTATTATCTATAAGTCTATAAGTCTCTCTATAATTCCCATAAGAGAATTATGGTTATGTACTATACTAGTTTGATAATAATAATAATGTATCCTAGGTCCTTCAGGAAGGACTCAATATGTGGATAAAAATGCCGAATCCAGACTAAACATCTGGTTGATAATAGTAACAATAATCTTAGTGTTTTTGGTTTCTTTTAATTGTGGAGATATTCTTGAGATGTTATAATCTTAAGAACACCAGTCTTCATAGCATCCAAGTATTTAGTGCATCCAGTTATAAAAGTTATTGAAAAAATATGCTCAAATATAAAAACATCTACTGTATTTGACTTAATTCTGGACTCTTGAATGGAAGTAAAATCTTATCAATAGACTTCTTCGTTTATCCAGATACTTTAAAAGTTCATGCTACTTGAATAAATACAACTTGCACTGTAGTGATCTAATTTAATCTTTTTCTAAGACAGGAATTGTTGAAAGCAACTCCTTTCACATCTATAATAAAGCTAGCTTCTTCAACAATAGATTGGATTCTATTAAAAAAACAACTTCAAAAGCGAGCAGGAGCAGTTATTTAATTATAATTTGTAGGTCTATTTCTACATGCTCTCTGAGCAGTGAAAAAGGAATTTAAAAACTGAAACAAAACATATGGGTTCATTCCTGGCACTTCACCTTCAACAAAAGCTGATTATACATAGGACTATGGCTAAGCCTCCGATGTCTGGTGGAAATGGACTAGGTTTATCATAACACTTTGAAGTATGTTTTCTAGAGTTAAAAGCAAAACAGTTGTTTTTACTGATTGTGCAATCCTGGCTGATTTTGAAGCAAAAACAAAACAGGATTGGACCTGGCTCATATATGGAGAAGAAACTACAGAATGAAATAGTAGATTGGGAAGGTCTAATATTGTCCTAGAAAGCAGACTACACGCATTGTTGTATTATAACATGAATCCACCAGCAGTTGAGCTTAGTTTAGGGACACTTTACTTTTACAGACAATATAGAAACAAGAAGATTGCTGTGGTTTGCAAATGACCTTTATTTGAATGTACTTAGTCTGCGAGAGTAACTAACCTCAGAAAATGAATGGAAGGGCCATTCATTTTTAGGGCTTACTTTGACCTGATGCACACTGAAAATATATTTTATTTATGTATTGCATTTATATCCTGCCAGAATCCAAATTAACTCTTAGTGATATACATAATATAGAAAAATGTAAAACATCAGCAATAAAACATTCAAACAAAGTTTAGAAACAATTAAAGAAAACTCCTTCCCAATAAATTAGTAAGATTTTCTTTTAAATGGTGAAGTGTAGCTAGAATGCTTTAAAAAACAGCACTGGGAAACTGTTTCTGAGAATCCTTTCTGCCACTGAAAAACAGCACTTCTGGGCCTCAGCTCTATTTATTTCCCAAAAGTGAGAAAATAAGAGTTGTTGCTCCTGAAATATCCCTATAGGCTAGACCAGGGGTGGGGGTCAAACTCGTGTCATCACAGTGTCATCATGTGATGTATCACCACTTCCCCCCCTTTGCTAAACTGGATGTGGGTGTGGCCAGCACGTGATGCATCCGGCCCATGGGCTGCGAGTTTGATACCCCTGGGCTAGACTGATTTAAATTTTCTAGCAGGAACCTTGCCAAGTCATAAAGGGCTTTACAGGACAAAAACAGCACTTTAACTTGGCAATTTAGGGCAGGGGTCCCTAACTCCTGGACCACAGCCCACTACTGAACCATGGCCCATTTAGAACTGGGCCATGCAAGTGGCAGGCGAGTGTGTGCGTGCAGTTCCACTTGTGCAAGCGGCATGCAAATGCATGGACATGAATCACCATTTGTGAGAGCAGCAGTTGCATGTGCACACCTCTTTCACAAATGGAGCTTCACACTCTCATGCACACCAGTGGTGGGTTCCTCCCGGTTCGTCCCGGTTTGGCCGAGCCGGAAGCGGTGACGATATGACAACACCAAACCGGTTCTCTTTGTTCGGGAGCTGGGCCCTCCCACCCCCCACGTTATTCTTACCTTTTATTTGGCCCTGCCCCCAATCTATTCGCTGCGTCCAGAGTCCCAGCTGATCAGCTAGAAGGGAAAAAACTGTTTAAACTCTTGCTGCGGGTCTTCAAAGGGCTGCCCTACAGCTGATCAGTGTTAAAAGGCAGTGTGGTGGTAGACCAGTGTGCTTGAAACACAAATGGGTAGACCGGTGCCTCCAAAAACAAATGGGTAGACCAGAACGCTCCAAGAATAAATGGGTAGACCGATACAGCTCTGCAAGCAGTTAAAAGCCTGGTAGATCAGTACCTCTGCTAAATCCTAAAAATTGTCATATGACCATCAAACCACACCCACAAAATAAGCCACGCCCACAGAACAGGTAGTAAAAAAATTTAGAACCCACCCCTGATGCACACATCTGCCATTTACACAAAATCATCCCTTCTCCTCCCCCCACCCAATCTGCCAATCCAAAAAGGTTGGGGAACACTGATTTAGGGGATCAAGGTGATTCTCATTACACATACTCAGCTGTTTCCCATTTGCTAATCCATAGCTGAAGCTGTTAGGCAATTCCATCTTCGATGTACAGAAGTGAGAGTTAGTTGGTTAGTAAGTACCCGTAGCATTGTGTTTGGGGATAAGGATGCTGAGCAAAAGCGAAGGATGCTCTTATGAAGCTTCCGCTTTGAGGTGACAGAAACTAACAGAACTGCCACCACAATTGATGGTAGGGATGACCCACAAGTAGGCTTACTGCAAAGTCTACTGTTTTACTGTATAATGAGGAATAGACCTAGGTGGGCAGATTTAACATTTAGAAATGTAACAGTTTGGTGATATGAAATTTTGGAGATAAATTTGTTAAAACAGACATATGAGTGCAAGAATGTTCTGGGGCTTCCTGACCTGCTCAGTGCTGGGACATGGCTATTTAATCCTTCATCCTGCTGATAGCTTGTAAAGATCACTTATGTCTATTTTACTACACTCTCAGGAGCAGAGTAAGCTTTTAAAATTGCTACCTGAGTTGGTGACATTGAGACAATGGTGAGCTTTATGTTAATTCTCAGCTTTATTCTGTCTTTGGCAATAAGGGAAAGTTAGTTTCCCTTTCTTGCTTTTTTTTTTTTTTACTGCTGTTAGAAGGAGAGATAATAATGTCACAGTTCAAATGTCTAAACGCTGATATGATCCACATTTATTTAGGGCAATTCATGTACATGTCAAGTGTGCCACTGGAAACAATAGTGAGAGATGAAGTCCAGAAGAGAAATCTCAAGTCTTCTTTGGACTTGAAATAGCATAGCACTTCTCTTCTCTGGATGCTTGTGAATGATAGAGGGAGACATCAATCAACTTTTATTAGAGCTAGATAATCAATCAGCAGGGATGCTCTTTAATTTAATTTTATGATTTATATATTCTATCTTTGCCCAAAGGGTTTGTTTAAATACACACTTCTATGTAAGAGTGAGGACTTCCTTATAAAAGGAATCCTGTTTCTCTTTTTCTCTTTCTCTCTCTTTAATAATTTTAAACTATTTTAACTGATGTTGTCTTGTGTTTTTAATAGGCTGTACACTGCCCTGAGTCCTTCGGGAGAAGGGCGGTATAGAAATAAAATTATTCTTATTCTTATTCTTATTCTCTCCCTCTTTCTCCTCCTCCTCCTCCTCCTCCTCCTCCTCCTCCTCCTCCTCCTCCTCCTCCTCCTCCTCCTCTCCCTCTCCCTCCCCCCCTCATTTCTATTGTGATATTTGTAATTCCACTCTTTCAATAGCTCCTGACTAGGGATGTTTCCTTGTTTTATACATGTACATATATCCCTTTTTCTTGAAATGCAGCAGAGGTTCAACTGATGCTTAATTCTGGGTCTGGTGCAAAATCATTTGGCTTTGTACTGAGATAATAGATTAATTGGCCTTTTGAATTTGACTGGCTTCAACACTGGATAGTAATGTTATGGGCCTAATTCATTTGGATTTTGAGTAGAAAAGGACAAACAGTTCAAATGTTTATATGCAGAAAACTAAAAATTCAGTGGTTGGAACTTTCCCCCCCAATTTTGCTTGATTTAAAATAGGTTTTAACCTGAACTTGAAGCTATTGAACTCAATTTCAGAATAAACTTTTAAGTTAGGTTTTACTAAACACATGCAATTATATTTAGGGAAAGGAAGAGAAATGCTTAATTATAAGTTACTAATACATTTCAGTGCTCCATTTCCTTATCAGTAATGGGTCCTTTCTGCAAAGAAACATAATTTTTGGGAAACCCCTTTGCAAGAAAAAAAAAAGAGAGAAAGAGATAGAGATAGATAGAGGGAGAGAATTGTGTGTTAAAGCCTGAATTGTTTACTAATGGTAGGCTTTGAATATTACAAGGAAGAAATCTTCCAATTTCCTTTATTTTGACCCATAAACGAGATAAACTGTTTAGAATCAATAGTTGATTCAGTAGTTATGGTATCAATATCTTATTTACTTCTTATCAACCAAATCAACTATAGAATAGAATGAAACTATAGAAATCAATGACGGCCAGGAGCATAAGTGAACTGGAGCTCATTCCTCAGGAAATGAAGCTACTGATACCCAGGTTTCAATAGAGGGAATTCAAATTGTTCTGAAACAGAGTGGCTATCAATTGCTTATGGAACATGCTTACAGTTTCAGGAATTTCTGTATCCATCACCATTCAAAACTTTCAATTGCTGAGATTGTCTTCTGCCAGCTTTGAGTGCCACATCAGCTGGACAAGGACAGTTTGGCTACAGTTTTTGATGTCCTAGAAACCTTCCATTAAACAATAATACACCATAAATGGGGTTATGCTTATTGCACTATAAAAGGGCTTCCCCCACCCCCCGTGAATATATTATCTCCTGCGTGAGCTACACTGGCTACCGGTGGTCCTCCGGATCTGCTTCAAGGTGCTGGTATTGACTTATAAAGCCCTACATGGCTTAGGTCTGGGGTATTTGCAGGACCATCTCCTGCCTGCTTCTCACCGTCCTGTCTGCTCCCATAGGGTTGCTCTCCTCAGGGTACCGTCGACCAGGCAATACCGTCTGGCGATGCCCAGGGGTAGGGCGTTCTCTGTGGGCGCCCGTATCCTCTGGAACGAACTACCCACCGAGCTCCGGACAGCCCCGGATCTCCGCTCCATCCGTCGAGGCCTAAAGACTTGGTTTTTCCAACAAATGGACTGATTCTGATCCTTGGGTTTTTATTATTTATTATTTTAATCTGGTTTTAGTGGGTTTTTATTATTGTATGTTTTTAATCTGTGTTCGCCACCCTAAGTCCTTCGGGAGAAGGGCGCCATATAAATTCTGTAAAATAAAATAAAATAAATAAATAAATATTCTAAAATGCCCATCTGGAAAAACTAGAACTGCTGATATTTTCATAGAGTTGATATATGAAAATGAAAAGAACTTGCTCAAAAATATTTGGCTAACAGTTTGTCATTGACAAGGCTTCTCTACTACCAACTTGCTTAACATCATCAACTGAATTATTTTCTTTCATTAGGCTAATTTGCCTAAGATGAAGAGGAGGCATCTAATACACATAGTCTTCAACTTACAACCACTTAATGACCATTCAAAGTTACAACAGGATTGAAAAAAGTGATTTATGACTGTTTTTCACACTTACACACTTTCACACTTACAACTGTTTTTCACACTTACAATGTACACCTACAATGTTGCAGCATCGCCATGATCATGTGATCAGAATTTGAACACTTGGCAATTGGCTCATATTTATGACAGCTGCAATGTCCCAGGGTTACGTGATACCCTTTTGCAACCCTCTGACAAGCAAAGTTAACGGGGAAGTCGGATTCACTTTACAACCATGTTACTAACTTAACGTGGTTAGTTAAGCTAACATACCGGTTTAATTATGAGCTACGGTGGTGCAGTGGATACAATGCAGTACTGCAGTCTACTTCTGCTGACCTCCGGCTGCCTGCAATTCGGCAGTTCGAATCTCACCAGGCTGAAGATTGACTCTGCCTTTCATTCTTCCAAGATTGGTAAAATGAGAAGCCAAAATTGTTGGGGGCAATATGCTGACTCTGTAAACAGCTTAGAGAGGGCTGTAAGCAACTGTGAAGCAGTATATAAGTCTAAGTGCTATTGCTATTAACAACTGCAGCATGGCAAGAAAGGTCATAAAATGGGACAACTCACTTAACAACTGTCTCACTCAGCAGCAGAAATGTTGGGCTCAGTTGTGGTTGTAAGTCAAGGGCTACCTATATTCATTTTTGGTTCTGCATCACTGTTCAATGAACTTCATTCTAAAGAAATGTTTGGTGCCAGTTCTGCTTTCTTAGGGGTACCAGTCAAAACTCTTTTTAATTCTCTTAGCCATTTTTTTATTTCAAATGCTTGTTGATGATAGCTTTAGCTACTATTGTTGTTTTACCATGTGCATTTATTGCAGTGAGGATAACAAATGAAGCATGGAGAGGTTTGCACAGGCTTGTCAACACAGGTTAGACTGAAAAACAGTGACTTGATCAGAATTATCTAATGATCTTTGTGCCTTAATGTGGTTTAAAAGAATTTGGGAGATTATAAAATGAGGCAATGCTCTAATGTCATCTAAACATGGGGCTTAGCTGTCTGGACGGTACTGCATGTCCTCCATCTTTGGTTGGGGAATATTGCTATTTTATTTGGCTGCTATTGATAATTTAGGTGAATTCTACTGAAAAAAAAATAACTTTTTAATGCAATTGTAATTGTCTTTTGTCACTTTCTTACAAAGAACCAAATGTTCTTTGCTTTAGAAGTTCCTTCAGATGTATGTACATGTCCAGTCACTGAGTTTTGTGTGCAAAAATACCCAGGAGCGACCTAATTGTTCTTATTTTGGCAGAGGAGTTTCCAGCCCAATATATTTAACTTTATAAGTTGTCTGCATTTGAACTTTATTGGACAAATGGCTGAAGATCTTTGTGGTTTCCATTATGCTCACCTTTTTGGGCTCCACCCTACCTTTTACTGTTCTAATCAAGATAAATTTTTATTAAGTTGGTCCTCACAACACTATTTCTGTGGCATTTGAATTATTGCTCAACTAAGCCATACTCTGGAAATTCCTCTGATCTTTGTCCATTTCCTTTCAACATATTTTTTGGGTGTTTTTATTCTGCTGCTTTGCTGGAATTTGAGTGATAATAGACTTCATTAATGCAGCTTGTAACCTATTTTTAGGAACTTTCAGGTAGTTGCGCTCTTTCCCTCCCTCCCTCCCTCTCTCTCCTTCCCTTCCTCCCTCCCTCCCTCCTCCTCTTTTTGCATCAAGATTCCACAATAAGTCTCTTTAAACTCTTAAAAAGCATGCCACTTGAATTAGAAAAAGGTAACCCCTCATAATTTATTCTTGTGACTGTGAAGCATTTATGTTCTTCTTGCTAGAGAGAACACTTGAGAAAAATTGTTTTAAGATAAAAGTTAAGGGCTGATAAAAAATAAAAAGAGATTTGGGTCTTTTGATAGGGTCTGCTTCTAGAGATGAAAAGAATAGCGGAATCTGATAGTCCTCTAATATGGGCCCAGCTGTAGTTTGGGAGTGGGCGGGAACGAAAACCATTTTTTTGATTGCTGTTGAGGTGAGCTGGTTAAAAACCACTGCAGTGAACAATCCTATTGCAACGGTGACATCCTTTATGAAAGGTTTTGGCAACAAATTCGAACAAGTTGTTGTTAAATACAAGCAGAAGGAGGGAGACAGAATAAAGGTAAATATAAAGGTAAATATATTTGTTATATTTTATTATAAAGTGCATGTTGGCAGTTATAATAAAATATAATGGCTTTAGTAATTATACCTTAATGCAGGGATTTTTTTTCACATCCAGAAATATTAAAGTAAAACAAGAAAGTTACTGTACTGATATGGATGATATAAGATGTACCATCTTATTATTTCTCATAGGTAACAATAGTTCTTCTCAAAGAGCAATTGTTTTTCAAATCCGTGTCAGTATGCCTAATTTTTTTTTTTAAAAAAAATTGACTTAACTTAAGCTGTGTGAAACATCAGTGACCATAACCCTGGATATGGGACATCTAAATATTGTGTGAGATGTTCCAATCTTTGAATATGGTCTTGCAAATACTGAGTTATCAAGGGATTTAACGATCTCCTGAAATTTCAATAATTTCTATTGCATTAATTTGAGAGGCTGCGGAAGCCATTTTGAGGTAACCATTCCAAAACTTAAAAAAAAAATCACTCTGCATTCTCTCTTACTCTTCTTATCTTAATTGTTGCTTGTTCTCTTTTGTGTTTTTAGTCTACAAAGCATCACTTTTTCACACTTCCCCTTAGCGTGCAGTAGCTACGCACATACTTCAGTGACTCTCTGTGGCATACCTCCTCTCCCCTTCTCTTCTCTTTCCCTTCTCTTTCAAGTAGTTCTCAATTCTCGTTCTTTACATTCATTTTCTATTCATTCCATTCTATCTTTTGAAGAGATTAATAGGGTCCCACCCCACAAGGCTCATATTTTGTTTTTGTTTTTTTATACTCACTCTTATTTTCATTCTAATGTCTTTCATTTCTTTCCTTTTTGGTCATGTCTTTATTTTCCTAAGATCCATTCTGAAAATAACAGTCTGTCCCATAATCTGAACTTTTCATTATTCTGGCACCTTTTATTAATTCCTTGTATCTTACATCACAAGCAGATGTTCAGGTTTCATTTTATTCCTTTGCCATGTATATAGAGGAATAGCTTACCCCATCTATTGAAAGCAAACATACCTTTCTCCAAGCAGATCCTCATCAAAAGTCACCATTCTCATTAATTCGTGAGTGTCCAGAGCGCAATCTTTTTTTGTGTGTCATTTCATTTCATTTTCACCAATCCTTTCATGTCACTTAACAGACATGATATTTTCAAATGGGACTTTTTAGAGGAGTGTAGTATCCCATCTTCTGGCTAACACATTATATTAAAAGGTATAAGCTTTTGTGAACTGCAGCTCATTTCATCAGATGCACAGAGTGGCTAGACTAATGTAGGATTTAAATTGAGGTGAGACCGAGTTTGGGGTGGAGGAAAGGGAGGGGAAGACAGGTTGTTTATACAGATGCAGGTTACACAGGAGACAGATTACAAGTACCTTATCAACCAACAATGGTAATGTGTTAAAAATTCATTTTGTTTGTTGAGATTGCCTGGAACCCTTTGATGTATGTAAGTTCAGCAATTTCTCACTGAATGGTACTGTTAAAGGCCTGTTTTTCCAAGATAATCACTTTGAGGTCCGCCATAGAGTATCAAATATTGTACATCAAAAGAAAAGTGGTTCGTGCTGCTGTCTACTTCTGTCAACAGGACTTTGGAAAAGCAGCTGTAGTGGGAAATAATGCTGAAATTATCTCTTGAGGATATGAAGAAACTATAGTTGTAACACTATATCAACTGTCATGTGTTGTTTTTTAAATAGCATCATATTGAATCAAATTTTATTAAAATCATAGACCAGAATGCAGGGAAGACACTGGTTGATGAATGTGCAGAAGCAAAAATATATTTATAATAAAATATAACAAACAGTATACATTTACATTTCTTAATTCTCATTTCAAACATTTGAGCCAGTTCCACTTCAAACATTTGAGCCAGTTCAGCTGACTCAATTTCATGTAATTCACATAGGCCAAACTTCTAGGAAGCAGATATAATCAAATTTGCCTTCTAAAAGATAGGACATTAAATCAGTCTCTGCAAAATGCTCATAATTATCTAGGGTGCATAAGAGGAAAAACTAGTGAATTAGGTCTTGGAACTCTGTGAGAAGTTGGTATTTCTTTAAAGTTTGTCTTAAGTCATTCTTAAGTTTATGATTTATATCCTAGATCCTTGAGTTGGTGCCAAACTTAGCCTTAGCTGGACTGTTAAAATCACTCATCAGATTTTGGCTTCGATTTTTGGGCATCCCAGTTTCTATTATTAACACTACATTGGGAAAACATCTGGGGATTGAATCAATAATATCACTACCCAGTCCAAATTGTGACATGACTTACAAAATGCATCAGATGTGCAAAAGCATTATGCAATAAAACAAAAGGAACCGGTGTTGAAAGAGAGTTTGATTCTAGAGTTCTGGGGAAACAAAGTTGGATCCCCTGATCCTTTGCCTTTCTCCTGACCAATAGACTTTGACCTAATAATAATAACAACCTCTCTGTGTTCCCTATCTAGGCAGATAAACATGTCAGCCCCTTCTCAGAAAAGTTTCAAATTAGCTTGCTACAGAGATCTGAAACGGAAAGCCAAAGGGACTAGCTTAGACATTGTAAAGGAATATGCTGACAGAGCTGGCAGATAATTAAGAAATTGAGACTGATATTCCCTGTAGAATGAGTGCACTGCTTTCAAATCATAAATCTTGTAATACATAAGCTATTGGCCTATCGTTCAGAAGTGTGTTGAACAAACAAAACCCCAATGTCCACCTTCATACTGATGTTCACATGTAATGTTGACATCTATAGATATATAACTATATATCTTAAGAAAGACCACCATGACATTAATATTGATTGTATGTTGGCTAAATGGAGTGACTCCTTCCATATAGTCTAGGAAGCATTCAAAAAATGTCTTTCCTATTTGAGAAGGTCATCCAGAATCCCAGTGCTGACATTACATTGATGGCAACCAGCTCTGCTCTTCCTTACAGTCTAATGCCAAGAGAGCATCTATGAACATTGCCTAACCTGGAAAATGGATACAATGAGAGAAAACATGTTGAGATTAAGTCCAGAGAAGACAAAGGACTGCTGGTAAACAAATTTTGATACTGAATGAAGCTTACTCAGGTTGGAGGTGTATTCCCTTAAGGGGAGCAAGTTGAGAACCTGCAAGTATTCTTTGCTCCCTGCCTATCAATTTGTACATGACGACTCTCTAAGGATCACATTTCCACATTGCAGCTAGTGCACCAGCTTTAAACCTTTTGAGACACTTGGATGTAGTGATAATAATCCATACCTTAACCCAACTGAATTACTGTTATAGGCCATGCATGGGGTTGGCCTCAATGGAGCATCTAGGCTACTGACTGATGCAAGAAATGAAAAGCATATGATTCTTCTACTGAAGATACGCATTGGCTATAACTGCCAAATGGGCACAATTCAAGGTATTGGCCCTGACTTTTAAAACTCCAAGCTGTTTAGGATATTGCTATTTGACAGATTATCTGCCCTTCTGTGAATTGCCCAGTTACTCAGATTAGTAGGAGATGCTCTTCTAAAGGTATGTTGGCTGCTAGTGGCTCCATATCTGGTATATGAAAGGGCCTTTTCTTATATGTCTGCCAAGCTAGTAGAATGTGCCTCTCAAGGAAATTTACTTGGCTTCCATTTGCCCAGTATTTTGGAAGTTGATAAAAACAGATCTCTTTCATCAAGCTTGTAATTGTTCATTTATTTCAATTTAATTTAGTTCATTTCATTGTTTGATTTGTATTTAGATATTAATTGCTTTAATGCTACCCTAGTTTATATTTTATAAAGTGCGTTCTTTATGGCTGTAAACTGCCTTGATTGTCAAACAGATTAAAAGATGCATATAAACCCAATTGGAAAATTAAACTAGTAAAAAAGAAAGAGATTGTTGTGCAGACTGTCTCAGATAATTCCATGAAAATGGTACTTAAGCAATGTCCCAAAAGCAACTTGTTTTCCTTCCTTGGAATTCATTACAACCCTTTAAAACAAAAAACAATCCCCCCTCCAAAGTAATGTACTTTAGAAAATGTAGTTGTTGTAAATTGCCATGTGGAAGTTGCTGAATTTCAACTTGGTTATGATTTCTCTCAAGTGCGCTCAAAAAATAAAGAGACGAACCTAATCAAATGCAATGATTATCCAATCCCAATCAGAGGTGGTATTCAGCAGGTTTTGACCAGTTCTGGAGAACCGGTAGCGGAAATTTTGAGTAGTTCAGAGAACCGGTAAATACCATCTCTGATTGGCCCCGCCCCCATCTGTTCTCTGCCTCCAAAGTCCCAGCTGATTGGGAGGAAATGGTGATTTTGCAGTAAGCTTCCCCTGGAGTGGGTAGGGAATGGAGATTTTACAGTATCCTTCCCCGCCATGCCCACCAAGCCACACTCACAGAATTTGTAGTAAAAAAATTTGAATCCCACCACTGATCCCAATGGATTGTTTCATCCTTCTTTAACAAACATACTTGAAGAGAAGTGCTCAGTACCAAAGTTACACTCAAAAGGATTTTGACTTTCAGTGTCATAAAAATAATTAGCAGAAAGCTTCTTGTTTACATGCCAGATTTCATCGCATTTTGTTGCCACATTAAGTTTTAAAAGAATTAAAAAGGGATGGGGTGCTTTTTTTTTTTTTTAAAAAAAAAAGAAGAGTCTCAGACAGTGAAATGGCTTTGCTTGCCCTTGGAGTTCCTTGGAGGAAAGATGAACAAGAAGTTAATGCCAGTTCAGGTGGCTTTATCATGCTCACTCATGTGGCAATTGGAAGTGTGAATTATAATTTTCTCTTGTTCCTTTGTTTTTTGCTGTAAATCTCCACCAACTAAAATAATAGTATCTATTTATTTATTTACTAAATATATAGACCACCTGATTCCCAATGGCCACAGGAGGTTTACAAGTAATTAAAATAAATGGAAAAAAATTACCATGTTTATTGAATATGCCTAGAGATGGTGAACATATGTAGAAGTTGGGGGTTAGTTTCTATGACTGCTTGAAATAGAATTGGAACAGAACTCAAAGGATATTTAATTCAATCTCTTGCTGAAGGAAGATGCTACCACAATTTCCCCAACTGGGAAGGCATATAGTGTGATATAACCAGCTATGTCTTTTACTTTGCCAGGGTTTCTTCTTGTTTAAGGAAAAGATATTTATTTATTTAAACCATTTGTTATCTTTTGTAATTTGAACTCACTCATTCAGGTTATCTTCAATATACAGTATTGTGGCTTTAATATATTACCATGTGATGAGATGGGTGGCAAACAAATTTAATTACACACACACACACACACACACAGGAACCAAAGTTGCTCCAGTTTATATGTGGCAATTTCATATCCACCATCCATTTTCTGCTGTTGAATGATACCAATTCTTTCAATCTTCTGTTGTGCAATTTTGTATAACTTGATTTCCAGGACCTTCATGGCTTTAGACATACACAGAATTACTAGAAAGCATCAATAAATCTCTTTTATTCATTTTAACCAATCTGAAGTATTTATGTGACAGGTTTCTGTCAGCCAAGGAAAACTGGTATTTTGCTGTACAAAAAAATGTATGTTTGTTAATGAGCATTTACAAATACAATACAATACAAAACAAAACAAAACAAAACAGGTGCATTGGTTCTTTAGGTAAAACCAGCTCTAATTTCATCTTCCTTTCTTGTTCTTCTTTTAAATTTGAAATTATTTCAACTCCTGCAGCCAAAATTTTCCCTTGTCTTTAAAGAGAATGCTTTTTAATCAAAGGGATTGTTAATCATGAAAAATAACAGGGCATAAAGGCTTATAATTAAAAGATCCAAACAATAGACAGTGTTCTTGCCTATTCCAGACACAAAAGAAACAAAAAAAAAAAAATGAAAGCTTTCTACATTTTAAGCAGGCACAGCATTGAATATTCTGCTACCACTTTTATCCATCTCAGAGGATGAGCATTTGGAATCAGTGAATCTTCAAAGTAAACTGACATTTGATTAGACTGTTAAAAATTAGGCGCCTCCTTTTAAAGTAGTAGTTCAAATAATGTCAGCCAGAATAAATATAATGCACAATCTCTCTTATAATTGGAGACAATGAAATCAGCTAGCCTGGGTTGACAGAAATCAGCAAGAAATATAGACTGGAGGAACAGTCAAAGTCAAGCTGGTTTTGTGGAAGACTTATTTGCTTACCCCACATAATCCTGGTTCAGAGCAAAGGGAGGTAATCAAAACAATTTGATTATAATTATAGGTATATTGTTGACCCTACTGTTCTGTTTGTTAATTTTACCTTTGTGAAAAAGATAGAAATTACATGGAAGAACACACTAGGGGGCAGCATTTGGCCAGATTTGGCTGAACTAGAACACTAAGTAGGGTCAAACCTGAGTTGGATTTGGAAGAGAACCCAAAGATACAAGAACTTTTTTTAAAAAAAAACACACCTTGGCAAAATATTTCCACACAATGCTAAGAAAACTAAATGAATAGTGTCCAATTAAGTTACTCAAAAGAGTTTTTGTTTTTCACTGCAGAAGAGGGATGTTAACTTTGTACAAGGCAAGGAAGTGGCAAAGAGAATAAGGGGAAAAAAGAACTACAAGTGCTTTGTGCAATTTGCCCTGATGTATTTTATCTTTTTAGTCAGAAATAATGAGACAAGTGATCCCATTGCAGAGTAGAACCTACAGTGCTGACAGAGAAAAGTTTATCTTTTTGCATTCAGTGTAGTCTCAATCCAGACTAATAGTGTATAAAGCTTGAGCCGATTGTAAAACCAACAGATTAATCAATTACTTAATATTTTAAATTTATTAATCACATTTTTATCCCATTGCAATAATGGACAGACTTTCAGCAGCTCACAGCATGTAATAGAATGATATACTGTCTAATATTAAAAATCAAAATTACAAAAACCTGTTAAGCTGTTCAGCATCTGGTATCAAGCCCAAGTGCTCTCCAACAGCTGAAAACTCCATTTTCAGCTGTTTTTAGAAAGGAACTGGTAGGGCCAATCGAATTTTTAGCAGGAGGCTCTTCCAGAGGGCTAGGCCAGCTTGATGACTGTAAACAATGTCTCTGCACCTTGGCTCAAAAATCAAGGACATTTATTTTCCCAGCAGAATAAAAGTGAAGAGATAAGTTCCTGCAGGTAACCTGGCACTCAGCCATGAAATGCTTTATAGATTAAAATTGGCACTTTCAAGCACTTCCCCTGGAAGCTAAAGAGACCCCCAGTGCAGGGTTGGCAAAACAGGCTACTAGCAAGTACTTGTGAACACTGGACCACCAGCCTTTCCACCAAATGAAGCTTCCAATTTCCAGTTTCATGTAGGGCATGTTGCAATAATCTAGGGCAGGAGTGTCAAATTGGAGGCTTGCGGGCCGGATGTGTCACATGCAGGCCACACCCACCCCAGCTCTGCGAAGGGGGAAAATGTAGGGGAACAATGGCTGGCTCAGGAATTCTGGGAGTTGAAGTCCACAAATCATAAAAAGGGCCATCGTCCGCCATCTCTGATCTAGGGAAATGTAGTGAGGATGGATTGTTTTTGACCTTTACAGAGTTTCTTTGCTTTCTTGGTCTTTCAGCTGTTCTGCTTTGTGATCCACAGGGCCTGTATATGGCCTTCTGCCTCCTTTTTAATGGGAGAGAATCTTGCAGGTAGATAATGAAGTATGCTACAAATGGTCTTGAAACTAATACCAAAGCTTGCTAGCTGCGAAGATGGAGAAATAATAGTTTGCCAGAATGTTCATCAGGGACTCATTTTTGTGTGTGTGATACATTTAAAAAAAAATACAGTACTCTTTTGGGTAATAATCAAACATGGAGAGAAATGAGCTGTCATTAACTTGGTTGTTCATTCCTTCAGTTAACACTAATCCTAAAAATAGCATTATAGAACAAACACATTCCTATATCTTTAACTAAACAACTGTTATATAACCAGTGTTGATAATACAGCTTTATGTACTATTGTTAATATATTAATGTATTTAAAAACTCTAAATCCTCTATGCATTTCATGATTCAATATATTCAGAAGTAGTGGGCCCATCAATTTTAAAGGAAATATCCCTGACTTTTACCTATGCAAACCTTCACTTGAAAAATCAACAGTGATATTCAAATAGGTTTTATTTTAATTGTCTTCTAAAGCAATGTTAGACTCAGTCATAACATCACAGCATTGGAAGTTGTAATAATCTAAACTAAAGCATCCCTTATTTATGGTTATGTAATTGTTGTTTGAATATATTCAATAAAGGAAGGGCAGCCTATCACTTTGCTGAGAAAAAGACTCCCAGAGAAAGCTGTTCTTAGTGTTGGTTTGTTTTTGATATTGGTGTTGCTTCTGGTGTTAAGTTACAGGTCTTTCTGTAACTTTAATCAACTATTCCATACATATACTCTGGACCAATGAAGAAAAAGTCTTGAATTTCATCCGTATGAAGTCATTTCAGGTATCTAAAGGGTGCAATGATACCTGTACCTTACGGTTCTCTCCCTAAGGCTACACCTTTCTTTCTTTTCCTTCCTTCCTTCCTTCCTTTCTTTTAGTTTGTCAAATATGTATAAGATAACAGATATGAGTATAAACATGATTATGAATACAGGAAATGGATACAAATAAATGGGGATGGTAGGACAGGGATGGTAAGCATGTTGGTGCGCTTATGCACGCCCCTTACCGACCTCTTAGGAATGAGGTGAGGTCAACAGTAGACAATCTAACGTTAAAGTTATGGGGGTTTGGGGATGTAACCACAGAGTCAGATAGTGCATTCCAGGCATTGACCACTCTGTTGCTGAAGTTGTATTTTCTGCAATCGAGTTTGGAGCAGTTTACCTTAAGTTTGTATCTATTGTGTGCTCGTGTATTATTGAGGTTGAAGCTGAAGTAGTCATTGACAGGTAGGACGTTGTAGCAGATAATTTTGTATACTACGCTTACCTTCCCAACTGATACAATCTATCCCTATAAACTGTAATGTTGACTCATCTCATTGCTATTCTCTGAAAATCTGCCAGTTTGACTGCATTATCCTTATGGTATAATATCTTCTTCTCTGTGGCTGCCCCAGCTTTCTGGAATGAGTTACCTCCTGAGATCCGGACCATCTCCACTCTATTGGCCTTCCGAAAAGCGGCTTTTCCAGCAGGCCTGGGGCCGTTGATCTCGCTGTTGCGATCTGGCGAGATCTGGCCATGAATGGTGTCAATGGGTTTTAATTGTTTTTAATGTCTTAATTTTTAATGTTTTTATATATGGTTTTTAAATGCATTGTAAGCGGCCTTGAGTCTTTGGAGAAAGGTGGCATACAAGTTGAATGAATGAATGAATAAATGAATAAATAAATAAATAAATAAATAAATAAATAAATAAATGATACTCAAGAAATGTAAGGAATAAAATAGAGCTATCTTTCCTTTGACTTTCAACTATACGTGTGTCTTTATTATTTGTGGGGGATTCTGTTCAAGCCAAACAATCACAAATAATGCAGTCATGAAAAACATATTTTACACATGGACATTGGTTTGTTGTTGTACATGTGTAAAGTAAACCAAAACTCTAATTATTATGTGAAATTATTTATCACAGATACTGAGTTTTGGAATGTGTTTCCTAACCATGGAAAAGTGAAACTATAGATAACAAGATATATTTATACCTCAGTTAATGCAGTCTAAATTTCATCTGTTTCTTTGCAACAGCCTCATATTCCAAAGAGAATATAATTGTGTCATTATTCTATGATTTACCGAAGCAGGTGTCCCCCATCCTATACTTGTGCATTTGATTTATGTATTGTAATTTTATCTTGTTATTTTTATATCATTTTTATAACCTATCAAGGTCATTTTAAATTTTATTTCTCTCTTCTAGGGAATTTGCTATCCCACCTAATTTATCTGTCATCTGCAATAATTTTCATCCTTCTCATAAATAAAAATGTCAGAAGTAAAGGGCTCTGTGAATTCCAAAATAACTTGGGTTTTTTAAAAATGCTATCCTGATTGAGGAAATAATGAGAGCCAATGTGGTACAGAGAAGAAGAAGGGCAGCTGAATGACTGGACATTTGGAGGCAATGTCACCCTCCAATATTATAATTCCAGGAATGGTTGATGCAACAAAGTTCCAGATATAGGATATCTCATCAACATTGGAGGTCTTCTACAGGAGTCATCTGGAAGAGGCAAATCACAAGGCTATGGCTCAGGGGTGGGTTCTACTTACCTCCACTACCAGTTTGCAATGGGACTGTGAGTGTGTGCTTCACTTGCTTGCGCGTGTGCTTCTGCGCATGCTCAGATCATTCATGATGATGTCCAGGTGGGTGGGCAGAGCCTCCTGCCGCTGTTACTGTTAACAAGAACCAGACCAAACCGGGAGCAACCCACCACTGCTATGGCTGATACAGAAGAGAAGAAAAAAAAATCCTTTCTTTATTTCCCTTGCAGGGAAAGGGCTGCATTTCTTTTCTGTAAATTACATATAAGGAAGGAAAGGGAATTTAGTAGAATAACCTAGTGTTCCTCAAAGCAGATGTCAGCTATCAAAGGTACTCAATTCTTACACAGCTTGAAAAGAATTGCCTATCTAACTCACATTACTCTAGCAGATGTGATGTAAAGCCTCCAGGTACTATATTTTCCAGTGGTAAAACTTAGAATTGTTGCAACAACATGCCTGACAGAGCCCCATAGGCCTTAGAAAGATCAGATGTGCACCAAATGTATAAAGCCATACACACAGATTAAATCCAAACACCCTATTTGCTTCAAGACTATTTCAGGAATTGAAAATTAGTGACATGGTTAGCTTAGTGACTACTGATTCCAAAAATTTGTCATTGTTAGTGCAATGATCTAAACTGGATCCCTTCAGATGTATTGATCATCTGAGCATGGGACATTCTCATAATGGCCCTAGAGAAAACAGCATGATCCCATCCCCAGATGTCTATGTGACAGTAAGTCAAATAGTATACACTGAAGAATACCAACGTGTTCAACCAACATTAGTTGATGGGCCCAATAGTTTTGATCAAAGTAGTGAATGTTAGCTTACAAGTTGACAGAATGCAGATCCTCGCCATCTTCTATCTAGTTTAGGCTGATAGCTGTTGTTTTCTCCTTTGCAAAAATATGAAGTGTCTTTTCCTCTCCTTTTCCAAACTGTTCCAGCCTTCAGGCACAAACAAGAGGAGAGATTACTGAATGCAAATCATACGTAGAACTTTGAATGCTACAGTTAGTTGCTGTTGCTCAGTGTTTTAAAAAGTTGTCTTTTAAGCTGAGGGCAAAACAGGATCCAACAGCAAATAGTTGTGAGGGTGGAAACCTCCCCAAGAGAGGGGAGACAAATACCTGAAAGAAAGTTGTATTTACAGAGATACTGTAGTCTGAGCTCTGCTTCCTACCTCTTCAGTGAGGAGCAAGGTTTGGTGAGGGTGGTTTTAAGTCAGTCGTAGAGTTTTGGAAGCACTGGAACATGTTAAACATTATTTTGATATATTTTTATATGCTGCTGCACTAACATGAAAAAAGGAAGAAATAAAGAGTAATTAAAGGTTTGCGTTTCCTATGTTATGTGAAAGCAGTACTGCAGTTCTATTCTTGAACTCAACCAACTTGTAGAAAGATTATTCCCTGCTCTTAGTTTATTATATATGCTAGCAAGTGCAGTTTAGGGTGTTTATCCAAGCAACAGCTAACCCTGCTTTGCCTAATTGGCTGTATTTTCTCTAGCAAATTGTGTTTTTCATGCCAGACATCTTGACATTTGTATGTTTGTAGCGTCTTTTCAAGTCTGTCTAACTTCTAGTGACGGATTCCTTATGCAGGATCTTGGATTATGACTGTGCCTCCCTCCTTCCTTCCATTCTGGGCAATCTATATATGGATTTTTTTTCTCTATTACCTTCTAGATTCCTGCCTAGGCTTTCTTTCAGTGTTCTTTATTATTTAAATAATAAAGGAATCTGTATTCATGCGTGGCTGATTACAGCTCCCTAAACTGATAAGATAATTTCATGAAAATATAGAGAATCGGGGATCTGCTTTTTCCCCAAATGCCAGGAAAAGTGGCATTTGAGAATCAAAACATCAACAGCAGTTCATTTGGCCATCTGCACTATTTTTAATAGGGCCCTAAGAGCAGTATTACTCTTGTGCAACAATATCATGGAGAAAGTGATATTATCAAAACTGATTTATCCAAAACTAAATGTAGATTTCGTGGCTGAGCTGGAGATTATGCCTACAACTTGGATTGGTTTCTACACTGACACAATTCCTGTAATAAATCTTTTCTTTAATATGGGATTTTAAGGATAGGTGGAGGTACAAGAATATTTATGAGTTCCTGATCCAACTAAATCAAGAGCAAAGGACCAGCCTGTTGACTGATGAATATAAAGGAAAGTTTTGCAGGAAGAGATATAGCCAAAAAATAAATTGCAGGCTAAATTGTCAAAAGTTGTGAAATAAGATACAAATTGACCTAAGTATTATTATAGGGTTTTTTTGTTCTGGGGCAAATAAATAAAGATTTATAACTGGCTTCTGAAATGATTCCATGAAAAAAACTTCATCTTTCCTATGAATACTTAATAAGATCTCTGAAAGGCATCAGGTGATGATTAGCAGATGCAATCCACTTTTCCATGACACCGTTTGAGATAATTTTTAGAATGGTTCACTATTCAATTCTTTTACTCTGTTAGCTTAAACATGTTTAAATTTGAATTTAAACAATGAACCTTCTTTCTCAGCATGCTTTTATACACACAATGTGTTTTTTCATAATGATGAACAGTCCTTTCTATTTTCCCCCTTGGAATCTACCATAGACACTTAATGATTGCAAATCTATTAAATTGCAAAACAAATGCAAGCTTTGTCCTTGCCAAAGAGTAAATTGAGTGTAGATGAGCTCTGCAAACTCATTTAAACAGGTGGTCTTGCAGCTGCCTTCCAAATGCAAGTCAATTATACACTTAGTCTAATTTAAATGAATAAACATTATCGTAGCATTCTTTAGATTTTCTCTCTTTTTCCCGTTCAGGCCTAAATACTGAAAGAAATATGAACATTACACTTAAGAAAGAGATATATGAACATGTCATATGAAAATATTCTGTTTAATTACTCTGCTGGAGAATTAATTTAAACCAATACACAATGTCTACATCAGAAGCAAAGTAAACTCAATTTCTGAGATTTATATTAAGGATGTTTGAGAGATTCAATCTTTGTGAATCTCAGTGAGCTAACCTTCTACAAAATATGTTTTGCACTAACTTTTTACTCTTGATGAATATTCTGGTTTAGTTCTCAGTGAAAAAACTGAGTTCTCTTAAAAATGCAAATGAAGGAGGCAGTAAAACATTTACTGTATAGGTACATACTTTGAAGGAAAATATGATGTGCATAGTATTTAAAAACAGATAATGGTACAAACCTTTACATAATTTGTGTCACAGCACCTACTGCAAATTTTGAGTTATTTTATGGGGATAGGTACTGTATATGGTTGTGCTACATTAGGGAATTTTATGAAGTAGGCATTTTGGTGATCTTGTGCATATATGACATAATTTATCTCTTTGAAGTTTAAAATTAAGTAGTGGGTGACAAAACAGATCAGTCTTTATACCGTTGCCATATGTGCAGCCATACAAATAGAATAGAAAAGTGTGCTTATGTAGTAGAATGATAAGTTCAGAAAATATTATTTATTATTTATTTTATTTTTATTTTATTTTGAATTTATATACCGCACCTTCTCCCGAGGGACTCAGGGCGGTGTACAGCCAGCTAAAAACATACAATACAAACATTAAAAACAATTAAAAGGATATATTAATTTGGCCCCAATTTAAAATGACAAACCAGTTAAAAATGTTTTTAAAAAATGTTATGTTAAGCCAGCCGGGCTTGCTGGAAAAAGAAAGTTTTAAGGGCACGGCGGAAGGCACCGAGGTCTTGAATTGTCCTTATCTCTGGGGGCAGCTGATTCCAGAGGGTAGGTATTAAATATATAAAGATATTCCTTTATATATTTATAAAAAGCCATGGTGGCGAAGTGGTTAGGATGAAGTATTGCAGGCTAATTCTGCTGATTGTCAGGAGTTCAATTCTGATTGGCTCAAGGTTGACTCAGCTTCCCATCCTTCCGAGGTTGGTAAAAGGAGGACTCAGATTGTCGGGGGCAATATATTGACTCTGTAAATCTCTTAGAGAGTTCTGTAAAGCACTATAAAGCAGTATATAAGTCTAATTGCTATTGTTATTGTTATTGGTATATACTGAGCACATGTTAATAGGATATTTAGACAGAACTGGTATGTTTCTCATCTGATTAAAGTGTCCTCAGCAGAGGAATAATCTCCCAGATGTCAAACAAAAACAAGAAAGTCCAGTTGCCTCCCAAAAAAGCACATTTGGGACAACCATGACCTGGATGACTGAGAATCTCCATAGATTCGGATTTGGAGATTTGGAGTACATCCTATCTGATGTACTCCAAAAACAGCACAAAAGGCCCAGAATTCAGTATCATTATGGTTCAAACACATCTGGTTGAAGGATGTTGGGAAAGTTTACAAATAGGAAGCTATTTGGACAAGGCTGCCTTGCCCTTCATATTAAGAAGACATGGAGTTTGTTAAGCCACATTTTATCAAATATCCTTGAGAACTAGGTACCCAAAGCTTAATTTCCCTCTGTAAATAGAAAAATAGAACTTCAAGGCCTATGATTATAACTGAAGTGCTTCCCCACTGCTTTGTTAAATTTTAATACCTTTAATATTTGCTCTACATCTCTATTATTTGTTTGGTTTCTATAAACACACAAAAGGGTATGGCTAATAATTGATGGCATGTCATTTTGGAAAATATGATGGGAAATAAGCTCTTGATTTTAAGGCTGAGGTTAATTGATCTTGTAATAGGATTGTGAGTGTTGTTATGGTAATAAGGTAGGTGCTGAGATTTAACATGTGGCTTTACACTATTTTTGTATACACACAAATATTTGCAAGACCTAATAATTGCCAAGTGAAAATTGACCTAATATTCAAGTAATTATTATTTCTACAGAAGGCTATACTTAACAACATTATTTTTTTCATATTCTACAAAAGAGTGAATATTGTATGTTTTAAAAAATTAAATGGGCAATATCTATCTTGTATATATTACATTAAGGTATTCTTCCTGAAAAAAATCCTAGATCTATTCTTATATGATGTTAAGTAATGTTTTATGAAATATTTTCAATCATGCAGCAGTTGCCATTATTTCTTCAAACTGAATCTGAGCTTCAAGTGTGACTAGAAATATAATAATTTCTAAATACTAAATATTGTAGAATACCAATATTCTATTATGGGTGCCTTTTAATTTACAGATTTCAGACATAATTTGCTCTACCAATACATCTTCCATTAAAGCCAGAAAGGTATATCCAGACAATTGTTGCCTAAGGAGATTACAAAATATTATTGTGATATTAAGGCTTATTTGGAAAAGATGAATTGAATTTAATAAACTATTGAAAATTGAGGATTATTTTTAACTGATTTATTCAGAGTGTAGTTTTCTGTGGGAAATATTCTTGGCAATTCAATTCAATTCGAACTGAAATTGAATTGAGAATTAAATACTTTTGTCTAATTGGCATCTCCTTATTGATGATGTACACATTAGAAAGATGAATAAACCAAATGATCTGTTTTGTCCTATATATTTTAAGTTAAAATGGAATTTAAGCTGTTTGTTCTTCTGTTAGGCATCAACAAGGAGTGTTCAAGTTGAGGATTTCAATATACAGGTACTTAATTTTCTATTTTCTTTCTTTTTTTAGAACAACTAAAATAATTTCTTTTTTTTCAACAGTCTCTTTATGATGTCATTAATATACTGCCTTCATTCCAGTTTTTCTAAAGATTAGGAAACTACAAGTGTTGTATGTATGGGCGTTTATGGATATGCAAAACAGCATCTGCAGGGTGGATCAAAAAATTCACTATGGCAATTGAGGCAGCAAATCAAAGGCCTACCCCATAGTATGGTGCAGATACAAAAGAAATGGGTCTTCAGTCATGCTGCTGCAATTGCTATATTGACTTTTTCATTTGCTCCCCATAGCTGCCATTGAATATACAGTACATATTCTGAAGAGGTTTCTGCTGTTTTGTACCATTGGAAGAATAATGGCAACTAGGTGTTGCAACCTGTGTATTAAACAGTCTTAAGATCAATCAGAATAGAGCTGGAAGGGATCTGGGGGGGTCTTCTAGTCCAATCCCCTGCTCAAGCAGACCAGCCTATACCATTTCAGACAAGTGACTGTCCAATCTCTTCTTAAAAACCTCCAATGATGAAGTACCCACAACTTCTGACGGCAAGCTGTTCCACTGGTTAATTGTCCTCATTGTCAGAAAGTTTCTCCTTAATTCCAGGTTGCTTCTTTCCTTGATTAGTTTCCATCCATTGTTTCTTGTCCTGCCCTCTGATGCTTTGAAAAATAAGTTGACCCCCCTCCTCTTTGTGGCAATCTCTCAAGTACTGGAATACTGCTATCATGTCCCCCCAGTCCTTCTTTTCTCTAGACTAGCCAAACCCAAATCCTACAACCGTTGTTCATATGTTTTTGTTTCCCATCCTTTAATCATCTTAGTTGCTCTTCTCTGCACTTTTTCCAAACTCTCAACACCTTTTTTGTAATGTGGTGACCAAAACTGGATGCAGTTTTCCAGATGTGGCCTTTCTAAGGCTTTATAAAACAGTACTAATACGTTACATGATTTTGATTGCACTTTTGATTGTTAAATGAGCTAAAAAAATACTATGGCAGAACATGTCTTCCCTGAGAAACTCACTTATTATAATGGGCTAATTTACAGGGTTTTGTTTTGGTTTTTTTTGATAATACTATCATATTTGATCTTCCCCTGAAGAAGCATCTATGCAAAGATGTCCAGATAATAAAGCCTTTCATGGCATTTGCCCTGCCTGTCTCTGGTAGTTTTTTACCCATCCTGTAGAATAGAATAGAATAGAATTCTTTATTGGTCAAGTGTGATTGGACACACAAGGAATTTGTCTTGGTACATATGGTCTCAGTGTACATAAAAGAAAAGATACATTCATCAAGAATCATAAGGTACAACACTTAATGATAGTCATATGGTACAAATAAACAATCAAATCATATTAGGAAACAGTCAATATAAATTGTAAGGATACAAGCAACAAGGTTACAGTCATACAGTCATAAGTGGGAGAGATGGGTGATAGGAATGAAGAGAGATTAATAGTAGTGCAGATTTAGTAAATAGTTTGACAGTGTTGAGGGAATTATTTGTTTAGCAGAGTCATGGCGTTCGGGAAAAAAATGTTCTTGTGTCTAGTTGTTCTGCTGTGCAGTGCTCTATAGCGTTGTTTTGAGGGTAGGAGTTGAAACAGTTTATGTCCAGGATGTGAGGGGTTTGTAAATATTTTTATAGCTCTCTTTTTGACTCGTGCAGTATACAGGTCCTCAATGGAAGGCAGGTTGGTAGTAATTATTTTTTCTGCAGTTCTAATTATCCTCTGAAGTCTGTGTCTGTCTTTTTGGGTTGCAGAACCAAACCAGACAGTTATAGAGGTGCAGATGACAGACTCAATAATTCCTCTGTAGAACTGTATCAGCAGCTCCTTAGGCAGTTGATGCAGAAAGAATATTCTTTGTTGTGCTTTTTTGATGAAGTTTTTGATGTTAGGTGTCCATTTTAGATTTTGAGATATGGTGGAACCTAGAAATTTGAAGGTCTCTACTGTTGACACTGTGTTGTCTAGAATTGTAAGAGGTGGTAGTATGGGAGGGTTTCTCCTAAAGTCTACCACCATTTCTACGGTTTTGAGTGTGTTCATTTCCAGATTGTTCTGGTCGCACCACGAGGCTGTAAGACTGGCAGAGTTGGTACACTCCAGATCCCATTGATCAAACTGTAGTCTGAGGAAAGCCAGAAATCATACCTTCTTTTTTCCCCCTGGAACAACATCTGAAGAGACCTGTATGGCCCTCACATTGGCCTTGTTTAAACTGTCTCAAAAACATGGCTGTTTCCCAGGGGTTTTGGCTAGGTAGGTGATGGACGTCTTATGGGACTGTATATTTTAGGTTGAAGTTTTATTGCATTTCCCTCTATGTGTTGCTCTTTTTTTCCCAGTTGCATTTGGTAACTGTTTTTTATAGTGTTAGGCAGCTCATAGTTGTGGAGTCAAGTGACTTTATAAATCTGATGGAAAAAAAAAGAAGAAGAGGGGTGAGCACAAAGTGGAACTTTTGGGATTACACCAGCCATCCCCAACATGGCAATCTTGGGTTATATTGGGACTATAATTCTAAAACGACATGTCTTTGGGATTGTAAATCAAGTCCCCTATCAATTTGAGAGCATCTCCTTGGGGGATATATGCTATAACCTTTGAATGTATTCTTTGGTTTATAAAAAAAGATAGAGTGTTGTGCTGATTACCTCGGCATAGATATTTGAAGATTAAATACACTCAAATCCTAGCTCAACACTGCTATTTACTTTCAGTGCCTCTGAGAAAAGGATTGTTCTGATTCATGTTTAGTAGCTGGGCTTTATACAGTTTTTCAGTTTTGTCCTTTGAAATCTTATAGATAGTTGATCTGTTAAACCTCTCACACAAGAGAAAGAAAAGCCAGCAGCATCTGAATGACTGAAGTACAAAACAGAGGTGATGAAATGCTAAATTAAGGCAAAATTCACAAGCGTTGCAAACATGCACATGGCTGCTTGTTAAGCCACATGGGAACCTACTTTCCAGGTTTTTGAAAAAGGCAATAATAATTTCTCGTTTGTTTCCTTCAACACAACAGAGTAGAGGCTTTTAAATTAACCTGAGTGTTTATGTCTGATTTCTTGCCCCAATCTAACCCACATTACAGCCCCCAAGATTCTATTTGTGTCAGATTTGCATGGCCATCTGGTTCACAATATGCTTTCTTGATTTTAAATGTTTGGTTTATGGCATAGTCTGATATTTTCTGCAGGAAGCTGCTGAGGCAACAAAGAATGATCAAAATACATATTATGCTACTTCTACCATACTTCCATTTGATACCATCACAAAACCCCTATAAAATCCTTTGTTTTTCTATCTCTGTGAGGGAAGTGGCCAGTTTAGAAATGTGAAAAACAAATAAATAAACCAGTAAGTAAATGTAAGTAAATCAAGCATTGAGTGTTTTATTTGAGATCATAGACACGGTATAAAGATCTGGTCAGCCCTGGAGGTCATCTTTTTCTTTGGATCTTCAGGGCTGCCACGCTTACTGCTGTGGGAAACTGGGAGGGGGGTTTGCATGGAGTTGTAGAGATATCTAGCCATAATAACATTCTTTTCTCTAGGAGTCAAGGACATACTGCTTGCACCTGGAGTGGCGTGCCTGGGAGGCAACTCCAGTTGGGATGGTGTATTGATTGGACCATGTAATGGACATGTGGGTGCAGGGGAAGGGACTTGGACTTTCTTTTGGGTGGGGAAAACCTGGAAGCTTTCGGATTTGGATTTTCCCAGATGTGCCAATATGACATCTCTAATAAAATGGAACTTTGAGGAACTTCTAGCCTTGGAGTCTTTTTTCATTGGGGGTGTTACTTGGAGTCTTGACAAATCTCCTTTGAATTCTGAATAACTATTTTAATGTAAGAGAGCCTATGTGAAGATGCCAAGAGTTGACTCTACCACCTCTATGAAATCCTGTGCATTGCAAATCAGTTATACCCCTTCAGAAGAGAAATTATATATGTGTGTATGGAACCTTGGAGGTCTTGTAATCCAACCCTCTGCTCAAGCAGGAGACCCTCTACCATTCCAGATAAGTGGCTGTCCAGTATCTTCTTAAAGGCCTCCACTGATGGAGGACCCATATGCAGATATCCCTGCAGATGTTTCAAGGAACATGTCTTTATTCCCCTTTCTGTACTCCTTACAGGATAAGTCCATAAATCTCCAAGTATGCAGCCAACCCTAACATCAACTTCTCTTAAAAAAAGAGGTCAGACTTTAATTTCAAGAAAAATGCTTGATTTAAGAATCCAGGAAGAAGATACTCCATGATGTGTGTTTGTTTATTCTTGCCAAGCACAGAGATGCCTGCCACTTCAATATAAATGCATTGCAAAAGATCTCACATTTCCCTTGGCTTTCAATTCCCTTGGTAGAATTCATCCTGTCACTTAGGTTCTTGCTAGGGGTAAAATAATCATCAAAGTTCTCTGTTATTCTTCCAGTTCAGGTAAAATGAACTGACTGATTTTGCTTTGTTTCTCTTCCTAGGGGAAAATAAGCAGAGCAAATCTTTATTTCTATGATTCTAAACCTGTGGGCTATATAACCTTAACTGAGGTTGCTAGTGAAATGGATTAGATTATCATAAACTCCTATGGAATGGCATAAAACTGCCCTGAGTGTTAAGCTGTTAGGTTTTATAACCCTCACACTGCATTGGGAAGTGTGTTTTCTTGCAGTCCTGGGAGCCTACAATAATGTCATTTCCATACTTCGTTTGAAATTCTGTTTTTCTTGGTACCTCTGACTTGGGACTGTAAGGCTGCTTTCTCCTGCCTGAGTCTGCTAAACAAGGGTTTTTAGTTGGCATGACATGGTTGCCCTGTGTGGTCTTGAACTCTGTGCCCCCCTTTCTTTTCTATCATCCATGTAGAAATACAAGAATGGAAAACGAACTATTGTGCAGTGCCTGTGTAGGTTTTAAAAAAAAATCCGAATGAACACATGCAGTGACTCTGCATTTGAAGGAGTTTAAAAGCTGAACTATCTCTTTTTCAGCTTATCGCAGAAGCCCATAAGAGTCCTTGTTCGCTGTTTCCTCCAGAAAAAGGAAAGTAGAGTTGTCAAGAAATTGCCAAAAGAAGGAGAATCTTTCACAATTTAAAATCTCAGAATCTCTCTTAACTTCAGACAAATCCTGTGTGGCTTCAGAACTAAACCAGCTGTCAGAAGAAAGAAAAAAAAGTCAGTAGCAAAGGAGAAATGAAAAATCAGAGTAAATGTTTAGATTTTTTGAAAGAGGTACAGTTTTTGTTCTCCTTTTTCATATCTCATACATATAATCCAGTGATGAAATTCAATTTTTTACTATCTGGGGGCGTGGCTTGGTAGGCGTGGCATGGCTTGATGGGTGTGGCTTGGTGGGTATGGCAGGGGAAGGATACTGCAATATTGTTCCCCCACTCCTGGTGGAACGATATTGCAAAATCTCCATTCCCACCCCACTCTGGGACCAGCCAGTTCAGAACTACTCAAAATTTCCACTACTGGTTCTCCAGAACCTATCAGAACCTTCTGGATTTCATCCCTGATATAATCCTTTAAGGACAAACATATTTAGTTCTTAATGTTGGAAGGGAAGACTAATCTTTTGAGCTGTTTTTTTTTTTAAAATTTAATTCAAAGGAATATTGAAAATAAATTATGTAAAGAGATGTGGGACTGATATCTGTTAGTCTGTCTGCCATTAGGAAAACTTTAAAAAAGGAGGTAGATGGCTGACAAAAGTAAGGTCAAACTTGAAAATAGGCCATATTAGACTTGGTGGAGAGAGAAAAGCATTGCAGAAAATAAATCTCCAGTGAATCCCATTGGGAGAGAATAGAGAGTAATGCCTTGGATGTCTTGCAATTGTTCCATTCTAAGCCCCTCTCCATCCAGATGGGAACTTACAGGGCTCACCCTCTGCTTCCCGGTGCACAGATACCCATTGATGCCACACATATACATAACATGTGATATTACTAGTCAGAAGAAATACAGGTATCACCTGTGCCCACTCCTTAATCACCATAATCATAAGTTTATTTGTCAAGCATATATAAGATAACAGGTAAAAGTATAAACATAACTTGAATACATAAAAAGAGTAAGTAAAAAAGAATATTAGGACAGGGACGGTAGGCACGCTGGTGCACCTTGGTAAACAAATTGGAAAGAATGCCAGATGCTTTGTTCTGCCTGTTTGCCTTCCTTGTTTAATTCTTACAGAGGAGAATTCCAATCAGCAGCGCTTTTCAGGGGCAGCCAAAAGGAGAGAGGCACACGAAAGTCTCTCTCGATGAAAGCAGGTTCATGGCATTGTGATACTAGTCCTGCCCTTTTCCTGTGGGCATTGTGATATCGGATGCACAACGGAACAGAGGAGCAGAGCTTGCAGGGTGACCCTGTGACCCCGACTTCATTTTTTTTTTCTGACAAAAACAGCAAGATCCCGAAGGCACCACTGACTACAACACAACTGAACTGTTGAATGGCTAAACACTGAGAGACTTACATTTTACAAGCTTCTCTCAGGCTGTGTCTCTCTCTCCATTTACAGTGCGTATAGCTCACACATACAAGGATTTAGGAACTGGTCCATTTGTGGATCTTGCCTTTTTCCCATTCCATTAAAGTGTTTGCATTGTAGTCAAGCCAACAGGTAAAAAACTGAATACAGGGAGCAGATTCTTTCTACAATAATACTAATATTAGACACCAAAGGATTCTGGCAGGTTAGTGTAGTGCAGTTGGGAGACAAGCAGGATGCCTTTGTTAATTCCATCCATGACCCCAGCATTTTAGTATAAACAGGGAATAAAGTTGGTACTACAAAAGACCTAAAGAAAACCTTGACCACTCCTCCTTTCTTACAGATGAGGATCAGCAGAGCATATTCAAGGAAAGGAGATGAGTGGTGCCGAGCACATTCATTCGTAAAGCTAGCACACTCATTCTTTTTATTTTACCTTGATAAACTCAGAAATGGGGGAGGGAGATGGAGGGAAGGGGGAGAAAGTCAAGCATTTAGGAGGAGAGTTAGAGGGGAATAGTCTTCATTAAAAGACACCTAAGAATAAACCTGACATGAGGCAGAAGCTGGAATCTTATATATAACCTATTATTATACTTCAATAATACCAGTGGTGGGTTCCTCCCGGTTCGGCCCGGTTCTGCCGAGCCGGTAGCAGTGACGATATGACATCACCGAACCGGTTCTGCCCCCCACACCCTCCGCACCCTGCACCCCCACCCACCCCCCACGTTATTCTTACCTTTTATTTGGTCCCACCCCCAATCTATTGCTGCCTCCTGAGTCCCAGCTGATGGCTAGAGGGAAAAAAAACTGTTTAAACTCTTGCTGAGGGGCTTCAATGGGCCGCCCTACAGCTGATCAGTGTTAAAAGAAAACAAATGGGTAGACTGGTGCCTGTGAAAATAAATGGGTAGACCAGTGCCTGCAAAATACATGAGTAGATCAGTACCTGCAAAAATAAATGGGTAGACCAGTGCCTGCAAAAATAAATGGGTAAATCGGTACAGCTCTGCAAGCAGTTAAAAGCCTGGTAGACCAATACCTCTGCTAAATCCTAAATAATTGTCACATGACCATCAAGCCATGCCCACAAAATAAGCCACGCCCACAGAACCGGTAGCAAAAATTTTTAGAACCTACCCCTGAATAATACCTATCAAAAATAGTTTTGCAGTACATAATAAAGAAGCACAGCTCTATCCAAATCCCCTTGATATCATATATCCTATCTACCATATACAGTACCCTCTCTATCCATAGCTCATTTAGGAGAACTGTAGAGTGGGACACTATGCCTGAGTTTCTCCTTTACTTGTCAGCCTTTCTATTTCAAGGGGAAAAAAACTTATTTGAGGCATTTAAAGCTTGACCCCAGCAAGTGCGACCATCAAAATTATAGGACCTGAACTAAACCCCTCTGTTATGGTTTTTTAAACTGAAACAGCCTGAAGAGTTGGTTTTACAGAAACAAACTTCATCTAATCTGCTGAATCCAGAATCAGGTAAATAGAAATATACCAAGTTTGATCTGGTTTGAGTTCCAGCTCCAGCTGATTTTTTTTTGGACATGCATAAGCTGTTTAGTACCCTATAAAGCTAATGTTTGATGAAAGAAGAGGTTCATAGCTTTATCAAAAAAAACCCCAAACAAAACAAAAACAAAAAACAAAAAACAAGTACACTGATGGCATTTGCACTGAAATATTACAGTAATTAGATACAGCTGTTACAATACTTATAAGCCTTGCCAGGAAATTTGGAAGACAACTTCATAATCCACTGACAGGAAAAGTTAAGTGGTCATATCAATACTGGAGAAAGATGACCCAACTGCTTATGTAAACTATTGCATAATTGCCCTACAAGGCAAGCAAGATGCTACTGAAATCACTCACTGGACACTAAAATTATACCTTGAACAATAACAGCCTGAAGTACAAGCAGGATTCAGGAAAGTATGAAAAACAAGAGGCTTCATAGCAAATACAGGATGGATCCTTGAAGACCAAATATCAAAAAGATATCCACATTTCATTTATTGCCTATAGCAAGGCTTTGGATTGCTTAAATCATGAAAAACTCTGAGCCACATGAAGAACTATGGCATACCAGAACATCTGATAATTCTTTATATATTAATCAAGAAGTTACAATCCCTGGAAATGGAGAAATGAATGGTTTAAAATTCTCAAAGGTGTATGAGAAGGCTGCATAAATCGACAGAGAAGCAGGTCTGTGGGAAGAAAACTGATAGGTGAAAATTGGTGGAATGTTTGTGAACAACTTTTGCCATACTGATGATATTGTATTACTATCTAAAACCAATGAAGCCTCTGTTGATGAAGAATTGGAACATAATCTTAAATCGACCCATGGCTAAAAGTGAAGGCAACAAAGATTCTAACAATTGGAAACATCAATTATTGACCACTTGATGAAGAAGAAATAGAAATTGATGATAACTTCAATTTGCTTGGATCACTAATCAATACTGAAAATACAAGCAAGCAAGAAACTAAACAATGAATCAATCTTGAGAAACAGCTATAAAGTAGTTAGACAAGCTCTTTATGTGCAAAGACTGAAGTATACAAAGACTCCACTTCTTCAGACCATGGTATTATCAACAACGTAATACAAATGTGAAAGATGAACAATGAAACAACAAGATAGAAAGAAAATAAATACTTTTGAATTATGGTGCTTCTAAAGGATATGAATATGAGTCACAAATCTGAGGTGAGCAGCTACACATATTGAACAAACAAATAAACAAGGATACTGCAGGTATTATGGATTGCCTGACAAACAAATTAATTAGTATTAGGCAAATCAAGCCTAAATTTTCAGCTTTAGAAGCAGAAATGAAAGCCCTTGAGTTTTAGCCCTATCTTGCCAAGAGAAAAATCATTACAGAAAGA
Source organism: Arizona elegans (assembly GCA_022577455.1). NCBI lineage: Eukaryota > Metazoa > Chordata > Lepidosauria > Squamata > Colubridae > Arizona > Arizona elegans. The sequence continues at coordinate 267,309,354 of JAKOOJ010000001.1, forward strand.
GATCATGCTTGACAAGGCTGAAGGAAATCAGCAAAAAGGAGACAGAAGTCATGAAGAATGCCTGTCTAGCAACAATTAGCTGCTTGGTTGAAGACTGAACTGAATTCAAGACAACAATCCACAGGGTTGCCATGAGTCAATACTAACTTAACAGCAACTTATAAGAGAATTGATACAGTGGGAGGGTCCAGCTCATGTTTGTTCAGATGTCTGTGCCATCTATGATGATGAACATAATGAAGGACCAACTGTGTCTAACTAAACCCAAATGTAAAACTATTATTAGACTTCAAATGATTTTAGTACAGAAATAATCTACCAAGAAAAGAAACCCGAAAAAGAACAATTTTCTGTACTAAAATGTTGATAGTTAGGAACATAATGTTCGGTCACCATTGTTTCAATTTTCATGCTTTTTTTCTACACACTCCATGGGATCAGCCAATATAAAACAATACTTGCTCTGAATGGTTTATTTCAATGGCAAACTGTTAGCAGTGTGGAGCAAATCAATGCATAGTTTTGCTTTGTTGTATTTTATTCTTTTTGAAAGCCATGGTTTGAGATCTTCTATTGGCGTTTGGGATAATTGTGTCATATTTTGAAATGTATGCTTTCAGTCTCAGTTTTACCTTTATCCTAATTATCTTCTGTTTTTGCTTCTTTCTGAAATCACACAGAATGCTTTAAGTTTTGCTATCTAGTTAGGTGGAAACCATCATTTGTGAAAAGAAAATAATAGAAGTTTGCCAATCACTATTGTTATTCACATTCTTGTTTGCATTAGAGGTAAGTGGATGTTTGCTAGATTTTTTTTTTTTTGCATTTGTATTATAATTTAGAAAAGAATTGAACAAAGTGATGTCTGAAAGAGTTGGATGAAATAATTATGCCTGCACAGCCTCATATGGAAAATCTCCCATTCGGACTTCCGGCGGTGATCTCAGCGCGTTAGGGATGAAAGGGGCGAAGCTCTGCTCCTGAGTCCCTAACAATCCTGCATCTGGAGCCGAAATAGGCGCTATTGATCTCGCAGTGATCAATAGTTTAAAGGGGAACATCTTAGGACCTCGGAGGAGATCGTAACTTCTCCGAAGGTACAAGATAAAGCCGTTAATCCAGAGTGAGGAAAAATCAGCTTTACGGGGCTGGCCGGAGGCGCTGATAACTGTATAAGAGGGAAGCGAAGATTGAAAACTAAAAGAGGTCATCAACAGAAGACCATTATCGGGCTTCCGGTTTGCTGCTGGCCGCCGCCAGACGTTCCTTTGGGATCGTCTGCTTCCATTGCCTGTTAGAGCCGCCTTCACAGCGGAATGGTGGCTCGAAAAAACTCAGTTTCCAAGAGGAAACGGAGATAGAGCCGGCAGGGGTGGGTAGAACTCTCTGCAGAGTCCCAAAAGTTTTTTTTTTACTTTTGGGACGGAGCGGATGAGAAGCCCCATATCCCCTACCGCTGCTCCGGGCTTTGGGAGACCTCTGCTAATGCAGAGCCAGGCGTCAAGAGCAAGCCTGCGAATTTAACAGCATAATCAAAGAAAAGACGAGCTGGACCCTTAATACTGAACCGCAAGTATTTTACCCTTCAAAAAACTATTTAAGAGAAAAGAGGAGAGGAAAGAGGGAAAAAGAGCCTTTTAAAATGGCGTCTGCCGTGGCTGGAGAAGGGCTGAAAGGGAAAGTCCTTCCGTTTCTTATTACTACAATGTAGCGGAATAAATATCACTGGCTACATTTGTAGATAAAACCTCGCTCCTGTGCTGTTGATTGAAAAGAAGTTTTCTTTCTTTTTTTTTTTTAAGGGAAAGTCCTTGCGTTTTCTATTTCTTCTCTCTTTTTTGCTAAATCTTGTCTGTGTGGGAAATGGCATCGGGACTTACACAGCTGGACAAACGGGGGGGGGAACTTCCCCCCTTAAGAAACTGCACCAACAAATTCTAACTCTCCAGTGTCAGAAACCTGATTTTAATATATTAGAATTTCTCCTTGAAGAGATTGTAAGAAGGGATGAGATTGTGAACCAGCAACTTGAAAAATTTAAGCAGGAAATTAAAGAAATTGGTGAATTGGTGAAATCAAAGTTTGACTTTTTGAATCAAAATATTTTAAAATCTGCTAATGGTTTATCAGACTTTCTGATTCGGGTGGATGCAAAGACTAAATTATTAGAGTCTAAAATGAAGGAAATTGAGGAGAATTTGGATGATATGACTCAAAAAATTAAAAAGGACTTGATAAACACTCAGGATAATAACTCAGAAGACAAATCTAAAATGGAGACTGACCAAAAGATTGGTAATGAAGAAAATGTACAACAGAGGATTGAAAGAGAAGTTTTAATGATTCAATATAATTTTACAGAATATGCAATTAGACTGAGAGGTTTGCAGGAAAATAATAGAGATGATCTAAGGAAAATATCTTCTGAAATTCTGGCTGGGATTTTAAAGGTTCAACCTGATGAAGTGTATTGCAGGATTGATAGAATTTACAGAATAAACTCCTGGTTGGCAAAGCAAAGGCAATTGCCTAGAGACGTGGTGATCTATTTTACAGATAAAGAAATTAGGAATAATATTGTGCAGAACTCTTTTAATTCCACTTTGCAATTCCATGGAAGAAAGATTTGGATTTTTAAGGAGCTCCCGCCCAAGATGTTAATGGAGAGGAAGAAATTTGGCTTTCTAGTGACTGAATTAAAAAAAAGAAATATCCTATTCAGGTGGGACACCCCAGTTGGTTTAATATTGAGATATCAAGGAGTAAGATATCAATTGCACACTGTTGAAAAAGCGGAAGATTTTTATCAAAAAATTTTAAAAATGAATTTAACACCTTTAGGCATAATACAGGATAAGCAAAAGGAGTTGGAAACAAAAGGAAAATATCAAATTACAGAGACTGTTGCAGATAAATTGTCTTTGGATCCCCTGGATACCCCAGCTGGTCTGTCTATAAACAAGAGAGTAGTGTCATCCGACACCAAGCTGATGAACCATCAAGTCACAGACAAGTGCGCAAATCAATCAGTTGACATACAAGTGACGGAGAAGAAAGATGAGATGATAAAACTAACCCAACAAGAACAACCCATAAAGCAGAATGAAAATCAACCAGCAGACACACAATTGGTAGGCAAGAAACGAGGATGGAAATTCAACCCGCAAAAGAAAAAGAAAAGAAATAGATCTCATAGAAACAGCAATTTCTAAACCATGCAACAGTGAAGCCAGGGACTTTAAAAAACGAATGAATATTTGAAAAGATAGTGGAGGCGAACAATTGTTTGATACTATCCTGAGGATTGTGGCAGATCTCTGCAATGCCGTGATTTTGGGATGTGAAAAGAGCCTCACTTTGTTGGATTTGAATCATCTATTCTGGAATTTTTTTTTTTTTTTTTGGTAAATATATTATAATTATTTTGAGTTATAAGGCAGGAGAGTTACGCCGGGGCATGCAGAAGATCTGGATGTTACTCAGTAGGATGATGGGAATTAACAATCCTGATGAATACCACAACTATAACCATATGGATATAATCATAATTATAATGTCACTCGGGTGGTTGTTTTTACTTTTATACAGATGCGAGGATATCTACTACTGATGGGGGCAGAAGACGATTGAAGATTTTGAACAAACTGTTGCACCAGCATGTTATTTTACCCTATTATGGGTGATGGATTTAACAATCCAGTGGAAAGACATCACAGAAGATATTATATGGATTATAAATTTAAAGTTATTGTCTTTTTTCTTTTTACAAAATGGAATGCATATATAGATATGTGTATATCTTAGTAATGTGGGCAGTGGATTATATTTAGAATTGTATTGCATGATTTTGTAGGAACTGAAGGGTTGAAATAGGTTAGTTTACTGATTGATTAGTTTAAGAAAAAGGATCTTTAAGTCATATATTTAGGGGAGTGGAGGATTTCACAATCCAGTGGAAGACACCAAAGAAGATATTACATGGATTATAAATTTAAAGTTATTGTCTTTTTTTTTTTTTTTATAAAATGGGATGCATATATAGATATGTGTATATCTTAGTAAGGGCAGTGGATTATATTTAGAACTGTATTGTATGATTTTAAGTCATATATTTAGAGGAGTGGAGGAATTGGACAGAATTGAATAAATGTTAAATTTGGATGTAGGGAGAAGGCCGCTTTAAAATGTTATATTAATATATATAAAAGATTAAAGGTTAAATTGTAATAATACACTATAAGTTTAGGGGAGGAGAAAAAGGGCAGATTATTGTAAAAATGGGAGTTATAAGATTAATATGCTAAGGGTCAGTATTCCGAGAAGGGACTAAGGGAAAGGAAAGATATTATGTATGTAACTAGTTATGAAATAGCCTATTGTTGTGAAGAAGTCACAGGGGGGGTTGGGTGGTAAGGGCGGGTTAGGGATGAGGGGGGGGGGGAAAGGGGGAAAACTTGTATTTGAAAACTTTTTCAATAAAAAAAAAACAAAAAAAAAAACAAAAACAGAAGACCATTATCTAGAAAAACCCAAAAAACTACCTGATAGTAAGAAGCAGCGCTGGTGGAAGAGAAACCCGAAAAAAGAAAGAGGATAAGTGGCGACGGAAGATAGATCGGAATGGAGCCATTTTGAAAGCAAAGTGACAGCGCAAAAATCTGAACAGCTGAGTGTACAGTGAGAGCGGAAGAGCGGAAGAAGGTAATTCCTATGAATACTGCGATGAGAATAGTGAATAATTTAAAAAGACTTGGATATTATTATTAGATCTTATAAGTGTGGACTGGATTGAGTGGAGAGAATTGGATAAAAAACAAAACAAGAATGGACCGTGCAGCATCGGAGTGAGCGGAGAGAGTATGTGCAGCGTGGAGTGCCGGAGATCGGAGGAGAGGAAAGGAACTTGGACTGACCTTTACAAACTGATCGTATTGGATTTTACTGACGCGGAGTTGCCAGAGTGGATTGAACTAGATAACTCGAGAAAGAAATAGCTTGTGGGAGAGTACGGAGAGAGTTGGGATGAACTCTGGTAAAATTGACTGGAGTGGACTTATACAAACTATCTTTTAGTGATACTTCTTGTGAAGATTAGGATACAAAACTGATACAAAGTGTGAGAGACTTTGACTATTTGACTACCAGAGACTGAACTGTTTGGATTGAACAATTTAAATATTGACTAATAGCTGATGAACCAGACGATAAGGACTTAAATAGAGGATATAAGATATTGAACATTACACCCTTGGGACCGGACGTGGATTCTAATAATAGGAACACAGAGGACTATAGATTAAATTGGATGGTGGAATAATCAAAGTGAACAGGGTGATCCAGACCTTTGGAACTGTATTTGGTTGGAAGAAAGATACGTTTACATAACACCAAGAAAGATAAAAGACTATAGTTAATGGACAATATATATATGCTTGGTTCGATTTAAGTTTATTATACTATATATTATACTATATATCATAAAATACTAGACCCGGAAAATAACCTTTAATAACTTATTAGTTTTTCTCTTAAGAAGTTTGTCTAATTCATCTATTCGAAGTTAATCAAACAATTATGGCATATCATCTTTAATTATATTTAATCAATTTATCCATATATAGTAAATTAATTTAAATAATCAGATAGAACTATAATAATTAAACTGATATTGATTCTATTTTAGAACTATTATAATAAAATACATTTTATTCCGTAAGTAATTGAAGAATAAGGTAATTAATGAATAGTTAGAAGCCTACATTTTCCCCGTTGTTTCCCCCTTTTCTTGCTCCCCCCTTGCTTTCCTTTTTGTTCTTTTCCCAATATCGTATTATTAATTAGAAATATTCTGAAAAAACCTTGTAAAAATAATCCTACATCCAGGTTATAAACATTATATGAGAGAATTTTATGAAATTGTGGGCAAAAATAATAAGCATAATAGATATGGCAACCTCAAGCATATCAACTACTGTTAAATCAACCAAGAAAATATCTCCAACTCAAACACTATTGGTGGCTTCCCCGGTTCAGCAGAAGACAGGGGAAACAACAGATAAAGAAAAGACTACCATAGGTATCCAAAACATCCAAGCTGCCCTTGCAATGATCCAGGAGGGAATGAAAAGAATGGAAGATAAGATGACCCTCAACCATGATGAAACTAAAAGGAACCATGAACAAATGCGATTGGATGTAGGGGAAATCAAAGAAATGACAGGGATTACACAAAGAGTCACAAGAAACACAACGAAACTTAAAAAAACAGACAAATAAACAACAGCAGGAATGGAAGAAGAACTAAAACTCATTTCTATAAATATAAATGGTCTAAACTCACCAAGCAAAAGACATCAGACATTCACTAAACTCCAAAAATTAGGAGCAGATATAATCACATTACAAGAGGTACACATAAAAAAACAACAGAAAAAATTACTCGAAAATAAAAAATTAGGAGTAATGTACACATCCTTAGGCGACTGTAAAAAAAGGGGAGTGGTAATATATGTTAGAGACCATGTAAGAACAAAGCCAATATATATGGACAAAGAGGGTCGAGTTTTAATAATAGAAATAAAACTGGAAACAAAAATAATACTGTTAGTAGCCATTTACGCTCCAAATGGAAACCAAATAGATTTCTATAAAAAATTACACAATAAATTAAAAGAGCTGGATTATGAAAATATCTGCATCGTCGGAGATTTTAATGCAATTGTCAACACATGAGAAGACTACTATAGTAACAGGAAGAATAAGATCAAAAGGAAGACACTGCCACAAACATTCAAGGATTTGATACAAGAAATGAGAACATGAGTCATGAGTACATGACACTTGGCGAGAATTAAATACTAAAACCAAACAGTATACATACTTTTCTGGCCCACATCAATCGTGGTCAAGATTGGATATGGCTTGGATGACACCCCAACTAAGTAAAGAAACACACGACGTAGAAATTATGCCTAATATATGGGCCGACCACAATCCCATTAAAATAATTTGGAAAGGCTCCCGAAAACAAAAAAGATGGAAAATGGACACAAGTATTATAAAGGAAAAAGATATCTACAAATGATAGAAAAGGAGATCAAGATATTTTTTTCAAATTAACACAAAGGACCAAACGTTACAAAATTTATGGGACACGGTGAAAGCTTATATTAGGGGCTTAACCATTGCATACGTGGCAAAAAGAAAAAAAGAGAAACAAAGAATCAGGAACGACTTATTGGAAGAAATCAGGATAGAGGAAACTAAATTACAACAGCACCCTAATAACAAGATAGCACAGCAAAAACTTATTTTGGCTAAACACAAATTGAATTTGACTACAAAAGTTGATTTGGCACAAAAAATAAAAATGGCAAAACAGACCAATTTTGAACATGCAAACAAAACTGGACGCTGTTTAGCTCATAAATTAAAAAAACAAACAGATAAAAGAATTATACACCAACTCCAGGACGAATCAGGAACTTTACTCCACACACACTTAGATAAGAAAAACATAGTCAAAACATTCTTTCAAAACCTCTATCGACAGGAAGATGTCCCGGAAGACCAAATTCGAAAATATCTTAGTAAAGTGAATATTACACAATTCGAAGAAGAGCATAGAGAGACCCTGAACCGCCCCATAACAATGATCGAATTGACTGAAGCTCGCAAAAAACAAAAGAACAATAAAACCCCAGGACCAGATGGAATTCCTACTGAATTTTATAAACACTCCCAACAAGAAATAGATGAAATATTGCTACAAGTCTTCAACGCAGCGTTATTGACAGCTGAAATTCCAAAATCATGGACAGAAACCTTTATTACGTTAATACACAAAGAAGACTTAGATCCGACCCAAGTTAGAAACTACAGACCCATTTCATTACTCAATGTGGATTACAAACTATTTATGTCAATATTAGCGCAGAGACTTAAAACAATAATTCATAAATACATACACACAGACCAAAACGGCTTTATACCCAGGAGGCAGATTAAAAATAATTTGAGAACGATTATAGATATTCTGGAATATTACGATAAGAAGATAGACAAGGAAATAGCTTTAATATCTCTCGATGCCCAGAAGCCTTTGACAACTTAAATTGGTCCTTTCTCACAATACAACTTGAATCGATGAATTGTGGAGAGAAATTCCTTAAATTGATAAGAAAAATCTACTCCTGTCAAACAGCCAAAATTGCAATAAATGGTGACATGACACAGACTTTTGACATTCAGAAAGGAGTACGACAAGGCTGCCCCATGTCTCCTCTATTATTTATAATCGCACTGGAAGTTTTATTAACGGAAATCAGGAAGTAGGAAGACATAGAAGGCCTTAAGATCCGGGGAGAGGAGTATAAACTACTTGCCTTTGCAGACGATGTGATTTTCATACTGGAAAACCCAATACGATCTGGAACCAGGTTGATGACAATGATAGAGGAATACGGGGAAGTTGTGGGCCTCAAAATAAATAAGCAGAAGACAAAAGTATTGACGAAAAATATGACCCAAACACAGAAATCAAAATTAGAAGAAGAATTAGGACTTCAAATAGTAAAGAAAAGAAAATACCTAGGTATTTGCTTGACAGCAAAATCAACTACAATCAAAGAAGATAATTATACCAAATTGCTAAAACAAATCAAAAAAGACCTGGAAATTTGGAGTAGATTACAACTCTCATTGATGGGCAGAATTTCCTCAATAAAAATGAATATATTACCAAGAGTATTATATCTGTACCAAGTGATACCAATACACCCCGGAAGAGATTTCTTTAAGAACCTCAACAAAACAACAATGAACTACATATGGTAGGGAAAGAAGGCCAGAATTAAAATCAAAGCTCTACAGGATTCACGAGACAAAGGAGGCCTAGCAATACCAGATTGGGAACTCTACTATAAGGCATCAGGACTGACCTGGATTAAAGAATGGATGAAACTGGACAATAAAAGAACTTTATATTTAGAAGGCTTTGACTTAATAAGAGGATGACACGCTTTCCTATGGGACGGATCGGACAAACGACACATGTACTTCCAACGTCATATAATTCGAGCTTCATTATTCAAGATCTGGCAGGATATTAAGAGAACTCACTATACTAGAATACCAAAATGGTGGTCCCCGATGGAAGCATTGATATACCCGAATACCCTCGAAATAGGAAAGATTGTGCGGTACCAAGATTTATTGAATCATGAAGGCGAACTCATCTCAAGACAGCAACTCCAAAACTCTGGCATAAATATCGATTGGTGGCCCTATACACAAATACACTCAAGACACACAGCAGACAAAAAGCAATATGGAATCTCGAATAATTTGAATGATTTGGACAAGATTTTACAAGGCCCAGAACAAAAGATGATAACCAAAATATATAACTATCTTCTTAGATATAAATTATTGGAAGAAACAGTAAAAGAAAATATGATAAGGTGGGCCAGGGACATAGGGCACAACATTCAATTGGCAAACTGGGAGAAATTGTGGAAACAGAACATCAAAATGACAAGAGCCATACCCTATAAAGAAAATCTCATAAAAATGTTTTACAGATGGCACCTAGCACCAGTCAGATTAGCCAAAATATACTCGAATGCCTCCCTACACTTTTGGAAGTGCAAAACAAAAAAGGGGACATACTACCACGCCTGGTGGAAATGTATAAAGGCCCAACAATACTGGAAAGACATAAAGGAAACTATTGAAGAAATAATCAATCAACAAATAGAAAACACTCCAGAATTCTTTTTATTTGGAATGATAACAACACAACACAACAAAGAGACAAAATATCTCATCATACACATTCTGACAGCAGCACGGTTACTGTTCGCGCAAAATTGGAAATCAGACCAACTCCCAACCAAAGACAAATTAATCTCAAAGATAACAGAGTGTGCCGAAATGGATAGATTGACACTGGAACTCCAGGATAAGGAAGAAAGTGAATACTATCTTGTGTGGCACCAGTGGTATCAATGGCTGGAAAAGAAAATCAGTACAAATATAGATGAAAGAAAATACGGTAGAAAATTTAAAATTGGAATTGAATAAAGAGGAGATGCAAGATTATTTCTAATTTAAAACACCTGAATTGACAATGATTCATTCATATATTAACTTACAAAGCAATATATATTCTGATGATGACCAAAACATATATGTAAAATATGGTGTGGGTAGGTAGGTGGTGGGAATCTGTTTGTCTTTGTAATGTCTTTGTATTATTTGTATTGTCTTTATATCTTTGTTTAAAATCCAAATATATATATGAAAATCTCCCATTCATTGTTATGTTTTACCAATTTATTTCTCAGCTGTTTAATGTCTATGGAACCATTAAAAAGCTGAGCTGAAGAAGCTTCTTGAATGAGAAGTGAAATGTCTTCAAAGAAAAACCAGAAAGTCCAGTTGCCTCTTGAAAAAGCACCTTTGGGGTCTCAGCTGTTTACTTTTGGTAGGTAAATTATCTTCTCCAATCACCAAAAAACCCTCTACTTGCTTGAACTCGAGTTAGACTTATCTCACTATGTCAGTGAGATGAGTCTAAGGAGAATTTTATCTTTCACTGCTAATGTTAGTCCTACCAGGTAGACCAGACAGAAATGGCCAGATAAGCTGATTCCACTTTATTGCAAAACTATATTAACAGAATATATGTTCCACTCACTATGAAACTGCAGGCTATGCTGTCTCATTCCCTAGGCAGCATCTCTTTGCCCATCTTCTAAGGCCATGATGGTGAACCTATTGCACGCGTGCCACAGGTGGCATGTGGAGCCATATCGGTGGGCACGCGAGCTCAGCTCCAGTGCGTATGTACGTGCCGACCAGCTGATTTTTGGGCCTTCTGGGCCACCCAGAAGTAGGGAAACAAGCTGTTTCCTGCCTCCTGAGGGCCTGGGGTGATGGTGGGGAAGGCCGTTTTCGCCCTCCCCAGGCTCCTAGAGAGGCTCTGAAGCCTGGGGAGAGCAAAAGATGGGCCTTCCGGTCCCATCGGAAATTGGCAAATGGGCCATTTCTGGCCTCTGGAGGGCCTCTGGGGTGTGGGAAAGGCTGTTTTCAGGGCACATAGACTTATGGTGTGGGCATGTGCATGCGTGATCCCCTGCGCTCTCCCTGCTTTTGGCACACGATGGCAAAACGGTTAGCCATCACTGTTCTAAGTTCTTTCCCTCATACCATTACAGCCATGGCTTCATCAAGTGCTTGTGGAAAGGAACATCCATGCCCTTATTAAAAAAAAATGAAAAATAAGTGGGGAAGGATTCATCAGCAAAGACAGGATAAAAATCTAGAAAAAACAAAACAAAAAAATTAGGAACTGAATTTATCTGTGGGAAAAGAGCTTGGAGGCTGACTCAGATTCATATATGAAATGAAAGGCCAGTGAACTGATTATTTTTTCTCCTCTTTCTTTTCAGTATTCTTTTTTTACCCTAACATTTGAAATATAACTTTTTTAAAACATCCGTACAATGTTCAGTAAGGCTTAAGCATGCTGCTTCGAAGTTTCAGGGAACAGTTTCTACTCTGAAGTATTTGGTATCTCATTAGCAACAGAGCTTCTAGGTGTCATGGAAGACTCTGGAATAGGTTTTAGGGCAGGTCCTGTTTATGTGGAAGGCTGCCCATGCTTATTAAGTCCCTCTCATTGTACACAGGTAGTCCTCAACTTACAACAATTCACTTAGTGAGCATTCAAAGTTACAACGGCATTGAAAAAAGTGACTTATGATCATTTTTCACACTTCCAAACTTTGTAGCATCCCCATGATCATGTGATCAAAATTCAGATGCTTGGCAACTTGTTCATACTTATGACCGTTCCAATGTCCCAGGGTCATGCGATCCCTTTTTGCAACCTTATGACAAGCAAAATCAATGGAGAAGCCAGATTCACTTAACAACGGGGTTACCAACTTATCAACTGCAGTGACTCATTCCACAACTGTGGCAAGAAATGTTGTAAAATGGGGCAAAGCTATATTAACTTTATCGCTTAACAAATGTCTCATTTAACAACAGAAATTTTGGGCTCAATTGTGGTCATAAGTCGAGGACTACCAGTATTCCCTGAAAGTAGGCTTAGAACACATTAACCTCTCTCTTGCAGCTACATTTGGGCTGGGAGAGAGTTGTGGTGCTTCTTCACACATATCAGCCATTTCTTATTAAAAATGATATCATTTTGTCAGCTGGAGATTCTGCACAGACAGGTGTCTTTGTGACATTTCCTGGTCAATTATAAAGACACTGCACAAAGAGATTTTGCCCACAGAGGTGGCTAATGGAACCACTCCGTGCTCTCCATATCTTGCACTGGTAGGAATGAAAAAGTTTGATTGTGTCAAACTTGAAAAGAGGACAGGAAATGCATGTTCTATTGATTGCAGTAATTTCAACCTGCACTCAGCAATTAACATTGCAGCGTACATTACTAAAATACAGTAGACAGTGCCATCTTTGATCTGCAAAACAACATCATAAATTAAAAAAACCACTAAATCACAATGTGGGGAAAATTTTTCAATGAGAAATATAATGCATTATACTTGGTCATTTCTTGGGGCTGATTCGCCAATAGAAATTTTAACTTTGGAATTGCAAAACAGAAACTGTACAGTATAGTATTTGATCAGAATTGTTTGTAATCTCTTTGATGTTGCTAGGCTGCTTGGGTTGCAATTTTTCCTCAGGGGAAAGAACAATTAATCCCAAAGAGATATTTGTTTCAGAGGTTAGGATAAATCCCACAGATTTATAGGGGAATCCTAAATATATGTATTTTAAAATTCATTCATTCATATACATTGAATACAGGGACTCTGGCTCCTCCTGAAACATATGTAACAGATGTGGATAACTCAAAGTCCGAGGGCTGGAGAAAAGGCTTCACATCTGATTATGTACCTCCATAATGCTTTGTGGTAAATCTATGAATCCTAGATATATGCAAAGGAAAATTGTGTTGATGCTACTTTATCTCATTCTTGATGATGGGCTTAAATGTTTCCTTACACTGCAACAAATGCAATAAACACTGAAACATGAGTACCTAAAGCAATGATATATATCATACATACAAACATACATACCTATCACACATTTCTTTTGGAGTCCAGTAGTACACAGAAACACGTAATAAACCAGAAAAATTGAAGACATAAGACGAGAAAAAAAGGAAAGGAAACAGCTAAAATTAGTGTACAGTATCTCAACACTATTTGCTATGTTTCTTCATACCTTTCTAATTTTGGAAACACGTTAACCGCTTCTTGTATTGGCAATCTATTTTGTATTCAATCTATATTAATTCATTCCCAAATCTCACATTTATACAACAAAGTGGAAAGGAATGCATTCTGATACACAACCATTCTAGCTTCTTTCAACAAATATTTAATCTTTGCATTGCCCACATTTTTACTCATTAAATTGATTTTACTTAATAAATCTACATGCTGCCTATCTTGTCTAGATATTACCCTTTATCTTTCTATCAGCATCTGCATGCCATAAAAATTGTCCATCCATTTTCCCAATTTCCACCATGGTACATACATTCATCTACAGGTTAAGATTTTTCACCATTTATGCATAACTTGCAAGTGTTCATTTTCCCCACCCCATGCAATTTCTTTGGTGTTTGATATATGAATGTTTAGAACCAAACTCTGCATCTTATAGTGTATCTTACAATGAAAATCATTCAGCTTCTCCTTCTCACTCAACGTTCAACTCCATTATTCAATCACTTTATCATATACTTTCTCTAAATCAATAAAAGAGCAATAAACTTTTCTTCATTCATTCATTTCTCAGTAGCGTACTGAAGAATTTATATTTGGTTGCCACACCTCTCTGGCTAGCATAAAACCAGCCTGCATTTCCAAAATGTTGCTCACTGTCACCTCTTATGCCTTTCCAAGCAGAATTATGACAAACATTCCATTAAACTGACCTCCTTATAGTTTTTGCATTTACCCTTGCTATTTCTTCCCTTTTCCATAGAGGGCAACAGTATCTAATTTTTTATAATCAATAGGCACAGATGCAATTCCTGCACACTTGTTAAACCGGTCACACAACTTATTTATAAGCAAACCAGTTCCTTACTTTAAGATTTCTAATGACACCATCCTCACCTATAGTCTTATAGTTTTATCAACATTCGCACAGCATGTTCGTCATTTTTCTCCCAGACACTTATTTGTGTAGCCTTTGCTTCAATCCCTTCCATTGACACATTATTTCAATTCAGATCTCTAAAATGCTTTATTCCTTCAGTTTCATCTCAAATAATTTCATCCCATTTATTATTAATTCCTTTCACTCTGCTGGAGGCTTATTTTTTTAGCCTCTTCACCCACTTTCATTCCTCCCGCCAATCAGAATTACTCTGCCTGTCTTCTTCCACTTTTAATCTTAATTGTCCCTTGCACAATATTTGCAACTATATTTTATTTGCTGTGTATGTTACAGATAGCCCTTTCTTAATGATGGATGTTTAACATGCATTCAAAATTATGGCTACTGAAAACGTAACTTTGTAACCTTGCACTTACAACCACCACAGTGTCCTCACAGTCATATGACCGTGATTTGGATTTGGGCATCTGCTGAGCATTACAACCATTGCAGTGTCCTACAGTCACGTGATTACCATTTTCATGCTTCACAGCTGGTTTCTGACAGGCAGAGTCAATAGAGAAGTCAGCAGGCTACACACACACACACACACACACAAAATATTAATCACTGTCCATCTGGAATACATAGTAGAAAGAAGAAACTTGAGAGTTCACAAGATTGATGCCTCATGGAACAAAACTGTGACCGAATCTGGATGTTCTACTTTGGATACCACAAAACCTCCTCCCAGAAAGTAACAAGGAAAACAGATCACGAAGAGAATGTGTAGCATCCCAGAGAATCTTGCGGTCCCTGCTCAAGCAACTCTTATATGCTTTGTCCTGGGTTGAAGGGAGTGAACTGCCAATAATCTTTTCTGCCATCCTCATCACTCTCTGCACTGCCTTCCTGTCTGAAGCAGTAATGCTTCCAAACCAGACAGTAATGCAATGTGGATGTCTCATTTAGTCTCACTAATGTGTCATTTAGCAATAGAATTGCCCATCCTAATTGTTGTAGATAAGCAAGGTCTACCATATATAAAATCTTTCATCCTAATTTGCAGTAACAATAACTCTCTTACCTGTACTTTTTTTTTCCTTGTCCACACCTTTTTTCACTATCATTCTACCAAGCATCTTTCATCATGCTTCCCAATATACACTTTTTGGCATTCTGTAACTTCATTTTTTTAAAAAATATATTTCAAGATGCTGCATTCTCTCTTAATTCTATTGGGAGATTAATCTGAAATCAAATCTTGGATATTTTATTCCTGCATTCTGCTTTCGTAGATTTGTGTTCAGATGAAATAGCCTTCTTTAAAATCAAACATTCACCAGTTGCCATTTTCATTTATTCCTGGCAATCTATGGCAACTTACCTATTTAAATTATATTTATATAACAACAACAACAACAACAATAAGAAATTAAGTATAAGTATATAATATAAAAATGAAAGTTATATTATAAGCTTAAGAGTAAAAATTGTAAATGTATACATATTCGTTGCAAAAGAAAGTTTGAAGTCATTTCTTTGTATTTCTTTTTCTTACGGTATTTTTGACTGCTTTCTTTTTCATTGCTTACATTTTTCTTGTCTATTTTTTTAATCTTAATTATTAGTTGTTAGTTTTTAATGTATTTATGTTAAAATCTAATGAAGTTATTTTTTTAAAAAAGCAAAATGAACAGGTCTTTATGACTGAGAGATTTTGGTGCAAATTCCTTGGGGATGTAAGACTTCTTATATTTCAGCTTCTTCAGCATAGTAATATGGGTAGATAAAATCAGGCCCATTTAGGCCAGACCTTAGCATTTATAGCCTGCGGCCCACATCCTATACCTTTGGGTCTCTCTGTTGGGCCTGAGGCATTGGAGAGTTGGCGGGGGGGGGGTGGGGTGTCAGAGAGGGCGGAGCATTGGCAGTGGGTGGTATCAGCAGGAGACTGCATAGCAGCCAGAAGTGGTGGCAGAGGGTGGGGCAGCAACTGCAGTGGCCCTCGACAATAGTCCCAGTTTCTCATGTGAGCCCTTGGGAAAATTGTCCACCCATGATTTAGATCATCTCTCATAAAAATGCAGATTGAAACACAATAAACTGTGAATCTAATTTTCTTCCCACAGAAAGCAAAACTGTACATATGGCAAACACAAATTCATCTTTGAGCAGGTAGAAAAACCATACATAAAATAATAGGATATTAGAAAATAAGAAGCAGTATATTTAAAGTTCAAAGCTAAAGTTATTTGAGCTTGTTATATCATACAATAGTATTCTTTATCCTTATTATGTAAAGATGCTTTCAATAAACTACATTACTTAGGATGAGAGGAAACGCACAAATGAACTGGGTATTAATTTTCATTTAATATGGTTTTTATTATATGTTAATTGAATGTTCACTGAGCAAAAAAAATAGAAATAACTGAATTTCAGATATATTCAATACAGGCATGTGACATTTGTTTCATTAATGCAGAATCTTAGAAATGTCAAACATTTCAAGTAATTAGATTTTTCATACTCTGCTACCCATTCCATAGTCATAGTCATTTGAGACTGCAAAAGAAAATTAAATTGTAGTTTCTAGAGGTTCTAATTAGTAATAAATTTATTTTAATGTCTTTCTTTTTAAGTCTTTTTCATCATACTAATGTAGAACAGTAAAGGCCTTTGGGAAAGGGGGATTAGGAATAAATACATACATAAACATCCAGTAGCATTTCTATTTTATTTGCAATGAATTTTATTTCTTCAAAACATTTATTTTTCAAAGTAGTGCTAAGCTAGAATTATTTTCCATGCCAAGTGATTGTGCAGACTGTATGTTTCCTCATGAATTTTGCATTTTAAAGTACACTTGTGAAGAATTAGCAGCATTAGTTCCATGAATGCAAGGGAGCTTGGGGCATTTTTTAAATCCAACCTACTTTTTCATGTGGAAAATTGCTTTTAAATTTCTCCCCATTTCTAAACCTTATCAAAAAATATGTAAGCCAAAATTCAGTTTCACTGGATCAACCTTCCTGAAGCAGGCACTCTCTAGAAGAATTGTGAATATGGCTTCCCTAATTCTTACCCAGCCTCATTGATGGAAATCCGCACATATCTGAAGGGCATCACGATGAGAAGAAATTATTTGGATTTATGTGTAAATCCTCACTGCTCTGATAAAGTGTAAAATATTCTTGTTGTTTAGCTATTCTTGGAAATTTATTTACTTTCTTATTTGTTTGTAATTATTTTACTCAGCATTTTGATTGTTAAGAATAATCCCGTTGTCAGATGGGAAGAAGACTAAACTAACTTTTGTCAATAAGCTCCATCTTACTCAAGAAATCTCTTGGGGTCTCTTATTTAGTTTGGCATACTGGAGGCATGAAATCAGATATACTTAAAGTGATTGTGCTGATGCTTGAAACGATGGGGTAATCTGCCTATCTGTTTAGTGCATTCGATATACCCATGATGGCGAACCTATGGCACGCGTGCCATAGATGGCACGCAGAGCCATATTGGTGGGCATGTGAGCTCAGCTCTGGCCAGCTGATTTTCGGGCCTTCTGGGCCCACCAGAAGTCAGGAAACATGCTGTTTCCAGCCTCTGGAGGGCCTCCAGGGTGTGGGGAAGGCTGTTTTCACCCTTCCCAGGCTCCTAGAAAGGCTCTGGAGCCTGGGGAGAGTGAAAAATGGGCCTACTGAGCCCACAGTGCCATTGTGTGCCAAAAGTGGGGGGAGTGCAGGGGGGTCCTGCATGCATGGAAGGGGGAGCGGGGCACATAGAATTAAGGGTGTGGGCACACACGCGTGCGACCCCCCGCACTCCCCCCACTTTTGGCACGCGATGGCAAAAAGGTTAGCCATCACTGCAATATACTAATGTCTGGTCCATGGTCCTGAGAACTATCTAATTTTGTCTATATGTTCAGAGTAAACTTCTTCATAAGGTTGAATAAATCACAAAATAGCATTTCAGTATGTAGATCCGATGGATCAGGTGTGTTCAACCTGCAGCCCATGGGCCTCATGCAGCCCTAGACAGCTAGTAATGTAGCCCCACAAGATAATAAAAATATAAAGAAATTAAGTTTGCTATTTATGCACATTAAATATCATCAACTATATTATATATTTTAAATGTGGCCCAAGACAATTCCTCTTCACTCAAGGTATCCTCGGTAAGCCAAACAGTTGAAACTATGCGATAGATCATTCAACCATACCATTTTTATTATAAGTAATTAAAAGCTAGTGTGGTTTCTATATGCACACAGAATGCATAAAATGAGGGCACCGAATAATTTTTTCCAATTACTCCTGCAAAGTAAGTGATGTGCATCTTATGCATTGTAGGTTCGGATAAGGTTGGATCACTTGGTTAACCAAGGAAATGATCTACAGAAAGAGAAATCTAAATAAACCTAATTTAGTGTGGCCTTGCATACTCTGAGGTTTGAATGCAGAGCTGATATCCTTTTAGAATATTTTTTATGCGAGGTGTTTAAGTTTCAATACTTCAGGCAGGGCGCAGCTACTGTTTATATTCCCCCTGATTTAGAATCGGAGTGGTGACCTCTTTTTTCCTAGACTGTCCACTGGGTCTGGAGGTTATCTGGGGTATATTTTTAGGATGCAGGTTGGCCCTTCATAATTTTTAAAATTCTGTTTGTATACAGGCAACAGATGAAAAAAATGGTTCTGTATTAGTATTTTTACACAGCTCATCTTAAATATTCATCTAGCCTTTATATTTGATGTCTTGTTCATTAACAAGAGAAGATTCATCTTTCTCTTCAGCATTTAATCTGTCTCAGCAGTCATTTCCAGTTTTATTTGCCCAGATTAATACTTAATTATAGTCTTATCCACAGTATGATATGCTGCTGATAGAAAATATATCTGTCACCGAAAAGGACTCAACTCAGCATGTCAGCATTTCAACTACCCCGAATCCATTTCAAAATTCTTTTTAGGAATCCAACTATGTGAGTAAAATATGGAAAACTGAGAGCAGGGGCAGCTGGTGCTCCACAGAGGGAGTTAGCTAATTCCAGGCAAAGCCATATCTAATGAACAGCCTTTTATCCATTGTGGCTGGCTTTCCAGTGCAATCTGTTTATTGCACCACCACATGTTCCAATAATATATTACTTTCCAGTAATGAAAGCCAAAGAGCCAAAGTCTAGATTAGTATATCTCCTTTATCTGTGCTTTGTCCTCATTTTCTTAGATAGATTTCTTGCTTGCTTGTAAAGGGTTTAGGAAATTAATGGGTGCAAATGGCTCACCCAACTACAGGCAGAGGAATTTCACAAGCAATTAACTTTAAAAATTATACACGCAAATTAGGAGAATTAGAGCAAGACAAAGGTTTTTTTTGTTTTTTTTTCTAGTCTGACCTCAAAAAAACGAGTGTATATGTGTGTAAGATATACAGTATTATAAAAAAGCATCCATAAAACATCTTAGTAAGAATTGTAACTTTCATCAGGATGGTCTTTTAAATGCTCCATTATTTTCATTGTATTCTCTAAATTGGTTCCAGATGTTGGCAAACTGTAGCCTAATCCTTTACCAAGAACCGTTTTCTATTATTTCCACTTTATTTTACATCATGATAGCTTTCCTTTTCTTCATTGCATCACTAGTACTTGCATTGGATTGATGCTTTGGAGGCATGGTTACATGAGATATTTAACACAAAAATTTAAATCAAATGCAAAGTGACATACTCAACATAGTATTAAAGGCAACATGATCCAATCTGAAATGATGGGTGACATTCTCCTTCCTTAGGCTGATGAACTACTGAAACTGCAGAATATTTTCATGGCCACCACAAAGTGGTTTTTGCATTCATTTGCAAACTATTGTAATTAACTCACTTTTTAATATAGTAGGCTTTATGGCAATCTGTTTGTAATTACAAATTGTCACTAAGTTGGACATTCCTAACCCAGGGACTGCTTGTACAATTTATCCCAAGGGCCTGATTGGGAAAGTCAAACTCCAGGAGAAACCTTTGAAATGCCACCTGAGTTGAAAAAAAGACAATTTATTCATGCAGAGAGAGAAGAAGGTGATAGGCAGATACTAACTGCACATGTTTTGGTGCTGGGTGGGGATGATTAGCACTTGAAAAGTACCCTGCTGTTCTTTTCATTATATATGCAAAAATAACACAGGTATCTCTAATAAAGGAGAATATTTGTAGCTCAGGGTTGACATGCGGGGTCCTTGATGCTCTCTGAGCTTGCTTGTTTTCTTGCAGATGGTTCATTACCCAAATTAGGTAATATCATCTGTGCTTGTGACTAGCACTTTATGATGTTACCTAGTTTGGGTAATGAAATATCTATAAGAAAACAAGCAAAAGAGCACCAAGGACCCCCGCAAGCATCTCTAACTGGATGTCTTTTTCCATAACTTGTTCATGGACTGTTCATATCTTCAATAATCTTGTGAAATCTATAAGATCTTTCAGACATGCATGCAGTCCACTTACTTGTTTCTTGATTCCATTTTCAGCTGGGAGGATCTCCAGGTAAAAGTGCTCTCAGCTTTCATTAGAAGAACTGGGAGAAAAAAAAAAGGAGTATAATGATTAATTTGCAAATCATCACTGAATATTGGACAATGAAGAGCAACAGTGCAAGAACTCACTATGTCCTGTAAAGAAAAGAAATGAAGCTGAATATGCTGTCAACCCTATTTAATCTTAGTTCTTAGGAGGAAAAATGCAAGAGCAAACACGACTTTTTCTTGGGTTGTAAGCAATCAAAGCATATAAGATTTGTCATCTTAACTCCTCATAAAAATTGTTATCAGTCAAGAAAATAGAAAGGTGGGCTTCCGGTTTGCTCTCCGTTGCTGCCAGACGGTCCCTTGGGACCGCCAGCCCCATCGCCTGTAAAGAGCTGCCTTTACAATGAAAGGTGGCTCGAAAAACTCCATTTCCATAAGGAAATGTGAGATAGAGCAGGTGAGGGCAGGTAGAGCTCTCTGCGAAGTCCCCAGAGTTTCCTTTTACTCTTGGGGACGAAGCAGATGAGGCTCCCTATTTCCCTCGCTGCTGCTCTGGGCTTTGGGAGACCTCTGCCTTTTTGCAGAGCCAGGCAACGAGAACAAGCCTTTTGAAGAAAATTAACAGATTGTTCAATTAAAGAGGATGAGATCTGGACCTGTGACCCTAAATCGCAAGTATTTTCACTTACTTTATAAAAGATATTGAAGAAAGGAAAAAAGAATTTTAAAATGGCAACTGCTGAGGCTTGAGAAGAGAAAGCTGAAAGGGAAAGTCCTTCCGTTTCTTAATAAGCCACAAAGTAGCGGAATAAATACTTCTTGTTACAATTGAAGAAAAAGCTCTATTTTTATGTTTTCTTTTTCCTGGAGATCTGATACTGATCTTGTTTGGAAAGAAGCTTTCTTTTCTTTTCTTTTCTTTTCTTTTCTTTTCTTTTCTTTTCTTTTCTTTTCTTTTCTTTTCTTAAAAAAGAGTTTGTCTGTGTGGAAGTATGGCATTTAAACTAACAAAGCCACACAAACAAGCAGTGGGGGGGGTTTCCCCCATTTACAAACTACATGAACAAGTTTTAAACCTACAGACTCAGAAAACTAATTTTAATTTAATTGAATTTCTTTTGGAGGAGATTGTAAGAAGGGATGAGATTGTGAACCAGAATCTTGAAAAATTCAAGCAGGAAATTAAAGAATTGGTACAATTGAAGTATGATAATTTGCAACGAAAGATTGTAAAAGTGACTAACGGTTTTTCAGAAATTGCAATGAAGTTGGATACAAATATTAATTTATTAGAGTCTAAAATGGAGGAAATTGATGACAAGATTTATAATTTGGACAATAAAATACAAAGAATTGAAAATGATTTGATAAATACTCAAGACAATAGCTTAGAAGAAAAATCTAAAATGGAAGTTGATCATAAGACTTGTAATGTAGAAAATATAAAACAACGGATTGAAAAAGAAGTTTTAATGATGCAACACAGCTTCACAGAATTTGTGATTAGATTGAGAGGATTACAGGAAAATAACAGAGATGATTTAAGGAAAATATCTGCTGAAATTCTGGCTGGGATTTTAAAGGTTCATCCTGAGGAAGTATTTTGCAGGATTAACAGAGTTTACAGAGCAAATTCTTGGATTGCAAAGCAAAGGCAACTGCCTAGAGATGTGGTCATTTATTTTACAGATAAAGAAATAAGAAATAATATTGTGCAAAAATCTTTTAACTCTACAACTGTATGGAAGAAAGATTTGGATATATAAAGAGTTACCGCCCAAGATGTTATTGGATAGAAAGAAATTTGGATTTCTGGTGACTGAGCTTAAAAAACAAAATATTTTATTTAGGTGGGATGTTCCAGTTGGTATAATATTGAGATATCAAGGAGAAAGATACCAATTAAATACTGTCGAAAAAGCGGAAGAATTTTATCATAAGACTTTGAAAATGAGCTCAACATTCTCATGCACAACACAAGATAAGCAGAAGGAGTCGGAAATAATGGAAAAACATCGAGCTACAGAGGTCTTTGTAGATGAATTGCCTTTGGATCCTTTAGATGTCTCAGTTGGATTACCTATAAATAAGAGAGAAGCGGTATTAGATTCTAATGTGATGACCCATCAAGTCACAGACAAGCATGGAAATCAATTAGTTGATACACAACTTATAGAAAAGAAATATGAATGGCGATCTAAGCCACAAAAGCAAAACCAACAAGATCAAGTTATAGATCAGAATGAAAACCGAACAGTTGATACACAACTCGTAGAAAGGAAATTAGGATGGACACCAAACCCACAAAAAGTCAAGAAAAAAAGAAATAGGTCTCACAAAAACAAAAATTTTTAAACTAAGCAACAGTGAAGCCAGTTATCTAAAAGATGATTGAATACATGAAAAGACAGTTGAGGCGAAGTATTGGTTAATATTATCCTGAGGAGAGTGGCAGACTTCTGCAATGCCGTAATTTTGGGATGTGAAAAGGGCCTTAAATTGTTGGATTGGAATTATCTATTTTGGATTCTTTGATAAATATATTACGTTTATGTTGAGTTATATGGCAAGAGAGCTACGTTGGGGCACACAGAAGATCTGGTTGTTACCCCATTATGATGGTTGGAATTAATAATCTTGAAGAAAGCCACTACTACAGATACTATATGGAATATAATTATAATGTCACTCGGGTGGTTGTTTTCTTTTTTTATATATATACATGAAGATATTTATTATTGATGGGGGCAGATGATAACTGAGGATTCCGAACATTCTGTTGGAATTAGGATGTTATGTTACCCTAATATGGGTGATGGAGTTAACAATCCAGTGGAAAGACATCAAAGAAGATATTATATGGATTACAAGTTTAAAGCCATTGATTTTATCTATATAAGGGAATATTTTTTTTAGTAGGGTGGGCAGAAGAATAAAGATACTAAGAATTGTTATGTATGGAAATTTTGTAGGGAAGTGAGTGGAGGCAGGTTAGTTTACTGATTGTTTAGTTTAAGAAAAGGGATGTTTAAGAGATATACTTATGGGAGTGGAGGAAATGGACAGACTATGAGTTGAATAAATGTTAAATTAGGATTTATTATATAGTTTTATAGTGGAAGGTTGTTTTGAAATGTTATATTAATATATATACAAAGTTTGATTTAAGAGATATATGTATGGGGAGGAGAAAAAGGGCAGATTATTGTTAAATTGGGAGTTATAATAATATTACTATGCTAAACCAGAAGTTATTCCATAATGTTATAGTAGAATGTTATTTTGAAATGTATAGTAAAAGGGGGATATAATAATATTATTAGAAAGAAAGGGTCAGTATTTGGGGGATGGAGTAAGGGGATGGTAAAGTATTATATAATCTGTTATGAATTTGGATTTTACTTTGAAGAAGTCACAGGGGGAGGGGTGGAGAGGGGGGGTTAGGGAGGGGGGGAGAAAAAAAGGGGGGGAAATCTGTATTTGAAAAACTTTTTCAATAAAAAAAAAGAAGATAGAAAGGTGAGCGTATGCAAAAAAATGTTCCCATAATTCTTCCTGTTCATTTTTCTTTGCATGGTGTCTGAGTGATGACAGAATGTTTTTCCTCACCTGTAGAAGCTAACATAAGGACTGGAACAATTGCTCTCATTCTGATTTGGCATCAGGAGCACAGATATTTGTAAACTGATGAATTTCAGAAGCTGATTTGGAATGAAAGTGAAATCAGAACTATGTCTTTCCATTTTCAAGATAAACCTTTATGAGAATGATAGGGAGGAACTACAATATGGACTTCTGCCATCATCTCCCATAGGAGAATCTGAGGATGTTACCCTAACTGTCAGACATGGTGCCTTCAGCTTCTGAATCCCCCACATTCCCAGAGGTTGACTGGGGTATTTGACAGTTAAAGTTGACATAAGAAAGAGTGCAGAGAAGAGCAACAAAGATGATTAGGGAACTGGAAGCTAAATATATATATATATATATATATATATATATATATATATATATATATATATATATGTAGGTCTTTGGTTATTCGGGTCTTCTCCCACGTAAAATTGGAAGTGTCTTGGCGACGTTTCGACGAAGTCTCATTCGTCATCTTCAGGCTGGTGTTCTCGGCTTCGTGCTTCCAGGAGCAATGTGAGATCGCAGCTGTCTCTTCCTTTTAACTGCTAGTGGGGGTGTGAGCTGATTGGGTGGGAATTTGGCTGTGTTCCTATTGGGTGGAGGTGTGTTCTGATTGGTTAGGGGCTCGGCTGTGCTCTGATTGGATGGGGGGTTGGTTGTGCTCTGATTGGCTGGGGGTGTGTTCTGTTTGGGTGGGGGCTTGGTTGTGCTCAGCTTAGTCTGAGTTGCAGGGGGATTTGAGCTGGTGAGCTGTGTTGTTGTTGTGTGGCTTCGTGTTTGTGGCCGTGCGAGCTCTTCATGGTGGGTGTCAGTCTGCTTCATGTATGGATTGGAGAGGTTTAAAGTGGCTAATGATGCAGCTGCAGTCTGGCTTCTGGTCCTTGGTCGTGGCTCATTATCAGTGTGGGTTTGAGTCTGCTTTCTGCGTGGATGTGTGGTGGTGACATCCTGTGTGGCTCTCGTGAGTGTGGGTCTGGTGTCATTCGTCGTGTTAGGGACCCGTTTGTCAATAAGGGCGAGTTTCCAAATGGCTGGTAGGCGGGAGGTATCGTCTCGTTTGTTCATGCTGTGTGGGCGTTTTTCTATCTCGATGGCTTCTCTGATTATTCTGTTGTTAAAGTGTTCAGTTTTGGCGATAGTTCTGGTCTTTTTAAAGTCAATATCATGTCCTGTGGCTTTAAGGTGTTGGACCAGGGAAGAAGTTGGTTCTTCTTTTCTGACTGAGTTCTTGTGTTCTTCTATGCGTGCACTTATTCGTCTGTTGGTTTGTCCGATGTATGTGGTGGGGCAGGCGGTGCATGGGATTTCATATACTCCTTGATTTTCTAACTCAATTTTGTCTTTGGGGTTCCTTAGGATGGTGGATATTTTTCGGTATGTGCAGAATGCTGTCTTGATGTTATGTTTGTGGAGGATTTTGCTTATTCTGTCTGTGGTGCCTTTTATGTATGGGAGGAGGGCTTTGCCGTTTTCTTGTTCTGTGTCTTGGATTTTAGTGGGGGTTTCTTTTTGGATTAGGTTGGTGATCTTATTTCTTTGGAATCCATTGGATGTTAGTACGTTAGTGAGGGTGTGTAGTTCGGTTTTTAGGTGTTGTTCGTCAGCTAAGCGTTTTGTTCTGGAAATGAGTGTCTTGGCTACAGAGTTGATCTGGGCAGGGTGGTGGTGTGAGAGTGCGTGCAGATAGCGGTTTGTGTGTGTTTTCTTCTGGTAGATAGTGTGTCCTAGGGAGCCATTGGATTTTCTGTAGACTAAGACATCCAGGAAGGGAAGTTGGTTGTTCGCTTCTGTTTCCATGGTGAACTGTATTTTGGGGTGTAGGCTGTTGAGGTGTGTGAGGAAGTTGTCCAGTTTTTCTTTCCCATGTGGCCAGATTATGAAGGTGTCGTCCACATATCTGAGCCAGAGTTTGGGTTTATGATCAGATTTTTCTAGAGCTTGGGTTTCAAAGTATTCCATATAGAGGTTGGCAATGACAGGTGAGAGGGGTGATCCCATGGGTGCTCCTTCTGTTTGTTTGTATTTCTGTCCATTATAGATGAAGTATGTGTTGGATAGGCAGTGGTTGGTCAGATCTAAGATGTGCTTGGGGGGGTTATATTTGTTTTGGATAACTGTCAAGGCTTCTTTGATTGGTACTTGGGTGAAGAGGGATATGACATCAAAGCTCACGAGTAGGTCACTGGGCTGTAAGTTTTGTTGCTTTATGATGTCTATGAACTGGAATGAGTTTTTTACGTATGAGGTGATGGATTCTGCATAGGGCTGTAGTTGTTTGGCGAGAAATTTGGCTAGGTTTTGTAGAGGTGAGCCTATGGAGCTGACTATGGGTCTAAGTGGGGTTCCTTCTTTGTGTATCTTGGGGAGACCATAAAGCTTAGGGCATCTGGATGATTTCTCTCTGGGTATGATTCTTTGCTGAATCTCTTCGCTGATGGGGGAGGCTTTTATTTTGGATCTGGTGGTTTTTTCCAGGTAGGTGGTGGGGTCTGTGTTTAGGGGTTTGTATATGGAGTCTTGGAGTAGGTTGTTTAATTTGGTTTGGTAGTCAGATGTGTTCATAACCACCGTGGCATTGCCCTTGTCTGCTGGTAGGATTATTATGCTGGTGTCTTCTTTCAGGTTAAGTAGTGCTGTCTGTTCCTCTTTGGGTAAGTTACTTTTGGGTGGCTTGCTGGTGCAGAGGATGTTGGTGATTTCGAGTCTGATTCTGTTTGCATCGTCGGGGTTGATTTTGGTCAGGCTGGTTTCAACTCCGCATATAATGGTTTCAGTGGGGATGCTTTTGGGAGCGACTGCAAAGTTGAATCCTTTGGAAAGGACATTGGTTTCGGCTTTGGTGAGGATCCTATCTGAGATGTTATGCACTGTTTGTTTCATGTGTGGCTGTGAGGGTGGAGGGGATTGTTTCTGGCGTTCTTGTAGTCTTCGGAATTTGTTGGTGTGTGTGTCTGTCTTGAGGGTGGTCTGTGTTTCGGCTCTCCAGACGGCAAGTTGTTTGGATTTGTCCCAAAGTGCGGGGTGGATCTTGTTGCTGAGTTTGAGGTGAAGTGTGAGGAGATCCTTGTTGATTCGGTCTAGGAGGAATCTTTTTCTGTGGAGTTCATTTCTGATTAGGGCTAGTTCTGTTCTTTTCAGAATGCGTTTGGTGGCTGCAGAGTTGGAGTGCAATTTCAGTTGGAAACCTGTGGGGATTAAATTTTGATCTCGGCAGTTGCGTAGGAATGCAAGGTCACATAAAATGGAAGCTCTTTGGACTTCGAGTTTTTCATAGGTCCTGGTCAGATGGTGGATATCCTCCCCGTAGAGGTGCGATATTTGTTTTCTCAGGTTTTCGCGGGTGTTTGTATGTAGGTCTTTGGTTATTCGGGTCTTCTCCCACGTAAAATTGGAAGTGTCTTGGCGACGTTTCGACGAAGTCTCATTCGTCATCTTCAGGCTGGTGTTCTCGGCTTCGTGCTTCCAGGAGCAATGTGAGATCGCAGCTGTCTCTTCCTTTTAGCTGCTAGTGGGGGTGTGAGCTGATTGGGTGGGAATTTGGC
Organism: Arizona elegans; assembly: GCA_022577455.1. Lineage (NCBI taxonomy): Eukaryota > Metazoa > Chordata > Lepidosauria > Squamata > Colubridae > Arizona > Arizona elegans. Next base: position 267,337,225 of record JAKOOJ010000001.1, read on the forward strand.
TGTGTTCCTATTGGGTGGAGGTGTGTTCTGATTGGTTAGGGGCTCGGCTGTGCTCTGATTGGATGGGGGGTTGGTTGTGCTCTGATTGGCTGGGGGTGTGTTCTGTTTGGGTGGGGGCTTGGTTGTGCTCAGCTTAGTCTGAGTTGCAGGGGGATTTGAGCTGGTGAGCTGTGTTGTTGTTGTGTGGCTTCATGTTTGTGGCCGTGCGAGCTCTTCATGGTGGGTGTCAGTCTGCTTCATGTATGGATTGGAGAGGTTTAAAGTGGCTAATGATGCAGCTGCAGTCTGGCTTCTGGTCCTTGGTCGTGGCTCATTATCAGTGTGGGTTTGAGTCTGCTTTCTGCGTGGATGTGTGGTGGTGACAATCCATACATGAAGCAGACTGACACCCACCATGAAGAGCTCGCACGGCCACAAACACGAAGCCGAGAACACCAGCCTGAAGATGACAAATGAGACTTCGTCGAAACGTCGCCAAGACACTTCCAATTTTACGTGGGAGAAGACCCGAATAACCAAAGACCTACATACAAACACCCGCGAAAACCTGAGAAAACATATATATATATATATATATATATATATATATATATATATATATATATATATATATATATATATATATATATATAGTGGTTGCTGGAATGGGGTATGTCTAGTTTAATGAAAAGAAGGACTAGGGGTGAATGATAGCAGTGTTCCAATATCTAAGGGGCTGCTATTCTCCAAAGAATCTGAAAGCAGAACAAGAAGCAATGGATGGAAACTAATCAAGGAGAAAAGCAACTTAGAACTAGCAGTTCCTGACACTTAGAACAATTAATCAGTGGAACAACTTGCCTCCAGAAGTTATGAATAATCCAACACTACAAGCTTTTAAGAAGAGATTGGACAACCATTTCTCTGAAAGGGTTTCTTGCCTGAGCAGAGGGTTGGACTAGAAGACCTCCAAAGTCTCTTCCAACTCTGTTATTCTGTTATATCTGGTTGTAAAATTACCTGTTTAGGAAATTAGAAAGGTAACACAAACAATCACAAAGTCCAGGTTTAATTGTGATTGCAGTAGCTGCACAATTCTAAGAAAGTATGTATTTAGTTTACAAAATTGTAGCCAGGTGCCATATCCATCCTTATGGGCACACTGGAGCATTTTTTCTTGCCTTTGAATCCAAAGCACTACATAGTCTTATTATAGGAGAGACAGGATGTGGGACAATCCTAATCATCTTCCTTTTATGATATCTCTAAACCAGATAGAAGAGGCAGAAGAAGCATGTCTTGAAGTAGGGGAACACTATAGGTAGCAAGGAAGAGTTCAGGAATAGAATAGAACAGAACAGAACAGAACAGAACAGAATAGAACAGAATAGAATATCTGTAGTTAAAGATTTCCTAGATTTTTGAAGTAGATATTTGTAATGCAGGAGAGAAGAGATTCATATTTAAGTCTATTGAAAATATACTTACTACTTTTAATTAACCTTTCGTTATTTTTTCCAAACCTTCAAAATAATAGAGAAACCCATGTAAAAAAGGAGGAAAATAAAAACCGAAACAAATAATAATCCAATTTATTTTCATTTGAAAACTAATTTCCTTTCCTTTCCTCCTGAAATAACTCTATTTCTTTTCACTAAGAATTACAAAAGAAAATCCTATCTGTATTCAGATAGAGAAACTCATCAGTTTATATTCCTTGGATATTAAAAAATCTCAGAAATGTTAGAAGGGAAGGATTGTGGCTAGAATGAAGGCTTGAAGGTTACAGAAGGTGCAAACTGTGTAAGTTCCAGTCTAAGAACTAAAAAAAATGTTTCATAGCAAACATCTGCCTCTTCCTCCTCTTCCTCCTTCTTCTCCTATCAAGTAATTACAGAATATATTAACAGTAAAGGTTAAATATGGCCCTCCCAAAAACACGTTAAAATTATTCTTCACTATATATTAATCACATATAGAAGACAGCATCTTGCAGGAAGTCCTCAATTTAATGACTGCTTGAAGTTACAACAGCTCTGGAAAAAAAGACTTATGATCAGTCCTCACACTTACGACTGTCACAGTATTTCCCCCATGGTCACATGATCAAAATTTGGATACTTAGCAACTATGACGATTGCAACATCCCAAGGTCATGTAATCACTATTTGTGACCTTCCCAGCTAGCTTCCACTGAGCAAGGTCAATGAAGGAAGCTAGATTTGCTTAACAATCATGTGATTCACTTAACAGAAGTGATTCATTTAACAACCATGGCAAAAAGATTAGAACATTAGGTATGACTCACTTAACAACCATCTTGCTTAGCAATGGATATTCTGGTCTTATTCTTAGCAATGAAAATTTTAGCTGTAAATCAAGGACTACCTGTATAATCTGAGTCATTTAGGTTAATGGAGGCATACACAGTCCATTGGGGCAATGGGCATATTTGTAATTTTGACAACATATCCTAGACATGTTTACAAAATTACTAACATGAGATGGGAAACGTGAACATTTGGAAGTGACTGACATCCTGAGGAAATTGTTTATTTATTTTAATTATTTATATTTTATATTTCTAGACTATCCATCTCCCTCAAGGATGGGCTTTAAATGGTATTCCCATTCACTTCCTCTATGTGCCCCTAATTTATTCTAAGTCAACTTTGTTTCCTTTGTCTTTTGCAAGGTAATTTCAGTGCTTTCTAAGCAAAGCACTAAAATGCCACCCTTTGCCATTTTTATTTTCTAAGAATATTGTGGACTCTCTCTCTCTCTCAAAAAAAAAAAAAAAAAAAATTGGAAATGAAGGTGATAGTAGAAGGTCATCTGCAGTAGGCAAGATTGTATACATTTGAACTAAATTCATGTATTTGGAAAGAAGCTGCTGGGCTATTGGCAAAAGGTAGGTTGAGCCACTTGAAATATGAATAGAGAACTTTACAAATGATTGGTCAATGTTTATACCTTCTCTTCTATTCTCACAGAAAAGAGAACGTGCACAACTTCATGGAATATATAGGAATGTTTGGTATCCCTCCACTAACAAGACAATAAGTTTCAACAGCAGAAGAAATTGTAACAGCCAGTTGTAATAGCCCTGGGCTCCTAACAACATCCATTATAGTAATATAACTGCTATATTCTATTAACATGGTTCTCCTTAAGAAGATTATCTGAAGTAAACGGAAGAAGAAATGTCATATAAAATTTAATTTAATGTAATTCAAAGCTGCCCAACTCCCAGATGAGTGTGGATGACTTCACAAACTAAAATCCCAATAAAATGCAGCAGGAACAATTTATGGCAACACAATTGGCATGTGAAGAAAAATCACAACTCATTACATACCTCGAAGGAGATATGCCAAACACCAACCCCAAACAAGGTTCAGGCCAATGGAAACAACCAGGTTTTAATCAGATCGTCCTTCAGACTTCAAGCCATGTAGAGCTTTATAACCAGAACTTTGAATTGCAATTGGCAACCAACTGGTACCAATACAGGTAGCAGAGGGTACTTCATGACTACAGAAAGGCTTACATAATTGCTTGTGCTGCTGTAATTCTGGAGTTGTATTCAAGGACAATTCCATGTAGAGTGTGTTGCAGTAATCCAACTATGAGGTAACCAAGGTGTGAGTGACTGCGAGGAAAGATCTCATTCCAGACAAGTTGAACCTGTGCAAAGTGTTTTCTGGCCACAGTTGCCATTTGCTTCTGGAGCAAAAGCTGAGGGTCCAGGGAGACCCTAAAGTTTCTCATAAATCCTGACATTGGGACAAAACTTTAACAGCATCACTTGATCAGCCAGGATTTAAGATGCACAGCTGGTTTTAATCAGCATTCTGATAATGCTTGATCTCAAACTGGTGAATGACCTTCCCCAATATTCTTGTGTCAATATTAAAGAGGAGGGATGAAAGCATCAAGACCTGAGGCACACCACAAACCAAGAGTTTGAGGCCTGACTTTTTTCCCTCTCTACCCATGAACAATGAATTGTGCACAAGGGAGGAGAGCTACTGCAGTATTGTGTCCCCCATTTTTGTGCTCTACAGTTAGTCTAATACCGTGATGGCGAATCTATGGCACATGTGCCACAGGTGGCACACAGAGCTCTCTCCGTGGGCATGCAAGCCATCACCCCAGTTCAGCTCCTCCGTGCACCTCCCACTGGCCAGCTCGTTATTGGGTTTCTGCCATGCATGCGGGTGGGGCAGGGGGTGGGGTGCATGCGGGGACCTGCATGTGCATGTGTAGGGATGGGGTGCATGTGGGGGTGTGTGCACACATGGGACTGTGCATGAATGCATGTGGAGGCGGGATGCATGTGTGGTAGCCATGAGTGCATTGCATTTTAGGGGTTCGGGTGCTTGGATGCGCACTTTGGGCACTCAGTCCAGAAAAGATTAGCCATCACTGGTCTAATATGATTTATGATATTATAAGTCATTGAAAAGTCACTAATGGCCAGGATGGATGCTCCACCGCACAATCTGACTTAGCCAGTGATCAACAACAAGCATGAACTATGTCATCTCAGTTCAATGTCCTGACCTGAAGCATGATTAGAAAGGATTGTAATAATTTGTTTCAACCAGGGTTGTCTATAACCCAGTTGCCTTCTCCACTACCTTCCTCAGAAAGGGAAGATGGAAACTGAATGAGAGTTGTCCAGAGTGGTAGGTCTAGTGATGGTCATCTAGGAAGAAATGTGGGATATAAACAAAAGATATAAATAATAAATTGGATGGAATTGAAGGGAGAGATTCCTTTTACTATTTTACTAGACTTGGATTCTACTTTCACAAGAGCAGCAAAAGATCACTATTTCAAATTAAATTGCAAACACATTTTTTTTCTTTCTACTATTTTCCTGCAATTGAATTGTCTGATTTTTCCCCCAGATCACCAAATGTTGATCCATTGGGTATGACAAGAATTGACCTACTCTCTTGTCACCCAAGCCTGACATCATGGGCTGAGAGAATGTGTTTGGCCCAAAATCACCCAACTAACTTTCATGCCTAAGGCAGGACAAGAACTCTCAGTCTCCGGGTTTCTAGCCTGGTGTCTTAATCACAGACCAAACTGGCTCTCAAAAAGCAATACATTTGTGGCAATTATATAGCGTAGATGTCTTGAAAATTCAAAACAAAATAATATTTATCCATTTTGGTCACTCATCAGAAGAAGAAAAAACATAAACCTAGAAATTGACTGTATAAGAATTTGACCACTTTTAATGTGAAGAAAAAAGCTTAAGCCTTAATTAGTTATGGGAATACAAGCAAGGATATATTTATTACTTAATTGTTATTAATATAATTCTTCATATATTCCTTCCTTGATGAAGTTTGTTTGCAAGGCTTGATGAGACCCAAGGGATTGATGATTAGGATCCCCTATGGGTTTTATTTTACTAATTAACTGCTTTGAAGCTTAGGAAAAATCCCCACTGGTTTTAATTTAACTCCTTCTTTCTCTGTGAATTCCCTAATACAATTCACTTTGTGGGAGAGGGGAAGAAAAATTATTCCTTGCATCTTTCTCTCTTCGTGTAGATTTCATCACTTAGGAGGTGAAGTTATGCATGTTGCCAAACACTTTCTCCAAGATTTTAAATACATCACTTAGTACTACCTGGGTGTATTGTAGTAAGAAATGCAGTTTTGTGCTAGTTTCCCCTATATACAGTACATTCCCCTATACAGTGGGTCTTAACCTTTCCTTCTTTAAAGAACCCTCTTTAAATACCTTTTGTGGCCATAGACCAGAGGTGTCAAACTCAAGGTCCGCAGGCCAGATTCGGCTTGTGGGGTGCTTAAATCTGGTCTGTGGGACTGGCATGGAAATAGCAAAGGACCGGTCTGCAGTGCCTTTGGCAACCAAAATGGGTGGCGGGAGGACATGCATGGCCCCCCGCACTCAATTTTTAGCCTGGACAGCCTCCTGCAGCATTCTGTTGACCAAAACAGGGCTCGGGGGGCCTCATGTGGCTCCCAGCATCCAATTTTGCCTGGTAAAGTGTTGCAGAAGGTGTCCACCCCATCTCCCCATCGGCTGGCCTGTGGAGGAGAACAGCAATGCTGATCCGGCCCTTAAAGAAATCCAATCTGACACCCCTGTCATAGACCATAGTCAATGACCCCCAAGACTTAACTTAAGATTTAAATCATAACATTTCTTCAAGCCTTCGCATACATTGACAATTTAATTAGAATTTATTTTTTATTTTTATTTTTATTTTTGAACTTATATACCGCCCTTCTCCCTGAGGACTCAGGGCGGTGAACAGGCAAATATAAACATCAAATACAAATATTAAAATACAGTTAAAAATATGTATAAATTTGGCCCCATTAATTAAAACAATAAACAAAAACAAAAAAACAATTAAAAACATTTAAAAAGAGTTAGGCCAGCCCGTCTTGTTGGAAAAAGAAGGTTTTAAGGGCACAGCGGAAGGCACTGAGGTCCTGGATTCTCCTTATCTCTGGGGGCAGCTGATTCCAGAGGGTAGGTGCCCCCACAGAGAAGGCCCTCCCCCTGGGGGTCACCAGCCTACATTGTTTGGCTGATGGCACCCCGAGGAGGCCCTCTCTGTGGGAGTGCACGGGTCGATGGGAGGTCTTTGGTGGCAGCAGGCGGACTCGAAGATAGCTAGGCCCTATGCCATGGAGCGCTTTAAAGGTGAGAACCAACACCTTGAAGCGCACCCGGAAGACCACCGGGAGCCAGTGCAGCTTGCGCAGGAGCGGTGTTACATGGGAGCGCCATGCTGCTCCCGTCACTACCCGTGCTGCTGCGTTCTGGACCAGTTGGAGCCTCCGGGTGCTCTTCAAGGGGAGCCCCATGTAGAGAGCGTTACAGTAGTCAAGGCGAGAGGTCACGAGGGCGTGAGTGACTGTGCACAAGGAATCCCGATCAAGAAAGGGCCGCAACTGGCGGATCAGGCGAACCTGATAAAAGGTCCCCCTGGTTACAGCCGTCAGATGTTCCTCCAAAGACAGCTGCGTATCCAGGAGGACGCCCAGATTGCGAGCCCTCTCTGTGGGGGCCAAAGACTCGCCCCCAATAGTCAGTGATGGAGTCAACTGACTATATCGGGATGCCGGGAACCACAGCCACTCAGTCTTGGAAGGGTTGAGCTTGAGTCTGTTCCTCCCCATCCAGATCCGTACAGCCTCCAGGCACTGGGACATCACTTCAAGGGCATCGTTGGAGTGGCCTGGGGTGGAAATGTACAGCTGAGTGTCATCAGCGTACTGATGGTATCTCACCCCAAAGCCACGGATGATCTCGCCCAGTGGCTTCACATAAATGTTGAACAGGAGGGGCGAGAGGACCGACCCCTGAGGCACTCCACATATAAGAGGCCTCGAGGTCGACCTCTGCCCCCCTGCCAACGAACTGCGACCGGTCGGAGAGAAAGGAGGAGAACCACCGTAACACGGTGCCCCCCATCCCCAACTCTTCCAACCAGTGCAGCATGATACCATGGTCGATGGTATCAAAAGCCGCTGAGAGGTCTAACAGGACCAGAACAGACGAACAACCCCTGTCCCGAGCCCTCCAGAGATCATCGACCAACGCGACCAATGCCGTTTCCGTGCTGTGCCCAGGCCTGAAACCAGACTGGAACGGATCCAGATATTTAAAAGAATTTAAAAGTTTCATATTATTCATATTTTTTAAATAAATGGTTATTGGCATTGACAGTTATAGATTATTGGATGTAACATTGTTTGAGCTCAGTAGAAGATTGTAACTTTTCATTTTGCTTGTGACAACTTCTGAAGACAGTTCTTGCTCAAATATTCTATATACTCACTTGTGAAGAAAGTGAATGACTTCATGAAATGTTGATGAGACACAATGATGCTATAAAGGAACATGCCTATCCATATACCAGTTTTCATTTGTCCCTCAGCAGTAAAACTTGATCCAGTGTTGATCTTCTGGTTTCCTGTTTTTAGGGGGAAAATATTTTCAGTATAAAATCTTCCCAGTCCCATGTTATCTCCCATCAGGACAGCCTTCACAAGGAACTTACTTCTATCTGAAGAGATCTGGCCCAAATATGATTCAAAGAAGGGACCTATATCTAATTTGGCTGAATCTCAAATACTGAATAAAAATCAGGCAATATTTATAGCAAAATAAAGGGAAAAAGAACACTTCCAAATCAATTGAAACTGAACTGAAAAGCTTTATAAGCAACCCTGTACTTCAAAACACTGTAATTCAATTGTTTCCAATTTTCCATAACACACCACAATGAGGGATTGTAGAATTCAACTCCTAATATGTTTACCTTCTAATGATAGGAATTGTTTCATCCAGCCATGATTCCCATCACGGGGTACAGGAGATTGGAAAACTGATATACTCCAAGATACAAAACCAATGACATTATTGTCTGTAGTTCACTACATTCCAATGGGTAGCTGCTGTTTTCTAAGTTGACGGTGCCATCCCAAGTTAACAAGCATGATGCAGCTGAATGAATGTGACATCCTCAGTAAACCAATCAGAAAGAATTATCCTCAGTGGAGGGGAAATTATGTCTGTAAATATTTCCTAATTTTGTCAAAAACAAACTAACAAAAAAAATCTACAAGTAACACATCAAAATTTATAAGCGCCTGTCTTCATCTCTGAAATAGGATTCCTTCCTTTAGCAATAGCAAGAGCAAGAGCAAAAGCACTTAGGCTTACATACCGCTTCACAGTGCTTTACAGCCCTCTCTAAGCAGTTTACAGAGTCAGCATATTGCCCCCAACAATCTGAGTCCTCATTTTACCCACCTCAGAAGGATGGAAGGCTGAGTCAACCTTGAGCCTGGTGAGATTTGATTTGCCAAACTGCTGGCAGCCGGTGAGTAGCAGATGTAGCTTGCAGGAATGCACTCTAACCACTGCACCACTACAGCTCAGTATCTTTATCTGCTGTTTTAACAAATATCACCCCATATTATTGAGGTATAAAGAGATACAATTGATCTTCTCCCATGTTAGTCAACAGGAAGTGCAAATCTTGTCACAGATTGGTCTTGTCACAGTTTGAATAAGAGTTGTTGTTCTCTATGGTGCTGAATTAAAATCTGAATCCAATCTTATGGTTGGTGCATGTACCTTAATTGTGAACAGACAGGAAGTTACACCCAGGAAGTAAACTGAGTAGAAATACGCCACTTGGTCATTGTCTCCTATGATGTATTTATTTTATGCCCAATGTATGATCAATAACCAGAAAGTTACATAAAGCATAATATTTTATGAGCATAAAATGCAGAAATATTCACATATGCAATTCAAAATTTATGTACCATTCTTAGTGTTCCTTGTAACTGAGAGGAGGCCCACATAATTATCGGTTAGAATACCTTTTAAATGCAGAAGAAGATATGTATCTAGTCCTAAAAATTGTTTTGCTCAACTCTGGGAAAGGTGAGAAATAATTTAAATATTTTGCTGCTTCCCATATTCCCTTTTCAACTCAAGGTCTATTGCTGGGTGAGACCCTGTTGACTTCAGCAAAATGCACGGTATTATTTAATATTTGAAATAATGTTTGTTTGATCTCTTCCTATCTCAAAAATAGGAATAATCCATACAATTATTACAGTTGCTTTCATTTTGGAATAGGTTTCTAGTTTCAAGGATAATAAGGCAATAAACCTGTCAGGAAAAAAAATGGAATTTGAGTCCCTAATTAAGAATCAATCCTTAAACCTCAATTTTTGGCATCTCTAATCTGAGTGGAGCATTTCCAACACCCAGGTCATATTATGATGAGATTTATTGAATTCCTTTGTAAAGTATAGCTATACTCTATGCATTTAAATTAGCATTGTTCATTTCATGTACGATTTTTGTTTGTCTGCTTTTATTGATAGCACTCATTTTTTCCTCTGATGTTTGGAGGTCAATCATTTGGAGGGCATTTGGAGACCAGGTATCTTGAATTTGGAGGGCAAAATATGTTGCTGTAAACTTCCCTGGTTTTGAAATATTGAAAATATTCTATCTGCATGATTAGGTGGATTTTACTGAAGTATTTTGTAATTTATGATAATTGAAAAAACTTACAGTGCTATAAGAAAATGCTGTTGTAACTGTTGGATTAGAGCTAGCTTTAACTATATCGGTGGGATTTCAGACAGGCATGTTTCATTATCTGGTGGGCTATGATAATCTTTATTATTTTAATTTTAAATCTCTTTCTCTCTTTCTCTCTCTCTCTCCCACCCTCCCTCTTATTGACCCTTCCATTCATCTCCTAAGCTTCTTTTGGGCATTAGATGTCATTACTCTGTAAAATTACTTTATATGTTATTAGAGATTTCTTATGATAGCAGTTTGGAAAACTGTATTTTTCCTGTTCATTTCTCTTCCTTAGCTTCATTACTCCACAGAAGAGAAATATTGGGCTGTTGCTGTTGTTGTTCAGGAAGGTGCTGCAAACAACTCTGAAAAAACAACAACAGCTCAGCTGAGTAAGCCAAGGTCCACCGTTGTGAATGTCCAGGAAAGAATAATCCTTAAAAAGAAATGTGAGAGAATAAAAATAATTTTTCTCATAACATTTTGGCTAACTGGTTTTAGAGTTGCACTGTAGCATGTTAACATTCACTATGAAGAATTTGCAATAACAGCCAAGATTCCTGAAACACAGGGCTGGAGAAATTGGGTATACTTAGCATGAAGAAGAGAAGACTGAATGGGGTTTGACAGCATGTTCCCAATTCTTCTAAGAGAGCAAGTCTATAACTTGTAATATAATTTATAGAGTAAATGAACTAGAATTGGGTCTAATGGGGTTATGCTATAGAAGGGTTGATGCCAAGTGAACAGTAGGAGAAATGTCATGAAAGCAAGAGCAGATTGATAATGAAATTGACAACTACCTAAAGTGATGGTGGGTTTTTTTCCCCTACACTCAAGTCTTCAAGCAAAAGCTGGGCAATTCTGTTAACTTCCTGTAATAGTCAAAAAGATCTATAAAACCTTCTCTAGTACTAAAATTCAAATATTCTACCTAAATTCTAAATCTTCAAAATGATTTAAAATCTCATTCTTAATTCCTAGCACAGGCCTGGCTAGCTGTCTTTTATGAACTGATCCCACTCTTAGGATACCATCCTAGCCACACAAATAAAAGCAAATTCTACTGAGCACACCAGGACTTAGTAAAGATGAACAAGGTTGTCCTCTGAGAAATGGAAACAATGCTCTCTATAGAAACAGCATCAAATATTTGCTGTGGCATTTAATCTATCTATCTGCAGAAAGAAGAACTGGCCTGTAGATGGAGTGAAGCAGAAGTATGTACTGTAACTCCAGAAGGGAAATTAATGAAATGCACTTTCCTAAACCTAGAAAAATGCTAGTGCTGCAAATATATGCATATGTACATGTGAATAAGTTCCATTAGACTAATGGGATTTATTTTTGAGAAAACATGTGCAGAAAAAATCTAAATATCCAGCTGCCAATCTCAACAGAAACTTCATCCTTACTGAAGTCAAGAGGAATTTCAGCAGAATAATTTTGTACTATTAGAGACCTCCTGAGTTTCTAGCTTTCTAGTAACCTTGACTATCACTAAGTGTTGTATCTTTTTATTCTCAATGAATGTATTTTATTCTCCTTATGTATACTGAGAGCATATACACCAAAGAGAAATTCCTTGTGTGTCCAATCACACTTAGCCAATAAAGAATTCTATTCTATTCTATTCTATTCTATTCTATTCTATTCTATTCTATTCTATTCTATTCTATTCTATTCCACTCCACTCCACTCCACTCCACTCCACTCCACTCCACTCCACTCCACTCCACTCCACTCTATTCATTGCCAAGTACTTTTTTATACCTCTGAATATCAGTAGTGAAGTAGGAATGTGTGTGTGTATACATATATATTATAAGTTTGAAGTATAATTCTGTTAAACTATGTGATAATGTATAATTTTAGAATCTTTAGAAATTAGATTTGCTGGAAATGTGAGTCTGATTTTTGGCATACTTTCATTTCAACAAAGGCTATATGCCAGGGGAGAAGGAGGAGGAGGAGGAGGAGGAGTGAGGAAAGAGAACGAAGAAAATAATGCTAGTATAAGCATGGATTGAAAGAAGACTGCCCTGATAAGACATTTTTCTTAAAGTATTGATGATTGTTTTGTTAGAAAAAAGAAGAAGGAATTTACACAGAATGTCTTTGTTTTTTCAAAACAAAAGCAAGAAATCTATACCACAGGAAGGGGCAAATCAAGTGGTGGGATTCAAGTAATTTAACAACCGGTTCTGTGCCCTAATGATTTCTTCCAACAACCAATTTGCCAAACTGCTCAGAAAGTTAAAAACTGGTTCTCCCGAAGTGGTGCAAACTGGCTGAATCCCACCACTGGGCAAATCCTTATATTTTGATTGAACTCCTACTAAGGTTTTACTACAAGCCAATAATTCACTTAAGCTCGGTTTGACTCCTGGTAGCTTCCTAGACACATCCATATTATTTTCTTAATATTATTATTATTTTCTTACTATACATTAAGTGATCATTAGTAAATATTTAAGAGTACTAAAGGACAAGGAAGGAAGGAAGTCCTTATGCTGCTTCTACCAATCAGGAAATTCCAAAGAGGCGACATTGAACAGATCCTTTTCAAAGCCAGTGAATATGTAGCACTTTCTTGGTTTGGTCTGCATCAAAATTTTATTTCTTTGTGTGTGTGTGTGTGTGTGTGTGTGTGTGTGTGTGTGTGTGTGTAATAAGTTTCAAATTACTGTATACCATCTATAAAGCTCCAAACCAATTATAGTTTGGAATCTACATAGCTGATATAGGGTCCAAACCATAATTAGTCACACCTGTTTTTAATGGGGTCATTTCACTTGATTTTGCCAAGGCCAAAGCGGATAAGTTTGTATTGTCTTATTCTTGGAACACTTCACCTACTCTTGTCAAGGAAGAGACCATCCCAAAGTTAAGAAATATTGAAAACAAGTAAGATCATCCCATTCTACACAAGTATCCCCTATCAAGAAAAATACAAAACAGAGTATAATCCTTAAGTGATGAAAATAAATGCTCTGTTCTGTTTTACAAAATCAACCATTACATAGGAATATAAAAACTCTGTTCCATTAATCTAATGGAAAGAGATACATAGCCTATCCAATTTTCTCTTTGCCAATTTTCCAATGAAACCATAATCACTCTGCCTGCCCACTGAATTTTTAAAGATCAGCCAAGGTTGGCTTGGTGCTGTCGCTCAGCCTAAGGTTTTAGTAGGAAAAATCAGTTTTGTATATTTGCTCTTGACCACCATTGTGAAATGACATAGAAACACATATTATAACCTATTTATAGATTATAATTATATAACCTATTTATAGGTATATATGCTATTTATGTTACTTTCCTAACTAGTTACAGGACATGTAATCAGACTTAATTCCCAGTGAAAAAAATCTTTGCCATCTCAACCTGACACTGATACCTCTTTCAAAGATATTTCAGTGATCTTGATTCTGTCCATCCAACTTATCTATTGTCTTCCTTTTTTTCTATCTCTTTCAACTTTGACGTGCACGGTTGACTTTTTCTTTTCCTTCCTCACTCACATGCACAACATATTTCAGTTCTTCAAGGGAGCTATTCCTGCTTGGTTTAGGAATGATAGCTTAAAAGCTTCTTTTGCCCTCTGCTGTCCACAAAACTGTAACAATCTTTAATTGCCAAGATTCATTTTGGATTGTGGCATGATTGACTCACTGATGTGCTATCAAGTCAGTGTTGACTCTTAATGACCAAAAAGATTTTCTTCAGCAATATCTTTTCTCGACTTTGTCCTTCAGATTTTCCAACAGTTTATCCATCACTGTTGTAATTAACTCCATCTACCATGCTGCTGGTCATCTCCTTCATGTGTTTCCTTCCAACTTCCACAAAGGGCTAGATATTCACATAATGTGTCCAGATATGATGGAATACAAATGGAACAAATAAGCATATCCAAATCCATAATGAAAGAACATGTGACTTTTTCTGTCCTTCTTTCTCAGTGCTTAGTTTTTATACCCATACATCTCCATTGGGGGGAAAAACTTTGATTGTTGTTGTCATAGTAATAGTGTTGTCTTTTATGCAAGGACTATAAAGCAAAATTCTTGAGAATGTTGATGTTGTTATTCTCTAATGCATTATTTAGCTATGGTTCAAGGTTGCAACCACATGAATATTTCTTTTGTTTTTCTTCTCTTTTTGAAGGCCTAGGTGTATGGCCTTCATTGTAACAGAAAAAAAATGCTACAAACTGGAATGAAAGTAGGTCATTCACCTACTACGAAGTGCAATCTAAAGCAGAGTTTATTTTTTACAACAGGATGGATGAAGTACTGCAAGATGAGTTTGAGACCAAAATTTTCCTGCTGCTCCAAATAAGTGACATAAAGTATACCTTCTTGTAGTGACTTGTTATCTTATTACCTGACTGCTCCAACTAAATCTGATCTAAAAGACAGAGTTCAATGTTATCTGTATCCTCGTGATGCTGAACTCTAAAACTTTGGATGAACCCATCACCTGGAATCATTAGGTTGTTCAATTTATTGAAAAGTGAGGGACTTTAAAGGAAAATGTGCTTCTAAGCAGCCTGAATTGGCAAATGGAATCTAGAATGAAACCAGTTTCTGCCAAGGAGCAAAAATCACTTTGAGTACTGCTGACCAACTTTTCAATGGTGTCACTGAAAATATAGACTATTTTTCTCTCCCCAGTGAATGAATGCCATTTGTCCCAGGGAATGGATTTATTCTCAGTGTGGTTGAAGTTAAATCCCCCCTTTTTTCTACTAACTGTTCTGATGATTCCTCAGTGAGAAGCAATAGATTTAATTTTCATGGGGCAAGTTCTCTGCCTTTTCCTCTCTGAATGATGGAGAGTCCCATTGTTTTAGAAAGTGAGCTCTGGTAAGTTTTTTGAAATCAATCTGTCCAGCTAAGGAGAAAGCAAAGGAATAAATAGAGGCTGCACACAGACAGCTGTAAATTATGCACTTGCAGAATTGGATGGAAGCATAGAAAATTTGGCTGTCTTTTTGCAGTTGCCATGGCCACCATTGATATTCCTCACAGCCAACGGCCTGTTCTGGTAGGGCTCTAAAATGAGAAGATAAAGGTCATTTACTAGAAATTACTCCCTTCATCCTACTTAATTAAATTCTTTCCCTGTATCCTTATAATTTGCTCCTATATAAGTCACACAAGACTTTATACCAAGTGGAATATATTTGAGATGTGGCTCCTTCTTGTGTTTGGAATTTTTCTGATGAGTTTCTCTTTTTTTTTCATATGCAATATTGTAGAAGGAGAGCATGGCTGGTTGGGGAATTCTGGGAACTGAAGTTCACAGATCTTAAAGTTGTTGAAGTTGAGACACTTTGGTCTATAGCAGGGGTGTCAAACTCGTGGCCAGCAGGCCAGATGCATCACACGCTGGCCATGCCCACCTCCAGTTTAGCAAAGGGGAAAAAAGTTGTGATACATCATGTGACAACAATGTATCATCGTGAATTTGACACCCTGGTCCGTAGTATTTTTAAAAAGCCAGTGGGAGTTTGGTAGCACCTATTCCACTTGATAAATTTTATGAAAACATGTTCATTTTAATGAACTACAGCTCATGCAAGCTTAAGCCTTTTAATAAAATGTGTTAGGAGGAAAAGGTGTGATGAGACTTCTGCTGATCCCCTGCATATGAGTGGATCTTTGATTATTCAAATGGTATGAATTTACAATTCACTGGGCATATTCTTAATGTCTAAAAGTAAGAGAAGATAACTGGAGTTTTGATTTAGTGACAGAGCCCTCCCTGTGCATAGTGCCTTAAAGAAAAAAAATGTAACAATACATTCTTCTAAAAGCAAAACAATAACAAAAACTCATATCTTCTGACAAACTTGCACACTTCAATTTTCAATCAGGAAGATATTTGAGGAATAAGAATAATAAATGAATTTGAGCAATTGTTCTTTTCTGAATTTTGGGATGGACAAATCTATCAGTTTTGCCTTCTTTGACTTTTTTTGTAATAAGTTTTTATTTTATTTTATAGTATATCAAATTCCAACTTCAATTGAACAGTGTGTTGATTGGGTACAAATCATTTTAGTAAATAATATTCAAAATGTTTACAGCAATATTCATCGCATCTTTATCAATATATATTAATACCAATAATAGTCATGCTATTTGTTTAACCAGTTTAATACATCTTCCTTGTATCACTGATCCTTTCATATATTTCCCTGTTTCTAGCTCCTATTTTTGTCAGCTAGCCATTGATAAAATAAGTCCCAAGTCAAAAAATATTCAGTTTCTTTTTTTTCCTTAATTGTAAGTGTTAACTTGTCCATTTCTTCACATTTTAATATTTTTCTAATCAAGTCTTCATCAATTGGGATCTCGTCACTTTTCCACTGTTGTGCAAATATTATTCTCGCTGCCGTTAATACCTGTAAAATCGTATATACGTTCCCTTTATTATACTTATCTGGTTAAATGCACAGCAAAAATATCTCTGGTTTCAAGTCTATATGTTGTTTTATCATTTTTTCCAACCATGTATGTATTTTTGTCCAATATTTTGAACCAACCTTCTTTAACATTTTTATTTGTTTGATTTATATCTCACCTTTTAGTCACGAACTCCAAGCAGCATGATAGTTCTTCCTCCTCCCATTTTTTCCTCATAACAACAATCCTGTGAGGTCACTTGGACTAGAAGAAGGTGGATTTGAAGCTAATGCTTGATATTTGTAGACCAATATATTAAGCCACTGCTCTGAAACTCTTATTTTATCTCTGTCCAATTTCTAAAGAAAATTTTGAACTCTTAATGTCACTGCGTTTTTGTATTTACCAGATGAGTTCATATTTCTGGACTGTCAGACTTTCCGTAGCTTACCAATTTTGTTATCAGTAAGCTAACTACGTATATCTGCATTCTTTTCTTTCTATTTTTCTTTTCTTTGTTCTCTTGCCAAGAGAAGTCCGGCTGCAGAGATGTAGCCGGTAGGAACTTTACCAAAATGTAACAATTTAATTATTTAGATCAGTAAGATGTTTTATTTTCTTCTTTACAATAAATATGAGTTTAATTAGAAGATGTATTCCGGTTTTATTTTTCAAGAGTATACACAAGGAAAATGCCACGATCCAGGCAATTACCCCAGGAAGGTAATGGGACTGATTGCCTCTGACAGTTAAGTCCTTTGTAAAAAACAAAAACCACTAAAGATAAATAAATTACTCTGTGGGGTCCTTGGTTCTCTCTGAGCTTTGTTGTTTTCTTGCAGACATTTCATTACCAAGCTAGGTAACACCATCATCAGGAGTGGAGTTTGATCTCTTTTTATATGGTAGTGGCCTGCCTTGTCAGTATTGGTGGCAGTGGTCTTGCTGCAGTGGTGAAATGCAGCTGGCTCTATCCGGCTCGTGCAAGCCGATAGCGCCAGTGGCAGGTGGTTCAGTGAGCGGCGGGAGGCTCCACCCCCCGCAAACTGGGACATCATTATATCCTGGTTTTGATCCTCTGCGCATGAGCAGAAGGCTTCCCCCCAAACTGGGACATTGTCACATCATGGTTTGACCCTTTGTGCATGCGCAGATGATAGGCTATGCATGAGCACATTAGCAAGCCGGTAGGAAAGATAAGTGCATTTTACCTGTCTTGCTGGTTCCTTGACTAGATGGTTGTTTACTGTTAGCTTGTTTGCCCGATTTGGTTGTTCTTGGATTGGGGTATTGTTTACTTCTTGATTGTTGGTCTAGTATACATTATATATGGAACACAGTTTTACATATTTCCCTAATGAATTCTCTTATCCTCTATTCCAAACCTCTATTCCACTTACTGTAGTCTTTTTTCATAGGTGAGTTTATTCCCCTATTCTAGTTCTAGAATATTCTTTTTAAAGCCTGGTGATCACAGCTGTATACACATACTCCAAATCTAGTCTTACTATAGATTTCGAGGAAGGCATTATTAAATTGGCAGTTCTATTTTCAATTATTTCCCTTTCTTGTATACCAGCCTGGAATTTGTCATGTTTTATAGCAACAGCATGCTGGCCTGACATTTTTATCAAGCTGTTCCCTGTGACTCCAAGATCTCTTTCCTGGTCAATCACTTCAGCTCACATCCAATTAATGTATATCTGTCATTTGGATTTAGTGTGCCAACGTGTACCACATGATGCTTTTTTACATTGAATTACAGTGGTCATTTTTAAGCCCATTTCTCCAGCCTGGAGAAATTCTTTTTGGAGCATCTTACAATTCCTTTTTTGATTTTATTACCTGAGCATTATAACAAAGCACAGTCAAACTGTTTATAAAGAAAAGGGGTTTAGCTGGGGGTGTCCTGAGAAAAGGTAGGGACAATGTATAGTTTACTGGTTGGGACCTCCAAATATAACAATGAAGAACAGGCATACGCTTAAAAAAAAGGCTCATATTGACAATTTCAGGTATGGAAAGGAAGTAAGTAAAGGATAGGAGTTCTGTCTACATGGAAGTGTATAGGTCTTTCAGAAATGTGCTGGAAGCCACACTCAAAAAGAGTCTGGCAAAAGCTAAATTTAAATGAATTAAAATACAATTTAAATATTCCACATATACATTTAGTAATTCTTTTTCTTGTCACATTTAAATTACTGTTCAAGCAGCAATTCTTGGAGAGATTCTGAAAGCTGCATTTAAGATCTAGAGGACCCCATAAATCTTGAAATTCACAAACCAGACTGATCATGTTGGTCAAAGCTGACAAGAACCACCTTCAATTTTGCCTTCAACCAGCTGGGCTCGCTGTATAACTGTTGGTCAATCATGACTTAGTAGTTCAGTTTACTAATTAATAAGGTTCTTTTTGTAGAAAAAATGGAGGAGGACAGATTTGTTTTTATATTCAGCTCATTTTGAAACCACCCATCTTCCTTTCAGAGGGACTCAGTGCAGTGTACAAATAAAATATTATAACATAAAACAGTATATAAAATTTTAAAAGAGGCAAGGAAGATTAAAGTCAGTGTTAAAAGTTAATTAAAAGATGGAGGGAGGGTTTTCAGGATGTTAACCAGCCCCATGGCTGTGTGCTTCTTTGTGAGCCCCAAGCAAGGGCTCAGAGCCATGTTTTCACACCTTTCCAAAAGGCCAGGAGAATATATATATCTACTGATTCAAAATAACAATAATCATAAAAGTAAAGGTAAAGGCAGAGGTTTCCCTTTCCAGTCATGTCTGACTCTATGGGCTGGTGCTCATTTCCCTTTCTTAGCCAAGGGTGCCAGCATTACAGCATTATCCAAAGACATTTCTATGGTCATGTGGCCAGCATGACTATATGCTGTTACCTTCTCACTGAAGTGGTACCTATTTATCTACTTGCATTTGTCTGCTTTTGAACTGCTAAGAGGCAGGATCTGGGGGGTGAATGGGAGCTCACCTCATTACATATTGCTCAAGTTTCAAATTTCCAGCTGACAAATTCAGTATCTTTAACCGCAGAACCGTCACACCCCCAACAACAATCATATAAAGTGGTTTAATGTGTTAGATACAGCAAATTCTGATTACTCAGGTTGTGCAGTCCCAGGAAAAGATACAACTGCTTTAAAGAGTTGCTTCATTCATATTTCCACAATATTCAAAGCACTGCACATCCTTAATGAATATACAATAGAATAATAATGCAAATAGTTTCAGATGCAATATGCACACCATTCTTGTGTAATTGAATGTCATACATTGAAACGTCATACTCCCAAAGAGACTGATAGATTCTTCCACACATATATTTGGCCTCATTAAGGATCCTTTGAGTCAGGATGATTAAAACTGTTGCCTTTGCACTTCATTAGCTCTGTGATTCACAGTGGGAGGTGTGCTTTAATTGCTTGGATTTAACCTGCTAATTGAGGTTACATTAAGTTCATAGTAACAACAGACTAGCTGATTATTGAAACAGGAGCAGCTCTTTTTTCTTCCTCATATTCTAAAAAATGCCAGTCTTGAGGGATGATGGAAATGGCATCTGGAGAGATGCATCAATTGCACGCTTACTATCTCATCTATAAAGCAATTGGTATGTCTTCCAATTTTAATAGCTACCTCAGAAGTAATATGATATACATTCATATAATTTTGAAAGACATAATCTACAGGAACAGTAGAATTATGTAATTTGGCCTGTATGGGAGCTGTTGATTGTCAAATTGCTACCTGGCAATCCATCTGTAACAATATTAAACATTTTTAAAAATGTGATAAAGTAGCATGATACTTTAGAGATGCGGTGGCTCAGTGGCTAAGATCGACTGAGCTTGTCGATCGAAAGGTCGGCAGTTCAGCAGTTGAATCCCTAGTGCTGCATAACGGGGTGAGCTCCCGTTACTTGTCCCAGCTTCTGCCAACCTAGCAGTTTGAAAGCACGTAAAAAATGCAAGTAGAAAAATAGGGACCACCTTTGGTGGGAAGGTAACAGCGTTCCATGAGCCTTTGGCGTTTAGTCATGCCAGCCACATGACCATGGAGACGTCTTCGGACAGTGGTGGCTCTTCAGCTTTGAAACAGAGATGAGCACCACCCCCTAGAGTTGGGAATGCCAAGCACATATGTGCGAGGGGAACCTTTACCTTTACCTTTAGCATGATAACTTAGCCTGTTGTGCTCAGAAATGGAATTAGAACTGTGCATCTGCCTTGGATTGGTAGTCATTTAGGAAAATGTGCAGAGATTCCCCCCCCCCCCCCAAATGTATTGGGTATTTATTCTTGCCCTTCCTATATAGCTAGTCCTCAATTTATGACCATAATTGAGCCCAAAATTTCTGTTGCTAAGTGAAACATTTAAGTGACTTTTGCCCCATTCTACGACCTTTCTTGCAACAGTTGTTAAGTGAGTCCCTGCAGTTAAGTTAGTAACGTGGTTGTTAAGTGAATCTGGCTTCCTCATTGACATTGCTTGTCATAAGGTCGCAAAAGGTGACCACATGATCCCAGGATACTGCAACTATCATAAATGCGAGTCAATGACCAAGCATCTGAATTTTGATCACATGACCATGGAGATGCTGCAGCGGTCATAAGTGTGAAAAATCATCACAAATCACTTTTTTCAGTGCCGTTGTAACTTTGAACGGTCACTAAATGAACTGTAAATTATTTAGTACAGGGAACATGCAGGGAAAGGAAACTTTGCTGTGTGGGCAGATAGCCAGTGTCTGTTCTTCCTTTTAATGATTGTTCTCTCCTTGTTAGTCTGCATTCTTTCCTTTTGTTTTCCCATAATTTAATCCTTTAATCCTACTTCATCCCATAATTTAAGATTTTAATCCCATTTCCCAGGTTCTCCCCTTTGACACTCATGTAGCCCTTATTTTTGCCCCCCAGGGCTTGATAAGAGCAAGAACTAACTGGTGGTCAGATCTGGTTGGCATTTTTGCAAACCACTATCTTGTAATAGTCAATGTCCCCCATTATTGTGGGGGTGACATTGTGATAGCAAACAAAGTACATGGAGTGGATTGCTGATAATGTATTCAAAGGAACACAGCTGTCTTTTTTCTTTCTT
Organism: Arizona elegans; assembly: GCA_022577455.1. Classification (NCBI taxonomy): domain Eukaryota; kingdom Metazoa; phylum Chordata; class Lepidosauria; order Squamata; family Colubridae; genus Arizona; species Arizona elegans. The sequence continues at coordinate 267,358,857 of JAKOOJ010000001.1, forward strand.
TTGTTGCTGTGATTATTACCAGATGATCCACTGTGATTTCTAGAAATAAATATTTTATTGTTGTGGGTGTACCTGCTATAAATAAATAACAACAGACGGTAGTTGCAAAAACTTCAGTTTTAATTGGCAAAACTGGATCTTGATTTTTGACTTGGTAAAGCCAAATACAGCCAGAGTGGAAGGAACTTAAAATATTAAATTTACAAAATAAAAACATGAAGTGTCTTATTACAAGAACCATACTCAAAACACACAGCACGGTTTATTTAAAAATATATCGAGTCATACCGGTTTGTATGCTACTTCTTCTGTGAAAAACATGATGGTAAATTGGGTTCTGAAGGCAGGAACAGACTGGATTTTGCTCAGATACTAAATGTCACATTAAATATGAGATTCCTGCATACTTGCTTTTTTGTTTAGTCAATTAAAACAATAGAAGGAAAAAAAGGGCATGTAGCTGTGACATGAAGGGAGGGGTATAGGCAGTGGGGAGGTAACAACATACTACATGATGTTATTGTGAGAATAACATGATTATGTTAAAGCAACTGGTATTAACTATTTCATGCACAAAATGGCAGCATGATACATGTGTCATCATTTTGATTAGCTAATGAACACCTCTGGATGGGGATAGGTGCATTGGGCATATTGACTTCTTTTGGGAAGAATCTATTGATCGGAACGGTCCATAAACCTAAAACAAACAAACAAATAAATAGATCATGGGTGTCAAACTCAATCGTGTCACGTGATGTCACGTGATGTATCACGACATTTTTGCCTTTGCGGAGCTGGGGTGAGCGTGGCCTGCGCATGATGCATCCAGCCCACGGGCTGCTAGTTTGACACACCTGAAATAGATGGTGAAAAAAGTGGATTTAAGGAAAATGTACCATTACAACATCAAGACACACTCCCTCTCTCCCTCCCCCCCCTCTCTTTTTCTCTCTGTGTGTAATGTGAAATTCTTTTAAAGATGTAAAATAAAAAATATTAAACACTCCCCAAAATGTGCAAGGCTTCTGCCTGAGTATACAGTAACTCAACCTCAAAAAAATCCCCCTCTAAACTGAACAGAACTCAATTCAGTTGGGAAATTAATATTGCTGCTCTTTTGACAAGTTTTTTTTTAAAACTGGAATTATCTTTTTAAAATGAGACTTTATAGTATATAAATCTCTCATGCTTATGTCATAGAAACAAAGGATGTTGGTTTCGTAAAGTATCAACAACAAAAGCCAAAAGTTCTCCTTCATTTTCCGAAAGAAAACAGCTTCCTTTATATATCTATTTCTTAATAAATTCTAATAGATAAGATTATACCCGCCTTCCTTCTTTTCTTCTATTTTAGGAAGTATAGGCAAACTACAAAACCATTTCCTCAAATGGAATTTTTCTAGACTGAACTTCCTGTGTAGGGCAAAATGTACAGAACTGCTTTCCTAAGTGTAGACTGGAGCTGGGTGAGATGGTTCTGCAACCTGCAATCTGCAGAAAAGGATGAGAATACATACTTCCCCTCTTTCTCTTCTCCTTCCCACCTGACACTGAAATGAAAAGAAATGGAAGGCATATGTGAGGATCAAGTCTTCTCCCCAACACTTTTGTTGCCATGTGTAGTAAGAGAAAGGGGAGAGAGAAATGTTAGAAAATGTCTTCTTGGTGCCAGTTCCCACCAGTGTAGGAGTGGGATTCAGCCGGTTCTGACAAGTTCGGGTGTACTAGTGCTCTGAAGATCAGCTGGGAGCAAACTGGTTCACTCTGATAATGTGATGGGCCCTCCCGCCTGCCCCTGCACTATAATCTACCTATATTTCTTTTGTTTTAAGCCCATCTGATAGGCGCGGCAGAGCGGATTGCTGTGCCTCTTCTGTTTTACTCACTCTGGATTCAGTAGAAGGTAACTTTTGATCATAATAATGTGGAAGCGCAATGAACAGTTATTAACAACCGGTGAATCCCACCACTACACTAGTGGGATCAAAAAATGGACACCAAAGGAAACATTCAAAACCCCACTTCCTTTCCCCCACCCCTCCAATTATCAGTGCTGACCAAAACCCTATTTTGCTTTATGGTCAAGTTTGCAGACGGGACCAAAGTTTAACTAATATTTCTTTGATCCAATATTTATTTATCTGATAATTTTGTAGACTCTGGGCAAGCGTGAAAATATTAAAAAGGACAATAATACTGAACCAACCCCAGTGGAGTAGAGCCAGCAACAAACAGAGTTGATGCCTTTTGTGCCCAGTCCATGAATCAGCGCTTTCTTGCTGCCATAAAAACTGTACTCTTTTCAAAGACAATTATTAAATAATAGCATTTATTAAATAATAGATACAATCTGATCATATTTCCAATTACCAGTTTCTAAATAACCCATAGTTCACCATTTCAGAGATATTTCCTTACTTGAACAGAGAAACAGAATGATCAGGGCAGAAAAGCAATGGTAGCTGGAATGATTTCTGACTTCCTGCTGGCCTCCCCATTTACTTTCTTTGTAGGAAGCTGGCAGGGACATTGCAAATGACAATTATGTGACCATGGCTGACTGCACAAAGTGACATCATGGCAGCGCAGCAGCACTTAAACAACCAAAACTTTGCCAAATTTCAAACCTGTGAGAGTCACGGGTCTCAGATTTTGGACACATTCTTAAAATTAGCCCATTTGAGGTACACTGATTCAAAAATAGTTGCCCTATGATACGTTGTTTTGCCCAACTGAAGATTACAAACAATTAAACAGAAATTAGAGTTTTGGTAATCTATCAATTGCTGACTGCTTGCAAGAACACTTGAAAGGCCAAGTGCTCTTCGGCTCTCATTAAATCCCATCTTTGGCAACAATAATGTTGGTTGTAGTGGAAAAAATTGAAGCAATGTACACAAAACTCAAATAGAATTATATTTTGCAAACAAATCTTTAAGTCTGCTGAGAACAACTGGACATAAAAACTTCCAGCTCTTTTGAAACTACATAAGTTGCAGAGGGCCAAAGGGTATTTACTAACACCCAGCTCGCCCAAACAAACTTGCTTTCTCTCTCTTGTATTTGAATTCCTGTGGCTAAAGCAGTCCAGGGCTGTTTTAATGATCATTTGCCTTTTACCTTTTTGTGCAGTGAAAACAAGGAATATAAATGTAAGCTAGAAACAGCTAAATAAATAATTAAAGGGGCTGCCTGTTTGCTGCCTTGCTTGATTCTGCATTTTTCTCCTTATTAAAAAAGTCCCATCGCATGACCAAGTTCATGGTAGCCTCAGTTTTGCTTATTTGAAGTACAGAAAGCGGGGACAATGGCAGATCACTGTTAAAAATTGGGTTGTTTCCCAACCAACCCTATAACAAAGGTTGACAAACTCTTGACATGCAAAACTTAACCAACATTTTTCTTTCTATTTGAGTATTTTGGAAAGTTATGCATTTTCCCCCCTATTGGGCTGAATAAGAGTACTGAAAAATACAGAAGAATTTGTCAGCACAGCATTAACTAGGATATAGAAAACAGATATTGATTTTTTTAAAGTAACAACTACAGCCCAAGAGATATTGCACTGACAATTAACAGAGTTGTCAAAATTCCCTGTGGATTCTGGGAAAAAAAATTAAATTTCTTATATAGTACAATTAGGACTAGTTTTAAAAGTAAAAAGTTGAAAATATGAGATGTTCTTGTTTTGGGTGAAGAATATACAAAGTGTCCCTTCCACTCTGTTCTCGATATGGTTGTCCTAGTTTAAGCTTTAGATCAGGGGTGTCAAACTGGCCAGTGGTGGGTTGCTCCCAGTTCTGTCCGGTTCTTTAGAAGCAGTAGTAAAAGCAGTGGGAGGCTCCGCCCACCCACCTGGATGTCATAATTGATGATCTGCACATGCACAGAAGCGTACGCGCTCCCGTTGCGAACCGGTAGTAAAGGTAAGTAGAACCCATCCCTGAAACTGGCAGCCCACAGGCCGGATGCATCACATGCAGACCACGCCCACCCCAGCTCAGCAAAGGGAAATGTCACATGACGGCAATATGATGCGGCGAGTTTGACATCTGTGCTTTTGATCATACTGTAGTTAATCTGAGCAATTTTAATTGGCTATTTTACTCTCCAATACAAATGCCAATTTTCTTTTTTTAAAAAAATATTTGTGCCTTTCATTTTCATATGATTAGATTTTTACACTCAAACACAAAATACTACATCTGAGGATAAAATGAGCAGTGCAGTATAGTTTTTATTTCTGATTTGTATTTGAAATGCAAAATATGAGTATAGAGGCAAGGAGAAAACATGGGTATAGAGATAAGGAGAGTAACATAGTTGTTCAATGCAAGAATCTTTATTTGGATAATACAATTCAATATTATAAAGTATTAAAAATAATAATAATAATAATAATTTTATTTCTATACCGCCCTTCTCCCGAAGGACTCAGGGCGGTGTACAGCCTATTTAAAAACACAGAAACAAAACAGCAATTTAAAATTTAAAATCATTAAATAATTAGGCTCCAATTAAAATCCCAGAAATTTAAAATACCCCCAATTTAAAACGTTATGTTAATAGCCCTGCCTGGCGGAACAACAGGGTCTTCAGAGCGCAGCGGAACACCCGGAGGTCAGAGATCCTACGTATTTCGGGGGGCAGTTCATTCCACAGGGCTGGGGCTCCCACAGAGAAGGCCCTCCCCCTGGGTGTCGCCAGACGACATAACTTGGCCGATGGCACCCTGAGGAGACCCTCTCTGTGGGAGCGGACTGGTCGGTGGGAGGCTACTGGTGGCAGAAGTCGGTCTCGAAGGTACCCGGGTCCTATGCCATGGAGCGCTTTAAAGGTGGTAACCAACACCTTGAATCGCACCCGGAAGACCACTGGGAGCCAGTGCAGCTCGCGCAGGAGGGGTGTCACGTGGGCGCAACGAGTTGCACCCATAACCACCTGTGCGGCCGCATTCTGGACCAGTTGGAGCCTCCGAGTGCTCTTCAAGGGGAGCCCCATGTAGAGAGCATTGCAATAGTCCAACCGGGAGGTGACAAGGGCGTGAGTGACCATGCGCAAGGCGTCCCGATCCAGAAAGGGCTGCAACTGGCGAATCAGGCGAACCTGATAAAAGGCCCCCCTGGCCACGGCCGTCATGTGCTCTTCTAAAGACAGCCGTGTGTCCAGGAGGACACCCAGATTGCGAGCCCTCTCTGTGGGGGGCAAGGATTCACCCCCAATAGTCAGCGATGGCACCTGCTGACTATATCGGGGCGCCGGAAGCCACAGCCACTCGGTCTTGGAGGGGTTGAGTCTGAGCCTGTTCCTCCCCATCCAGGCCCGCACGGTCTCCAGGCAGCGGGACATCACATCAAGAGCATCGTTGGGGTGGGCTGGGGTGGAGATGTACAGCTGAGTATCATCAGCATACAGATGGCACTTCACCCCAAAACCACGGATGATCTCACCCAGCGGCTTCACATAAATGTTGAACAGGAGAGGCAAGAGGACCGACCCTTGCGGCACTCCCCATGCGAGATGCCTCGAGGTCGACCTCTGCCCCCCTGCCAACACAAACTGCGAGCGGTCGGAGAGGAAGGAAGAGAACCACCGCAGAACGGTGCCCCCTATTCCTAACCCCCTCAACCGCTGCAGCATGATACCATGGTCGATGGTATCAAAAGCCGCTGAGAGGTCTAATAGGACTAGGACAGAGGAGCGACCCCTGTCCCGAGCCCTCCAGAGATCATCCACCAACGCGACCAATGCCGTTTCTGTGCTGTACCCCTGCCTGAAGCCCGACTGGTACGGGTCCAGATAGATAGCTTCATCCAGGTGCCGGGGAAGTTGTCGTGCCACCACGCTCTCAACAACCTTCGCCACAAAACGAAGGTTGGAGACTGGACGATAGTTGGCTAATTCAGCCGGGTCCAGGGAAGGCTTCTTGAGGAGGGGCCTCACTACCGCCTCTTTCAAGGCGGCAGGAAAGGCACCCTCACTCAGAGAAGCACCTATAATCCCCTGGAGCCAGCCTCGTGTAACCTCCCGGGAGGCCAGCACCAACCAGGAGGGACACGGGTCCAATAAACACGTGGCGGCACTAATCTTACCCAGAACCCTGTCCACATCCTCGGGAGTCACAGGATCAAACTCCTCCCAGATAACATTCTCAAGACCTGCCCTCGTCTCCTCCCGTGGACTCATCCAGTCGGAGTCCAAGCCATCCCGAATCCGAGCGACTTTATTGTGCAGGAATTGCACAAAATCCTCAGCACGACCCTGCAAGGGATCTTCCCGCACTCCCCCCCGGAGGAGGGAGTGGGTCACCCTAAACAAGGCGGCTGGGCAGTTTTCTGCAGATGCGATAAGAGCGGAAAAGTGGTTAGACTTTGCCGCTTTTATCGCTACTAGGTAGGTCTTGATATAAGACCTCACCTGTGTCCGGTCGGAATCGGATTGACTAGTCCTCCAAATGCTCTCTAGGCGTCTTTTCCGACGCTTCATCTCTCTCAGCTCCTCAGAGAACCAAGGAGCCAGTTGAGATCGGCATCGGGTCAGAGGCCGCAAAGGCACGACGCAGTCCAAAGCTCCAGCGGCCGTAAAATAAAAGTCCATATTAGTTATATGTTTGAATTGGGGAATCAAAAATTGGAATTTCCAATTTTGGAAAATCAGTGGGCCTGGAGATATATATATATATATATATATATGTGTGTATGTGTGTGTGTGTGTGTGTGTGTGTGTGTGTGTGTTTTTCTTCTAGCCAGGTTTTCCCTTCGTAGCCAAGTTTTTTTTGTAGCTCCAGCTCAGTAGAATCACATTTACTCGGTTCTGGGCTTTTTTCCTTTCTAACAGAAAGAAAGAAAACTTTATATATATATTAGTTTAATCATTATAATTAGGTTTATTTTTCCTTTACTGCCAAATCGTTATTTATTTATAATCTTTGTTGGCAATGCAAACTTTTTAAATTTCATTATTAAAAAAAAAAACACACATTATAGATCATATAATAGTTGCCAAAGTTTCTACCAGGTAGTCCCACAGGTCTGAGTTGAAAACCATTTGGAGCTTTATGATGTGTTGTAGACTTTCACTCTGTGCTCTTCTACCCATCCATGTGGTTCTGGAACCACAATCTGCTCTTTGTTTGCCATTGCAGTGATTCTGAACACAGGAAAGGCTGGTTGCTTTAGAGCTGCCAGACGCTTACTCCTGGTGGGCTCCAAGAAACCACTGGGTGGCGAACATTGTTCACCAATGCTTGGAAAAGCTTCTTTGAATTTCAGATCTCTTCTGAAAGCTGTTTTTTTTTTAAAAAAAATATTTAGTTTGTCATGTGGTACCAGATAACATGTATAAGTATAAACATAGACAAGAGCACATGAAATGAGTACAAATAAATGGGGACAGTAGGACAGGGACGGTATGGTAGGCACGCTGGTGCGCTTATGCACGCCCCCTTTACGGACCTCTTAGGAATGATGTGAGGTCCACAGTAGTCAGTTTAAGGTTGAAGCTATGGGGGTTTGAGGAAGTAACAACGGAGTCAGGTAGAGCATTCCAGGCATTGACCACTTTGTTGCTGAAATCGTATTTTCTGCAATTGAGTTTAGAGCGGTTTACATTGAGTTTGTATCTATTGTTTGCCTGTGTATTATTGCAGTTGAAGCTGAAGTAGTCATTGACATGTAGAATGTTGTAGCAGACAATTTTGTGTACTGTGCTTAGGTCAGATCATAGGTGGTGTATTTCAAGGTTGTTCAAGCCCAAAATTTCAAGCCTGGTGGCATAAGGTATTCTATTGTGAGCAGAGGAGTGGAGTACCCTTCTTGTGAAATACCTCTGAACCAGGGGTGAAATCCAGCAGGTTCTGACAGGTTCTGGAGAACTGGTAGCAGAAATTTTGAGTAGTTTGGAGAACGGGCAAATACCACCTCTGGCTGGCCTCAGAGTGGGGTGGGAATAGAGATTTTGCAATATCCTTCCCCCAGGAGTTAGAGGGAATGGAGATTTTGCAGTATCCTTCCCCTGCCACACCCACCAAGTCATGTCCACAGAACCGGTAGTAAAAAAAAATTGGACTTCATCACTGCTCTGGACTTGCTCAATTGTATTAATGTCTGATATACAGTGTGGATTCCAGGTATACAAATGATACAAATGGTGTCAGTAACTATGGGGTACATGGTGGGGCTATTGAGTAAATAAGCAGCAGTTGAGTAAATAAGATCCTTGGAGACGCCAAGTAGAGATGGAGATAAAGGGAAGAGTAAGAAACATCTTGCTAGATAACTTGCAAGTCAGTGCAGAACATCAGAATTAAGGAAGGGGATCAGTCCCAAGGAGCAGAGAGGGAGTAATGACACTCAGAAGAGCTATGAAAGATATAGATTAAAAAATCTATAGGCACACAGATGGAAAGAATCACACACAGGGGCTGGGGAGACAGGAGAGGAGCAAAAGCAGCTTAGCCTGGAGCAAAAGATGAAAAGGGCTTAGTAACAAGAGATAAAGGCAAAAAGAGTTTTCATTGCCAGGAAGACAGACTACTCACGAGTAGACAAAAAGTGAAAGGAAGAAAAGGGGATACTTTTATTCCTGCAACATTCTATCCAGGTGGGATTTTCATTCCCTGCAGCTGAGAAGGAGAAAAAAGCAACTTCAGAGGTGCTAATGATTCACTTGAATTGGTTGGCAGTTCAACTGGGAAGAGAGGGAGGCTGGGAGTTTTACCAGTAAGAATAAAAGATAAAGGTAAAGGTTCCCCTCACACATATGTGCTAGTTATTCCTGACTCTAGGAGGCGATGCTCATCTCTGTTTCAAAGCTGAAGAGCCAGCACTGTCTGAAGATGTCTCCATGGTTATGTGGCCGGCATGACTAAACGTCAAAGACGCACGGAACGCTGTTACCTTCCCACAAAAGATAGTCCCTATTTTTCTACTTGCATTTTTACATGCTTTCGAACTGCTAGGTTGGCAGAAGCTGGGACAAGTAACGGGAACTCACCCCATTATGCAGCACTAGGGATTCAAACCGCTGAACTGCCAACCTTTCAATCAATAACCTCAGCATGTTAGCCACTGAGCCACCACGTCCCCTTAGTAAGAATATTACCCACCAAATTGACAAGGGTGGCGGGACAAGGAAGCTTGAAGAGTCAAGAAAAGAATGATCAGATGAGAGAAGATCTATCTCAGGAAGGTCACAGGAAGAAAAGAGTGATGACATTTTCTATTGCTCTCTGCATTTTGCAAGAGAACGGGAGAGTTGACAATGTATTTTTAAAATGTACTTGCTTTTAAGACGACTCAGTTGTGTAGGAACTGTCAACTCTGAGCAAAACTCTCTAGAGACAAAGGTTTGTAGGTTTATTTTTCTAGTGCAACAAGTAAAGTGTTCCAGACTATTTTCTAATCTCTTTGCAAATTCATTGATTTGTGAGTTTATAGAAAACTACCACCCAATCAGGACTTGTTATTTTTGGCCAACAGCTGAGCACAGCCCATTAGTACTTGTCAGCTAATAAATATGTGCCATGGCGAGGCCCTTTGGGTAGTTGCCTAAATGCATAACCCTTCTCTCTCTCCCCCAAAATTAAAAGAAGGAAATAGCTACAATATCAAATATCAGGATATGTATTTTGAATGGTTTAGAATAGAATAGAATTCTTTATTGGCCAAGTGTGATTGGACACACAAGGAATTTGTCTTAGGTGTATATGCTCTCAGTGAGCATAAGGAGAATAAAATATATTAATCAAGAATAAAAAGATACAACACTTAGTGATAGTCAAGGTTACTAATAAACTATCATATTGTAGTAGGAAACAAATAAAAACAATATAATTGAAAGATACAAGCAACATGGTTATAGTAATAATTGGGAAGAAATAGATACTAGTAAGGAAGAGCAGAATAATAGTAATACAGTCTTAGTAAATTATTTGACAGTGTTGTGGGCATTAGTTGTTAAGCAGAGTGATGGCATTTGGGAAAAAAACTGTCCTTGTGTCTAGTTGTTTTGGTGTGCAGTGCCCTATGGTGACTTTTTGAGGGTAGAAATTGAAACAAGTTATGTTCAGGATGTGAGGGGTCTGTAGATATTTTCACAACCCTCTTTTTGACTCGTGCAGTATACAGATCCTCAATGGATGTTTTTGATGTTAGGTGTCCATTTTAAGTCTTGAGATATGATAGAACCTAGAAACTTGAAGGACTTTACTGTTGATACTGTGTTGTCTAGTATTGTAAGAAGTAGTAGTATAGGTGGTTTTCTTCTAAAATCTACCACCATTTCTATGGTTTTGAGTGTATTTAGTTCAAGATTGTTCTGGTTGCACCACAAGGCTAGTTGTTCAACCTCCCGTCTGTGTGCAGATTCATCATTGTCTTGAATGAGACCAATCACTGTTATATCATCTGCAAACTTAATTGTACTAGCATGCTACAAAGAGCTGGCATGCAAAACAAGTGGGGAACTCTCTAGTGATATCACTCCTAGGTCCAATGCTATTAGCATAGGAATTGATCAAAACCAATAGTTGAAAGACTCCAACTATGACATTTTACCCTATTACAAAGACATCATCTTCACCTGGAAGATTCCTATATTTGAAGGTATCGTGCATTGGAAGTATCTGGGCCTCCCATTATACTGAGAAAATTAGGTTTATATTCTTTTCATAAACACTGGATCTCTTGATTAATTTTATCCAATGCTTGTCAATCTGGGTAGGACCAGTTACTCCCATACTTTCCACTCTTTTTATCATGTTGCACAGGTAGAGTTTAGACACTTCAAGTAGAAGCAAAAAATCATTGAACTGAAATGGTCCAAGCATTATACGCTTGATTTTTTTTTCCTGCTCTGGCCTCTTATTCAGTATAATTCAATTGTGGAATTATATTAAACAAAACTGGTGATTTCATCCAAACCTGTCAGATCATATATAAATTTACTTGATGGATCTTTTCTCACTTTATTGGAAAAGTGTCAAGTGTTCACAATGTGCAATTCTACCCTCTACTGCATTTCTGAGTTTTATGCCAGGCAAGCAAAATTTATTTTATGAAGAAATGTAGCTGTTGATTTTATGCATAAAGTACTCTAGCAGAGATAATCCGTTCAGCCGTCTGTGACATAGGTTAATTAAAAACTTAGCAGGTCAAAGAACACTGCATTCACTCCAATAAGTTTGTACATTTGTGAGTTACTTTCATTTCCTCTGACATTTTCCCAAAAATTATCTAGAAACGAAGTTGGTAGTGCTAGGATACTGAACCATGTATTGTAGTTTCAAGTCTGGTACAATTTGCAAAACCAATGTGCAAGTCCATCTCAGGTTGCCCAGATGACAATCTTGAGACCAAATACAAAGATCAGGCACTTGCAAAGACTGTTTTGGGGTTTTGTTTTTTTTTTTTGGTTGTTGTTGTTGGGATCATTACGCCTGTGCTCTTCTGATTGCACTGCTTTTTTAAAGAAAAAAAAAGATCAATATCAACAATATCAGTTTCACTTTCGAGAAATGATGACTAGTAATTTGAGGAGTCTTGAGAGTTCTAATGATGGAGAAACTCATATATTGATGACTATGCTTGAGGTGTCCAGCTTGATATATTCAAAAAGATATGATTCATTATTTCTGGCAATATTATGCAAATGGTAAGTCCTCTGACTCATTGACTTTTGTGTAGGGGTTAGCAATTTGATGTACCAATTTAGAACTCCTTGACACTATTGCTATTAAGAAAAGAAGTCTTTTGACATTGAAAGATACAGATAACATACTTGCTTCCTTTCTTATTTGTTGAATTGTATTTAGAGGCCACTCATACCATTTCAGAATCTCTCATCATTCTTATATATTTCATGTATTTTTTAAAAAACATAAGCAAGAATAGCACTATAGGAACACGGTGGCTCAGTGGCTAAGATGCTGAGCTTGTCGATCGAAAGGTTGGCAGTTCAGCGGTTCAAATCTCTAGTGCCACGTAATGGGGAGAGCTCCTGTTACTTGTCCCAGCTTCTGCCAACCTAGCAGTTCAAAAGCACATAAAAAATGCAAGTAGAAAAATAGGCACCACCTTTGGTGGGATGGTAACAGCATTCTGTGCGCCTTTGGTGTTTAGTCATGCTGGCCACATGACCACGGAGATGTCTTTGGACAGCGATGGCTCTTCAGCTTTGAAACGGAGATGAGCACCGCCCCCTAGAGTCGGGAACGACTAGCACATATGTGCAAGAGGAACCTTTACCTTTAACAATAGCACTTAACTTATATACTGCTTCACAGTGCTTTACAGTCCTCTCTAAGTGGTTTGCAGAGCCAGCATATTGCCCCCAACAATCTGGGTCCTCATTTTACCCACCTTGGAAAGATGGAAGGCTAAATCAGTCTTGAGCCAGCTTCCTTGGTCATAAACAAACTTATGCTTAAACCACATATTCAAAACAATTCAGAATGTTGCACAATTTTTTCCACAAAATTATCTCTTTCTTTCATTAATTGGACTTTAGCAAGCAGTTATCACCAACCTAGTGATTGCTATTTTCATACCCACCCAAAATGATTAATGATTCCAATTCATAATTATCTTCATGCCACCTTGGTTACCAGTTTTAATCATGCTGTGTAGCATGGCAGCTTTTGTCATATTTTGGTCAATATGCCAATGTTTTACATTGTATATCCATGCTACTCTATTCAAGTAGATGCTGAATCTAGAGACCACCTTGCAAACCAAGATACTATTCCATACCATATACTAGGTTGAACATATATGCTGTGCTTTGATGCATAGTTAGGATGCAGATATTATTTATATTATAAAGAAATAGATAGTATCTACTGGTAGTTTTGAGAGTGTTTGGTAGTAGTTTTCCAAACATGAGTAATTCTGCAAGAATTTTTCTTTGTTAGCATCAAAAAACCCCAAGCAAAAATAGTTAATGTTTAACTTTTTATGGAAATATTTATTTATACCTGTAAAACCCAAGGTAGTGCCTCCCAATCACTCTGAGTAGGAATCTATCCACTAGTAAACAACAGGAGCTGTGGAATTGCCACATTGCAAGGTAGACATTTGTTTCAGCTTCCCCTTTTTTCCTGCTTCCATCTTTCTGCCACTGTCTCATTTGTTTTGATTATGTGCCATCACCTTCTCCATTAATGGCAAGTGCTTTTCGTCATCCTCAGACCAGCTGTGAGAACTGTAGTGGCTCCTGTGGGGAAAAAGAGAGGAAAGGATGGAACAAAGGAAGCAAGGGACAAGCAGGGAAGCAAGAAGGAAATGAGAGGGAACAAGGGTAAAATATAAAGATAATTAAATAATAGCCCTGTTCAAAAAATGATCCTGGGATATACATGCTGCTTGTCTGTGAGGTTTCCCATTTATTTATTTACAACATTTTTAAATTCATTAGATTTTATCATTCATAGAGTCATTTAGATGATTCTGAGCAGTGAACAGAATGTCAATGGGCAATCTCTAGATAGAATAATTCAGGACAATAAATAGTGACACAAGCCAACATAAAATCAGATGACCACCTTTCATTCTCTCTGGATAGACATCAAAACTCCTAAAAAGAAAAGTTCTCTGAAGCTCCAAAGCAAGAGGATCAAACGAACCATACTAAGAAATCCTGCTCTAACTCCCATCTCCCTCATCTTCCTGTGGGGACAGTATCTTAGGCAGATCATTTTTACTTGTTAACTGTCTAGGATCTAGCCCAATAATTCTCAGTACTTCATCAATAACAGAAATAACTTATTTATTTATTATTGAGAATATAACTTAACCTATTCATATACATCTATAACCTTGCTTATGTATCTCATAGGTATTCATCTAAATCTGAGGGAGAAGGTTTACAGACAAGGATTTATATACCCAGAGGGAGGAGTCAAAGGTAAGGCAGAGTTGGGAATGGGATGGGTTTAAGGGATTTAACCCATGCTAAACCATAGAGTGCAGAATAAATACAAGAGTTAGACATTTTATCTGGAATTACTCTAAGTCACTTGACAGGCTATAGAAAACTATTATAGATAAGGAGATTCAGAAGGGAATCTGCTGCTATACTAAAGCTGCCCTGTTGCCAATTTTTCCATGGATGAATGTTAGAAAATGGTGACCATCATGTTACTCCTGCATTCCCCAACAGAGTCAAAGGGAAACATTACCTTCTTACTTCTTGGATTCTCTGTAATACTTCTGCCCCTGTCTGGAGACCAGCCAGATTTTTTTCCCTTTTAAATTTCTTGGTTTGCACCATTCCTAAAGCCCTCTCCCAGCATCCACCAATGGCCTACTTCACTTTCACATTTGGCCTTCCGGTCCATCCATCAACATCTGACTCAACCTTCTCTGTCCCACCTCTATAGCAATCAGACTAAAATAAATAGCAACTCCTTAGGCTGATGAGTAGCTTAGCAGCATGCTACCTTTAAAAAAACCCCTAAAAACAAAACTTTGAACTCTGAAAATCTGTTTTCTTTAGTTGATTTGCTATTTTGCTGGCTTCCTTTTTTCTGATGATAGCAACAGGGGAGAGGAGGAGGAATGGAGCAAGTGAATCTCACATGCATCTCCAAAAGAAAAAGGGACAATCAAGGAGCATTGAGAACAGGGATTCTCACTGACTGACAACTCTCAACAAGTGGGAACATGGATATCTCTGACCTGACAGTAAAGAGACACAGTAGATGCGATGTCCATTTCATATGGTAACTATTCCCTTTGTGTATGTGTGTGCATGTGGGAGGAATGTGTCAAATCATAAGTAAACAGCCGACAAGCCAGACAGAAACAGAAGAAAAATAGGACACACAAATGCTTTGAAACAAGTGGAATATCTGTGTTGAGATTTTATATTGCATTCTAGAATTCAACTGTAAAAAGAGATAGGATTATAATAAAGGCTTATATTTACAGAACATTGAGTCAGCACCATACAGCAAAATACATAAGAAACAAGGTACAATAAACAACATTATGCAAATAAAACAAAATAAAAAAGAATATAATTAAACAAACCAAACAATTAGACAAACAAAAAATGTGATCATCCTAGACCAAGCCAGGTCCAAATACGCCAGGAAATTTCTAGAAGTCTAGCACTCTGACAAATTACTCTGACACTTTGGCACTCTGACAAATTAGCCATCAATAGACACATAGACACTAACAATATCTATGGACCATGTAAAAGAAACAATCAACTAGCCAAAAAGGTAACAAAAATGTCCACCTGTCCACCTGTCCACCAACAATCAGCACGCAGATCAGCATAGATTTACTTTAAGATTAACATCAGACCAACAATCAAGTAAATAACACCCCAATCAAGAAACTGCCAAAGAAGCCAGCAGCGAATAGCCCAATCAAAGAATCTCTAAGACCGCTCCCACCAAAACTGACAGAGCAGAACACTAGAATATAAACTGAAAGCAAATCTCATTCCTTACTAGCACTGATGATGTTACCCAGTTTGGGTAATGAAACATCTGTACGAAAACAAGCAAGCTCAGAGAGCACTAAGGACTCCTCACAAACCAAACTGTAGCCAAATCAAGATGGACTCAAGGACCAAATGCTCCCCAGAAGAGTTTTAAGCAGCTTCTGGAAGCCAATCAAGATGGGAGTCCGTCAGATATCCACCGGGAGGTCAAGTCAAGAAATAACAGTGTAGTCACAAAAGCAATACCATCCTCCTAAAGATTTCCCAATAGATCAAACTGGCTGGGCTGATTCCATGGGAGAATGTGATCCTGCAGATAACTAGATACCAAGCCACTTAATAAGTTACTACCAGCATTTTAAATTGTACCTAGAAGCTTGCATGCAACCACTGCACCTCCTGCAGCACTAGTCCAATGTGCTCCCACTGTCAAATGCCAATCAGAACATGGGTTGTTACATACTGAGCCAACTGCACTTCTGAGTGATCTTCAAAGGCAGCCCCATGTAGAGCACATCACAGTAATTTAAGTGGGTGGTATAGAGGTCAAAGGTCATTGTAGCAATTATTCATTATAACATGCTGTGTTAACTTTGAAGTTACCAGAGTTGCTATCTTTGAAAAATGATACTGTTTGACCAGTTCACACGGAGTCCCCTTGGTAAAGGAATTATTATCTGAAATGCATCAGGCCACCAACAACTTATTTTTTTGCTCACAGTTAGAAAATCTCACTTTCTCCTTAACCCTTGAAAAAGAATGAAGACTACTGACCTAACTGAGGAACGTCAGTCTTTGGGGGAATTCAGTTCTATTATATAATTACTATAATTCATCTTAATTCAGAAACTTGGTAATATTTTTTCAACAATAAAATCAGTTTTAAGTTGAATGTGTCTACAACATATCAGCATCTACAAGAAGGATCGAATTCAATAAGTACTTTTATGTTGATCGGACTTTTTCAAGTCTGAACTTGAAAATTTGGCTTTACTAGCTGAGAATTCTTAGAGCTGCATTTTCAATTTACCAGACTGAAGTACCAGTTTGAGGACTGATAATATGAACTCCTATAAATCAAAATCTTCACAAATCTGGAAGGAAGATGACAACAAGGTATTTTTATTTTATAATAACCCAGTTCTTTCCTACTTATCTTTATTTGAAAGTTTTGCACATCTTGTCATCAATGATTACTTGTGTTCCTTAAAATACATTCAGTTGTATTTTTACTTTCAACTCACTTTCATTACCTAATTATTTACATACTGTATTAGGCAGCTTGGGAGGAACAACAATTTTCATTCCCTATAAGCATATTGTATGAAGCATTTGAAACTCAGACTCAGAAATGGCTAAGGAAGATATTTGACTTATTACTTGTTAATCCATTTGAAATAAACTGTAAAGGAAGGGAATTAGGTTTCTTCTTCCTTCTATTGGTTCACATAAAATGTAGACCAACACACACACACAGAGCATATGAAGACCAGATACATGGTTTGTCCAGAAAATAAAATCAATTTATTTAGCCCAATAAACAAACAAAGCATTAGATATTTTTATGTTCATTTTAGGATGCAACTGTAGATCATTCAATTATTCCCCCCCTCCCCCATTCTTCCTCGCATTTCATCACCTGTGGTTCTGACATTTGAAATTCATTTCTCTAACCTTGACTGAGTCTTTCACCCCTATAATTAATGTTTTTTTCCCCACACCTCAATTTACATTAAACAGGCTTACTTGGATATGAATCTTCTCAAAAGAACTAATAATTACTAGACATAAAATAGTATTTTCTACTGAGTGAGTAATAAATAAAATAAATTGTGATTTAAAAAAAAGAAATGTAAGTATTTGTATACTGTACAGGCTATCATGCAGTTTTTTTTGTGAGGTAGTGAAGAGAAGAGTCAAAAGACCATCAATTCACAGATGTTTGGGATATTGGGCAAGCTGAATTGTTCACATAATATCCTACATGAGATCTGAGAGAGATGATCCAAGCGACAAGCCTGTTTGTTCCAGTTTTTAATGCATTCTGTGTGCAACGATTCTGTCTTGACATCTTTGCTTTTTGCAGTCACTATTTTGTATATTTTGTTCTTTCAGAAAGATATGAATATGGAGGAATTTTCAGACCAGTGATTCTGTCTGATGTGATTGTATCAGTTGTTCTGCTCTATGTTTAAATCAAACCTACACATCATCTAAGATTTATTGCCCTCCAGGTTCAGCAATCTTTTCAGGCAGTTGGCACCAGTATACAATTTTGCGGGCACTACAGCATTAGGAGAAGGTCAAAAAACAGTCTAATATTGTGAGATTGTATATGAGAACATAAAAATGCATGACATGGAGGCATTTTTAATTTTTGTTTCAAATTTCAGAAGGCACCATGTTGTTGACCATGGTTATGGGTTGCAGCAAATCAGTCATTTTACCAAAGAATGTCTAGAAATCTCTGAAGCAAAGTAAATTCCAGCCCAGAATAATTAGGCAATTTTGATCCATTGTTTATGACAGAAGTGTTCATGACAGTAGTATTCATATTATTTGTTCATCATGTCATGCAAATAATCATTTATCCCACCTTGGTTCTTCATAGAAGCCACAGGTTTGGGCTCAATCTGCACTGAGGTCATTTTATCCAATTTCTGCTTCTGCTTCTGCTTCTGATTTTTTTTTTAAAGGTAGGCATTACATGCATCTCTTTTTCAGGTCTTAATGCAAGCTCTTTGTTCATTCATGACACACCTTTGTGCACCTTTTTCTCTGATGTATGCCCTTTTGTTGGCATCTTTTAAAACTGTGTACACAATTCAGATTTGGGGACGGCATAGCCAATTTGGGAATTGGAATTGGATTAAGTTAAATAAATATATGCACTGAATCAATGCATACTAAATGCAACCCCAGGGTCACCTTGAAAGGGGATTAGGCATAAAACACTTGGCTAGTTCTAGAGTACAGAAAGGGGAAAAACGGCTGAAAGCTGGTCTCTATTCTCTCGTCCTGTGTCTGCAGTGGGTCGATGCAGACAGTTCTGGCCAAGACAGAGGTAGAGGGAGCTTTGCTATTGAAATAATAGAAGTGCCATGATGTCTTTGGAACCTAAACTTGCAGTTTTGATTAATTGTCTCTGCATTGTCCTCAGGGGATATGCATGCTTGGTATGAGAACTGAATGTACCATTGATTCAGTTACAGCACACAAAATGACTCCGGTTTTGTCAGAGATGTGGTGATTCAGATGCTGAAAGAAAAGGAGAAACATTTAGTTTATATTCCGTTCAAGGTAAAAGCTGCTTTATTTAGAAAAAGGAGAAGTGTGACTTCATGTTAAAAATTAGGAAAAGAAACCTTGTCTTTTAAAACTCTCATGCTCACGTTCATATTTTATAAAACACATTACACTTTAATGTAAGCTGGAGTCTTTAAAGTTTAGCATGACAACGTTGAGCGGTACTGTATTTTGTTTGGCTTTTTATTTGGGCCTCAGGCAAAAGTCCTTCTATTATTTTATTTCACTCTTCTTGAATTGTTTTTCTAAAAGCCATATCTTTGTTTTAGATAAGGTTCAAAAAGATTTTTCATCTCTTTAAGCAACTGTATAATGCAGCCACTAAGAGGAAGAGATTGAATTTTAGGAGATGACCAGCCTGAATCCAAAGGCAGGGTCAAACATGTCATCAGTTTGGGGTTGCTTTGCTCCCACAAGAGATCCAAATCCAGGCCCTCTTGAATTCTGTTAACTCTGATCTAATGCCAATTTGCCTTGACTGTTAGTAGATCAGATTCTTATGTAAAAATAGTGTGGAATAAACTCGTAGTACTTTTAAACTCTGTCCTTGCTCCTGGTTTCTTGTGCCTGACATGAATTAGAATCACAACCATGAAGCAGATGGTAACTCCTGATCTGGTTCTGTTTTTGTGGTGTAAGTTCGTTGCCCTCAACTCAGTAAGGCTTGCTGAATGTAGAAAACATCTGGTAGCAACCGATATTAGGAAAATAGCATTGCTGTGGGAAAAACTAGCTTTGAGGTTGTGCTTTTAAATGGTGGCTGTAAATCCTGTCTGTCTATTTGCCTGTATATCAGTCTGTCTGTCCGTCCGTAAATCTATTCATCTATTTTTACCTTGGGATAACAAGCTGCAACTTTCAACAGCTTCAATGATAACCAATTAAGTTATTTATTTATTTATACATACTTTGTGGGTAACAAGCTACAGCTTTCAATTAAACATTTTTTTTTAAAGAACCCTAGCAAGCTCATTTTTCACCTGCCTCCTCTTCATTCTCTTCTCTGGTTTTATAAAAATGAGCAATATATGAATGGGGATTGGGTTAGCATAAACTGGATTTTATTAGATCATCTTTTCTTTTATCTTATCCCCCAGCACTTAATACCTTGTGCTCATGACTACTCACTTTACTTCACTTTGCATAATAGTTGCATGCTAATGAGATGGGCAGCATATACATTTAATAAATAATTGTAATAAACTTTGAGGTCACATGGGCAGCCTACAAATTTTATAAACAAACAAACAAACAAATAAAATGTTATCCTTCCTGGAAGGGATTAATTTCTACAGTATGCATGTTCCTATCATATAGAAAAGTCCTCACGGAGCACGATTTCCAATTCTTTTAGAAGAATGGTTCAGTTCCAAGTTACTCAAATGTTTGGTCATTGGAATCTTGTTTACATTACAGCCAAAGAATTTAACATACCAGGCAGGTACCAACTGAATATACATCATGAATTCATCTATCTGAGAAATGAGAAAATGTTGGAGCTAATTAGATCTTTTCATAGACTGCTAGAGATTGTAAAGCATGGGATATCAATAAGGTATGATCTATACACAAGACAGACTTCTTTCCTTTTTTCAATAAGAAATACATTAGCATTACCTAAAATCCAATTTAATGACAAATAAACCAACCTTTACTGCTAAGGATGTATCCTCCTATTGAGAATTGGTGCTCAGGCCTGAGAATCTAAATTGAAGATAAGTTCTTCCTTAAGAGCAGGGGTGGGCTTCAAAAATTTTAGCAAGGGGTTATCTGCCCAGTTGCTGGGTGGGCGTGGACATGGTGGGGATGGCCTAGTCAGCCTCCTGCAGCATGGTGGGGGGCGTTTTTGCCTTCCCTGGGCTCCAGAGGCTTTCCTCGAGCCTCCAGGAGGGCGAAAATGGCCTCCCCAGGCTCCAGAGGCCCTCTGGGGGCCTCCCTGAGCCTTGGCACATGCCCTGTACTTACCTGCATCTAAAATGGGCTGTGTGGGAACTTTTGCGAGGGGCGGGGTGGGGTGGGCGAGGCCAGCTAGAAATGGGATTTGGAGGTTCTCCAAACTGCACAGAATCTTAGCTAGAGGTTCTCCCGAACCCTTGCGAACCCCCAGCAGCCCACCCCTGCTTAAGAGATATATGATGAAGTATGTAAATATCTTTATCAAGCTTTTTCCTGGCCATGAATTCTGAAATACAGGTAAAATGTATGCATCCTCTTTTGTGTGTGTATTGTCAGCAGTGACTGAAGTTCCAGGTTTTGAAGAAACACTTCAGTTGTTTTTCCCTACCCCCAAATACCTTCATCAGTCTTAAGTATTTACAGTGATTCTTTTGACTTATTCTTTTCTCCAGAAGTAGTTGCACAACCCAGGGCAGTTCTCTTGTCAAGTATGTATTTTAGGGAAAAGTGCCTCTGCAAAGATGTTTAAGTTAATTAAAATGCACATAATAATGTCTGTGTTAGGAAAGATGCACACAAAACCTCCTATGAATTTTAAGGCACATATTTTTTTAAAAAAAATGCAAAGGGATTTAGAAATGGGAAAAATAAATTTAAAGCTGGAGAAATAAGGAAATAAGGGGATTGAAATTGGCAGATTCAGCCATCTGGAACTTTCTTCTCTTTTTCCTTCCAGCTTAATGCATGTTAGCAAAGCCAGAGAGAAGAAACATGTAAGGAGAGAGAGTCTATGCACAAAGCAAAACTTTTTTTGAAGGTCCTTGCCCTAAACTTTGGGAAATGTCATCCAACTTTATTCTTTTTAGAGAGCTAACTGTATGTTAAGGTAAACCCCTAACTAGCAATTGTGTCTGGTTTAAGAAAATGTAATATATGCAGTGAGGGAGAATAAGTTTAATTGGAACTGTAGCATGACAAGACCAGAACCTAGATCAATGGAAGGATATTTTTTTTTAAAATTGGGTGGGAAGTATCAATCTCTTTTTCCATAATCTTATAAAAATAGTTTTATTGTTGAAACTGGAGAGTGGTTTGAAAGAATGAACACAGTATTTGGAATATTTGGTAAACAGGTGTCATGCCTGCTGGATTCTTAGTATTTCTACTGCAATTTTCCTTGCCATTTATGCACCTTTCATTGGAAATAAGAAAGAGATCTTGAAAAAATCTATAATGTCTTAGTAAACCATATATTGATAATACTAATTGAGCCTCCTATAATGCAGAAAAAAAACAAAGTAATTAAATAGAAATTGAACATTTATCACATTTTACCATTTATTTCCTTGGAATGGTAATAAGAGTATTATTGCTGCTTACAATCTATTTCTTAAATGTCCATTTGGTAGTATTCATATGACATGAGTTACTTTTAAAAGGTTTAATGAACTTGAGAGATTGAAATTATGATTTCATATATAGTATAAATGCAAAATTCTTCTTTGGTCTGTTAGAAAGAATTATAATATTTGTTTCCATAATGACTTCCTTTCAATATAACTAGCACAGTGAGTAATAAAAGACCATCTATTAGAAGAAAGGGAAATTAAATAAAATCTGCTTAGTATTAGAATAAATCAATCTTCATCTGGTGTTGTATTATGCTTTGATTGCTGGAACTGCTGTGTTAACTAAGAATTCTGGGAGTGAAAGTCCAGCACAACTAAACATCATTGATGGATTGATGGATTTTAAACATTTATATAGATGCCCATTTTATACCAAACTCTGGATGGCTTCTAATAGATTAGAAATATAATGCTACATTTATGACACAATTTTTTTAATGCCATTCATTAGAAGAAGAAAAAATACAGCAAAAGCCCAAAGAAAACATACTTTGATGCTTAAGAATAAAGCTATTTGAAAAACACTTTTAAATAGACCTCTCTTTCCTACATGACACAAATATATGATTTCTTCCTAATGAAAATAACAGTTTCAAAGGAATGATTTTTTGTCAGAACTTCAGCTGCTGAGCACAAAATTCCTGTCTCTTTCTTCCATAAACCATACCCTGGGGGCTACTATTCATATTTTAAAATCATGCATATGAAATATAACGACATATTTATCACCACATCTAGTGATAATGAAAACAACAAATTTATTAGCATGTTATTTTATTATGGTTGAGGC
Organism: Arizona elegans; assembly: GCA_022577455.1. NCBI lineage: Eukaryota > Metazoa > Chordata > Lepidosauria > Squamata > Colubridae > Arizona > Arizona elegans. Next base: position 267,381,714 of record JAKOOJ010000001.1, read on the forward strand.
TTATCTATCTTAAAATGCAAAACAAGTATGAATCTAATTTCATTCTTTACATTTTACTGGAAAAAGACTGAAGACAAGGAGAATGGGAGAGAAAATGGAGGAGGTATATTTAAGTGGTGGGAGAAAGCAGTGGGTTTTTAGAACAATTAATCAAAAATTTGAGAAATGCTTAACTTCTCTGGTTTCCACAGGCTTATCCTAGCATAATTTTAGAAATTTTTATTTTAAATTGTGCAAAGTGATCTTCAAGGGACAGTGACCAAGGAGAGCAATGGTAGCAGGAAACAAGACGACCTGATTGTAAATGTGCAGTTTATATGCCAAAATAGAACTTATATGGAAGGGCAAGGAAATAACCCTCTCTTAAATCCAAAGTGAGAAATAAAAAATAACAAACTCAAATAAGGTGACAATGCAGAGGTGGGTTTCAGCAGGTTCTGACCAGTTCTGAAGAACCAGTGTGAGGTATAATGTATAATAATTAGAGAAAAGGATGCACTAATAGTGTTAGTAATTCTCATAGCATTACAAGGAAACTTCTACTCCTGACTACCCATAAGGTACACTCTATTTTCTGAGTCAAAATGGATGTATGTATCAAAATGTTCAAATGCCACAAAATCTGTACATATAATGGCCATTGTGGCTGAGTTTCTCAGAAATCCCAAAACTGTAAGCACCACATGAAGCTACATATTACTTCTCTTTCTTGAGAATATTTTCCTGAAAATAAGCTGCCTATGTCAATGCAATGCAATCCCATATAATGCATTTACTCAGGAGTAGGCCTTATTGAATTCACTGGGACTGTCTCTCATGTACTAGATAACTGCATAAAAGTGTCAATTCCAGCTGCTGGCTATTCCTATAAAGCTCAACATTTCATAGGGCCTGGTTACTCCAGGGACTGCCTATCTCCCATAGTAGCTGCCAAACTGGTTTGAACTGGCAGGGTTGGCATGCTCCAGGATCCTTCAATTAATGCCATCTATTGAAAGTGTGCTTTCTCTATTATAATGCCTGTCCTCTAGAATAAATTTCTCCATGAGATCTGTGGGCCCCACCATGCTGGAGTTTCAGAAGATCTTGATGACCTGGCTTTTCCCCCAGCTACAACTTTTAGGAAGGGTTGCTAAGTGGTTCCCAAGGATTTCAGGGGCCTCATATTATAGATTGTCAACATATACAATGACAGCATGCAGCCAGTTTTGAAATGAAAGGAACATCTATGCCAAAAAACAATAGAACAAAATAGACAACATGTCCACTGGTGCCCTGTGCCTGACCCACATTTTTTTTAATTAACACCAGGAAGAGACGCTGCTTTGACAAACTAGATTTTTCCAAACAGGCAAGCTGTTTCTTTACTTTGTGCAAGCTGCGAGATAACAAACTCCCTGCTCTGATTCCAGTTAGGTAATTATTTCTCACTTTGGCCTTAATTAGGTGGCCGATACCTGCTAAACACTTGTAACTAAGACTCAATAATATGTAAACTTCTCTTGCTGATGCTTAAACTAAGCAATTCGGGCAGGATTGGGAGAAGGAGAAATTGAAACCTGCCCAGCAGAAGCAACTCCTCTCTGAACAATTTCCCATGCTGTCTTTTTCTTGCTGCTACTTGCGCTCACTGCAGCTCACTGCAGAGGGATCTATCCAAAGAAATAAGTATTAGGACTTAATCAATAAACCTTTATTAATTGAAATCATCCTAGTGTCTTATCCAGATTATTCCTCCTTTACTATCTGAACCAGAAAGGCTGTAGCTAGCAATATCTGGCATGCTAAGTGGGGAAGTAATAATAGGGAGGGGAAAAAAAAGCAAGAGGAGGCCCTAATTTATTACCCAAATTCATTGTATGCTAAAGGTTTGTAAAATAAAGAGAGCCAGGGAATGTGATGCCAGAGAAGTTTAACTTGGCAGCTTTGGCTTTGAGGTGCCTGTCTTCACCAGATCCTGGAACTCAGGAACTGACATCCCTCCAAGGATGACTTCAACTTGCTGCTGTAGATGGTGTGACCTCCCTGCAAAATACAATGCATATATCACTTCAGAAAGGTGATCCCTGAGGCAGGGTACCCAAATTATGTTGCAAATATTCAGCACTTTCTTTTCCCTCAGGGACTGCAGCCTCAAGTGGATTCCTTGTCTCAGTTGGCAGCCAGTTTGTAGCATTCTTAAGCGGAATCAATACACATCAAGCACCTACCTGGCTGATATATTTTACATTTGAAAGGAAGCAAGAACTTGATTTCTTCAGAGCCTGTCTTTTCAAGTCTAGACATCTCAGGCTTATTTGGCTGATTCTGCTTGAAAATAGAAAAGAAAAGCTAAGCTTTATTTATGATACCCATGCTTCTTTTCACCAATAAAAACACTTGTCTCTTACCTTGGGTGTTCTTTTCAGTCTCACTGTCTGATGTCTGAATGATCAGGAAAATCAAAAGCTATTGGATATGTGCCAGACTTCTGTGCCTGTGGTGCCTTTTTTCTGTTTTTTTTTAAAAAAATGCTTGTTGGTATATTGGATCTCCCCCCCTCCCCCGACAACAGCTGTGTCAAGTGATCCAGGAAGTGTGAAAGAGAGCGAGCAACTGACTCCTAGACGGAGATGAATTTGGGAGGTGTGGATCAGGTTATATTGAGTTAGAATGTGTAAATATGAAATGTCACCTCTAGCCCTAGCCTTTAAAAGTAATATTCTGTGTTGAAAAGTTTTGCTGTTATCTATGCATACATTACATCACTTATTCTATAGATTCCATGTGACTTAAAGTGATAAAACAATAAAACATACACAACATCACACTTCAGTGAGGAAGTATGACATTCCTCACTTCATTGTGCTTGCCATTTTTAATCTATTTTTATGGTTTATTGATTCTATTGGAATTTCTTTGATTGTTCTGAGCTACACAGTCACAGAGAGCTGATTGGATCCAGTAAGGGACCATCAACCATATGTAGGCTTTTTGCTTCCAAAAGCTCAGTGAAAAAGATTGTGTTCATTGTAATGCAAATGGTGTAAGTATGTTGGAATCTACTTTCTAAGCCTCTCTTCTTCAGATGTATTGGGATTGCAAATCCCCAAAATTATGGTGCCAGATGGGAGAATTATAGTGCCACTGGAGGGCACTAGATGGGGAAGGCTATTCTCAATTTTAAGGATGAGTGAGGAAAAGCAGCCTTTCTCTTAGTCCACTGTGGAATTTATTCTTATGGCTTGTTTAATTAAAACACAGAAAGTGAATATAAGATACTGAAAATCCCTGCCCCCAAGATGGATAATTAAATGGCATAGAGTTATCCTGCTCCACTAATTCTCAGTATTTGCCATTATGTCTTGAAGCAGCACTAAAGATAAGTTGCCTACTGCATCCGTGATAAAAACAAATGGTTACATTTATCCAAAGGTCATTGCATTAGGTTTCCTATCTTCAGTTATTTTCATTCTGTATCTGTTGCCAGAATTTATCTACACGTTTTCACTCAATGGATCATACACTCTGTAAATACAGTTCTATTTATCAGTCATTGAAACATGTATTATGAATATGAGATAGCAATATATTATCAAGCAGTGATCAAGGAAAACACATGTTTGGGCTTTCTGATAAAACATTTGAGTTGACTTTTCTCTTGTAGGAAGAAATATCCTTCTGGGTTCAGTTCCAAGTGGGGAAAAAGACACTGGAAACATGGAGCCTGCTTGGAAAGATGGTTTAATGGTAGACAGGATCACATGGTTTGCGTTCCTGAACAGAAAAGGGCGAGATACAGCGAGTCCCCGGGTTTTATGCTTTCTCTGGCTTTGAACTTCCTGGGGCCCAGAAAGAGTATCCTGATTGGTTGTCAGACTCCCAGGGGGTGGGGGTCTTAGCCTTGCTGGCTGATGTAATCTTCCTAGGTGCCATGTGGTGAGTTTCTGTCCTTGATGGGTCCCATTGTGTTAGTTTCTGTTGCTATTGTGTTTCAGATGGGTCCTATTGTCAAAGATTGAGTTTCTGCCTCTAGCCCATTAACAAAGGGGGGAGGCAGGAAGGTGGGAGTTGCTTTGTCTTTAAAACATGTTTCTCCATTTCTCAACCAGGGAAACATAATATTCTGCCTTTTTAATATTTCCTAAAATATTTCATTCTTCTAGGAAAGGGGTGGGTGCTAACTTCCTATACTCTTTTTCACCAGACTTATGATAGAAAGTCAACTATTTCTAAAGAATTAGTATGGATTCCCAAACTTGGGATTCTTGCTTTTATCCATTTTGTCCTTAAATAACAAAGCTGAGCCAAGGCAAACAACAACAGCATGCATTGTAGCATTATCCACATCAAGCACTCTGCTGACACTATGATTGATGAGCAAATTTAGAATGCAATTATAATATCAATTCTATATGACAAGCAACAAAAGCATACTGATATTTCCCAGTAACACCAGGTCTTCTCTTTAAGCAGGATCCAGATTTATATCTTATTAGTATTTCATTATTTCCAGAAGATTAATGAAGGCCTTTATTATTAATATCTTTAAACTATGCCAGATAATGAATGAAGACTGTTTCTTAGTGACAAACGTCACTCACTGTGTCAATTGCTTACTTTATATGTTCAATATATAGATCAAGGTTAAGAGGAGACCTGCTATCCTTGAGTCACATCTGCCTTTTCCTCTCTCCAGATAAAATTCACCCCATCTTTACTCATTAATCTATTATTCCAATTTTTTCTTCAAGATCTAATTTTCTGTATACCTGCCCTGACATGATTCCAACTCATTAAATAATCTCTCATTCTTGGTACAAGTGTTAATTCAGAGGAACCCATTGTTGCCATGTCGGTAGTGACTACCACTGCTGGTATTCCCCTAAATAAGCTCACCCAATCATTTGAATTGAACAAAAATGGGTTAGAAATGCTCAGTTTGGTCCAAACAAACAAATAATGTTTTGCCATGAAGGAAATCGGGTGTAAAACTAAGGAGAAGGGTGGGATTTGCTGGTGGTTTCTTCTTGTGATTTTAATAATGTGAAAACAGATATACTTACGGGACTACGTATCTTGGGAAAAGATAAATTGCATTCCTATCCAACTCTGAAGCTCCCTGGGATCAACTTTGTAGAATTACTTTCTATCAGACAATTCCAACTCACAAAGCTGGGAGGTGACTTAAGGTAACTTATTAAGTCACACTGAGTTCTCTGGGAGGAGAATAAAACGCAAACGGGATAAATAACAATAAAAGTTTATTAAACACTATTGGTGTTAAGGCAATGGCACTGTTTTCATGCCCAATATACCTTACATTTCATTATTGTAAGTCATGTCAATTAGTAGAATAATATAAAACTCACTTCATGAATACAGTGATTAACTCCAAGTTGTATTCGCTTTTCTGTATTTTTCTTCTCACACGAGAGGCAGATTGCAGGTAATCCATCATTGATTGACTTTTAGAAAAGTTGAGATGACATTAAAAACCTTGACTATTGTAAAAACAAATATGAGACAAAGTTGTGTATACAACTACATTCAACTTTCCCATAATTTGAAAGCAAAGAACCCTAGAAGAATTGATTTGCTTAGAGGAACAGTGGAGAAGATGCTAGCTAGCCCGTTAGGCTATTTTTCTCATCCAGATGCCTCCTTCTACTTTTTTCCTTGTGGGAGAGAACTTTAGGATTCTCTCTACCTTTTCTCTAATGTGGAAAAATGGCTGGAGATGGTAATAAGCAGAATAATGGATAGAGGAGGAAGGTTTCAATAGTCTTTCCCCCTCCTACCACTGCTGGCATTCCTCTAAATTAGTTCATAGCAGAGAACAATTCATACCAGGATATGTGATGGAAAATATTATTAGAGGTCATCAGGGAGATACAATGAAGCTGTAACACAAGAACAAATGAAGGCAAGAATAGGTTGTATAGATTAGAATGAAAGTAAGGTTCAGTTAGAAGAAAAACCCATCAGAGAGTAACAGGAATCAGTGAGATTATGTAGCAAACATTGTAAACATCTGGCAATTATTTTTAAGGCACCAATTACTTGTTCCAGTTCCTTAAGTAAATTCCATGTGCAGACCAATAAAGAAATAAATCTCACTTTCTTAGGTATTGGATTTTGATCCCAAGGCTGCATTTTTCAACCTTTGAAAAGGGTGGGAAAGAACACAATGACTATTTTATAATAAATTGTTATAATAATTATATTATAAATGACTTTTTAATTATAGGAGATCCACCATAATGGTGAATATGTGAATTTTTATTATTCCGATAGCAAGCAGATTCTTAATTGTGTAGGAAGAAAATTACAAGTTTATTTTCACTAATCTCTAACATATCTTAGGTTTTCATTCAATAATGTACATAGGCAATAAAACAATTTATGGAGGCTAAACCGGTGGTGAAATCCTCTGTGGTTTGCCACCAGTTTGCTGCCTGTGCTTGTGCGGTGCGTGCCAAATTCACACTGCATGTGCACATGTGCAGTGCATGCCAAATGCAGACTGCATGTGCATGCACAGTGCGCACCAAACATGCGCTTCAGACGGAAAAAGGAGGCTTAAGGAGGTAAGTAGAACAGCGAGGGGCGGGAACAGCTGTGCCACCCGATTGATCTGTCCCCGTCCCCACACACACACAAACACAGCCAGCCGAGGGTTAAGGAAACACTTTGGAATGCACCCAGGTCTTATCTCCCACTTGGCAGCGATAGACACACCGTCTGCCAAATGCCTTTATTTTCACAAACAGAAAGATAAGATACTAACGTTCAAAAAACTCCAAGCAGAAATAATATTTCTCCCAGCAGTTCCGGACGAGGCTTTAGTGACTATCCAAGGTTTACTTTTGTTCGTCACAAGGATCCCTGACCACTACCCTCTATTATATAGTCTCTGGGGTGTGGTCCAGTGACTCAGTTCTAATCCCTAGCACGCCTCCTAAGCTGCTGCAATCGTTTATCACGCCTTCGGAGGCGTGCGTCCAGGAATGATGTTCCTTCATCACTCTGAGACGAACCAGCTGTCTCCCTGCTGATCTCCTCTCCCTCGGCCAGCACCTGAGACAATGCCAGAGGGCAGGGGCCTGGAGAGGGAGGCCTGGCTGACTCCTCTTCCTCATGCTCGGAGCTTTCTTCCTCTGATGGGACAGGCTCAGAGGGCGGGGCCACAACACCGATTTAGATTCGCTAGAAAGCAGGATTTCCTGCTTTCTAGCGAATATAAATCACATGGAACAGCTGATCATCGGAAATACCGGTTTGCCTGAACTGGTAGCTTTTATTACTACCGGTTCGCCTGAACCGGTGTGAACTGGTAGCATTTCACCCCTAGTCTAAACTTCTGAAATGTGTGTTAACTTTGATAATTTTGTCTACAATTGTTATACCCCAAAATGGGTATTTTATTATTCACTTAAAAGAATAATAGTAAAAACAACTATATTACCATATTACTTATTTCATATTTCTAATATTAATAGAAGTGTATTTAAGCATAAATCAATTTTTTGCAAGGGTACATGGAAAGAGCCTCTTCAAAGACTACTGTTAAAATGAAACTTTCAGTAGTTGGGAATACCTTGGGTAACACTGAAACTACTACCAGTGGCAAAATTGGAGAAATAAATAAATTTCTTTGCAATACTATATGTATGCATTTAAATATATATATATTTATAGGAAAAGGCCCATAGATTTTACCAGACTTTCAAAGGGATTCCATGGCACAAAAATACTCAATCACTACTACATTGATTAGTACATGTGTACAAATATATTACAAAAATATTATTTCAGTTATAGTTTCTGGCATATTTGGCACAAGCCCCAGTGATATCAATGTATCATAATATCATCACATAAATGATGCATTTGCCATATGCCCCCTTTCATAGATACTCATGCTTAGCTCCATCACTGTCTTTGGTAAGCAGATTGTCGGAGTAATTGTATATGGAGCAACTGCTAATGTAGATGGCAGAGGCAGGTGTTGTGTTTCTGAGTGGAGTGGTGGTATAGCCATGGGAATCCTGCCATCTGCAGCAGATGATGGCACCTCAGTGTGAACTCAGAATAGATACCCAGATACAGCAAAGAAGACTGTGCACAGAGAAACAAGCTTCCTTGTGTGTAACCTAGTGCATCTTCTGGCAGTTTCTTGTTGTGAACAAGAGGTCCCAGTTATGTATGTGGACTCAACTTCCTTTTTTAATGTGAATACTTTAATAATCAACTGTTTAAGAAAAAGCCTAGATTCTGTTCTTCTCTTATATAAATCATTAATTGAATTTTTAGTTAGTACTAGAAAACCCGTAACCCATTGTGTGATCATTTCAGAGATATTATCTTACCTCAGGAGTGTCAAACTCACATCATCAGGCCATCGTCACGTGACATATCAAGACTTTTCCACCCTTTGCTAAATTGGACATGGGTGTGGCCAGTGCATAACGCATCCAGACCATGGGTCGGGAGTTTGACAGCCCTGTCTTACCTAAATAGGAAGGGCAAAAAATCAGTAGGAGTGAGAGTAACTTCCACTTCCTGTCAGTTTCCCATAGAGTTTCTTTATGGATAGCTGGCAGTGAGCTTCGAACATTTTCCTTCCTTCCTTCCTTCCTTCCTTCCTTCCTTCCTTCCTTCCTTCCTTCCTTCCTTCCTCCCTCCCTCCCTCCCTCCCTCCCTCCCTCCCTCTCTCCCTCCCTTCCTAGTTTGTTCTGTAAATTTGGTAACTTGGCGTAATGATCTCAACATAGTACATTTAGTTAAACCTAAAACATTTGTTACACTTAATATTTGTGAGAAAAAGGATTCCAAATCATGCCTGGCATTGTCTTAATAAATCCCGTGAATTCTGTGAGTAGGAAACATATTTGGTTTTTGTATTCATAGAATATTCCTGATTCACCCTTTTTTTTAAAAAAAAAAAATTGGCTCAGTTACTCTAATAAGATGACAATCCATTTCAGTTATGCATCCGTTACGCATCATTCACCTAGTGGAGAAAGGGAAAAGTAAGACAGGCATTCAGTTCCCCCCTCCCCACATCTCATGATTAATATGCAAGCAGTCTTATTTTTATTTAAATAATTCTAGACAACAGTAATTATAATTATGATCATCATTAAAAACTATGGCAGTGAAAGTGAAAAAGAGTATTATGGAATAAACTTTCATGGCCCTTTGTCAAATGCAATTTGCCATATCAGTTTATTATTATAATTATTACAGTTTTGCCCCTTTTAAAGTTTGTAATGACTTTGCAGTAGGGATCCCATGTGGAGGAATTTTAAATTGCTATTGTCTGTTCTTTCTCTGTTTTTAATAATAATAATGTTATGGTCTTTTTAAATGTATCATATATACTACCCCCAGGTCGTGCTATGCTGCCTCATTTTGTCCCAGAAGCTGTTCCTGGAAGGAAGAAGCAAAATGAATGAATGCCAAGAGAATATATTTCTAGTCGGATCACCCAAAGCTGAAGGTCATCTCAGCTGCCACCTAAAGCAAGTAGATATCTTGTGCATCAGGGATATCAAAAGATGCTGGAAGTGAATAATCACTTTAGTGATAATGGGAAAGGCATAATTTTATATTGTGTGGGAGAAGAATACGATGTATCCTCTTTTAAACCAAGACAATATAATGTGTATATATAGATGGTTCATGGATTTCTCTAGTCAGAGGGTACTTGGCAATTTACTGCAGAGGAGCTTGTTGCAATAATTCGAGGATCGGACTCAATGAATGATTCAGAAAAGTAGTATTCAAACAAAGTATTATTTATTTACAGTAGGCATTCTATAGTCTCTGGATGATTGCAGATAGAAGCAAGGAGGAGGAGCATGTAAGCTCTTTTATATCAGTAAGGCGGAGTTAGAGATAGGAGTGGTTACATATGAATACATTAAGAAAGGGAGAATAAGTTAACCCTTGACATACTATATACATACATTTCCTATATTTAAGAATAAGGCATTTACTTGTGACAAATCCCCCTCTAAATGCCGATTCGACATACAACAGTAATTACATTCAGATTCAGAGCAATATAAAACTTGTAATTTTGAAGTCAAATATTTATGTTGTTTAGATTGCAAAGGCTTAGTCAATATATCAGCTATTTGTTCTGTGGTTTCGCAATGAATAGCTTTAATGAATCCATCCTGAGATAATTGTCTTACATGTTTGAATTTGATATCTATATGTCTAGATCTCTGACCAATAGCATCTGATCTAGATATCTCTATCGCAGCTTTGTTATCTTCATGTATAACAAATGGCAATGAAGGACTCTTCCAAACATCTGATAATAAATCATTGAACCATACAAGATTATTAGAGGCTTTTGACAAACAAACATATTCTGCCTCAGTCGTTGATGTAGCTACAAGATCCTGCTTTCCAGTATACCAGTAGACTGGACAGTTGTTAAGAAAGAATACATAACCAGAAGTGCTTTTCCTGCACTTAGTGTCACCTGCCCAATCTGCATCAGCGTAGCAAGTGAGAATAGGCTCTTTCACATCGTTGGGTTCTAATATTAGGGAGAAATCTATGCTGTGTTTCAAATATCTTAGTACTCGTTTAATGGCTTCCCAATGATACATTAAAGGTTTACTGACATATCTGGATAATAAATTAAGGGGTAGAGCAATATCTGGTCTGGTCCAATTAGATATATACAAGAAGGAACCAATAACTGATCTATAAAGTGTATTATCAGTAAACTCAGGAGATGATTCATTCATGTTTCTTAAAAAATCAGTTTGCATTGGAGTATCACAAGGCTTTGCATCACTCATATTACATTTGTTCAATAGTTCTATAATTTTATCTTTCTGAGATAATCTAAATCCTTTTTTAGTCTTACTGATTTGAACTCCAAGATATTTATTTACTTTCCCTAATGATTTTAAAGAAAAATGTTCATTTAATTTTGTTACAAATGTATCCCTTTTTTCTTTATGTTTGCCAATATACAAAATGTCATCTACATAAATTAACACAAATTCTATTGAATCACCATCCCTTCTAACAAAGAAACAATTATCTGCAGTTGTGGCATTGAAGTTCATAGCTTTGAGAACGTTGACCAAACATTCATACCAGCGTTTGCCGGATTGCTTTAATCCATACAAACTTTTGTTCAGTAACCATGTTTCATTCCTATTGTGTTTTGGCTATGAGGAGCTCTTACATATATTTCTTTATCAAGTTTTGCATGTAGGTATGCAGTTTGTATGTCATATTGAAAGACTTCAAGATTAAGGGCTGATGCTATTACTAAAGCTGTCTTGACACTTTCAGTTCTTACAGTGGGGGAATATGTGTCGGTATAATCCTCAGGATATTTTTGAGCGTGGCCCTGTGCAACTAGTCTTGCTTTATATAATGAATTGCCTTCTTCCAGATTTTTAATTTTAAATATCCACCTAGTGCCAATAATTGTTTTGTCTTTTGGAGCTGGTGTTGGAGTGAATACGTTTAGTTCTCGCAGACTGTCCATTTCTTTGGCCATGGCTAATTCCCATTTTTTTCTTTCTTCTGTGGGGAGTTTTAATACTTCCTCGTATGTATTGGGTGTTGATGTATCATCATTTATGTGCATTATATATTCCTTATATTTATTTGGTGTTTGATTCCTGTTACATCTAACTGTTCTCTCTGGTCTGCTATCGTTATCGTGTAAATATCTTGCTTCCTTTTTTGTTAATGAATCTGTTTTGATTTTGGGACAATTTCCTATCCATGTTTTATTGTTGCTCTTTTGTGTATTGTGGTCAAGTTTTTCTCTTTCTGTCTTATCTTGATTTTCAGTGTTTGGTTTTGTACTTGGAAAAATCTCATTAAGATGTATCTTAGACCAATTGGCCTGTTCGTGAAATACAGCTGTTCTAGAAATTATGAATTTATTGTTATTGTCAATAAATCTGTATCCTTTTGTGCCTGTTTCATATCCCATGAATCTGAGCCTCCTGGATACATTATCCCCCTTACGTCTCAATTGTTTTGGTATATGTACGTCTGCTGTAACACCAAATACATGCATGTGGGCTATTTTAGGTTTTTTATTATACACTAATTCATATGGTGTTTTATTTATGACACTAGACCAAATTCTGTTTAGGGTATAATTGGAATATAAACCAGCATCTTCTAATGTGCATCTAATCATGGTTTGTAATGTTGAGTTCTTTCGTTCTGCCACTCCATTTTGAAATGCAGAGAAAGGGCTAGAGGTGAAGTGTAACATTCCTTTGTCTTTTAGCCATTGGGAGAATTCTTTTGACATGAATTCAGATCCCCTGTCTGTCATGATTTGCTTTATTTTTACATTGTATTGTGTTTCTACACGTTTATAAAATTCTTTAAACTTTTGAAATGTTTCATCTTTATGTTTCAAAGTATAGATAAATCCATAACGACTATAGTCGTCTACAATAGTAAGGAAATATCTTTTTTTGTATGTAATTGATGGGGTCAATGGACCAACTAGGTCCATATGTACCAGGTTAAAGATATGATTTGATGATCTTGTTGCCTTTTTTGGTCTGGGTTTAGTTCTGAATTTTGAGGACTTACATACTGAACATTCCAAATAATTTTTACAATCTTTTATTTTAACACCTTCAGCATGTTCAACCATTTTTTGTATTACAGGAAAACTAGCATGTCCTAATTTTCTGTGTAATATATGTGCACATTCATCATGAATTGGTTTTCCAATCATTGGTCTTTTGTTATTATGTGTATCTTTAACTGATGTGTTTTCATGGTTATGATTTGTTTCATGTTCCTCGTTGTTACTGTCACTGTCATTTTCATTTTCTATGCTATTGTCATTTTCCATGTTTGAATCAATGTTGTGTAGCCATCTTTCTTCAGTGACTAAGTATGGTAGATCTCCTTTGATAACTATATTACCTAAGTTTGTTTTGTTTTTCTCTAGAGTTGCTTTTCCCTTTGAGAACACTATATTTATGTCAGAGTCTCTGCTCAGCTTTATTGCACTAAGAATGTTATGGGGTATTTCGGGTATTAATAAAACCCCCTCTATTTTCCCTAGACCGGGTAAATTTACATTTCCCCTTCCAATGACTTGAATTTCTTCTTGGTTGGCTACTTTAATTACAAATTTATCTTCTATGAAAGAAGATAATATTTTCTTATCATGTGTTGTATGATTTGTTGCCCCAGAATCAATGAGCCAGGCATTATCTTTTGAGTTTTGATTTTTGGTTATGGTATATTTATCTAATCCATTTAATGATCCAGACTTTCTCTCTCTTGAGTTATCTCTGCCCCCTCTACGTTCTCTAAAATTTGGTGAGTTTCTATATCTGTACCTGTCAATAGATGATTGTCTGTTATGGTATCTGTTTCTATTGTCATGGTTTTGTCTTTCTCTAAGGAATTTTGGACAATCTCTTCTATAGTGTTCTTTGGATCCGTAATTATAACATTCAATTGGTTCTTGATGCCTGTCTTGAAATACTACCCTTTTGGTCTGTCTGTGTTCTTTGTGTGTGCTGTAGCGGCTTCTCCTTAAAATATCTTCAGCTATTAGTCTACTTGATAAACTCTCTATAGATAGATATCCTAGATTAATTGTGTCCAAATGTGATATGTAATTATCCCATGATGAGTCTAATGAATTAATGATAACGCTTTTCATTGTCTGATCAGATATTATTTCTCCCCTTAAATGAAGCTCTGCTCTAGTTGTGTTTAGTGATAGTAAATGTTCACTTACAGTAGTTCCAGGTTTAATCCTGGCTGAGAAGAAATTTTTAGACATTCTTGTTGTGGTTGCTACACTTTCACTATGAAACAATTTAAACATACAATGAATTATTTCTGAGACAGTCAGATTATGCTTAATACTATGATAGATAGCAGGAGATATACTAGATATTAGCAAATAGAATGCTCTGTGATGCAGGCAGTCCAATTTTAGAGTCCATGGTCTTTTGGGAGGGTTAGTTATGAAAAATAATAAATTCTCTTTTAAGAAAACAACCTGGAGCTGTTGACTCCATTCCTGTAAATTAATACCGTCTATTCTCAATTTTGGAAAATCACTAGGCAAGTTTCCAATGTTATTTGTTGCATTACATACAACTGGAAGCTGTCCATGATCTTGTAAATGCTGATAATTGCAGAATGGTGTAGGTATGCTTGCGATCTGTCTGAATGGTTCTCTCTGTTCTTCACTGTCTCTATACTTGTCTGCGTGTATTCGTGCATGCGCGTTGCTCATTTTGTTTCTGAAGCTGTTGGGAGAGGTTCTTGTCGCTGTAGCTCCCTTGTAGTGCTCTTCTTCTGACGATTCGCTCTCTGGCTCGGCTTTTGGTGTCCAGGTGGGGATCGGAGCTTGCTTCGTTCTGTCGTAGTCGTCTCGGTTGAGGCCTCTGGCTCCCGGGATCGTTTGCGGTGTGGGCGAGTACTTGCAGGGTCCCCTGGGTTCGGGCATCAGCGCTCTCGTCGTTTGGGCTGGAGTGGATGGAAGTAGGGACGCTTGTCTGCTTGCTTCTGTGTCCTTGAATTGAGTAGTTTGCTCTTTCTTCGTTATTTGATTTACAGTTTTTGGTACTTTCGCTGATTTCTTTGTGATTTTCAGATTCAGGCCAAAGGCTGCGAAGAGTGTTTTCATAGCTGTTTCGATTTGTATTTCAGTTGGTGTTTCTTCGGTGTCTGTATCAGATTCTTCTGAAAAATAGGATTTTTCTTTTTTATTCTTTATGCTGGGTAAAGTCTTTCGCGCCAGCCATTTTGAACTCTGTCCTTTGATTGGTTCTGAGCTAGCCATTTTGGTGGGCTGGCTAAGCCAAGATGGCTGCCATTCAAAATTTTGCGCGGGACCGTTAGTCCTCCTCTCGGCTATGCCTTCATCTGTAGGTAATTTGCTCACCATTTTGTGTTCTTTAGGCTCCGGTGTGTTGATGTGCTTTTCTCTCACTGCTCCGTTGTCTTTTATAATGTCTTGGAGGTTCGCGATGAGATTTTTGTCATCTTTACGGTTCTTCAACAGTCTTAATATTTCTGATCTGAGCGTATCGTTTTCTGTCTCGCTCTCTTCTTGATCATCGGGTTCATTGATTACCTCTTCTTTGTCTGTGGTGTAGTTTTCAGGTTCTCTTGTCGTTTCAACTGTAGATTCATCGATCATTTCTTGATCTGTTTCTATCTCTTTGTTGTGTGCCCTGGTGTTGGGTCTTTCTCTTTTTTCTCTGGAGTTTTGGCATGTCTGTTTCTTATTGAGTCAGCCAACCATCCTCTGCTACCAGATTGTTGCAATAATTCGAGGATCGGACTCAATGAATGATTCAGAAAAGTAGTATTCAAACAAAGTATTATTTATTTACAGTAGGCATTCTATATTCTCTGGATGTTTGCAGATAGAAGCAAGGAGGAGGAGCATGTAAGCTCTTTTATATCAGTAAGGCGGAATTAGAGATAGGAGTGGTTACATATGAATACATTAAGAAAGGGAGAATAAGTTAACCCTTGACATACTATATACATACATTTCCTATATTTAAGAATAAGGCATTTACTTGTGACAGAGCTGAAGTTTCTTTGGAGTACTAATGATGTTTTTGAAGTGCCTAGATTAAAGCCTTTGGGATATCTAGTTGCTGATGCTGCTATGCAGAAAAAGAAAACCTAAAAAATTATAGTGTGTAGGAAGTTAGCGCCCACCCCTCTTCTAGAAAAATGAGATATTTTAGGAAATATTAAAAGGGCAGAATATTTCTCCTAAAAGGAAGGCAGAAACTCAGCCCCCCCCCCACTTTTTGTCAATGGGCCATTAAGGCCTGGGCCAGTCTATTCTACATAACAAAGATCTACCTCCTTCGGGCAGAGCCATAGTAGGAATTGCCCAAAGCCCTTTCATTACATCATCACCCAGCAAGAGTCAACCAAGCCTGGGACTGAAAAGACAACCTAGAAATTTACCCCTGCATGACCCCATGGAAGTCTGACAACCAATCAGAACACAAGCTCAAATTAAAGCCCAACAGAGAGCATAAAACCCAGGCACTCTCAGCATCTCTGCCTTTTTTTTTGCCCAGTATCTCAAACCATGTGATCCTGTTCATCAATAAACCTTCTTTCCAAGCAACTTCCATAAACCCAGTGTCTTTTTCCCCACTGGAACTGAACCCAGATGGACATTTCTTCCAACAATTGGAAACATAAAACATAAGATGTAGTTGGGAGTCAGGCTCAGGTGGTTTCTTCTCCTTCTCCTTCTCCTTCTCCTTCTCCTTCTCCTTCTCCTTCTCCTTCTCCTTCTCCTTCTCCTTCTCCTTCTCCTTCTCCTTCTCCTTCTCCTTCTCCTTCTCCTCCTCTCTCCCCGCCCACCCCCAGTAAAGGCAAAATGAATTAACAACACATTGACATCGTAGGCATCAGAAAATTAAGGCTGGGCAGGAATTGGACAATTTCAGTCAGAAAATCAGATTGTTTAGTTGTCAGAACCGGAAAAACAAGACAGCTAGTTTGGTCAAGTGATTAAAGGCACCAGGATAGAAACTGTCAGTCTGAGTCCCATCACAAATGGCAGCCGTATGACCATGGATCACTGCAATGACATAATAACAAGCTGGGCACTGACTGTGGAAGTGCTGTGATGGCCATATAGCTTTTGAGGATGGATCATATATCCATTTTTTTCAGTACCACTGTAACTTTGAATAGTTGCTGAACAAATGGATATAAGATGAGGCATGTTATGTTATGTTATGTTATGTTATGTTATGTTATGTTATGTTATGTTATGTTATGTTATGTTATGTTATGTTATGTTATGTTTTTATGTCATGTCATGTCATGTCATGTTATATGTTATGTTGTTATGTTATGTTAAATCTTCCTTGTCCTTTTAACATATATTTCATAAGAGATTAGTTATGAAAATCAAGACACATAGCATGTTAGATATTACAATACTTCTCCCAAGGAATATTGAAACAAAAACATAACTTAGAATGATATGTAATCAAGATAGAGATAGCGTCAAGATCTGGCTTTGGGAGAGGCGGGGGGACTGGTAAACCACAATGATTCATTCAATCCCTTCTTTCAATTACTGCTGAAGGCATTTCTCCAAATATCCTGAAGCAAAACTTAAATGTGCAACCATCCTGATAATGCAAAAAGCTGTCATTCTGTAACCCAACTCTTTATAAACAACTGACAGCCCTTCCAGAAAGAGACTTTGGTTATTTGATCCTGATCTAAATCACCCTCAGAAGATATAGGAAGATGGAAAGGATAATGGCAGTGACAAGAGTGCCACGTCCTTTTAGCCAGTAAATAAACCAAGTAAACAATATACCATAATAGAATAGAACCATGCTAAAATCACTATTTAAGTTTTATTTTTAAAGGGAAAAATAATGCTATGGGAAACAACCGCCTGCTTTTTTCTCGCTCTCTCTTGCTAAGGCGTTCATTACAGATTAAATTAGCACTGTGTTTTGCTACTTGGAACTGTAATTACAACAAATAGATAAAGATGTGTTTAAGACTTTAAACTATTTCCAATAAAGAAAACTATAAAAGCAATGTAGGATATTTTTAAATGAATGTAATCCTGGCCGATCTTCAGATAATGATCCCTCACTATCTAAAGGGGAGGTGGGGGAAAGAGCCATCTTGTTATTCCTTAGGTTGCTTCTCATCAAGTGATACCAGATGTCTAACACATCATGCCATGTTCATTTAGCAGGCTTTAAATACTTTAAAAAGAAAGTTATACAATGGAGAAAATAGTCTATGGCATATATATTAAGTACCTATTTTCCAAGTTATTTAATCATCTTTAATGAGATATTTTTTAAAAAAACCCAATTGCTTATTTAATTACTATTTAGGGAGGCCATACACTTAAATACCTTTCAATTAAGCAAATATGGCAACTGCTTTTGCAGCAGGGGTAAAGAAGAACGGAGACATATGTGTGAAAGCTGCAGAATACTGTATTTTCTTTTTCTTTTTCTGAAGAATAGTGTCTCTTCTCCCTGAATTGATAGTAGAACAAGAAACCTTGCAAGGAGTGATTAAGGACCTCACTCTAGCTTAGCTGTTTTATTTAGAAAAGGAAGTAATGAAGAAATCCAACTTCTTCAATGTGTAAGGAGTAAGTTATCAGGATCAAAATTCAAATTCTACTTTTCTTTCTCCCATTCTTGCAGAAGAATTGTCTGTCTACCTTTGAACAGGAAACAGAGGTGTCTGCAAGCTAAAGTCCAAAAAAGTCAAGATGGAGGCCACAATCTTATGATAAATCCCTGCCTCTTCTTTATATTTGTCACCCAGCTTTTCTTTCTTTCTTTCTTTCTTTCTTTCTTTCTTTCTTTCTTTCTTTCTTTCTTTCTTTCTCTCTCTCTCTCTCTCTCTCTCTCTCTCTCTCTCTCTCTCTCTCTCTCTCTCTCTCTTTCTTTCTTTCTTTCTTTCTTTCTTCTTCCACTATAGATAGTTTTGTCTAGAGAAACAATACAGACAGTTCTATATTATCATTGTAATGGGCCTGTTTGATCTGACTTGGCTTGTTTGGACCCCCCACATTAGGAAATAACATTAATTGCTTCAATGCAGAACAAAGTCATTGTAAAATGTCTCTTGGAAAACATTGCAGGTAATAATGATGCTACAGAAATGGGTAGAACATATCCACATTTTTTGTAGACTACTGATACCATCTCGTCAGTAGGGCTGTGTGCAGGAAAGATATGAGAACCAAAAAGCAAGAGCAAACAAATGGCCAAACAACAGGAATGCTAAAGAGCAAACCTGCTGCAATT
This sequence comes from Arizona elegans, assembly GCA_022577455.1. NCBI lineage: Eukaryota > Metazoa > Chordata > Lepidosauria > Squamata > Colubridae > Arizona > Arizona elegans. Next base: position 267,400,529 of record JAKOOJ010000001.1, read on the forward strand.
AATTTGTAAGAATGAAAGAGGCAGCTGACAGGGTTATCTGTTATTATTATTATGGTTGGTTGCACAGTCAGACAGATGTTTAGACAAGATTTGGCATGTTAATATACCTATCAAGTCCTCCCTAAAGAGAGGGAGATGTTATTTGGTGGCGCTAACAGTATCGTCGCAAAAGGTAAGCTGTCCCAAGTAAAGCTGTCTTTTGTAACTGACTGGTGGTGATTCTGTGAATGCCGATGGTGTTTAAGTGGTGCTTCAGCTGTTTTGGAATTGTAACACCTATTACTATTGTCATTATTTTTTGCTTGTAGTTCCATCAGTTCTTGCTTACAGGCAAATTGTATTTTTTGCAAATATTCCAATGCATCATTGCTGCTCTTGTATCATACTGTTGTTTGTAGTTAATCTCTGAGATCTTCTTGCAGCAGCTACTTAGCAGGTGGTCCAATGTTTCTTCAGCTTTGATGTAGAAGTGGTATTTGCTGTCTATGGCTATCTGTCTATCTGTTATCTATCTATCTGTCTGTCTGTCTATCTATCCATCCATCCATCCATCTATCTATCCATCCATATCTATCTATCTATCTATCTATCTATCTATCTATCTATCTATCTATCTATCTAATCTCTCTCTCTCCCCCTCTCCCTCCCCCCCTCTTGAAAACCTAATAACTCAAGTCCTAACCAAGGACCTAAATATTAAGTAGTGTCAGAGGATATAAGCAGTTACACAGCAGATTATCCTTTTATAAAATGAGAGGGTCCAGGTCTGATAAATTCAAAATTTCCAAATATCAAGGAAATATTTTACTACAAGTGTTCCAAACAAAACCGGTATAACAAGGGATTTCTTTTTCTATAAGTGTTCAATCTCAATCTGCAAATCTTTGTATTTGCAATTCTTTTTTTGGGGGGGATTTTTTTTTACCTCAATCCTTGCATCACCCAATCATAATTATTATTATTAACAATCATCATCAGAATTGACCAAGATACATTAATTATATAAAAATATTTTGGGGTCAATGAACACTTTTAAATCCCAGGGATGGGTTGATGATCTCCGGCACCTACCACTGCTGCTGCCGATCGCCGCCACTGCTGATTGCCACCACCGCTGAGGCAGGGAGGGGCATCCAGTACAATGGTTAATCAGATTTTTTCAATACTTACTGTTGTGATCCACCAGCAGCCTGCAGAGCTGGCAGAGGAGTTGGACAGTGAGGAGGCTGGGGAGGACAATGAGTCAGGGGAAGGCCCGGACAAGGGCTCTGTGTTGGAGGCAGAGATGGGGCCAGGGCCATCTGGGAGCAATGCACAGACTCCGGAGCCTCCAGAGGTGGACAGCAGAGAGGCAGAGGAACAGGAGGAGCCTGTTCCTAGTGCACACATGCAAAGAGCTGCCAGAAGACAAGAGCAGCTAAAGCAAAAAGGATGACTCGGGAGTAAAGCCAGGAGATGATTGGCGCCTCCCATAAAGATTAAAAGAGCAGCAATGGCTCTTGGAAGGTCTTTTGTTTCTGAACTTCATGGGGCTTTGCCAAGAAAAGCCTTTGGCAGGGTGCCAAAGAAGACAAAGGTTTGTGATAAGGCCGAAGGACTTTTTCTGAAGGACTTGTTTTGGAATTAATTTGGACTAAGCTGAGAATGAAGTAATTCTCAGCTGTTCTAATAAAATATGTTTGTTTAGGACTGATTGTGTCTGGTAATAACTACTTGGGCCTAGGTAACAACACATCATCAATCCTTACCCAATACTATGAGGTAGAAAGTTTTTGATAACACACAAAAATAATATAGACATGCTTATAATAATAATTCTTAACTTTTGTAATTCCTAACTTTTGAGTTGGAAATGCTGGGGAGATTTGAATGGTGTGGAACAGAGGGAAAATTGAATGACAGGGAAGGTTTAATTTCCTTCCTACATTATCAATGGCCCCACTGACAACAATTTTGAATAAGACAAACTGTGGATATGAATTGGTCAAAAAAGGAATAAAAAATTCACATTTATTGTGTATGGATGACTTAAAATTACTTGAAAATATAAAGGCTCAACTAGATTCTTTATTAAAAATTTCAGTAATGGTATTGGAATGGGATTTGGCATTGATGGTATGCAATTATCACTACAAAGACAGGCAAATTGTTGAAGGTGATATAATAAAGTTTAATAATGGAGATTTGATCAAGGCAGAGCACCAGAAGAAGGCTACAGATATTTGGGAATTTTGAAAGCTTCCAATTTATTATAGAATCATGTCAAAGAAAATACTTCTATCAAATATATCAAATGAGTTTGGAAAAATTTTAAATCAAAACATAACCATCCTTAAAGCAGTTAATATCTGAGCAATTCCTGTTATTTGACAAACAAAAATTTACCCAGGGCAAAGAAATTGAAGCCTTGTCTAAAATAGTTTACACAGTAGAGATAAACCAGGGAGAGTCAGTAGTAGAAAAGGACAAAGGCAGAGGGCAGGACAACGGCAGAGGGCAGGCACCGCTTCTGAAAAGATACGTTTCTGGGATCCTGAAAGGTGATGCTATTTAATCAATGTAATCCAGAGGGCACCAACCCCACCATATTGAACTGGCAGGGTAGATAATATGGGAGGCAGGTGGTCCTTCAAGTAACCAGGCCATACGCCTTGTAGGACTTTATAAATAGCAGCTACTACCACCTTGACTTTCATCCAGAAGCAAACTAGCAACCAGTGGGGTTAATGAAGTATTACATATATACCAAGGCATGCCCACTGCCTATGCCACTATATTCTGGACTGGCTGAAGCTTCTGGGTGGTCTTCAATGGCCGCCCCACATACAGCAGACTGCAGTAGTTAAGTCATGAGGTGACCAGGGCATGAGTGACTGACTGAAGGGGCCCCAGTCAAGAAAAAAGGTGCAACTGGCACAGCAGATGAAGCTGGACAAGTGACTTCATGGTCACCTCTGCCACTGCTCATTGATCAGGAGCTCCCAGTTCAGAAAGACATCCCCACCCCAATTGTGCACCATGCTTGAATGGGGAAGTGCCATCACATCCAAGATAGAAATTGGAATACTCCCACATCTGAAGAGTCCAGACACCCATAACCATTTGGTCTTAGATTGAGTTGTGGACAGTTCCTTGCCATCCAAACCTGCTCAGCCTCCTGACAAACCTTGACAGCTCATTCAATAAACAGAGTTACATTTTTGATTTTTTAAAGAGTTACATTCAACACAGCCCCTCTTGGTAATCACATTGCTGTTTTTTGCCCTTATGGCTATAATGAAGTTATTTGATTGGAAACATAGCCAGAATCCAGTTTTACATCCTTTTCTATCCTATCGTTCTATGTCTCGGACAATTGGATCCATATAAACAACTAAAGCTTTCTGGAAGAAAACTGGAGAAAGGAGAAGCAATCTTTACAGTAATGCTTCCTTGTTTATTAAACTAGGAGTTGCATAAAGCTACATTTATGGCCTTGTATAACAGTACATTTAAGCTTAATGAGAAAGAACGAAGGAATGATCTGTCTTACAGCAAATACCTTGCATTTCTGAAGGATATTTGCTGTATAGCCTGTTTGACATTTGACTGGCTGTTCATGTTTCTTTCTCCCCCTCCTTCAGGAATTACTTGAGCTATTTAATATCAAATAGCTTTCTAGCATAATCACTAAAGCAAGTGTCCAGCCACAGGATATACCAAGTTCTGTCACTCACCATCTATCCACCGACAGAGAACAGATTTCAATTAAAGCAGAAAATGCAGGTTTTCCATCAGAGTGACTTAAACAGAGCTAGAGGCAAATATGGTCTGGCACACATTTGCAAAATTTTGGTCCTAGGATTCCTTGTCTTAAAGGGATAGATTCAGAGCCCATTGATGGCTATTCTTATTTATACAATGCCAAGATATAAGACACAAAATAATATATTTTCCACACAGAATGGTGTCGATTAAAGTAAGACCATTTAGTAAAAACATGAAGATAAATAAATGGTGTTTGGAGTAATAGGTATAATGATCAGAATATTTTGGAGCTTATCCTCGCTACAATTATTTTATAACTATAATATATTGTAATTTAAAATTAAAAGAAGTGAGGATTATCTTGTAAAGTTTATAACTACTAAACAAATAACACAGTATTTGTATCGAGATTTGCAACAAAAGCCAAAAATAATAATAGAAATTATTTCAATATGTAAAAAACAAGAAAAAAGTTAAGGAAATGATTGGTTCACTAATGGAAGAAGGTGGTAAGGAGGTAATAGGGAGAAAATAGGACTGTTTAATTCATACTTTGCATGTCTCATGCAAAAACAAACAAACAAATAGTCCAACCTATCAAAAATAGCACTGTAGGAGACAGAACAGGAATACAAGTCAAAATAGGCAAGAAAATGGTAAGATTTTCTAGATGATGGTAATATTCTAGATAGTAATAATCTAGATGAGTTCAAATTGCCAGGATTAAATCGATTACATCCCAGGATTGTGAAGGCAGATGTGATCTCAGAACTACTGAACAAAATCTTTCAAAGCTCTGGAGCGTTGGGGACTGGAAGAAAGCTGATGTGGTTCCAATCTACAAAAAAGGAATAAAAGTGGAGCCAGAAAACTACAGACCAATCAGCATAACATCAATACTTAAGAAGATACTTGGAAACATAATCAAGGAACACATTTGTAAGTACCTAGAAACAAACAATACAATTATTAGAAACCAGTCTCTAGTTTGGGTTTGCCAAAAACAAATCATGTCAGACAAACCGTATTGCCTTTTTTGACAAAGGGACTAAATTAGTGGATCAGGGAAATGCTGTGGACATAGTTTATTTAGACTTTAGTAAGGCAGTAGATATAGTAGTTCACAGACAGGATAGAACAATGTGAGATAGAGAGTACCATCATCAGATGGATTAACAACTGGCTGACCAACTGCACATAGCAGGTAGTCCAAATGGAACTGAATCTAAATGGAGGGAAGCATGCAGGGGGTACTTCAAGGTTCAGTCTTTGGCCCAGTATTCTTCAAATTCTTCATAAAAAGAAGAAAAGCAAAAAAGATGATAAGGAGTCTGGAGGCTAAACCATACGATGAATAGTTAAGGGAAGTATGTACATCTAGTCTAGCAAAGAGAAGGACTAGGAGTGACACGATAGCAATGTTTCAATACTTGAGGAGCTACCACAGAGAAGAGGGAGTTAACCTAATTTCCACATCACCTGAGAGCAGGACAAAGATGGAAGATCAGTAAAGAGGGAACCAGCCTAGAACTAAGGAGAATTACTCATGACGTTAAGAACTATTAATCAGTGGAATGGTTTGCCTCCAGAAGTTCATGGAGGTTTTGAAGAAAAGACTGGACAACCATTTGTCTGAATTGAACAGAAAGGTGTTGGACTAAAAGACCCTTCCAACCCTGTTATTTTATGTAATGTTATGTTAGTTTAAATTGCAGGATTTCAGAAAGATTATCCTTGAGAGGAGAAGTTTGAGGGACAATACAAATACTCATCAAATAACATGAAATAATATCACTGAGAAGAAAATTGAAGACTACCTGATAGTGTGATACATGGGATACAATAATGCTTTTAAATTAGAAGAAGGAAGATTTGTTTTGATAGGAAAATAAAATCCTAATTGTAAAAGCAGTTCAATGGTGGTACAATTTATCCAGTGTAGTAATAACGTCCCTAGACAGCCAATAGTTGGAGATGCTTTATCTTGATTCTTCAACTGAGCAGTGGGGTTGGATTTGGTTGTATAAATGTCTCCTTCTAACTTTATAATACATGATTTACAATATAAGGAGCAATGTGCAATAAGAAAATAAAGAACCCAAAGGTCTATATAAGAGATTTATTGGAACCAATACTGACAAGTCCATTTAAAAAGTTAATAAATAAAAAACAGAGTCCAATAATTTGGGGGGCAGTGTCATGCAAAAGAAATTATAACAACCAAGGGACTGTGAGACCTAGCGATGTAGAGATAAGGAAGATGACCTTAACAGAGATATGTGAGCTCTATTACCAAAATGACAAGGAGTAAAACATATCTTAAACACACCACAAACAATTTTAGTATGTGGGACACACACACACACACACACACACACACACACACACACACATATTGCCCTAATACAAGAAATATAAGAAGGGGAAAGAGCACAAGATTCTGGCAGTGAAGCCAACAGAGTGATTTTGGGCCAGGGCCAATAATCTTATTTATTTATTTTATTCATTAAATTTATATTGCCCATTTCTGATTCAAAGCAACTCAAACAGAACCTATCTCACAGGGTTATTATTATGAGGAAAATAAGGGGAAGGAGTAAAATATATACCAATTTGAACTAGATCAAAAAGAGGTGGAATATACATCAAATCAGTCTCTCCATTCATAAATACACTTGTAAAGAGATATACATGAAATTTGCTGTTGTACCACCTTCGGAAAAGGCCGCAGCTGGCATACTTGCTAAAACTGGGAAAAAGTAAATTTGGCCACAACTTTTACTTGCGTGTCTGGAATATCCCCAGAATGTGCATTAACTTCTGAGAAAGTACAATCCTTTACAGAGTTACAGCTGATACAATTATCATGGAATAACTCAGCTTTTGAGCCCACTCTTTATTAAGATCCTAGGTATTTTCTGAACACAATAAACTCCATGTTGAAGATACCATAATTCAGGCGAGTTGTGATCTCCTCTGTGATCGCCTTATGAATTCACTTTGTCTGAATGATACTGTCATATTACTACAGCATTTTGATATGATATGATAATTGTTATTATATTTGGAGGAAAATTTTCAGAGAAAACAGAAGCAGATGGTAAGCCACTTGCCTTCTCTCTTTGCATTCTACACTGCTGTTCCAACTGGAAGCTGTAGCATTAAAAAAAGGCAGCACAGAAATTAGATACTCTGAACTGGATGACACCTATTACAAGACCTTGAAGACCTTTGAATGAAACCTCTATCACCGAATAGTTTGAATGCCACAGAGGCCAATAAAACTCTGTGTCATTTAATAGTGTGCCATTAAACAGCCCTCACACAAAGAAGAAGCATCAATATGTTCCCCTTTCCTTGGAATTAGAGGATTTGAAATAGATTGAAAATGGGGGAGAAGCTACATCAATAGTTTATGGCACATATTCTCTAAATTGTCCACTAAATTTTAATGAGTTATTTTAAAACAAAATAGTGTATTTAATAGCTACTTGGGAAGGTCATTTTTTTTTAAAAGTGGCAAAAATATGTTAAATCAGGTAAATATGTAGTTTTTTTTAAAACAGTGACTAGAGAGGAATGGAGAAAGAGCTGAAAGCTGTAGAAGTTCTTTTCTTCTTCTGGAACACAATTCTGCAGTGTCTATTTAGGCATCAGGCTTCTTCCTAAAATGAGATGCCTCACAAGCAGCGATATAGGAAAACAACTCCAGCTAAATTAGTGTGTTGCTCTTAGCAAAACTATTAACGTGTCCAACTATTGCGGTGTATAAGCAGCAAGATATCAGAATTAAAGTTATCCAAATCAAACAAAACAAAAGTTCAAATCCTATCTTTCTTTCTTCTAGGCAGAGTGTCCACAGGGAGAATCTTGCCTCCCTGAAAAAGTCACAATGGCAGCCATGTGACACACATAAACCTGTTTAGCCTACGGTCCAGTAAATTAGTAAGACTTTATTCATCTCATTTAACAGTACCTACATGATATTTGTTGTTAATTCTCATTTGGTTTAGGGAAAATCAGAAGTTGTGCTTGTTCAAAAGAACCAGGAATGATTGTACCTGCAGGTGTCCTATTATATAGATAATATCAGTTTGGTATTAATTCTTTAAAAATGTTATATTATTCATGCTTCAGTCTATCACTGAGATTTATTATTTTTTAAATGACATATTTAAATGATGTTTCATTTTCTGTTACCATTTGATTAAAATAATCTCTGTGTTCATCAATTAATTCAGTTACTTTCCTAAGTAATTAGACATGTCATTTTTTTCAGGGTTATTAGATGTTATCTATTCTTTTTAAAAAGAGGGATGTGGTGGCTCAGTGGCTAAGACACTGAGCTTGTCGATTGAAAGGTCGGCAGTTCAGTGGTTCGAATCCCTAGTGCCGCGTAATGGGGTGAGCTCCTGTTACTTGTCCCAGCTTCTGCCAGCCTAGCAGTTCGAAAGCACATAAAAAATACAAGTAGAAAAATAGGGACCACCCTTGGTGGGAAGGTAACAGCGTTCTGTGCGCCTTTGGTGTTTAGTCATGCCGGCCACATGACCATGGAGACGTCTTCGGACAGCGCTGGCTCTTTGGCTTTGAAACGGAGATGAGCACCGCCCCCTAGAGTCAGGAACAACTAGCACATATATGCGAGGGGAAACTTTATCTTTATCTTTATTTTATTTTTTAAAAAATGACTGAGAAAGTTCATACTCCATACATATACAAAAATCGGCATTCCATCTATATATACATAGATGGTCTGTGTCATAATACATGTTTTGCACACTGAAGAATCCATGTCCAAATTCTAGTGCTGCAGATCAAACTGAAGAAACTTCTGCTTTAGAAATTAATACTGAACTTCGTGGACCCATGGTTGGAACCGATAATAATGCCATTACCTATGTTCCTAATGGATCTGCTATCTCTATTTTTTTTGTTTACCCTAAGTAGAACAATAAGTGATGTATTGATCAAGTAACTGAAGTAGAAATAAAACAACCAGTCTATGGTTGCAGTAATAGTTTACTGGAATAATGCTACAATGTCCTTATCATCAGTAAGAAGAGATTGTTATTACTGTTTGCCAGATCGATGATAAAATATCTTTTACCTTTACTGCATTTAGATCATATTTATCTCATTCTATCTTATTATCTGAAATTATCATTTAGTGATTGCAACACAGTAAGAAACAGGACATCTTCTATATACCAAGCATCACATTGCTTTCTTAAATTTTTTTAAATTCAGGAAGTGAAATAAAAGTCGATTTGTATTGTATTTGCTGCTGATGCTTCCTAGAAATCTTTTGTATCTCATTGGCCTTCCCAATGATCCTTCTTTAACTCCACTGAATGGCCTTTTAACTTATTATAGACTGTGCCTGAATTAACAGTGCTGGTCAATTTCCATTTGTACCTTGGAAAGGGTATTAAGATTCATTTAAAATGAACATGCACGCATTACTCTCACCTCTTACAAAGAGAAAATCTTTGTTGGAACAGACCCAGATATCATCTATGTCTCAACCACTATGGCTATATGTTGGTGCAAAACAATGTAGTCCAGATGTCAGATTTAACATCTGAACAGAAATAATTATGTGGGAAACACAGTGATTAGTAGCTCAACAGAAGATAGAGCAATGTTTTTGCCTATACTTAAATTTCTGAATAGATCCATTCCACAACTATACTGGGAATAAATAGTTTTTTTTTAAAAAAAATGAATTGGATTAAAGAGCAGTTTAATGTCTGATAAAGAATTACTACTATTCTAAAACATCTGGGATCTTGGAATGTGCTTTATGTTCTAGAGTGACAAATTCCAAACATTGTAGATGCTTTAGAGAAGCCTAGAGTTCTAGATAAACTAATACTGAGGTGCACAGCAGGGGTAGTTGGCAGCTTCAGAAGCAGCTGAGAGTTTATATTTTTTTCTTCCTATGTGAATTTCCAAATTTACAGAGTAGGATGCATTTAGACTGAGAAGTGACTCACTCTTCAGAAACAGCTCAATTTAAACAGACAGCTAATTTCTCATTATCTAATAGCAGAAGGTGGACATACTGATTCTAGATGACTCATATGTATGAAACAATATGTTTAATGCAGTTCTTAACAATAATATGAAATTCTGACTCTGGCTAAAGAACCTCAGATTGCAAATTCAGCCACTAATTTCAATTTGTTTGCCTGTTTCTCAGGGATCAGAACATCAGAAAGTTCTTGTAAGAACTTTAACAATGGTTTCCAAGTTGCAAGTAATTTAGTGAAATTATCTCAAGGCAAAGCAGTCAATTTCACCATCTCAGCTAGCTCCAATAGTTTCAAAATCCATTGTTCCACTGTGAGTATATTTTCCCCTTTCCAGCTTTGGGCATATAACATCCTTGCCACTGATGACATATGTAAGAAAACAAAGTCCCATTCACAAGCAAGAATATTATGATTCTCTTGGACATCTGACATAAAGAGTTGTTCTTTATGTTTTCAATAGCTATGTAGCAAATCACACAAATTAAAAAATAAATAAAAGAAAAGTGTCACACAGCATTGTTTTGGTGTGTTTCATTTTACACTTGTTTTTACCATTTCAGTCCCCGTTTCCCCATATTCTTTCTCATCCCCTTTTGTTTTTTCAGTAAGTTATGCTTATTTCTAATACAAACTAATATATGTACAAAATTAAATAGAAGCCAGTCCCAAAGAATATATCGAATGGAAGAATTAACAAATCATTCTAGTTATTTCTTCATATCATTTAAACTGCAGTATTCTAAGTATGATCTCACCAGCATGTTGTAAAGCTATACTTTCACTTCTCATTGTCTTGATGCTATCCCTCCTTTGATGCAACCTAGGACTGCATTGGTTTTTCGCAACTGCAGAACACTGCTGCCTCATACTTAAGTGGTGTTCTATTAGGACATCTAGATCCCTCTCACAATTACTATTGTTGAGCCAGGCACCACTTATCCTATACCTATGCATTTCCTACCTAAGTGTAGACCTTACTTTTCTCACCATTGAACTGCATCTTGTTGGATAGGGTCCAATGCTCAAGTCTGTCCTTCTGAATCTTGAGCCTATTGTCTAAATTATTGGTTACTCTTGGTGACATCTGCAAATTTGATAAGTTCACCATCTACCCAGTGATTCAGCTGGTTTGCTCCAGTTCAGGTGAGTCAGTTGTTTAATCCCCTCCACCCCTGCTATCAAAGTGGATCCTTGACGCTGCAATGGAGAAACGGACAATGGAGTGGCCTGCATGAGGGAAAGAGAAGGCTGCTTTCCCTCCTATTTCCCTCATGCTGGCCGCTCTGTTGTCCATTTCTCTATTGCATCACAGCACAGTGCCCAGCATCCATTTTGATATGGGGGGGGGGACCGTAATTTAACAACCAATTCACCCAGGCTCAGGTTGGCCATTGTGGGAAGCTTGTCCCGCATGTGTGGTGGAGCTGGAGGATGGGGATGGTCCATGTCTCCTATGACAGCTAACCTGACCCTGGGCAAACCGGTTGTTAAATTATTTGAATCCCACCACTGCATCTACCCTTTTATCCAGATCATTAATGAAGATGTTGAAGAGCACCGGGCCCAAGACAGAACCTTGAGGTACCCCACTACATGCCTCTCTCCATGTAGATGTAGTCCATTGAGAACTATCCACTGAGTGCAATTAGTCAGCCAATTTCAAATCCATCTGGTGGTGGTACTGTCTATCTCATATTGTCTATCTTACCAATAAGTAGATTGTGTTCTACTTTGTCAAATATCTCACTGAAGTCCAAGTATACTATGCCCACAGCATTTTGCTGATTCACTAATTTATTTACTTTATCGGAAAAAGGCAATAAGGTTTGTTCAGCATGATCCATTTTAACAAACCCTTGCTGGCTTCTGATAATCACCTTGCTTGTTTCTAGGTGCTCACAAATCCTCCACTGGATTATCTTTTTCAGGATTTTCTCAGGTATCAATGTCAAGCTGATTAGCCTATAATTTCCTGGATCCATTGTTAACCCTTATTGTATTTCTGGTATTTCCCCTGTGCTACACGAGCTTTAAAAACAATCCTATTTTCTATTTCTCATTTTTCTGTGTTAAAACCCAATTTTTAACATTTTCTTAGCACTGAAAATAATTCAGTGTACATTATTTTATAATTCTCTTATTTACAAGTTGATAAAAATAATCATAAATACAATTATGATGAACTTTAAAAGAAACTGTGTTTCTTGAAGTGTTGTCCTAGGAGTTCTCCAAAACCTCTCAGGGGTCCATGAAATCAAAATTGCTTACCAGCCTCTGTTGAAAAATAATACAATATCAAATCCCATCAAACAAAGATGAGAAGTGGTAGTGGCAATGAATGTAACTTTTTTTTTGTTTTAAATACAGTAAGTCTCAAAAAATATAAACATGCAAAAAAAGCTCATTTGAGACCCTTGATAATTATTAAAGTGGGGTCCTGAGAGAAAAATATTTAAGGAACAATGAGCAATTGAGCAAGAGTGGTGGGCTATTGGTGGAAATGGAACTGAATCATGTTTTTGAAAATAAAAACTGCTTCATCATTCCTCTAGTACAGGGATGTCAAACCAATTTCATTGAGGGCCGCATCAGGATTGTTTGACCTTGGGGAGCTGGGATGGGTGTAGCCATAGTGGGCATGGCCAGCTCGATGTCACTCATGTCGAGGGTGCCTGTAGCGGCCCAAGCATTCTTCCAGAGAAAACAGGCTCCCTAGCTTCATTTTCTGCTGCAAGGGCCTCCTGCAATCCTCTGCCAGTGAAAACAGAGCAGCGTTTTTTGCTGGCAGAGGCACCATGGGCCGGTCCTTTGCTGTTTCCATGGCGGCCCTGTGGGCAAGCTCTAAACAACCTGTGGGCCAGATCTGGCCCGTGGGCCTTGAGTTTGACAATCCTGCTCTAGTAAGTCTGCTCTGCTGTCCCTGTTTGCCCAGGCCATGACATCCAGCTTTCAGTTAATTCTGATAGTGGCTCAGTGGAATATTTGCCCTTCAATTGTTTCCCTATTTAATAAATAGATAAATAAATATATGAATGATGCTATTCTTCTGGCATGACAAATTACTTCCAGGCATTTTTGGTGGGATTAAAAGAAAATCATGGCTATAAAATATGTGAATAAGGTTAAAAATTATAGAATTTTCAAGGGAAAAACATTTTAATGTGTGCCAAAACTGTACCAAGCCCCCATTCCAGCATGATCCACCTAGTATTCATGACAGCTCTCCAGCTGCTTCTCATAAGGAAGCTTTTAAATTGCATCCATTCAGATTTCCTAGCAATCATGGAGCCAGCATGTTAATCGTTTCCTGCCAAGGGAATCTTTCATTCCCATGTGGAGTTAGTTTATTCAGTAGACATGACATGCCCCTCATGATTTTGGATCAGTGGCAAAAGTTTTGAACAATAGCTGTCGCAATATAGGTGGTGCCAAGTAATAAAACCAGGAGTAGTAGACAAGGGAACTCTGAAGGAGGAACAGGAAATGTGGAGGAGGTGAAATGATGGGTTCCTAAAGAGATTAAGAACTGCTCTGTAAGACCAGAGGGTAATAAAATGTTCTGTTTTTATTAGCTGGGGAATTGTTCCATTGAACAAACCTGAGTCACACAAAATAGAAGTGTTCTCATTTTTATCCTGGGGAGCCCCCAGATGCAAAGAAGCATGAATTCCACTATTCCTACAAAGCACAGCAAAGCTGGCCATGTTTGCATCTATATAAACACCATCTGAAGTTTATCCAGCTTTCTGGAAAACAAAAGAACGATATAATTCTGCCCCTTGATTCAAGTGAAAATAAGGAATAGTTGATAAGTAGAATGAGATCTGATCCAGACAATGTTGTCCCATGGATACAGAATACTTATGCCAGAGCTCCCTATGATTTTCATGACCTCCATTTACCCCAAGTGCAGATCAGGAGAAGTGTTAATTAGAAAATGCTGGGCATTAGAGTCTATTGTTTGAGAAGACTGAGAGATCATGTACATGCCAGGATTCTTCCCTATTTGCTAGCAATTCCCCCCCCCTCCCAAAATTGTATATTTCCTCAAATGTTTAGATTGCTTTCCAAAGACCCTTTTCTCCTGGCTATGATTGATTCTAATATGTATTGCTCGCACTGAATAATCCTTTGGAATTGCTCTTTGGAATTGCTCTTGTGCAGACATCAACCATCAGTATTGATTCAAAAGAACCCTCCTTACTGTCAAACAATGGTGTTTGCCAGAAGTTTTTCCATCTCTTTTAACCATCATTTCTTCACATATTCTGTATGTAGCATTAGCTCTTCTGTTCTTATCAAAACATGCATCAAGGCAATAAGAAGTTCAAAAAGAAAGAATTCTAACTTTTCAAACAAATGTAATGTTGTAAGTTTTGTAAAAGCATGAATATCACACAATATCACAAAATAGAAAATATTTTGGCTTTAGGTTCGTGATGTTGCTACTATTCCTACAGATAAACATAATTCATTCTTAAGTATAGAAACATGCTGATAATTCTGTTTAAACATTGATGTCTCTAAGACAATTTATGCAGGCACTGTGCTCTAATTTGCATTTGAAAAGTCTGTTTTGAAATGTGAATTTTACCAAATTATTTGTTTATTTTTTAACTTCAATGCAGAATAGAAGCACATTTCTTGTACTGTTTAAAGTTTAAAGTTGGCATGGTTCAGGTGATCTCCCTGAAGATCTGATGGGATCTAGGAAATGAACCTTCTCTGCCATAACACATGGCTTGTGGAATACTATTCTCCCCAAGATCTATCTGGCCCAGATCGTGAACATGTTTCAAACAGCCTGAAAACTTGGCTGTTCCCCTAGGCTTCAAGTTAGAATGTGTGGGGTCCTGTGTATTTTACTATTTTGGAATGTTGGCCTTTTAAGTTTAATGAAATAAAATAAATGTTAGGAAATGTTAAGAAAGTTCAGTGACAGGTAACCAGTCTGGACTTTCAAGTTTTGTTTATAGACAATGCCAAATTATTATATGCTGTCATACTTGCTACTGAAAACAGATTGGCCAGGATCCATATTTGCTTTCTTCTTTAACTACTGAAAAAGCACAGAAAAAAATACAGTGGGTATAAATTAGTATGAATAACATACCAGAAGTGTACAGTGTTTCCATCTGTTTTACTGCTTTAACTCGACAGCTACCATTTTGAATGACTACAGATGTCCAAGCTGCCAAGGAAAGAATAATAATGGAAGGCTTTTAGCTATGGCCTATGTTTACCTTAGGTAAACTGGAATTTCACCAAATTAGACTTGCCATTGTCTGCATACAGGTGTCTTGTTCTTTCTCAATAATTTGTTTTGCAAGGATGAGCATCTGAGTGGCAAGTTATATTCAAGAAATGGGAGAACTGCCTGTAAAAATGGCATTTTCAATCTCCAGAAGAGTCAGGAAAAAAACATGGCCTACATTTCAGAGGAATTTAAAAGCAGGTGGCCTCTGGGATGGTTTTGAACTGTAAAATATGCCATAAACTTTCTCTTTCAACCATACTGGCTTAGAAGTTAAGAGAAGATCGCCCAGAATTTGTCCATTTTTTCAAAAATAAAGAAAGGAAACAAGACTGTTAATTTGAAAGAATAAATGACCAATTTTTAAAGATGTTTTTTAAAAATGGTAAATTACAGGAAAACCATTTAAGTGGGAAAGATGATCTTTTTAAATGATTTTTTGGAATCAGCATTTGAGTTGACATATACATTTTCTTTTGCCAGTAGTTATGAAAGATGCCTCATATCTTTTTGACATTTTATGTCTCTTATTCTTTAGTTTAGGATTGCTTTAACCTTTAATAAGTTTTTTTGGGGGTAAATGAACTATAAAGTATTTTAAGAATGTTACTAATGACGTTTATGTTTGTGGTCTAAACTGTAAAACTGCCTGAGAGCATGGAATATATCCCGTTATCGTGGCCAAGGCAGAGTAGATTTACACCTTAGTCTTGTGCTGGGGATTTGATTATTTAGCAACTACTAATTTCTGGAGGTGGAAACTGATATGGTACAATAGTTAAAAGTGTTGGACTAGGGTCGGGGAAACCAAGAGTTTTAGTTCTCCCTAGGTATGAAAACCAAAAGGCTGATTTTGGGCTAGTTATGCTGCCACATAGCCCCAGGAAGGAGGTACTATCAAACTGCTTGTGAAATGTTGCCAAGTAAACAGCATGGTCCTGTCTATCTGTAGAGGAGTGCAGAGAAAGCCTTGAAGAAGAAAAGCAAGAATGGTTATGTAAAGTACCAATTTAGCCCCAAAATAAAGAAGTGGGTGAGAATAAACTCAAGGTCATGCTGCTTTGATTTTCTTTAATGTAAGAGACAGAAGAGAGAAATTTGGTTAGCTTTTCAAGAATCTGTTATTATATTCTGCAACAGTAATATAGATCTTAGAATAGAATAGAATAGAATAGAATAGAATAGAATAGAATAGAATAGAATAGAATAGAATAGAATAGAATAGAACAGAATAGAATTCTTTATTGGCCAGGTGAAATTGGACACACAAGGAATTTGTCTTTGGTGCATATGCTCTCAGTGTACATAAAAGAAAAAACACATTCATTAAGAATCATAAGATACAACACTTAGTGATAGTTATAAGTTACTAATAAGCAATCAAATCATACTAGGAAACAAATAAAACAATATAAATCGTAAAGATAGAAGCAACATGGTTATAGTCATAAATGGGAAGAGATAGGTAATAGGAAGGATGAGAAGGATAATAGTAATACAGTCTTCGTAAATAGTTTGACGGTGTTGTGGGAATTAATTGTTTAGCAGAGTGAGGGCATTCTGGAAAAACTGTCCTTGTGTCTATTTGTTCTGGTGTGCAGTGCCCTATAGCGTCATTTTGAGGGTAGAAGTTGAAACAATTTATGTCCAGGATGTGAGGCGTCTGTAGATATTTTCACAGCCCTCTTTTGACTCGTGCAGTATACAGGTCTTCAATGGAAGGCAGGTTGGTAGCAATTGCTTTTTTCTGCAATTCTAATTATCTGTTGAAGTCTGTGTCTGTCTTGTTTGGTTGCAGAGCCAAACCAGACAGTTATAGAGGTGCAGATGACAGACTGAATAATTCCTCTGTAGAACTGAATCAGCAGCTCCTTGGTCAGCTTTCTGAGTTGGCACAGAAAGAACATTCTTTGTTGTGCTCTTTTGATGACATTTTTGATGTTAGGTGTCCATTTTAAGTCTTGAGTTATGATAGAACCTAGAAACTTGAAAGCCTCTACTGTTGATACTGTGTTGTCTAGTATTGTAAGAGGTGGTAGTATAGGAGGGTTTCTCCTAAAAGTTATCACCATTTCTACGGTTTTGAACCCTAACCCTAACCATTTCCAGACCTTGAAATAGTTCTCATGATAGCAATAGGAATAACACTTAGACTTATATACCACTTCATAGTGCTTTTACAACCCTCTCTAAGGGGTTTACAGAGTCAGCATATTGGCCCCAACAATCTGGGTCCTCATTTTATCCACCTCGGAAGGATGGAAGGCTGAGTCAACCTTAAGCCGGTGAGATTTGAACTGCCAAACTGCAGCTAGCAGTCAGCTGAAGTAGCACTCTAACCACTGTGCCACCTCAGCTTCTTACAAATTTATTTATTTATTTATTTATTTATTTATTTATTTATTTATTTATTTTATTGAATTTGTATACCGCCCTACTCCCGAAGGACTCAGGGCGGTGAACAGCCATGGAATAAAACATATAAATACAAAATTTAAAATAGATTAAAGCGAAATTAAATAATTTGGCTGAACAAATTTAAAACCCCAATAATTTAAAACCAAATTTAAAATTTCCATTTAAAAAGGGGAAAGACTTAGGTCAGGCCGGCTTGGTGAAATAGAAAGGTCTTAAGCGCACGACGGAAGGTACGCAGATCCGGGATCCTCCGTATCTCTGGGGGGAGCTCGTTCCAGATTGTAGGTGCCCCCACAGAGAAGGCTCTCCCCCGGGGGCCGCCAGTCGACATTGTTTGGCCGACGGCACCCAGAGGAGCCCCTCTCTATGGGAGCGTACTGGTCCCATAGACATTTATTTTATTTTATTTTATTTTGAATTTGTATACCGCTCTTCTCCCTGAGGACTCAGGGCGGTGAACAGCCAAGTAAAAACATCAAATACAAATATTAAAATACAGTTAAAAGATATATATAAATTTGGCCACATATCCTTGCAAAAAGTCATTCTCTATTTGCAAACTCCCAGATGGAAAAGAAAAGCATTGAATGAGCACTGCACTAGGATCCTTATGTTTTTATCAGTCCTGAGAATCTAGAATTGATTTGGAATAGAGTTAACTACAAACATGGCTAGGAACAAATTGCATATCTTTACAGTCTGCAGAAAGTGACTGTAAAATAAACCATTCTTTAGCCAAAAATAGTCCTCTATAAGTATGCAATAATAATAAAAGGTAACCACAGCAGAGCTGTGTTTTCAACTGATTTCTTTATTAAACATTTTTCAAGTCTGCTGCTTTGCTTAAAGGTACCAAATGTATCCCTTTGTATGACAATGTAATAAACGGATTAATAAGCCATTTTTTTTCATTTGGCCACACAGGTAAAACAATGATAGTTAACTCATGGCATTGCATTCATGAGAAGTTGGTAATAAATAAACGTGGGAGGGGGGGAATCAACAAACAGGACAGGAACAGTCCCAGAAAATTATGTGCGTGTATAAGGGAGGGGTGCATCGTTCAATTGCTCTCTGAGTGAAATGAAAAAAGAATAAAAAAGAAATTACAAAATTGGAAAAATGCAGTTGAAAGGCGTGTATGCTATGGTGGCAAAGGTCCCACTATGTTGGAAGGATCTATCGAGACAAATTGTTATTTTGCACATCCCTGGTGAGCACTCTTTAAAAACATGTTTGCATGCTTTGAAAGCTGGATTGCGTACAGTTGAATAGACAATGAAATGTTCCAATGGATACCCAAAGGAACCAGAAAGGCAAGAATATTTTATTGAAATAGCCTTAAAAAAAAAAAAACACAATTGTAAATAGTGGTGCAAGGTTAGACCACAACAGAAGACTTGCACATTTTTTTTCTTTACAAATAATCTTTTCTTCCCTGTGGCATAAAAAGACATACTCTTTTGCCTTTTATCCTGGTTGATCCATTTTGTGTGAGTGTGTTCTATAGCATTGAGTTAGTGGAAGGCTTATGTTTAAAAGCCAGAAGCTTGGGAAAGGCTTCAAGGAATGAAGCAGGCCTTCTCTGTTTTCCCCTCTCGGGAAAAACATTTACAAACATTTTAACACGCCATTTTAGGTCAGTCGACACAAGCTATAATACATTTTAAAAATGTGAACTGTACATAATTTTATAATATATTTTTATTTTAATCTCATCATTAATTTTTTCGGAGAATCGAGTTCAATGGATATTCAATCTTTGTCTCATTCTAACTTATGAAAAAAAAAGAAAAAACGCGATTCTCCTATCCTTATTCTCTTAGACTGTACAGCTTTAAATTACGTACCATTTCATAATAAAGCTTTTGAATAAAAAAAATGTCCAATATTTTGTGAAAAAAAATAGTGAACATAATGTGAAAAAAGCGGACTGTCCGCTCAAATAGTGGACACTTGGCAACCCTACCACCCATCCACCCATCCTCTATCTATCTATCTATCTATCTATCTATCTTCTAGCATTTATCCCTACTTCTATTATTATTATTTTATAAATAACTTAAGGTGGTAAACATACATAATACTTGTTCTCCTATTCTCCAACACAATACAACAACAATGCTATGATGTGGGTCGGGCTGAGAGAGAGAGAAACTGTCCCAAAGTCACCCAGTTTCATGCTTAAAATAGGGATTATAATTCACAGTTTCTGGGTTTGTAGCCTCATGCCTTAACCACTAGACCAGGACTCTCAAACTCACATCGTCACAGCGGCATCACGTGATGTATCGGGACTTTTTTCCCCTTTGCTAAACCGGGTGTGGGTGTGGCCAGCGCATGACACATCTGGCCCATGAGCCGCAAGTTTGTCAGCCCTGCACTAGACCAACTGGACTGCGACTAGATTGGTAAAAAGATAATTGCTTCACATATATGTTCATCCAGATCCAAATATTATCTTTAGATAGCCTTTAGGGTGAGGAGGAGGTTCACCCCAATGAAGTAAAGCGAAGTAGGGGATATTGTGAAAAGTTGTGGATTCTTTCCCAGAGAAGCTACAGAATAGTATGTTTGGTACGAAGTGAGGACAATTTTCTGATTCTTCTTCTCTGTTACAATTCTTGTTCTCTCAATCACCCAGATTAGCTGCAAGCACATTGTTGTACTTGCTATCATAAAATACGTTAGGTTTTCCTGCAATATAGCTAACTGCTCTGTATATTACATACTATCTTATTTTCATCACTGGTAAATGAGCTCTGTGCAGATGTCTCGTTCATTTTATTTTATTCTACTTGATATAACAAAGAAGGGGGAAAACAAGAATATGGCAAAAGTGCTTAGCCAGCTAAGTGGAGTTTATAAAATTTCGGCTGTCATTTGTACGACACGAATCTAAAATATGCAGCTGCTCAGAAGATGTTAAAAGGTGACAGGAGTAAAAGCAACAGCAGCAACAACAGCCAGAGTGCCTTCAAATTAATTTCTAATAAAATCAATGTTCTTTTTTGGTAGGTAAATTTCATATTAATAAACCATTCCCAGCTATTACTGTCAGAAAACAAAACAAAACAAAACAAACTACAACCCTCAACAACAACAACCAAAAAAAAAAAAAAAGCAAAGCAAAATGGTTTTCTACATAAATGAGATCACAATGGCCAAATGATCAGAACTGAAATCTAGAACATTCAAATAGTATATGTATTTTAACAGAATCCTATAAAAGGCAATATCTAAAGTTCAGGCTTGAACAATAGAGTCAGGGGTGGTATTCACTTACCTTCACAAATGGGAGCGTGCATGCATGCACAGAGCGTCAAAAATGGGATGTGACGATGTCCGGGCGAGTGGGTGGAGCCTCTCGCAGCTGCCGCTACCAGTTTGCTCGAACCAGATAGAACCAGCTGAATAGAGACCTTGGTGCTCTCTGAGCATGATTGTTTGCTTGCAGATGTTTCATTACTCAACTAGGTAACATCATGAATGTGAGTGAGTGTGGGATTTGCTCCCTGTTTATATGCTGTAGTTTGGTCTACCAGTTTAGATTGGGGATACAGAGCTCTCTACTATTATATTCTTTCTGTCTATTTCTTGATAAGTATTCTGCATATATACTTCCAACAGAATAAAATACATATACTAATCAGTGGAAATGTATGCATGATTTTCTGTTGTAAACTTCTATAAACTCTTGGAATGAAAACTAAGCAATAGCCAGGGATGTTTTTTTCCCCCTCTAGTGGCCTATCACATTAAAAATAATATAATCTTATTAGTGTCACGGATGAGCAAGCAGATAAATTGAAGAGATTAACCTAAAACATTGCTGAAGGGAAATATTAGACTGACAGGTTTAAAAGATAATTTGCAAATAGTTCTCTGTTTACAAGTTTATCAATTTCTCGTTCTTTTTTCATACTTTCAATCATGTAAATGAAAAATCTATTTCTTTAACGCAAAGGAAGTAATCTCTAAGACTGTAATCTTACAGTCTTAGAGATTACTTCCTTTGCGTTAAAGAAATAGCATATTCAAATTTATTTGATAGAAATCTATCCCCTATTTTTGTCTATAATCTGGTTTAGATAAATTCTAAAAGTAGATTTGTATTTGCATATAGTGGTATCCTCCAAATCATGTTAGTATGGTAGTTAGTCCTTATGGCAGATGGTAATTTAGCCCTGCAATTTAGAAGAAGATTTGATTCTTTTTGAATAACATGAAATTGCTGAAATGCTTATCATGCTATTCGTGCTCTTATAGTTCTACCGATCATTTCAGTGATGTATAACAAAATGGATGGGTCTCACTTTTATGCCGAGAAGAATGTCCTTTTGCAAGAATTATGTCTTTTACATGGACCATGAACACAATAATGTACTGTATCTACAAAGTACATTTAGAACTTTCAGCTATCAAATTTGTAAAATTTATTTTCAGACTTATATATCTTCCTGATTTGCCTCGTTTTTGCCATTTCATGCTTGAGCATTCTTGCTTTGTATACTATAGGAATTCTACTGTTATACAATCAAGCTACTGAAGGAAAAGGAAATGATGGTTAATATATATATGTAATTTTACAGTTTTTAGGGGAACAGATCTGGTGCGCTATTCAGAGTTTATGACCACCATCTGAAAACAGCTATAAATGTGAACTCATATTTTAGCTTAGTGCTAGAGACATAGAATAAATAAATGGCAAACCTTCATTATTCATGACCTCTTTCGCTCCTGTTCTTGAATATTCAAATGAGTTTGCATTTCACCTGCAATAGCAGAATGAAAATCCATTTTGTACAAATCTATTACATCCCTTACCTTGTCATAAAAATGCTAGATTTCCATATCATGCATAACAGCCTTGTTCATAAAGCTGTGCAAACACACAGTTGTGTTAACAATACTGCTACACATTTCAGCTCAGGAATGAGCAGGATGATTAAGACACAAACAGGGGCCTCTATATATCCTAATACATTTTCCACCTTGCAACTTATTTTACAGTACATTGAATGGAGAAAAATAGGGTTCAGAAATAAATGGCCGCCAAATGAAAACCCACTTCAGGACATATCTCATTCAACCATGTGAGGACACTTTAACTTATATTGATACTTTTTTCAGTGTTGACTCCTGATGACCATCTGGACTAGCTCCTGTTGTTTTCTTGGCAAAGCTTCTCAGAAATGACTTGCCAGTGCCTTCTTCCCAGGGCTAAGAATGAGTGACTGGACCAAGATCATCCAGCTGGCTTTGTGCCTAAGGCAGAACTAAACTTACAGTCTTTAAGTTTATAGCTTTCTGTCTTAACCACTACACCAAACTGGCTCTCTTTTGCATTTTAAATAATCTAATTATTTACAGATCCCTCGCATCCTGGATATAATTGTTTCAACTCCTACCCTCAAAATGACACTATAGACTAGAGCATTGCACACCAAGACAACTAGACACAAGAACAGTTTTTTCCCAAACGCCATTACTCTGCTAAACAAATAATTCCCTCAATCCAGGGGTGAAATGCTCCTGGTTCAGACCGGATCACCCGATCTGGTAGCGATGGAGGTGAGTGGTTCGGAGAACCGGTAGCAAAAATCCCTGCCCCCCCCCCATTGCCCAGCTGAGCCGCACAATCATCAGAGGCTTTTTTTTTATTTTTAAAAGCATTTTTTCTACAACCTCTTTGGCTGAAAAAATGCTTTTAAAAGTAAAAAAAAAGCCTCTGATGATCGCGTGGCTCAGCTGGGATCATCAAAGGCTTTTAAAAGCATTTTTTCTACAACCTCTTCGGCCGAAGAGGTTATAGAAAAAATGTTTTTAAAAGGAAAAAAAGCCTCTGTTGATCAGGCAAGTCAGCTGGGATTGTCAGAGGCTTTTTAAAAAAAGAAAGAAAGCCTCTGCCAATCAGGCAAGTCAGCTGGGATTGTCAGAGGCTTTAAAAGCATTTTTTTTACAACCTCTTCAGCCAAGGTTGTATTACCC
This sequence comes from Arizona elegans, assembly GCA_022577455.1. Taxonomy (NCBI): domain Eukaryota; kingdom Metazoa; phylum Chordata; class Lepidosauria; order Squamata; family Colubridae; genus Arizona; species Arizona elegans. The sequence continues at coordinate 267,423,977 of JAKOOJ010000001.1, forward strand.
CCCCCAAGCCACACCCACAGAACCAGTAGTAACAAATTTTACATTTCACCACTGCCTCAATCTGTTAAACTATTCACTAAAACTGCATTACTATTACTATTAGTCTTCTCACCGTTCCTATCACTCATCTCCTCCCACTTATGACGGCATGACTGTAACTTTGTTGCTTGTATCCTTATGATTTATATTGATATTGATTGTTTCCTGATTGCTTATTTTTACCCTATGACTAAGTGTTGTACCTTATGATTCTTGACAAATGTATCTTGTCTTTTTATGTACACTGAGACCATATGCACCAAAGACAAATTCCTTGTGTGTCCAATCACACTTGGTCAATAAAGAATTCTATTCTATTCTAATTATTATTTCATTCCAGGCATTCCATCTGGGGACAAGAGTTGAGGGTGTCAAGGGAGCCACTTTCCTTTTGTTCTGCACACCTATTTCAGTGGGATCCTTGATGCTCTCTGAGCTTGGTGGTTTTCTTGAAGACGTGTCATTGCCAAACTAGGTAACATCATCCATGCACTGGTGATGAATCATCTGCAAGAATATCACCAAGCTCAGAGAGCACCAAGGACCCAACAGTTCAGCCCCAAACTGCAACTTTTCTCTTCTATTGAGATCTATTTCTCCATCTGGATCCTTTGCTGTCCCTAATAACTTGCTCTAGGAGCCTTTTAGCTGTTGCCTAACTGGCAATTCTTCTATCAGGCTATCAGAAAACTTATCTACTAAAATGTTTGTAACAAGGATTGTAATTTTTTTATTGTAATGTTTGAACACCTTGTACTCTACTTCCTTGCTATTGCTTTTCCTCTTGTATTACATCTTTTTTAATTGTAAACTTCTGTAGAAGGATTGTTTTATTTCAATTATTAATATTACCTAATTCTGTTTTGCTTAATTTAATGAGAAAGATTTTTATTAAAATATATTCAAAAATGAATTTAGAAATCACTTAAGGCCATTAGTAAAATTAAATATATATATATATATTTGAAAAAAAGAATTGTATCTCTCATTACCATTTACTAGAAGTAAATTATTACTGTAATTTACTACTATAGCTGTAATTATTAGCTATCAGAATGTTTCCATCACAATAGTCCAGCTAAACCAAATTATTGATTTAGTGACTGGAGTATAAATATATACTTCCTAGTATGTTTAACACAACTGAAACAGTATAATATAATGCTGAATTCCCCAAACTTTCTGGCTTTGTGGACTGGCAGGGAGGGGTGAAAGGGGATGATTCTATGTGAATGGTGGGTAAGCACTGTACAATTCTATTTGTGTGAGTGGCAAGCGTGTGTGCTGCCACTTGCACAAATGGAGAGTGCATGCACATGCTCAACCACTGTTTGCACAAATGGGGTTGCGTGTGCACATGCGCTCGCCAATGATGTGATTCAAATAATTTAACAACTGATTCTCTGCCCTAATGATTTCTTCCAACAACCAGTTCACCAAACTGCTCAGAAAGTTAACAACCGGTTCTCCCGAAGTGGTGCGAACTGGCTGAATCCCACCACTGGCGCTCGCCCACCACTTTTGCAGCCCGGTTCCAAAAGTTCAGTAGTGAGTTGTGGTCCAGGGGTTGGGGACCCCTTGATATAATAGACAGAATCATTGAAAGCAAACAACCAAATCCTGGAATTAGATTCAAATTGTCTCACAAAACATTTGATAATATGTTAATTATCAGCTATGTACTCTTGTTTTATTTGAAAATGATGCTTCTTTAAATGTAAGTATAATTATGTTTCTCAATAGGCTTGTATCAAGACACAGAAAACAATATTTTAATGTGCTAAAACAAAAATGCTCCTTTTCTAAATACTAGTTGACCCATAATTTGTATACAACTTACACCCTATGTCAGTGAAAATTATGGGGAAAAAATTAGCAAAGTTTCTGGAATCTCCCTTTTTAAATATTTAAAATATTGAGGTTTTCTAACCTACAGAATTTGCCCAGGGGCATTGATATAAGTAAACAGGTTTTGGAATTCTTCTTCTTTTTTTTTTTTTTTACAAATAGGAACTTGTTATTGCATAAATTACTTTTGAAGGATTTCAGAACAGTTTTTAAATTGTTTCTATGGTTACGAATATTATATAACCATGAGAATAATTCAGAAATTGTTCTGATATAATTTAGAAGTAATTTATGCAGTAACAAATTCTTATTCTTCAAATATTTGTTTTAAAAAAATCTAATATCTTTTGTGTGCAAGCAGAACAAGGAACTAATTGACAGTATTAAAAATTTATTGTATGACTTGAAGCTGCCCTTTCCATAAACCTATCACTTGAAGAAGGTCCTTGACCTCCCTTGACCTATCAACAGATACATATTGATGTTTTTTCTTCATCCTTCAATATCACCAGTCTAAATTTAGCTAAACTGTTTGTCATTTTGTTAAATTGCTGAAGTCACAAGGATAACTTAAATACGCCTGATTATAGGCTGCATAGAAAGAAAAGAATGCATTATTAGGAAATAAAATTCCGGAGACAAGAAGCCAGTGATGTACTTTTCACCGGAACTTTGGTGAACAATGTAGAAAAGAAAGGTAATAATTTGGTAAAAAATATATAGCACTAATGATATATACATAGATGCATGCATGCATAGCTATCACTCTATTTCCTTTCAAAGTAAGCAATTTTAATTACATTTTTAAGTCAGTGTGTTTCTCACTGTTGGACATAGCTGCATTTCTAGTTTCAGATAAGTTAATATTTACCTTTTTGATGTTAGCTTTGTAGTCACAAGAATGCTTTTTACAGGAAGAAGTAAACATTGGAAGCACAAGACTACAAAAAATGTGCCTCCCCATGGCTAGACCTATAAAAATATCCTAGGAAGCAGCACCTAAAGTGAATGGCCTGGGGTAGATTATAACACATTTTCTCTTCTACAGAAGCCATAGAAAGAACTGTGTTGGAAATCTGGCTTAAATCTGGCTGGCCCAATTTCCTTCACCTTTTCATGGATTGATAGGAGCTTGAATCAATAATCGAAGGAGAGCATTCTTGAGTCAGTTGAACACTGATTATATACCAACACTTGTATTTAGAGATATTATCATTATTACGGTTTGTACAGTCAGACAGATGTTTAGTTTAAAATAAAAAGGTCTTAACCTAACACTATACTAAAAAGCAGAGACATCACCCTGCCAACAAAAGTGTGTATCGTCAAGGCTATGGTTTTCCCAGTTGCAATGTATGGCTGTGAAAGTTGGACCATAAGGAAGACTGAGTGTCAAAGAATTGAGGCCTTTGAACTATGGTGCTGGAGAAGACTCCTGCAAGTCCCTTGGTCTGCAAGACAATCAAACTGGTCAGTCCTAGAGGAGATCAACCCTGACTGCTCGTTAGAAGGCCAGACCCTGAAGATGAAACTGAAATACTTTGGCCACTTAATGAGAAGGAAGGACTCACTGGAGAAGAGCCTAATGCTGGGAACAATTGAGGGCAAAAGATGAAGGGGACGACAGAGAACGAGGTGGCTGGATGGAGTTACTGAAGCAGTTGGTGTGATCTTAAATGGTCTCTGGGGGATGGTAGAGGACAGGAAGGCCTGGAGGAAAGTTGTCCATGGGGTCACAATGGGTTGGACATGACTTCGCAACTAACAACAACAATCTGACACCAATTCTAATATAGGCAATTGAGTCTTTCTGGGGAAGGCATTACATAAATTGGATGCCACCATTCAAAAACAATTATTTCTTATACTGGTAGAAACCCATCTTTCCTCTTTGGGTATAATATGGAAGTGATTTGCCACTGCCTCTCTCTAAAGGTCCCTTCCAACTCTGTTACTGTTACTATGTGGGTATGGGTGTTTAGTGTCTAGTTTAGTCTATAGTTCTGGAAATTCCTGGTAAACTTTCATCCAGTTATGAACCAGGTCAGATTGCTGCTTCATGCTATGTTTGTAAACTAAAGAACTCCTCTGCTGGAAATTTAGAATGGTTATATTAATTTATTTTACATGTGTGATGGTTTTAAACTGCCTTGTGAATAAAGCTCTTTCTGAATTATCTTATGAATATTTTAATGTTATTATAGATTTTTCAGTTTTACAAACAGGAATAAGTAGATTATTGAACAGATGCAGAGTTTTCTACCTATGAATGAATTTAAAAAATATTCATAACCACAAAGATGTTTTTCTTATACAACGCCCTTAGGGTCCTATTCCCTCTTTCTAAATAATAAGCATATTCTAAGCCTTAAGGAGTAGTATAGAAAGGGATAGTTTTACTGAATTAATTAATAGAATAGAATTCTTTATTGACCAAGTGTGATTGGACAGACAAGGAATTTGTCCTGGTGCATATGCTCTCAGTGTACATAAAAGAAAAGATACATTTGCCTGGTGGCTCAGCAGACTGATAGCATTGTGATTAACACCAGCTGTCTGCAATTACTGTAAGTTCGAATCTCACCAGGCTCAAGGTTGACTCAGCCTTCCATCCTTTCTAAGGTAGGTAAATTGAGGACCCAGTTTGTGAGGGCAATAAACTGACTGTATAAATATACAAAAGGATGAAGGCTATTGCTTAATGCATTGTAAGTCGCCCTGAGTCTCCGGAGAAGGGCAGCATATAAATCAAATTAAAAAAAAAGAATCATAAGGTACAATACTGAATGATAGTCATAGGGAACAAATAAGCAATCAAATCATATTAGGAAACAGTCAATGTAAATCGTAAGGATACCAGCAACAAGATTACAGTCATACAGTCATAAGTGGGAGGAGATGGGTGATAGGAATGATGAGAAGATTAATAGTAATGCAGACTTAATAACCAGTTTGACAGTGTTGAGGGAATTATTTGTTTAGCAGAGTGATGGTGTTCAGGAAAAATCTGTTCTTGTGTCTAGTTGTTCTGGTGTGCAGTGCTCTATAGTGTCGTTTTGAGTGTAGGAGTTGAAACAGTTTATGTCCAGGATGCGATGTAAATATTTTCACAGCCCTCTTTTTGACTCGTGCAGTATACAGGTCCTCAATGGAAGGCAGGTTGGTAGTAATTGTTTTTTCTGCAGTTCTAATTATCCTCTGAAGTCTGTGTCTGTCTTGTTGGGTTGCAGAACCAAACCAGACAGTTATAGAGGTCCAGATGACAGACTCAATAATTCCTCTGTAGAACTGTATCAGCAGCTCCTTGGGCAGTTTGAGCTTCCTAAGTTGGAAGAAAGAACATTCTTTGTTGTGCTTTTTTGATGACGTTTTTGATGTTAGGTGTCCATTTTAAGTCTTGAGATATGATAGAACCTAGAAATGTGAAGGTCTCTACTGTTGATACTGTGTTGTCTCGTATTGTAAGAAGTGGTAGTATGGGAGGGTTTCTCCTAAAGTCCACCACCATTTCTACAGTTTGGAGTGAGTTCAGTTCCAGATTGTTCTGGTCGTGCCACGAGGCTAGTTGTTCAACCTCCCATCTGTATGCAGATTCATCGAATGAGACCAATCACTGTTGTGTCATCTGCGAACTTCAGTAGTTTAACAGATGGATTGTTTGAGTTGCAGTCATTGGTATATAGAGAGAATTGGATACTTTTGTTTACTCAAAACTTTTATAACCTACCTTTTCCTTTTGAGGATTTTTTTTGGGGGGCTGAAAGATCTCCTTTCATGTAAAATAGACATTCCATAATCCTTTGTGCAGCTGAAAAAAATCTCCATACAAATAAATTTACAAAAAAGAATGTGACCGGCAACACTACATGGAAATTACTTTTTCTCGTTAAGGGTTTATTAGTTTAGCCTTTATAAAAGACACTGTTTCATTAAAACTGGGAGGCTTACATTGTGACAACTGGATTAAATCTAGAAACAAATTAACCCTGTAACACATCCATAATAACACTGTGGGATACTCTAACCCACCCTTGATCTTGGTTGGAACTAAAAAATAATGATCACTCCTGGGCCTTGCTTATTTCCATTCTAGTTCGATAAATGCCGGTTTAGCTCTACTTGGAATTGTTTTATTTAGAGAATGGGATGGCACTGGAAGGATTTTAATAGATATTTGGCACATCAAAGCATTCAGCTAAAATCGAGCACACTTTTACTACCATGGACATATATGTTTAGGGAGGGAGAGGGGGATAAAAAAATTGATATTGATTTATTTTAGAGCAAAATGGCCTAATCAACCAATAGGGGCCATATCACAGCACAGACAATGGCAATCTTCTCACTTGGTGAGATGCCAAGATAAATATGCAAAGATGATAAGCATATTTCACAGAAAGTTGTCTTTGTAACCATCCATTAGGAAAATATTAAAAGTGCATATTAATATTAGAGCTGTATATAAAGCTGTTCTTGCTTGTAGCTAAAAGGTAGCTTTAATTTTTTAAAAATTAGTCTCAACAGTCTAATTTTATTTAAAGTTTTTGATTTGGTATCTTCCTCAGTAGATTATTGGAATGCAGTGGATATAATATATCTGTCAGCTTTGGAAGCCATATTAGACCGGAAGCTTCAATGCTGCCACCTTTTCATGTGTGGGAAAGTAGGAGGGGGGATTAAGGAGAGGGGTTGTTAGTAGACATAATAGCATTCTTCCTGTCGGTCAAGGTTAGGGCGATCCAGCATCTGGAGAAGGAGTGGTCAGGGGGCTGGATCAAGATGGAACAGATGTTGATTGGAGCATGTGATCGACTGGGGGAAAAGGGGATGGTTTTGGGAGCTTTGACTTACTGAAGGAAAACCCGGGCTTTTCAGATTCGAGTTTTCCCAGATGTGCCAGTTTGCCTATTCTAGTAAAGAGAACTTTGGAAAAATGTTTGCTTCCACGTCTTTACTTGGAGTTAGGGTTTTTCTGGAACGCTGACAATATCTTTACTTCAACAAATACATTTTGACTAAATATTCCATGATATCTTACTTGGCAAGCTTTAAAGTGTAGGCTTACTATGATTGCAGCAGCTGGCAGACCTGATCTGAGTTTGCAATTTAAGCAAGGTTGATTTTAGTTAGTCTTTGCATGGGAAACTACCATGTAATTTCAAGATTATAATTCTGAAGTAAAAACACCTCCCCTCCATAGGAGGACAATGGAAAACCACTTCTGCAGTGTTTCCCCAAAAAATGCATAGATGAATTATGTAGCAACCAAAAACTGAGCTCAATTGAGTCCTTACTTTTTTAAAAAAATATCTAAAGTTGATTTAACATCTATAGTCAAAGAGTTCTTAACAATGGTTGCTCATTAAAACTGCAGGAAGATACTGAATTGCATGAGGTTTTAGCCCTGACCCCTGTACAGATAGTCCTCGATTTAGGACTGTAGTTGAGCCTGGAATTATGGTTATAAGTCATGTTAAGTGGGTCACCATGTGACTATGCCCCATATTACAACCTTTTTTTCCTATGGCCATTAAGTGATTGTAATGATTATAAAGCAAATGCTGTGGTCATTAAGTGAATCCATTATCTGGCTTTTGCTGGAAATTGGAGGTAAACACAGTTTCCAGCAAAAAAGTGATAAATCACAGTCACAGGGCGATGCTGAAAATGGCCATAAATCTAGGCTGGTTGGTGAACACCTACAATGCAATCATGTGACTGCAGTTGGTGGGGGTGGGGGCTTGACCATCAGAACTTCAAATCTGAGCCATAGCTATCTTTTTGGGCATCCATCATAACATTGGTTGCTAAATGACCAGTTGTAAGTTGAGGACTACCTGCAGTGGTTAAGGTACCAGGCTAGAAACCAAAAGACCGTGAGTTCAAGTCTTCTGTTTGAATTCCACTTGAGCTGAAAAAGTAGGCAAGTTCTAAGTACCATTGGCTAAAGATCTTCATTTGGTGGGTCTCAGGAGATGTGCCTTTTCTGCCATGGCACCTGTCTTAGGATATGTTCTTCTACCTAAAGTTAGATTACCTCCATCCCTTTGGATATTCCAAAAGGCCTTCAAGATGTAGAAAATAAGATAATAGAGTTGGAAGGGACCTTGGATGTCTTCTAGTCTAGTCCCTGCTTGAGCAGAGACCCTATACCAGTGATGGCTAACCTTTTCTGGACAGAGTGCCCAAAGTGCAAGCACACGAATGTGCATGCGCATGCCCGAACCCCCAAAATGCAATGCACACATGGCCCCACGCATGCGCCATGCCCCGACGCATGAGAGCAGAAACCCGATGATCAGCTGGTCAGTAGGAGGCATGCACGCATGTGTGGCAGAGTTGAACTCGGGCAATGGCTCGCATGCCCACAGAGAGGGCGCTGTGTGCCAACTGTGGCACGCGTGCCATAGGTTCACTATCACAGCCCTATACCATTTCAGAAATGACTACATTGTCAGGCCTGGGACTTCCAGGTAACTGGAGACTTGTTTAGAGAGTGTTAAAGTGACAATTTTACCCTCCTTCTTCTATAGTTTGTATCCTTTGCTTTTATGATATTTATTAATATGGATTTTAATATCTTATATTTTTTATTTGTGGTTTTAAGACACCCAGAGTCATTTTCAACTATATAAATTTAATTAATAAATAAATTCCTGTATATAGAATTAGATTTAATGCTCTAAATTGTTTTTTCCAACTCTTTGATATTCTCGGTCTCTCGGTCCTTTCTTCCCCCCCCCCACTTTTTTCTCTCTCTCTCACTAAATATGGTCTTCCCAGAGCTTGTCAGAAAGCAGCAATATCATTTTTAAAAGTTTCCTATCCTCATCCTAAATAGCACCACTCTTCTTTGGTTCCTATAAACGTTTGGCTGCTCTGAAACCAAAGAAGTGCCACGTCCTATTAACAAATCAGTTAATTTAGAAAACTGTAGTCAATTATGAATGAGGAGAGGGTTCAGGCAGTTAAGAACTGTCATTCTTAAAATGGGCTCCAAAATTATTATTTAATTCAAGCGCATAGCTTCCACCATCGTGTCCTTAAACATTTCCTTATGTGGAAAATCACACCATTCTCACTGGCATCCCAAAATAGATCCCATTTTCTTCCCTGAAACAATGAAACCTGAATGCATTATGACTTCTGCTTCTGAAATGGTACGTATGTGACAAGCAGTGCCCCAAGGGATAAATACTTTCCTTCTGTTTACCTTCCTGTATCATAAAATAGATGAACTAAGTTATGCAAGGCATGTTCAGAGGTACAGAGCAATGCTTTTGTCAGGACCTCTGACTCAACCTGTGGTCCACGAGAGAAACCTTCCTCCTGTGATTTGTGGGTGTGCTCATCACTGAATAATGGATGCCATTTCCCTGATACAAGGTTGCAATGTTAATCATATGTCTGGAGTTTTATTTTGAAGCTCTAGGGAAAGGGCATTCTGCTTCATCTTCTCCCAGATAATTTAAGGATTTCACAAGTAGCCTACCCTTTTGATCTTCATAATATTTTCAGGTTGTGTGATCAGCAAATGGGATGTGCAGCAACACTGTTTATAGAGTGTTTCTTCTTCTTCTTCTTCCATTCAATTGGATTCAGTTCCATTCTTGGAGAATGCCTGGACAAGTTCCTGTAGTTTATTTGATCTTCTGAAGTGCCTCCTCCCTAGGGCTGAGAGAAAGTGATTGAAGGTCACCCAAATGGTTTTATCCCTAAGGCAGGAGTAGAACTCACAGTGTCCCAGTTTCTAGCCTGGTGCATTTAACCACTACACCAGACTGACTGTCAAATCAGTCCTTGATGCAGTTCAAATTGGAGAGCTCACATGTGGAGGTTCCCTAATGCAATCCAATTTTGTGCTTTGAAATTTGGAGGCAAAACAATTTGATTGGAACCGATTCAGATTTTGATTTGGCAATCAAAATATCTGCCACTACTAATGCTTTTTGACAGACTAGAATGAAAATAGCGTGCATGATACCCATTTAGAGTACATTAACTCCTACAAGTTTATGCTTGATACCTTCCAGAATCTCACCACAATAATATTTTAGAATATTTCTTTTAAGACAGAAACAGCAGGAATGAGAAAAGAACAGCTCACAATGTAATTTAGTAAAGAACCTACAGAGACATGCTGAATTCGTGCAGAAATAACAAACTGCAATTTAAAAACCATATTTTAAAAAACTGTCTCTTAGTTATCCGTTGGCTTCTTCCCATTTCTTCCCTGAAACAATGAAACCTGAATGTGTTATGACTCTGAAGAGCTATGGTGGTACAATGGTTAGAATGCAGTATTGTAGGCTAATTCTACTGACTGTTGATTGATTGCCAGCAGTTCGGCAGTTTGAGTCTCACCGGCTCAAGGTTGGCTCAGCCTTCCATCCTTCCAAGGTTGGTAAAATGAGGATATGCTGGCTCCGTAAACTGCTTAGAGAGGGCTGTAAAGCACTGTGAAGTGGTATATAAGTCTAAGTGCTATTGCTATTCTTCTGCCAGTCAGGTTTGGCAAGATATTGAAAAATGCCAATTAGCCTGCCCATGTGTGTGGTATGTAATTTTTTACTCAGTGATCACTGAATTATTGGTTGTACCAAATAGATTAGCATGGCTGGTTGGCAAATACTTTATCTTTCTGGTAGGGCTCCATTCATTAATTTTTGGATGCCCATTGGCACATCTTAACATGACGTAACCTGTAGAAAGTGGCTAGGATATATGCCCATTATAAAAAGGGCTGTTCTTCTGAGAAGACTTTGCTTCATTGTACTAGATCAATGATGGTTAATCTTTTTGGTGCTGAGTGCCCAAAGCACGCATGCACGCAAATGCATGCGCGTGTGCCTGAACCCACAAAATTCAATGTGAGCTCCCCCATGCATGCGCCCCACCCCCACGCATGCACCCCATGCATGTACCCCACCTCCATTCATGCACCCCACACATGTGCCCCACCCCGTACATGCACCCCACGCATGTGTACGCATCCCTGCACATGGACCTTGCCCCCCCACACCCTGTTTTGGCTTCCACGTTGGTGCAGGAGGCTTTCCAGGCCCAGAACGGGCCCCTGTTTTGGACCTGGAAAGCTTCCTGCATCAACCTGGGAGCCAAAACGGGGTGCAGGGGGGCTGTGTGAGCCCCCTGTGTCCTGTTTTGGGCCTGGAAAGCCTCCTGCACCAACCTGCACACCCCCTTGCATGCGCCTCCCCACACATGCGCAGCAGAGACCTGAAGACCATCTGGCCGGTAGAAGGCATGCACGCATGTGCGGTGGAGCTGGGCTGGGGCGACGGCTGGTGTGCCCGCAGAGAGGGCTCTGTGTGCCACATGTGGCACACGTGCCATAAGTTCACCATCACTGTACTAGATACTAAAGATGCCAGGAATGTTTTCAGGGATTTACTTCTTAAAAGATATGCAAATTTAATGCTGCAGTACTCCTCAAAAGTTTGGCTGCTTTAATAAATAGCAGAGAAGTGCTACATTTACATGAAGAAGGAATCATTTCTTCCAAACCATTTTAAAAATAGGTACAACCACACACTCAGAAGATGTAGCTTTGCTTAGAGCTTATTCAGTGGATATAATGTTCAGTGGTTTGTCACTCTGCTGCTGATTATGTTTTATGGTCTTAATATGGTTTCTAACATGGTTTTATATCTATTTTTTGGCTTGCTTCTGTTTTTGATACTGCTTTAGCAGTTGTATACTGTCATATTTGTAAGAGGAGTGGCTATACAAATGGAACAAATACTTGGAACACCCTGACTGGTATTGGCAAGCAAGCAGATAAGTAGGCATCACTTTTTGTTAAACTGATTTACAGATCTACGAGTCCAGTCTTCTACCCTCTTTCTTAGCTGTCAGAGTAAGAAAAAATTCATTAAGCTTGACAAGCATATCCATTCAAGTGCTGCCTTGAACACTATTTCTCAAACTTGGCAACTTTAAGATGTTTGGACTTCAGCTCCCAGAATTCTCCACCCAGCCACACCACACATCTTAAAGTTTGAGAAAGCTGCCCTAAAAAGATATTGAATGACAAGATTTCAACATAATGTAAAGTCCCATGGTTGTGGCTTGCTAGTCATACTTTATGTTAGTTATAAAACAGTTCCCAAAGTGGGAGCACTTTGCTCCTTAGTAACCTTATAGCAGAAAAATACTGTGGTTTGGCAGTTGACAGGATTTGATGGATGTGAGTAATGTGACATAAGGACAGAATGGGTCAGTTTTCTTACCGGGTGGGGGGGGGAGGGGGCAAAAGTACATACTGCTTTGACATTAAGTGCGTATATTAGACCAGCCACAGCCTTTGGCCCAGATACAAAGCCCTCATTGCTGAATTGTGTCATCCTTTGTATTGATATGAATGAGAAAACAACATGAAGTCTTGTTGCCTGATCTTTAATTGTAAAACTATTGTAAAAGTGTAACATAAATGTGCATTTGTGTTCCCAGTGTGCCCCATTCACTCAGTGTATTGGGATGGAAACTTGCTCCAAACCTACAAAAATTAAAAGTGAAGTTTTACCCAAGAGTGTATGAAAATAAAAAACAATTGAGGTCAAGTATTGTCAGAGTTTCTTACAAAAATCAAATTCAGAAGCACACACAGATAAACTGATTCAGCAGGATTCATTAACTTCTTTATATACAAGAATATATATACAATAGTACATGAAGTAAGTTTACAATACTAACAGCAGCTTCACAGTTTCATTTCAGCTGAGCAGACAGCATGCACAGACTGGTTCTTTTCAGTTTCAATTCTCTGCACAGAATCAGAAGCTGCAGACTAAGACACACCCTGGCTCCAAACTGTCTCAGCTCCCAATTGGCTGACTTGTTACCATGTCTTCCCAGTCATGAATATTCTGACAAATATTAATCAATTTCCCGACAAAAGGAATATATTTTCTGCCTGCTTGTAAGGATTCAGGGCTTGCTTTTCCTTAAAGCTAAAAACATAGGTAATATTGCCAGATGTGCCACCTTTTTGCTGGGGATGATACTTTTCCTGTGGTGGTTGCAGATAACAAAATAGGGATTAAATTTCCAGTGAGAATGATCCTATGCAAAGTTGGATACGCTCTCTCTTCCACACTCTCAGTATTAATGCAATCTACAACTTGAAAAAATGATAGTTTGCCAGATTATGGAGAAGGAAGAGAGCTTGGAGTAGATTTTCCTATTGTCTATATAATCATAACAATAAGCAACAAAGTGTTTTCTACATGTAGTTCTCAAATTCCTCTAACACACTAGTTTAGGTCCAGTCACAAAAGATTCATTTGTTCAAGACAGACTATCAGCCAGCAAAGCAGGATCTTTGGGAAGGGAAGTTTTAGTTTGGGGGGGATGTTGGGAGAAATAAAGATGAATGGATGGAGAGTCAAGGTCACACAGACTCACTAATACCAACAGGGGACTGTCATCAAATAGGAGACATGATATACAGTATAGATTTGGGAAACATTGGGATGGATCTCACATAAAGATGAGTGAACAAAGCAGAATTAATAAGAGGGAATGAAGCTGCATCTAGTGGCAAATCATTTCTAAGAGAGAGTGAGAGAGAAAAAAAGCAAAAAACATTTTCCCAGCCCCAAAAGGCTCTGATAGTCATGGAATTTAATGAGGTGAAAACATTCTTTGGCTAGAAATCACATTTCTGTCAGACCACTCAACACACTCCCTCTACTATCTCCATGTATGGTTAGACTAACTGGTTCATTATTCCCAGTGTTAGAAACAGTAAAATACCATTGAGTCACTGCTGTATTTGTTCATATCACTATGAATTAATTTGGAGTCACTGATTCAATATGGCAGATCAACCTGGCTTGGTACTTTGGCTATGCAATCACCATAGAATTAAATCTCTGACTTAAACATTTACATGACTGTATCATTGGCATCAACAGAGAACGAGGTGGCTGGATGGAGTCACTGAAGCAGTAGGCATGAGCTTAAATGGCCCCCAGAGGATGGTAGAGGACAGGAAGGCCTGGAGGAATGTTGTCCATCGGGTCACGATGGGTCGGGCAACAACAATATCATCGGCATCCATGAAGTGGATTTGCTTGCCTGTAGTATACTTGATTTGGGACTAGTGATAAATTAAGAATAAGAAAAGAGGAATAGTATATTAAAATTACAACAAAAACCTTAGAGGAAGGTACCAGAAGAACTTAATCATTTGGGATTTATCTATTTGATGCAGCTCTCTAGGAATTGTTCGCATACAAAAAGCAAGCAATCCAACTGGTCTATGCACACACAAAAATAGCAATCCTTGAGAAATATCAATTGTTATGGTTACCTTTTTTTCATGGGCATAAACTTTTTTCATAGTTTGGAAAATGCCAGATTTACTCACCCAGGATAGAATTTACATCTAGAAGATTTTCTGCAATGGAACCACATAATTCGATATATAGTATTTTCTGGTTTAGCTGTCATGTTTATTTCTATTCTGCTCCAAGCCAGAAGGCCTTGAGCTTTGCCTATGGTGAGAAACAATGAGGATGATAATGGTCCTTTTGTCCTTAGAATTGGTGGAACTAACTTTGTTTACTTTGTTGTCCCGAAGATGTTTTTTTCCCCAAAAAGCAACTGGGCTTTCTTGGTGTTTTCTTTGAAAATGTCTTGCTTCTCACCCAAAAAGCTCTTTAGTTCTCTTTAGAAGAAATGAACTGATGAACTAAAGAAACTTCTTTGATGAAAGGTAAAACATTTTCAAAGAAAACACCAAGGAAGTGTAGTTGTCTTTTGAAAAAAATACCTTTGAAACAACTATGAGCTAGATGATTGAGAATATCCATAGACATTTACTTAATATTCACAACACTTTATTTGTTTTAACAGAATAACAGAGTTGGAGGGGACCTTGGAGGTTTTCTAGTCCAAGCCTCTGTTCAAGCAGGAAAACATATACCATTTTCAGAAAAATTGTTGTCCAATCTCTTCTTAACAACTTCCCAAAACCTTTGTCCTTAAACGCTAGGAGTGCCTTACATCAAGGAGATTTACCATTAACAAATTCATTCAGTCTCCATTTGGAGATTGATTTTGAAGGGCAGAACTTAATAACTGAACTATCTGCTATAGTTTAGGTTTTGTTTTTGTTTTTTTGCATTTTATTACTTGTTGTTCATCTCCTAATCTTTGTGCTATCTTGCCTAATGAAATGTTCTGGAGAACCTAAAAACTTGAATTGATTTTGGTTGGTTGAGCATAATAAAAATATTATTCAGTTATAGATTTTGAATTTTTAAGAATTAAACTATGCTCAAAGTTCATTTAGTTGATTCTGTTAATTAATATAAAGTGTAGGAAATTCCGATTTCATTTCACTAATTTCATTTGGAATTCAGGAATACTTCTGTAAGGTAGAGTAGAATTGCATCTTCTCCAAACTGTCAGATCTTGTGTAAAAAAAATGGAAAAACAAAAAAAAAAACAAATAATTGTTGATACCAGTGAAGACTGTTTTTTTTTTTAAATTTCTGTAAACAGATAGAAAGGATAATTTTAGTCAAATCAGCTATGGGATATAGATTTAAGGCTCCCTTGTCACCATATTTTAGTACAAAATACACCGTTTACAAACTTTTTTTTACATTCACTTTCCTCAATAGTTTTTCCTTCAGATGTTTTGGGACAGAAGCATTCAACATTTCTTTCATCATGTTAAGAACTTGTGATAATCAAAATCCAAGTATTTTGTTGGGAATGAGGTTCTACACTAATTAAAATGGTCTGAGTCAGTTATATTTTATACCAACAATATGAGAGTTTACTTGCCAGTCCAGAGAGCATAATAGCAGGCTTTTTTTTTTTTTTAAATGCAGTCTTGTAATAAACAAGGATAAATCCCTATTAAGATGGGAGCATGACATTATGCTTATTTTCATTTACTTATAGACATTTCTGAACTTAGAGAACAGTAGAGTACAGCTGTTGTCATAGCGACAGCTAACTCACTCCCTTCATAGAAAAGATGGTTAATCTTAATGGTTGATCTTGATGCACAAATAGTTGTATCATTGCATCCAAAATTAATGAGTATATATTTTTATGCTGCACTCCAAAGAAGATGAGTCTTTTAATTTCTTTATGCATTAATGGATGACAGATGTTAAAAATTAACATTTTTTATTTCCAGGCCAGGCCAGTAATTTGCAAAATTGTGCAGGTTTTATTATAGTCCTGGAATGTTTTCTTACCTGAAATCTTCAGGTGCCAATGGTGACCATCATGTAAAATTATAATCCTATAGAACTATAAATTATATAAAACTATAAACCTACAGAGAAGCAACCTGGAATTAAGGAGAAATTTCCTAACAGTGAGGACAATTAACTAGTGGAACAGCTTGCCTGCAGAAGTTGTAGGTACTTCATCACTGGAGGTTTTTAAGAAAAGACTGAAGAACCACTTATCTGAAATGGTATAGGGTCTCCTGCTGGACTAGAAGACCCTAAGGTCCTTTCCAGCTCTATTCTGATTGATTGATTGATTGATTGACTATTTTGAGTAAACTTCTTTCTCTTTGATTCTTAAAGAAATCTGAACAAATAAATTTCATATTTTCCCCAGGATCTCCTTTATGATGCTTGCTTGTTAATCATTAACACATAGTCCATCATAGTGGCTCTGAAGTGGCGAAGGGAGTATTAAATCAAATAAACAGAATCTCAGCAGGCAGCATAGACCTTCATGGGTCAAATAATTTCCCCCCTTTCTTTCTTGCACTTTCACATTTTCTTTCCTGAGCTTTTTCTTTTTTAAAACTCTTTTTTTCTTGTTTGTTTATCTTTCACCTTTGTGACTGTCTGTTTTTCTGTCTGCCTGGATATGGGTCTGTGTATTTAAATAACTAAATAAATAAACGGAATAAATAGGTGCTCTACAGACATCCAATGGGAACGCAATGTATTGCAGCTTCCCCCCTTCCCGCAAATTTAGATGCCTTCCAGATTTGTAGCCTTGAGTTCCAAGAATCCCTCAATCAGCATTGGCCACTGCTGAAAATTTGGGAGTGTAAAATCCATGCATGTGGTGGACATTCTGCTGGGGCCAATGTCTTTGTGATCTGTCCTAATTTATTTTGCTTCAGTAGTAATCTTCAAATTCACTTCAAATTCCCCCTATCTCCCAGCACTGATGTAATCTGCACAGTGTAGTCTAATGTGGTATTCTCTAGATGTGCTGAACTACAACTTCCAATGGCCATACTACATGAAAATTCTGGAAGTTGTAATCTCCAATTTCTGGAAGGCTTCTGTTTGGCTGATGTCTTGATGAAATTGTTGGAGAGGAACAAGGGAGACCACATTCTAAATTATCTCTGTACAAAGAAACAAGAGGTCCTATCTACTTACAGAATAGAATAACAGAGTTGGAAGGGTCCTTGGAGCCTTCTAGTCCAACCCCCTGCTTAGGCAGGAAACCCTACACCACTCCAGACAAATGGTTATCCAACATCTTCTTAAAAATTTTCAGTGTTGGCGCATTCACAACTTCTGGAGGCAAGTTGTTCCACTGATTAATTGTTCTAACTGTCAGGAAATTTCTCCTTAGGTCTAAGTTGCTTTTCTCCTTGATTAGTTTCCACCCATTGCTTCTTGTCCTGCCTTCAGGTGCTTTGGAGAATAGCTTGACTCCCTCTTCTTTGTGGCAGCCCCCGAGATATTGGAACACTACTATCATGTCTCCCCTAGTCCTTCTTTTCCTTAAACTAGACATACCCAGTTCCTGCAACCATTCTTCATATGTTTAAGCTTCCAGTCTCCTAATCATCTTTGCTGCTCTTCTCTGATCTCTTTCTAGAGTCTCCACATCTTTTTTACATTATGGCGACCAAAACTGGATGCAGTATTCGAAGTGTCGCCATACCAAGGCATTATAAAGTGGTATTAACACTGTACATGATCTTGATTCTATCCCTCTGTTTATGCAGTCTAGAACTGTGTTGGCTTTTTTGGCAGCTGTAACACACTGCTGGCTCATATTTAAATGATTGTCCACTAGGACTCCAAGATCCCTCTCACAGTTACTACTATTGAGCAAGGTATCACATACACTGTACCTGTGCATTTTGTTTTTCTTGCCTAAATGTAGAACCTTATTTTTTTCACCATTGAATTTCATTTTGTTAGATAGTGCCCTATGTTCAAGTCTGTCCTTCTGTATCTTAAGCCTATTTTCTGGAGTGTTGACTATTCCTGACAGCTTGGCGTCATCTGCAAATATGATGAGTTCAAATCTTAATCAAGTCATTGATAAAGATATTGAAGAGTACTGGGCATAAAACAGAGCCTTGGGGTACTCTACTGCATACTTCCCTCCATGTAGAAGTACAGGTAATCCTTGACTTACTACCACAATTGAGCCCAAATTTTCTGTTGTTAAGTGAAACTTTTGTTAAATGAATTTTACCCCATTTTACTACCTTTCTTGCCACAGTTCATAAGTGAATCAGTCCAGTGGTTACGTTTGTAACACGGTTGTTAAGTGAATCCATCTTCCCCATTGACTTTGCTTGTCAGAAGGTCACAAAAGGTGATCACATGACCCCAGGACCCTGCAACTGTCATAAACACATGCCAGTTGCTAAACTTCTGAATTTTGATCACATGACCACAGGGATGCTGAAATTGTTGTAAGTATGAAAAACGGTCACAAGTTCATTTTTTCAGTACTGTTGTAACTTCGAACAGAAACTAAATGAACTGTTGTAAGTCAAGGACTACTTGTACTGTGAAATTGTTTATAAGACTTCACAAATGCAGATGAAAGAGATGAGGATATTCAGCCTACAGAATATCCTGTTTGCCTTGCCATTGTGAAATTGTAGAATTCCTTCAATAAAAGATACTCCTACATTTATGAGTCGAGTGATGGATTGCAATGCTGTGAAAGCCAAAAGCACTGACATCAGTGGAGCAATAGTAATAGTATCATGAGCTATAAAACACTTAGATAAGGGATAAACCCTCACCACAGGCATAAATTATACCGAACAGGCAGACAAAAGATATATTCCTGATGGTTCCCATTTATCAAGTATTCAGAGATGAGAAATAACCTGAAAATATAAATTTGTATTTACACTGGGAATGGAAGAGAAAATTGCTTATCAATGTGATTAGTTAGAAATCATCTGACTGATGGTAATATATTTCTGGGAATTAATGGTAAGAAATGGATGTACGGCTTTAAAATGTGTCATAACTCTTTTTACGGCTTACTTAATTTTGCTTAAAATGCTTGTGTTTTAACTGAGCAGGATTCTACATTTACCTTGCATCTAGGTGAAAATTATTGGGGGTTTCACTTGAGGATTCACTTGAGAAATTGCCATAGTTGCAGTTCTGTTATGATTTCAATTCTCTTCAAAATTGTACATGTGTTCTTCTTAATAGATCTTTCCTGTTTTTGTCTTGAACTGAGTTCTCATTAATAGAAGGAAGATGTCTTCCAGTTTCCTTTTCTCCCTCATCAAAACAGAATTCGGGGATCTATTGGGAACTGCAAGGGAAATCAAGGGAAAAAAATATATTTCTCTACTTTCTATTAACAAATCAAAAGTCCTTCTCTGAAAAGGCAGGTTTAAGTATATTTCATCCCTTGATTATGACTATACCCATACTGGAGAGAAAAAAGCAAGCCGGTGCATCCAAAAGTACTTCAGATATTTAAGTTGTATCGGATGAGAAAACAAAAAATAGATGAGCAGGAAAAAATCAGTTGTATAGTGTTCTGTCTTGATGGCAGCTTGTGAACTAAGATTGCTGTTGAGTATTGAATAGCAGATTCAAACGAACCAATCAATGAAAAAGACCTGGGAGCGGGAAACTTAAGCAAGCGTCAGTGGCTGAAGCCACGGACAGCTCCGGGCTATAAAAGGGGCTGCCGCAGCTGGGATTGCCATTGCAGTTTACGGAGCTTAAATAAAGTATTTGTTGCTAACAGAGTGTCCAGTCCTTCTTTGCGCCCTATATCTAACAGTTGAATTTCTGTGGAAGGCAATATCCAGACAAATAAATGTATAAATTGCTAAGCTCTGCGGTCAGATAGCTATTTGAAAAAAAAACCCAACTCTCTAATTTTGAAAAAAAAAATTTTTTTTTGTAATTTTGTAATGTTTTTGTATCCAAAAACAAATTTATGTTTTTTCCCCTCTGTTTTAGGATGTGAAGATAATTTGTCATCTACTGAATTATAATTAAAAATCCAACTCCATGTTATATGCAAAAGATTGAATGTAGAAATGTCTAGATATTTCCAACATATATCCTTGATAGTATTTATTATTTTATTTATTTCATGTGGAACAACAAGATATATGCTAAACTTTAATTATCTGTTTATGGGTATTGGTGTTTATATATATGCCATGCTGTTGACTTGTGAATAATTTACACAGAGAGAAGTCAGCAATTTCCCCAATATCAATACATAATCTTCCAAGAATATAGTTTTCTGGGGAGCTTCTAGTCATGACAAACTAGACTTCCCTGATGGAGTGGGGATGGCATCATCTTATATTTAAGATTTATGGTTTTATGATTAGATATTGTAGATTGTAGAAAGAAGAGAGTTATGTTGTAACCATAGAGTAAGGGGTAAATTTATAATTGTACTTATGGCTGTTGTAAAGAAGATTGTTAACTACTTCTTTGTATCCTTTTTTTTTCTTTTGTATTTTGCTTTTACTTTTCTTTTTGCATTTTCTGATTTCTTCCTTCTTTTCTTCTTACTTTATATTAGTTTATATTAATGCTAATCTTTCTTTTAAAAATCTTCAATAAAAATTATATGTGAGCGTGTGTTTATATTTATACAACACCCATCCACTCACCTGCACATATATAAATACACAGAGACATGCACATGCATGTATATGCTTACACGGCGTACAAATTTATGCCGTGAGTTAGTGGGCTGAATTTGGTTTGATGGGTCATAAATCTGTAAGGCTATGGAAGTTTTAAAGAGGCTTCCTTTAGTTCTGATGAGTCACTATAAGAATGGCAAACTTTTGTGGTAATATATCAGTGTGTTGAACTGCCAAATGGGAAAAAATCCTGAACATATTAGGACTTGTTTTTGCATAAACATGCACAGGATTGTTCAGGCAATAAACAGAACCAAACAATTCTATTAGCAAAATTATGGTGTAACTTCCAAAAAGTAAAGGCAGCAGAAAGATAGAAGGATCTAAGGGAGGGCTCTTTTGAATGGATCAATTCTGTTGTTTAATCTGAGAGCAGTGTTTGACAGTATTGAAAGTGATCTTTTTAAAAAGCTTTGAGCAATTTTGGATCAATACTAATTTTAGGAAAGGGGGAAAAAAAGACACGTTTAAATGAATTCAGTAGAGATTTACTTCAAAATAGAAAACCAGTAGTTTAATATTTTGTGGGAGGGCTTTTTTTGGGCCATTTTATTTTTCTGAACTAATCTTATATAACACACACAGACAGTATTACTCAGGGTGCAATAAATAAAGAAGAGCGTTTAAGATTTGAACTTTGGTTACAAGATGTTCAGGAGAGTGTAGGAAGAATGTATAATTGAGCAATGCCTACCCAGGAATTCTTGCTCCCAAATTCTGCAGGAAACCTGGAGTTCAACTCTAGTTAGTTGAACAACTGTGGGCTTGTGTAATTCCCACTGTATGTTTTTTCTATTGTCTTTTAATTATTTCAACAGATATGTATAGAGATAGAGGCAGATGGAGATAGATACATACCTGCGTGCACACCCACGCAGGGAAGAAGGGGGAGAAATAGGAGAAAATAATAATAAACCTGTAGGAGATGACCAGGTGGAGCCCGTATCGAATGCATCATCAGTCTGAAGTCCCTATGCCCCTGAAAGAAACCTAAGTCCATACCCCCCTTGAAGTCCATTGATTCTCATCTGGCACTAACCAAATGTGACCATTACTAGATCAGATTCTTGTGTGTGAGTAGCCTGGAATAAATTTGCAGTGCTTTTGAACTCTACCCTGGCTCCTGGTTCCTTATACTGACAAATCTCTTTATATTTATTTTGGAATTGTAGACAAAGGTGTATTCCCCTTCCAGTATTCCAGCTGCAACCCCCTACTCAGGAAAAAGGCAGTGCTTCAATCCCCATCTCCACAAATGTTTCAAAAGGATATTATGCAGGCTGATTGTAATATCCGTGTTCTTATCACAGTGAGACACATACTAATTGGAGACATTCCTGAATAACCAGTTTTCAGTTCATGTGGATGTATTTGTATGTGGTGAAAGTCTTCTTGCTCTACATTGTATTGGTGAAAATAGACTCTTCAGTGACGTCCCTGCATGATCTGAAGAGTCAAGAATGAAAGTGAGAAGGGAAAAAAAGCACAATTTCAATTATTTGAACAGTTCTCTCTTCCCCACTCCCAAATAAAGAGTATCCTTTGCCCAAATAACATGAAATAGGCTAAGAGAAAGAGGTAAGAATAATATTGGAAATGTTCATTGTAGCCCTATTTTTCTTTCTTCTGGTGTACCCTAAGTTCATAAATAGGTAACTGCAGAAGATGAAAACTTTCCCTTTGTGAAGTTCATCAAATTAATGTATTTCTCCAGAAATTCTACACTTAATGTGGTCTAAAACAGCAATTTGTAAATTTAAAATCTACTTTTAGAAAAACATCACAACTTTATCAGCTGTACTAATACTGCTGAACATAAAACATGTCTCAGCAGTACTAATACCGAAACATAAAAAATATATGAAATTGTGCTTGTTTAATCATTTCCCCTTGATTTTTCTCAAAACTTCAAAAGATGCATTCACTAAATTGATTTCTAATCCTCATTTTTTAGAATATTGCATTATATTTTATACAAATTTAAAACACTGCAGTCTGGTAAATTAGGCGGGGTAAGATAGGGTAATACAGAGGGTTTAAAATATATATTCCAAAAGAAGAGCTTGTTTCTGGGGAGGGGAGGAGGATTGGAAGAAAGGTTACAGTGGGGAGACTATTTAGAGTATGTCCCTTTGGGTGAGAATTATGAATGCCTAATACATTGGTACATCAATGGCTACAGTAAACAGTCAGAAAAAAGGATCCACACATGTATAGTGTGATTATAAAAAGGATGCACCTTTAGAGCAATCAGTACTATGCTGACATTAAAGTCACTTTAGAAAAGATTATGCAGGAATCAAAACAATGTACTATCAGTTAACTTTGCGTGAGTGATTTATACTTTCTGGATATTTTATTTCGGACATTAGGACCTGCCAAATATTATTGTTTTAAGACAGTTGAGACCCTGAGATGAAAGAGTTTACTTACAACAGCAGAACAGCTTCCTACTCATGTAACATAACAGCCGGAAAAACCAAAGGACAATAAAGACAGTTATTTTCATGTATTTCTTAGATTTCTGAAATTGAGCATTATTTAGGGTTTGGCCTTCTGAGTCATGCTTCATGTGAGACAAAGGATCCATCTGCAAGACTGCACAAAAGCAAAAGGACTTCCTGCTTGCAGTAGTATTGAGAGTTGTAGAAAATCAAGATCTGCTCTGTCACTCTGGAGAAAATAACAGAGATTAGTTATAGGAAGATTTGAGTGTTCAGGTTTAGGAATGTTTCCTAATGTTGAACATTCCTATAGTGTGAGCAACTTGACATTGGGTCCAGTTATCCAGAAAGGTGGTGGATATCCCTTCTTTGGGTGTGTTCAGTGCAAATATCTATCATGGAGTCATTAATCTGCATTCCTCCAGATTATGGGTTGGATTTGATAGCCTATACTGTATGGTCCTCCACAACTCCATAGTTCTTTTATTTTATTGCATTTGCTATGACCTTTTTTGTAATGTTCTAAATAAATAACACATACTATATTTTAAGGTGTACTTTGTAAGCTTGCACAAACATGAAATGTTTATACAACAAAAAAAGAGATTCTTAGTAAGTCAGTATTGGATCTGAATGCAAATACAACTAATAATACAGCTAATAATACAACTAATTCTGCTTGCATTTTTTGGATATAAAGATACTATGAACAGCCTCATTGAGCTCCAGTTTCTGATGTCATAAACATCTAATTATGCTTTGGAATTTTCCTCTAAATTAATTATCTGTATTTTAACAAGTGAGAGAATAATGTTCACAGTGGTGCTGAAGAAAAGCAACTAGCTCACACTTACAACAGTCCCAGCATCCTGTGATTCATCCTACTGACTTCCTGTAATGAAATTAATGGGGAAGCTGGCAGAGAAGATCACAAGATCTTCTCTCCCACCCTTC
This sequence comes from Arizona elegans, assembly GCA_022577455.1. NCBI lineage: Eukaryota > Metazoa > Chordata > Lepidosauria > Squamata > Colubridae > Arizona > Arizona elegans. Next base: position 267,448,178 of record JAKOOJ010000001.1, read on the forward strand.
CTCAATCCCTCTGTGTTTGCATCTATATACCTGCACATCTTTCCATACGCTCCCCCACCCATCAGCAGCTACCTCAAGTCCTCTCTATTCGTGCTGTGTCTTCCCTTCACCACTTATGCACTCTCACATATATATCTTCATGTCAAACAGTTATCTGTTAATTATCTCTATCTAGAAAAGTCTTCATATATAGTGTAGTTCTCTCTCAGGTAACTTAATCAATAAAATCATAAAACTGTTAACATGAAATTTAATTTGGGAAGAAAAGCAGCACTTGCATTTAGTAATGGGCTTCAGTACTACTGCAGAAAAAATATTCAAATAATTATGAATTATTAGTGCTTAACAGTTTGTGAATTCTTTTGAATATTTCTGCATAAATATGATCTGAAATGTGACCTGTTCCCTTCACAAGTCCTAAGTATCTTTGCCACATACCAATATGTAACTTTGGAAATTTTTTCTCAATAATTAAAAAAGGCAATATATATATGTTTTCTCAGGTTTTCGCGGGTGTTTGTATGTAGGTCTTTGGTTATTCGGGTCTTCTCCCACGTAAAATTGGAAGTGTCTTGGCGACGTTTCGACGAAGTCTCATTCGTCATCTTCAGGCTGGTGTTCTCGGCTTCGTGCTTCCAGGAGCAATGTGAGATCGCAGCTCTCTCTTCCTTTTAACTGCTAGTGGGGGTGTGAGCTGATTGGGTGGGAACTTGGCCGTGTTCTGATTGGGTGGAGGTGTGTTCTGATTGGTTAGGGGCTTGGCTGTGCTCTGATTGGATGGGGGGTTGGTTGTGCTCTGATTGGCTGGGGGTGTGTTCTGTTTGGGTGGGGGCTTGGTTGTGCTCAGCTTAGTCTGAGTTGCAGGGGGATTTGAGCTGGTGAGCTGTGTTGTTGTTGTTTGGCTTCGTGTTTGTGGCCGTGCGAGCTCTTCATGGTGGGTGTCAGTCTGCTTCATGTATGGATTGGAGGGGTTTAAAGTGGCTAATGATGCAGCTGCGATCTGGCTTCTGGTCCTTGGTCGTGGCTCATTATCAGTGTGGGTTTGAGTCTGCTTTCTGCGTGGATGTGTGGTGGTGACATCCTGTGTGGCTCTCGTGAGTGTGGGTCTGGTGTCATTCGTTGTGTTAGGGACCCGTTTGTCAATAAGGGCGGGTTTCCAAATGGCTGGTAGGTGGGAGGTATCGTCTCGTTTGTTCATGCTGTGTGGGCGTTTTTCTATCTCGATGGCTTCTCTGATTATTCTGTTGTTAAAGTGTTCAGTTTTGGCGATAGTTCTGGTCTTTTTAAAGTCAATATCATGTCCTGTGGCTTTAAGGTGTTGGATCAGGGAAGAAGTTGGTTCTTCTTTTCTGACTGAGTTCTTGTGTTCTTCTATGCGTGCACTTATTCGTCTGTTGGTTTGTCCGATGTATGTGGTGGGGCAGGCGGTGCATGGGATTTCATATACTCCTTGATTTTCTAACTCAATTTTGTCTTTGGGGTTCCTTAGGATGGTGGATATTTTTCGGTTTGTGCAGAATGCTGTCTTGATGTTATGTTTGTGGAGGATTTTGCTTATTCTGTCTGTGGTGCCTTTTATGTATGGGAGGAGGGCTTTGCCGTTTTCTTGTTCTCTGTCTTGGATTTTAGTGGGGGTTTCTTTTTGGATTAGGTTGGTGATCTTATTTCTTTGGAATCCATTGGATGTTAGTACGTTAGTGAGGGTGTGTAGTTCGGTTTTTAGGTGTTGTTCGTCAGCTAAGCGTTTTGTTCTGGAAATGAGTGTCTTGGCTACAGAGTTGATCTGGGCAGGGTGGTGGTGTGAGAGTGCGTGCAGATAGCGGTTTGTGTGTGTTTTCTTCTGGTAAATAGTGTGTCCTAGGGAGCCATTGGATTTTCTGTAGACTAAGACATCCAGGAAGGGAAGTTGGTTGTTCGCTTCTGTTTCCATGGTGAACTGTATTTTGGGGTGTAGGCTGTTGAGGTGTGTGAGGAAGTTGTCCAGTTTTTCTTTCCCATGTGGCCAGATTATGAAGGTGTCGTCCACATATCTGAGCCAGAGTTTTGGTTTGTGATCCGATTTTTCTAGAGCTTGGGTTTCAAAGTATTCCATATAGAGGTTGGCAATGACAGGTGAGAGGGGTGATCCCATGGGTGCTCCTTCTGTTTGTTTGTATTTCTGTCCATTATAGATGAAGTATGTGTTGGATAGGCAGTGGTTGGTCAGATCTAAGATGCTTGGGGGGTTATATTTGTTTTGGATAACTGTCAAGGCTTCTTTGATTGGTACTTGGGTGAAGAGGGATATGACATCGAAGCTCACGAGTAGGTCACTGGGCTGTAAGTTTTGTTGCTTTATGATGTCTATGAACTGGAATGAGTTTTTTACATATGAGGTGATGGATTCTGCATAGGGCTGTAGTTGTTTGGCGAGAAATTTGGCTAGGTTTTGTAGAGGTGAGCCGATGGAGCTGACTATGGGTCTAAGTGGGGTTCCTTCTTTGTGTATCTTGGGGAGACCATAAAGCTTAGGGCATCTGGATGATTTTTCTCTGGGAATGATTCTTTGCTGAATCTCTTCGCTGATGGGGGAGGCTTTTATTTTGGATCTGGTGGTTTTTTCCAGGTAGGTGGTAGGGTCTGTGTTTAGGGGTTTGTATATGGAGTCTTGCAGTAGGTTGGTTAATTTGGTTTGGTAGTCAGATGTGTTCATAACCACCGTGGCATTGCCCTTGTCTGCTGGTAGGATTATTATGCTGGTGTCTTCTTTCAGGTTAAGTAGTGCTGTATATATATATATTTCTTTATTTGGTGAATTTATTAAACATAACCTGGCTCCTTTTCAGCCATTTTTAAGCCAAATGGTTCTCCTGCTTTGTGCAGCTCTTGTATGTGTCTTTGTAGATCTTATGGGTCCCGGGAAAAGAGAATATCATCATCTGCAAATCTTAAGTGATAGAGGCCTTGACGAGGTGAAGCTTAAATGAAATTGTGGGACTATTTTCGGACATGTCTATGTCCAGAAGGATCTCCCAAGGCAAACAGGCCATGACAGATAACCCAAATATGCCAACCCACATTGGACCAGCATACAGATTATGTTCTATTCCTTCCACATGCCAATACAACCCCAAAACGTATACTATTTTATTTCTACAATATTTATTTTAGTTTGGTATATTTAATTTTTGAAAAATGTACTGGACATCACAACCTTTTATCTGACTTTTTAAAAACATTTATAGGATTTCTCTCTCTATAATATTATTGCCTCACACACAACAACAAATATTGATTGGCTTCTGATATTTGAGTTCCAAGCTGCATCGTGCAGAGTTACTAAAATAAGAGATTACTGCCAGTATTTTCTAACTTTTGTGTTTTTGTCAAAGAAGTATCTTAAGTAAAGAACATGCGCCAGAATGTCCTTATTGGTTTTTTGGAGTCCTAAGAGACATATAGTTCAAAGATGCATAAGTAAAATGAGAAATGTATTTTTGTCATATTGGGAGTTTCTATTAATAACAATTTTCTGAATCCCTAAGAGAACATTTTTCTTTTTTCTTACAGTTTAATACATTCTTTTTATTGTGTATGATAAATCAGTATCTTATCTCCAGGCCACTGAAAGATAAATTTCAATGCATTTCAAATGTATTGCCTGAATTTACTCACTGACTTAATTCATTGCTTGTAACTGCTCAATGAGTGATTAGAATTGTATCTAGACATATATTTCAAACGTGACTTTCTCAGCCTCATGTTGGTGTTCTGTGGAACTTTGATTAAATGGAAAAAAGGGAATAATTTATTTCATAGAAATGGATATTTATATTTTCAATAGGATTTGAAAGGATTCCAGGGTTTTTGATAATGTTACTTAATGTAACTTCCACATGGGATCATATCACATTATATTATTGTTATGAAACACCAGATCACTTTCTAAATTACTATGTCTCTCTTCTATACCCACCATAACAATGTTTTTTTAAAAAAAGTCATATCTAGTTTTTTAAATTTTTGTCTTCAAAACCAAAACTCTATGAATAAGGTATAAAGAGTCTTTTGCGACCTAAAGTATGAAAAATAGTATTACATCTCTCTGTCTCTCTCTCTCTTTCATGCTCTCCCTGTCCTCTCTGGTTCAAGTCAGTCTTGACTCCTGCTAACTAAGTAAGTAGACTAGAACTCACAATATCTCGGTGCATGTGTATCTGTATGTACATGTGCATATGTGTGTGTGGGAGGTATAGAGTGTGCATATTGTATACACGCACACACACACACATAGATATGCACACATATGTATACATACATACGTATACACATACGGATGGGTAGAAATTGTATTTTTACACTTCTATATAGTTGTATACATTTTTCTATAAATACCCTGAACTAACAAGTGGAAATGAAGTTACCTTTTATTATTTACATTTTCCTCAAGTTAAATTAACAAAAATCTATAAAGTTAAAACTTATTTCCACAAATTGAGAAGAAACATGATCATTAATGATTTAACAGAATGTTTCCTTGGTTATTCCCAGGGACTTTTGACTTGGCAAAAAGTTTAGGAACCTCTGCCATAGATGTTTTTTTTTTTTTGAGTGGGTATTCTAACTGATCAAAGAGGGAAATTCTAAGAATCAAAACTATTTCTCTCTTCCTTCCAATGAGGAACATTCTACATGATCTTTTAGTATCTTGAGTATTTTTTAAATGATTCCAATGGAACCTGTTAAGAATAAATCACAGAAAAATAAATATCCTGTTCTGAGGAAGAAGCCTAGTTCATCACAATCATCGTTTCAAAATAAAATGAAATATACAATTTTATTTATATCCATAGATTTGCCACTTGGGCCTATTTTGTTCTTTTCTGAAACTTTCCAATCTCCTTCAGTTTTATTGGAGGAGCAGACTGTAATATTGGCAATGCCAGACATGAAAACAAGCTATTTGAGTCGTCCTTTGTATTCAGTTACTGGAATGAATCAAGCCATCTTTTAGGCAGGATTTATTATAGGAGTCCAAGGGAAGATAGATGAGTTTGTAGTCATGACAGCTGCTGTGAGGTAAAATGGAAGAATGGCACAAACAAACACCTGGGTCTCAGGATATATCAATATTCTTGTAACTTACCAAAATAATTGTATTTGTCTAGACATCTTAACAATCTGTTTACATTGTCTGTTGCTGTAACTCTATGGACCTCAGCTGTGACAGATTTCCCAATAGGAAAATAGTATTTTGAGGAGATTAAGATCATTTGGTATGGCTGCAATTTCATATCTGGCTTTGTAAACAATAATAAAAACAGATGATTGGCTTAATGTTGAATATATGGGAATGAAGAGTGTGTTCAGTGTAGATGGGTAATTTATGTCCTAATTCAAAAGGACTTTGCAAAGAGTTAAAAGAAACAAATCACTTACCTAAAAACTTGCTATATAAGTGTAACATAAATAGGAGATGGAAGGAGAACCACAGAAGAATGCAAAGTAGTTTCCAAAAATTGCACAAATTGTGTTGGACAGGCCAGAGTTCAGAATGAGGTGAAGTGTGTGACAGATGCTGAAATAACAACAACAAAAGGAATCTTTGGCAACACTTTTTTCTAATTGGTTATTTTTGTAACACTGAGGAAGGTGGAAGTTTAGTTTAGACAAGGAGTGGGTGACAGAGAATTTAGCTAATTTGAATGAAATCAAGTGTTTGAATGAAATCAAGCGTCCAGGGCTCAACACTTTTTACACCTTTGGGTATTAGCAAATCTCAAAACTATTCCTAGTCAACTTTGAGAACTCCAAAGGATGGTGAATCCAAGAAGACTGGATCAAATGTCAGCCTCAGCTACAAAAAGAAGATAGATAGATGATCTGGAAAAGTATATACTTGGCTGCTAGATTACTGTATTAGTCAAGGCCCACAAAAAAACTTATTAAATGAAATGTCAATGAGTACTTGAATAGGCATGCCACAATTAACAGGAATCAGAATGGTCTTGTTGCAAAATCATGCTGCAATATCTCCTTTGATAGAGTTACTAGCTTAAGAAATCAGGGAAGTGTCATAGGTAAAACATATCAGGAGTTCACAAATTCTTTCACACCATTCTCCTTAATAAAATGATAAAATATGGAGTAGATGATACAATGTTTTACGGATTCATAATTGCTGAATAATCACAACCTAAAGGGAAAAGAACCTAATGGCTTTGATTCAGCTCAGAGGGATCTATCCTAGCCCTGTGCTGCATAATGTTTTTATCAATGAGCCTAATGAAAGACCTGAAGGAACAGTTATCAAATCTCAGATGACACTATCCTAATGTTCAACCAAAATGTTGGAGATGTGATTGTTTAGATGCTACATATTATCATATATGGTGGACTTGCAAGAAAGTGAAGGCTTTTTGGATAAAAATTTGGTGGGTTATGCAAAATGTTCTGAAGAAAAAACTCCAATTCTCTCCACAATTGTTCTTATTGGGTATAGTTAAGGGTTTTACACTGGGTGATACAAAGCTGATATTGTATATGGTGACAGCAGCTAAATTATTGATAGGTCAATATTGGAAAAATGATGCTATGCCACTGTTGAAGAATGGACTTTGAAGATGGCCAGTTTTGCAGAGATGGCGAAGATTTCAGCATATCTAAAAGATCAGACTCAAGAAACTTATGTATGGGAGTGGAAGAAGTGAATAGATTATGTACAGAATAAATATCAAACTAGGAAATATCAGATAGCTTTTAGCTGAATGTATTATATAGGGATAGCATAACTGAATGTTATTTACGAAGAAATGAATAGTACACAGGGGGTGGAATAGTTAGGGGTTAAAGTATTATAAAATGTGATTTTGATTTGGATTTCATCCTGAGGAAGTCATGGGGAGGGTTAGGGAGGGTTTGGGGGGGGGGACCGGGGGGAAATGTATTTGTAAAACTTTTTAAATTTAAAAAAAAATCTCAGATGACACAAAACTTGTGAGGGACAAAAGTGCTAATATTTCAGAGTCAAAACATAGAAGACTGGGGAAAAAAATCTAGATAGGCTTGAGCAGTGGCATGAAATGAATGTGATGGAATTTAAAAGGAAGAAATGTGAAATTCTGCATCTGGATAGGAAAAATGAAAAGCAAAAGTATAAAATGAAAAAAAAATTGACTTGGTCATAGTACATGGGAAAAGGATGAAGAAAAGTTAAAGGATCTAGGCAATTTAGCCTAGAGAAATAAAATAACTGATAGGAGATATGAAAGCAGTCTTCAAATATCTGAAAGGCTGACAGATAAAAGAGAAAGTGGACTTTTCTTTTAGAGCCCCAGAGAGGGATCAGAATCAATAGGTTAAAACTACAGGAAGTAGGTTCAGCTATATTTCAAGGCAAACTCTTGGCTGTATGATCAGTGGGTTCAAGTTATTATGAGAAGTGTTGGGTTTTTTAATAGTAGATTTTCATACCTATATGATGTGCTCATATGCATAAAACTGCACGTTAAGGAAAATTGTATATTAAAATGCAAATATTAGGGGAAAGTGAACACAAACAAGTGTTTGTGGAGATATGCAAAAGAAGACAGGGATTTTTCCAAAAGATTATTAAAAAAGAATTCATTACTATTGCAGAAGTAGAATGGAAAAGAGTGCAAAAAAGAGAGTGGCCTTCAATTGGATAGTTTCACCTTTCTCTACTGTTTCCTAAACATCAGCTGAAAAACTTTATTCTAAATTGGGCGGGCATATAGAGAATTGTCGTTTCCTTTATCTCATTTCATACGTTCAAAAAGTGTCTTATTCATTTCAGCCTGAGCTTCCTCAGACTTTGAAATAAACAATTTCAAAGAACTGTTTATTCCCTCACCCCCCCTGAACCAATCTCCTTTTGGGTATCAGTGCTTTGGGAATCAGTAGCTTTATTTCAGTTATTAGTGGAAGAACTATATCCCCCAAATCTACTAAAACTTCCCTCATGGCATACTAATAACACTACTTTCATTTTTTGTCTCCTAGCAGCTGGTGCATCCTCTTAAAGTTCATTTAAAAAGAAATTGATGAATGATATCTGTGGATGGATCCTGCCAGCAAAATATTTATTAGGAAACAAAAAGGCCAAATTTAAGGTGGAAAATGCCTTCTGAAATGGATTTAATAGGTATTCTATATGCCAAGTGAAGTAAAGCAAAGTAAATTGTCATCCATAGAAGATTAGACTATAATAGTGTTGTTTGTCTGCAAGATGCCACAAGACACTGCTTCCCCCCGCCCCCCATTCTAGAGTGCGGAATGTGGAAGATTATAAGTTTTAGTCCTGCCTTAGGCTCAAAGCAGCTAGGTAACCTTGATCCAATCAAGGTCCAATTAAGGAAAGAGGCAATGGCAAACAACTTCTGAAAAACCTTGGCAAAAAAACTGCAGGAATTTTTCCAAGCAGTTCCCAGAAGTAAAAACAAAACCTGACTTGAAGGCTTGCATACATGTTTCTGCACATGTACACATACACACACACAGAATGTTCATAAATCGCACATTTGTGTGTGTGTGTGCAAAAGGTTGGAAATTACTTTCTAATTAAGGTGTGCATTCCATATCTAATCACAGAACATGTCATATTAAGTATAATATATGTTCAGTACTGCAATGCCAATATCTTGTGTGGAGACGTCCCTATTCCTGTTTTTAGCCTATTTTAATTCTTAAGACAAAACTTCCTCTGATAAGCTATATTCCTAAAATCCATACAATGAACCATTAACAGCAATAAGAAAATAAGCAATAAAGTCAATTAGAATATAACATTCAGTATATAACTCAGCATTTTTCTCCTAAAATCTAATCTATTCAGCAAGACAAATCATCATCATCATCATCATCATCATCATCATCATCATCATCACCACCACCATCATCATACTATCCATTAGTGATATAAGCCTTATAATCTTTCTAAAGATGAATTAATATGCATTTCATTCAAATAATCATTTAGACTCTAATTTGTTAAAATGTCTCAAGTAGTATTTCTAATGAGTACATATGTTTAATTAACTGTAGAATTTGTAATCAGTCTGTGACAGGTCTAATTAATTGCTTTTCCTTCAAATAAATGCAAAATGGTCTTTTGTTCCCCAATATTGAAAAAAAAGATGAATGGCTAAATACTCTGAAAGTTTCAGCTTCCAACTGTTACATATACCATAGTTCCCTAGCAATTTCATTCCCTGAAAGCTGGCACTTAGACATTTTGGCTGATTAAAGAGATCCTCAAAAGCTGAACAAGTTTTCTTTTCTCGTGGCTATTTAAATGCCTGGTGTATGTTGGAGCATTTCTTTTCTTTACAGAAAAAATGCAGGGTGAAAAATGGGCTCATTTCTTAATGTTAAGCTTCAGCTTTATTATTGTGCCCAGACTTCCTTGTATCTTATCAATTATACAAGAGGTAATTCTATCTCCAGCTATTGGGCAGGAGAGAGATAAGTGGATAATGAACTGGCTTGATCTAAAGAAAGACTCTTTGAAGTTCCTATCAGGATCACTACAAGATTTTTTTTACTGACAAGAAGTATTCTTTAGTATTAAGAATCTTGCCAAAGTTTCAGATATATTATAGGTAGCCTGGCCCTGCCCTCACTATGAATCAATTTCAAAGTCTTCTTTTCTAACAATAAAATAGAAAATCTACAGCTCAGGGTTGAACTGGGGAGTCCTTGGTGCTCTCTGAACTTGGTTGTTTGATTGCAAACATTGCATTACCTAGTGAAGTATCATCATCAGTCCTAGAAGGGAGTAGGGTTTGTTCTGTTTATATAGAGTGACTTGCTCTCTCAGTATTTTGTCCTTGGTGGTTATTTAATTAGGCTATGGTTTACTGCTTGATTGTTTGCCTGGTATTAATCCTGGCATTAATCGCTGCTTATCTGAGTTTTGCTTGCTGGAGGAGGTTTTCTGGGCATTGTTGTTTTCTTTCAACAAATATACCAACAAATCAGAAGAACATCCATGTTTTATAAATAACCCAAGGAAGCAAACATACTTAACATTCCTCTTATTTTCCCCATGACAACAGTTGGGTGAGGTTAGGTTGAGAGACAGTGACTAGCCGAAAGTCACACAGCTGGCTTCCAAGAATTCCCTAGCATTTTGGAATTTAGCTGGGTCTAGGATGCTTAGATTCCCAGGTGAAACTATAGTTATGTCTGTCCATATGTTTTTCATCCATATGGTCATCATGTCTTGTGACCACCAGTTGACATTCTTGGATGCACTCTGCTAATCTTCTGTCTGCAGGGCCGGATTTAGATGAAAAGAGGCCCTAGGCTATTCCACTTATGAGGCCCTTTCACCTATAGTGAAAGTGTAATTTTAATTTTGCTAACAATTTGAATGTAGGCCCCTCTTGATCTTGAGGCCCTAGGCTGAAGCCTAGTTAGCCTATAGGAAAATCCGGCCCTGTCTGTCTGTCTGACCTATATAGAGGCTGTTACGATACTTACAATGTATGTTGTAGGTGATTCTTGTTTTAAATTCTGGGGCTGCTGGGTTGTTTGGTTTCCTTAAGAAGTTTTGGAGGGCTTTAGTTTTGTGTGCTACGGTAATGCCGTGTGGTTGTAACAAATTGTTGTTTGTTTGTGAGATGTTTTTGATGTATGGCAGTGTTAGCCTTTTCACAGTTTGTGTTGGTTGTGCTGTAGCTGGTTGAATGGTTGAATTTTTGACAAAGTCATGTGCGAGCATTGAGAAAGTTTAATTTTTACCTCTTAAGCATTTTGAAGATCTGTCCATCTTACTATTAACTCAGTCTAAAGTTAGAATTGTAAACTCTGTCATTAATTTAAGGAATAAGGTAATCCTTAAATTTAGCGTCTAATATCTCATAAGTAATTTCTTGGCAGGAACAGGTTCAGAGAATCAGGATCTGTCACATTAAAAAAAACTATGTATGACCATCATTCAACCTTGCTTAAATGTTTGCTAATTTTCAACCACGTGAAGTGACAGAATCAACAGTTAAGAAGTCTTCAAATATTTCATTTTATATAATATTCACTCTCACTAGCAATTTTTAATCTTGGTACCCTGTGACAGCCTGTCTCTTCAGAAAGAACAGCAGGATGGTTTAAAAATTAATAATATAACGAATAATGTTATTATTCAAAGCAATTAAAAATAACATTAACTTTTAAATTATTAACATTATTAACTTTCCAAAGTAGTTAAATAACATTATTATACTTTTAAACTTGATTATCATAAAGTTAATAATATTTTTTATAAAAAGCAATTGATTTTTGAAGGAACAGCTGGTATCATAGGCCTGTTTTAATTCCATCTTTCAATATTTAAGTCATTTTTTCATTATTTTGACAAATGTAAAAAAATACATGATACATGGGTTTGTTTCAGGGGTGAAATGTTCCCGGTTCGAACCGGATCGCCCGATCTGGTAGCGATGGATTCAGGTGGTTCGGAGAACTGGTAGCAAAAATCCCTGCCCCCCCGCATTGCCCAGCTGAGCCGCGCAATCATCAGAGGCTTTTTTTTTTAATTTTTAAAAGCATTTTTTTTCTACAACCTCTTCGGCCGAAAAAATGCTTTTAAAAGTAAAAAAAAAAGGCTCTGATGATCGCGTGGTTCAGCTGGGATCATCAGAGGTTTTTAAAAGCATTTTTTCTACAACCTCTTCAGCCGAAGAGGTTATAGAAAAAATCTTTTTAAAAGGAAAAAAAACCTCTGCCGATCAGGCAAGTCAGCTGGGAACGTCAGAGGCTTTAAAAGCATTTTTTAACAACCTTTTCAGCCGAAGAGGTTGTAGAAAAAATGGTTTTAAAAGTAAAAAAAAAAAGTTGGCCATGCCCACTCAGTCATATTACACCCCCCCACCAAGCCATGCCCACAGAACCGGTAATAACAAATTTTATGTTTCACCACTGGTTTGTTTCCAGTGTTCAGAAAGATTCTTCTCTAAACCCAGAATGGGACCTAGTGTGGAGGTTGAAACTGGGAATATGGAAAGCAAATAGCTGCAGGCAAGCCAAGCCATTATGTAAACATAATGAAGGTATCCTTCATGCTCCTCCCAGATTCTTATGTACCAAAGTAGCTGATTTTCTGTCTGAAGAAGGTCTCTTCTGGTTTGCAAAAGGACTAATAATTTGAGACATTCCTGTTCTTAACTAATAACTGGGCTGTTTGACACCTGTTAAAGCTGGCAATAGCCAGCTGTTTGACACCTGGCTATTGGGGAGCGAATCACTGCCCCCCACGGAGAGGGCTCGCAATTTAGGCGTCCTCCTGGATGCACGGCTGTCTTTAGAAGAGCGCATGATGGCCGTGGCCGGGGGGCTTTTTATCAGGTTTGCCTGATACGCCAGTTGCGCCCCTTTCTGGATCGGGACTTCCTACTCACGGTCACTCAAGCACTCGTCACTTCCCGCCTGGACTACTGCAATGCTCTCTACATGGGGCTCCCCTTGGGGTGCACCCGGAGGCTACAGTTAGTCCAGAATGCAGCCGCGCGGGGGATTATGGGAGTGACAGGGTGCTCACATATGACACCTCTCCTGCGCGAGCTGAACTGGCTTCCGGTGGTCTTCTGGGTGCGCTTCAAGGTGTTGGTGACCACCTTTAAAGCGCTCCATGGCTTAGGGATGGGGTATCTGCGAGACCGCCTTTTGCTGCCAATAGCCTCCCACCGACCGGTTCGCTCGCAAAGAGAGGGCCTCCTCAGGGTGCCGTCGGCCAGACAGTGCCAACTGGAGTCCCCCAGGGGTGAGCCCTCTGGAATGACCTACCCCATGAAATACGCATGATATCAGACCTCCGGACTTTTCGTCGGGCCCTGAAAACACACCTATTCCATCTAGCCGGGCTGGCTTGATCCCATCCTCTCAGTTTTAATTGAATTCGGTTTTAATTGGGTTGTATTTATATATTTATTTATTTATTTATTTATTTATTTATTTAATTTCTATACCACCCTTCTCCAAATAGGACTCAGGGCGGTACACAGCCAAGGTAAAAACAGAGCATACAAAATTTAAAAACAGTATTAAAATAATTAAATATTTTGGCCGTAAATTAAAACAACCCAATTTAAAATCAATTTAAAATTTAACTCAAGCCAGCCCAGCTAGTTGAAATAAATAGGTTTTCAGGGCCCGACGAAAAATCCGGAGGTCTGTTATTGTACGTAACTCTGGGGGAAGGTTGTTCCAGAGGGTGGGCGCTGTCACAGAGAAGGCTCTCCCCTGGGGGTCGCCAGCCGACATTGTCTGGCGGACGGCACCCTGAGAAGGCCCACTCTGTGCAAGCGTACTGGCCGGTGGGAGGCTATTGGTGGCAGAAGGCGGTCTCGTAAGTACCCCGGCCCTAAGCCATGGAGCGCTTTAAAGGTGGTCACCAACACCTTGAAGCGCACCCGGAAGACCACCGGAAGCCAGTGCAGCTCGCGCAGGAGAGGTGTCACATGGGAGAGCCTCGTCACCCCCATAATCCCCCGCGCTGCCGCGTTCTGGACCAGCTAGAGCCTCTAGATGCACCCCAGGGGAAGCCCCATGTAGAGAGCATTGCAGTAGTCCAGGCGGGAAGTGACTAGTGCCTGAGTGACTGTGCGTAGAGAGTCCCGATCTAGAAAGGGACGCAACTGGCGTATCAGGCGAACCTGATAAAAAGCCCCCCTGGCCACGGCCGTCAAATGATCTTCTAAAGACAGCCGTGCGTCCAGGAGGACACCCAAGTTACGAGCCCTCTCCGTGGGGGCGAGTGATTCGCCCCCAATAGCCAGCGATGGTGTCAGCTGGCTATATCGGGACGCTGGAAGCCACAGCCACTCAGTCTTGGAGGGGTTGAGTCGGAGCCTGTTTCTCCCCATCCAGGCCCGCACGGCCTCCAGGCACTGGGACATCACTTCAAGGGCATCGTTGGGGTTAAATCTTGGGCCGAAATTATTTAATTGTTTTTTAAACTGTTTTTAAATTTTATATGTAATGTTTTATCTTGGCTGTACACCGCCCTGAGTCCCGCAGGAGAAGGGCGGTATAGAAATAAAATAAAATAAAATAAAATAAAATAAAATAATAAAATAAAATAAAATAAAATAAAATAAAATAAAATAAAATAAAAAAGTAAATAAAGGAACTTGATTCCCTAGCTTGATGCAACAGCAGGAGTTACGACATATAACTATAGTCCATGAACAAGACTCTAATTCCAAAATTAGCTGGTTAAAGCCAGAGGAATAGATAGGTAGATTCTGTAATCTTCCTGACTTATGAATTTGATTTTAGTTTTTTTTAGAAAGAGCTGGGGGGGGGGGGGGGAATAGGCACACACCTGGATACAGTATGCTATGTTTCAGCAGCATAATTATTCAGTTATAAGTGTGCCTTTTACTTTAATGGTCATGAAATTAAATTGCCATTGATATTATTTAATCTAAATGTAAATCTTGTACTCATTACCTGAGCCATAAAGTACAGAGATTGCTAATTTTAAATACTGATGGACATATGCAATTATGCGTGTAAAGGGATGAAACGTGTGCATCACAAGCTGCAATCAGATAGCATTATAACATTAATTAAACTCTGGAGTCATTACATCCTCATGCCTGATGTTAAAAGATGTGTTCAGATACAACTGAGAAGGTGATAAATAGTTTCACTGGCATGCATGTTTATACACTGCTCAAAAAAAATAAAGGGAACACAAGCAGAAGACATCCGAGATCTGAATGAATGAAATAGCCTTATTAAATACTTTGTTCTTTACATACAGTAGTTTATACACTTCTCAAACAACTAAAGGGAACACAAATTATTAAATACTTTGTTCGTTACATACAGTAGTTTTGTGTTCCCTTTAGTTGTTTGAGAAATGTATAAACTACTGTATGTAAAGAACAAAGTATTTAATAAGGCTATTTCATTCATTCAGATCTCGGATGTCTTCTGCTTGTGTTCTTTGTACTATCAATTTGTGGAATCAAAATTGTGAAATCTTTTGTCAAAAATGACCATCGAATTACTTATGAAATGTAGTTGAGTGTAGTTGTACATTTATAAGGTATAGACACTTAGGCTGAAAAAACTTTGTACTATCAATTTGTGGAATCAAAATTGTGAAATCTTTTGTCAAAAATGACCAACAAATTACTTATGAAGTGTAGTTGAATGTAGTTATACATTTATAAAGTATAGACACTTAGGCTGAAAAAACTAAAGGTACATTAGGTAGATTAGGTGAAACCTGGTTCAAAAGCAGAAACTGTGGGAGGGACCTTGGAGTCCTAGTAGACAATCATTTAAATAAGAGCCAGCAGTGTGTGACAGCAGCCAAAAAAGCTAATACCATCCTTGGTTGTATAAACAGAGGCATAGAATCAAAATCATGAGAAGTATTAGTATCACTTTATAAAGCTTTAGTAAGGCCACACTCCTCGCTAATATGACCATAGAATTTGAGTACTGCACAAACCATAATCAGGGGGGAAAAATTGCCTCTTTTGCAGGAAGTGACCAGTCCTAAATGCCAGGTTCTCAAATCATCCAATGTTTCTTTAAACATAAAGTAATACAATTCATTATTTTTAGAAGAAGATGGCAAGAATTATCATTAGCTCAACAATGGTAAGATTACTGTATTATTTAGTACAGTCTGTAACAATTCAATTATAGTTCAGGTATATATTAAATAAAATGCAGGGAGCTGGTAATTTGAATCATCTACTTCAGTTTTAATTACATTGAAATGGTACTTTCAATTACACTGAAACTTCCAAAGCTGAAGAAGCTTGGGTGAGAAGTGTAATTTCTTCAAAGAAAAACAAGTAAGTCCAGTTGCCCCTTGAAAAAGCAGCTTTGAGTTAACTATGACCTGAATGACTGAGAATCTCCCTAGATAAAGACCATATTTTTCCATAGTAAAGAGTATATTTAGCATAGGGCTGAACTGTGATTTTTTAAAATTTCAGCATGCTAAATTTTACAATTCTCCATTGTACTTATCTTTGGGTATTTCTTTCCCTCTCACTATATCTATCAAGTAAAGCTTTCACATTTTATGAAATAAACCTTAAGTTTGTGAAAATATTTAAAGCATAATACATTTGTTTTCCTATAGAATGTCACAAATGTCTGTACAGTATAGTTATAGTATCACAGTACTTCCTTTAGAGACATTCTTTCATACTTGAGACTGTAAGCTTTTCAAGACAAGAATTGGTCTATTTTATTACTGGAAATCCACCTAGTACAGTTTATGTACTCTATAAATAATGGCAATAATTAGTCAAAGATTATGCAGAATACTTGGCGCTAAACTGTGACCCATGAAAATGGATAAATTTGTGCTGAAAAGGGGACATTCTACCTAATTAGAGATATTTGGGGAATGAATGCTGGAAAAAGAAAGAAAAACAATATATAAAACAATACAAAAAGGATATAATTATGACATGGTATTATCTTGTATTACTAAGCTTCTTACCTGAAAATGTGAAACCATTCAAACAATATTCATATTTAAATTAGTTTCCTTTCTCTGGTTAATTAATGGATAATGATATACAAAGGAAGAATTATTATGCAAATGAGTGGCTTTATTTTGATTCTGAAAAAGCATTAACGTGGTCACCAAATAAGTAATGATGAAGCAATACTATTTAAATCACAGACATAGAAAAGACTTATTGATAACAAAGGAAGTATAGTAATGAGAGAGATGAAGTACAAAAATGAAAAAAAAAGTTTTTAAAATGATAAATCCCTTAGTTACAGGACACATGAATAGAAGTAGAATTTGTACCATTAAGCTCAAAAAAGGATTAAATGTGATAATTAAATATTACATTACCCCTTTTAACAAGAAATGAACTAGAATACAAATAAATCTTACAGGCATTCAAATTTTTTTCCTAATGCATGTCTGTAAAATGATGGAGTTGAGGAGGATATAAAGAATTTAAGAGAGATAGAAATGGAGGCCTTTTCTCTCAAAATGAATTTGTATTCCTTTGTTTGGATTACAGAGGCCAATGGAATTCAACCAAAGGTTTAAGCACAAAAAAAAAAAAAAAATGGCTATGTTTCAATGATAATGAACATACTTTGGATTTAGAAAATATCAGGTTTGGTTCCTTGCATAGCCAGTGAAAATATTTAGGTGGCAGATAATATGGAATACCTCAGCCTGAGACCAAGAAAACCATTGGCAAAGTTGAAAGACTAGAAAAGAGAGCCATCTATGAGAAAGACAACAATATCAAAATGGTGAGCGTGACCAAGCAGTTGAAGCCACAGCATTTTAAAATGTGTATCACACGCATTGCATGTTAAGTTAAACTCAACACCCATCCATGGCTGAATGGCTTTTGGGACATACAGGGAAATCTTATCCCACAATCCATTGGAGGAGAGTTTGCATAAAGTTTGTTCCCAAGCTGAGGACTACAATATAGTAAGTTTCCTAAGAGTATCCTACTCATAAGCTCCAAGCTTTTAATATTGAGAAACACACACACACACACACACACACACACACACATTCTGACACATAAAATCACATCAAATACCAGTTCAATTAGCAAAAGCACTCTCCAGGGCTGTGTGGTCTCTCTGTTACCCTTTTCTCTCTGTACCAATGACCACATCTCAAAGGATTCCTTGGTTAAAGTATTGAAATTTGCAGATGGTGCAATAGTCATTGGTCTCATTTGAGATGTTGATGAATCTGTATACAGACAGGAGGTTGAACAATTGGTCCTGTGGTGCAGCCAGAACAATCAGGAGTTGAACGCACTGTAGAGATGAAAGTGGATTTTAGGACTGGCCCTCTTATTCTATCACCTCTTACAATATTAGACAACACAGTATCAACATTAGAGCCCTTCAAAATTCTGAATTCTATAACCTCCCAGGATTTGAAATGGATATCTAAGATTAAATGCATCATTAGAGCCTTGATGGTACAGGGGTTTAATGCACCCTGTTATTAACACAGCTGCCTGCAATTTCTGCTGGTTCGAATCTCTCCAAGGCTCAAGGTTGACTCAGCCTTCCATCCTTTCTAAGGTAGGTGAAATGAGGACCCAGATTGTGGGGGCAATAAGCTGACTTTGTATAAAATATACAAAAGAATGAAGGCTATTTATTGCTTAACGCATTGTAAGCCGCCCTGAGTCTCCGGAGAAGGGCGGCATATAAATCAAATTTAAAAAAAAAAATTAAAAAGGTACAACAAAGAATGTTTTTCCTGTATCAAGTCAGAAAGTTCAGACTGCCCAGGAGCTGTTGATACAGTTCTATAGAGGAATTAGTGAGTCTGTCATTTGTACTTCTATAACTGTCTGGTTTGGTACAGCAACCAAAAGGACAGATACAGACTTCAATTGATAGTTAGGGTTGCAGAAAAAGCAATTGCATCAGCCTGCCTTCCATTAGGGACCTGTATATTGTAGGTCAGAAAGAGAGCTGAGAAAATATCTGCAAATTCCTCACATCATGTATATAAACTGTTCAATTCCTCCCCTCAGGACACTGCTATAGGGCATTGCTTGCCAAAACAACTAGACACAAAGACAGTTTTTTCCCTTGTGCCATCATCTGCACTATCTTAGGCCTATACATATTTACTCATGTAGTATGGCTGTATTACTATTATCCTTCTAATCTTTTCCACTACCTTTTCTTTTTGGTATATAATGATTATTTTACTTTCTTGTTTGTATTTACACTGAGAGCTTATGCACTGGAGACAAATTCCTTGTGTGTCCAATCACACTTGGCTATTCTATTCTATTCTATTCTATTCTATTCTATTCTATTCTATTCTATTCTTAAATATTTGATGAAAAGGGTATTGAAGGACCTCGTCAAAAGGCAGTTAATATAAAACTACAGTTCCTTTTTGGTTTCTTTGTGGGTTGTTTATACATTTCTTTTTAAAATTGTAGAAAGCCTATTGTTAACATACAATCTGCATGAAATTCTTCTCTCACCAATTATGCCTAAATTTTGAGGGGGCTTTGAGGAACACACCGCAATTCAGAGGTAAGTTACCCCATAACCTATCAGGCAAATATGAAATGAAATAGCACAAATTATTATATCAGATTGCTCATTGCTGATCTTTTCAGTCCCTTGGATCCTGAATATTTTAAATATATGAAATGATTTTCATCTTGGTATTAAAAAATATTATGGTTTTAACCTTGCTTTAATTATTGTTGTTAGTGATTCTGAGTGAGGTTTTGTTGTGATTATTAAAACCTAGGGTTTTATGTAAAAGAATGAAGAGTTAAATTGATATATCTAGAGCAGTTCTGTCTTAGAGCACTCAGCATTTGGTCTTTATGGGGGCTTAAATTTCAGGTCTATGGGCATAGATTTGAAGTCCTGAAAGAGTTCAAAGAAGGATAATTCCATATGTTTTTCCCTGAAGCCATTGGCAAAACATTTCTCTGGGTGCCAGGATGATCCTCTTGATGTGGAATAGCACACAGAGAATTGGTAGGGAAAGAGAAAACTGTTTCTGAAATGTAGCTGGATGGGTTTTTTATTTTAGCAACTGTAAAGTGCTAAAATATTTCCAAAAGTATACTTTTTTCACACACATTTTATTTCTTTCTTAGTATTTTGGTACTTAAAGAAAATTAGGGAAATGAATAGCTATAAATATTAAAATGTGTAAAAATTGCTTGCAAACCAAAAGCTATAAGGATTTTTTTTTTTAAAAAAATCACAACTCCCGAACAAATAGGAACAAATTTACTTACTTTTTTTGCCCTTGATCAAGGACACCACACCACCTCCCTGAACCACAGTTTCTCCAAAATAATGAATGCTCTGTTAGAGATGAAAATGGTCGAAGCAGATGATCAGCATTTTTCCAGTGTTCTTGGATTCCCATCATTTTACTTATCACATTATAATTGATCATGTCACATTTCAATATTTTTATTTAGAGCTGAAAGGAACAATTTGATTAAATGTGTTGCAAAGAGTTATGAACAGCTGTGCAGAGCAGCTGTTGATGTGTGAAGTTAAAGCTGGTGTTTGGTTTGTAAAATATTCTTTGAATAAGACTAGTTGCCCTCTATTGTTGATGTGCTGAAATTAGTATAAACTGAAAACAATAATAGGTCTTTAAAAAAAAATTATTGATGATCATTTTTCATTTTTTTTCTGTTTTTTTAAATGTACTGTATGTTTTCATTAGGATAAAAAAGACCTAAGATAGCAGAAAAGAAAAGTCCTCTTCACTATCCCTTAAGGTTTCTTTTCTTCTTTACACAAAAAAAAGTTACATTCCAACTCACTTTCTCAGTGTCTTGTACTCAGCATATTGATCTGAATCTCAGCTTGATTATTAGATGTAGTAACTAAAGATGTTGATGCAGGTCTTTAACTTGGTGCCCTCCAGGTATATTGGCTCTCAACTTCTAAAATTCCTAGCTGATGCCCTCCAGGTGTGTTGGATATTTAAGAGTTTGAAACTGCTCTACATACAGTTCTATACATAGAGACCATCTGCACCACAAGACTGTCCATGTCCATGTCAAGATAAATGCTTGTGGCATTTCCAAAACATTTCAAGAGACTGCTGGTGGCTTTCTATTTCAGTTCTGGAAATTTTAAATCTGGGAATGAAGTAATTCACTGTGTGTTTGGACATCCCTGGGATTATACGGAGGTATAATAGATATGGAGGATACGGAGGATCCTGGATCTGCGCACCTTCCGTCGCGCGCTTAAGACTTTTTTATTTCATCAAGCTGGCCTGGCCTAAATCTTCTCCCCTTTTTAAATGTAAATTTTAATTTGTTTTTAAATTATGGGGTATTTTAAATTTGTTCAGCCAAATTATTTAATTCATTTTTATTCTATTTTAAATTTTTGTATTTATGTGTTTTATCCTGTGGCTGTTCACCGCCCTGAGTCTTTCGGGAGTAGGGCGGTATAGAAATTTAAATAAACAAACAAACAAATAAATAAATAAATAAATAAATAAATAAATAAATAAATAAATAAATTATGCTTATGCTGTTGTTGTATTCTACACTTTCTGCCTTCTTGCACCCAGCTCTCCAGGACAATATCCCTCACCAAGAGATCACTTTCCTCATTGAAAAACTCATCAGCAACTAAAACGAAAAGGAAGGATGAAGTCCTCCAAAATGAATGAGAAGATTAAAGTCCCTTTAAAAAGACACCATGAGGTGGATTTGTTTTTTAGAGCAAGAATAAGTAGAATCTGTATGGCAGCGGTGGCAGTTAATGAAGCTAAGAAGAAAACTAGCCAGAACCTGGTAACCCACAGAGATATTTCTCCATCTCTTGAAGGGGAGCACAAATATACTCAGCAAAGAAAATACAACTGTAATGAACTTAACTGAAGTAATTTTTGCTTTTACCAGTTAAATGCTAGAGTTTTGTTTTCTTATACATGCTTTATTTATTCTGGAATAATCAAAATTCTTCTGACCACCAGATTAAAAATAGACCTCACAAACAGACAGAAACTAGCAGGGAGAAGATCACCCACAGATGCTGCAACAGGTTTCCCTCAAAGAGAGTTCCCCAGCTACCTTATAGACAGTCTCTCTCTCTCTTTTTTAATTAATTTTTTAATAAAAGTGTCAAATCAATGCATGAACAGTGTGGCACCTGGACGCCAGACATTCCAATACAAATGAAACTGATCAGATTAAACATTAGTATTACATTCAATCAATTTATGTAATTCTAATAACAATACACATCTATATTAGATTACAGTCTATCATTATTCAATTATTCCACCTATTTCTCATTATTGCTTTCATTTTATCAAATAAAAATGTATATACATTAATATCCCTTTATTCCTATCACTTATCCTAGCTTTTAATCATATCGCCCTATACCAAGAAGCTTTTTTCTTTCTTTCCTGCCTTATAGACAGTCTCTTGAGTATTCTATTGTTTGAGGGTGGGTAAAGCAGAAACCAATCCAGACATACAAGGAGTTGAAATGTTAATTAAAGTGACATTTACTAATCTTTACAAAGGATTACCATCAAGATTTGATGAAGTTTGCATGCATGTAGAACGTCGCCTTCCAATTCTAAGTGAAAATATTAGTATCTAGGTATGTGAACTTTACAAAAGCATCCTGCTCTTGTAAATCTCTATTAAAAAGTTCCTTAACTTTCAAATCCATGTAGCTTTTGCCTCTTCCATTCTCCCTTAGTTGCAGTCTTTAAAATGTCATTTGCGTGTTGACCAACCTTTGCTTTCACTTTCAAGGGAGAAAAATCTTGTATTAACCAAAGAGATAGGGTGGGGCCTATGGAGGAGAAAAAGAAGATTCTCATACTCACCTCCTAATCCAAATTCCTTTGAGAAGCCCAACCAACACTGAAATATCTTTCCCTCTGCAATAATAATCCAGAGCTTAGAACCTTCTTCTATCCATTTGAGATGTCCCCTGATGTTCTTCTGCTCTATAGCTGGAGATCATTTGGTTGTTGCTACCTCCATGTCTTCTCCTTTTCTAGTGGCTCCTCTCATAATCAGCATCTCCTGTAGACTTTGAAAGAAACCCCCTCCTTCTGCTTACCTATCAGGCTATTTTAGCCTTTGTCTTCAAAACTCAAACATGTCAGTCTCCAAATTCTTTTTTTCAGCTACCTGCACATCTGGAGCCTTGTATCTGGCTATCAGACCATCTAGAAAGTTAATTGCTCAATTAAAAGCCCACCCTTTTTACAGTGCATTATGCATGTAAAAAGGGGAAAGGCTTTAGTCATATTTCTTGAATTTTTTGACCCCACCATCACCAAATAGGTTGCAATAATACTAAGTAGCTGGTGTTATTTCACAGCTCAGTGGTTAAATGGGCATCTGTCATTCATGCTACTTTTTAAAAAGGAAAGGAGGGATTTGAAAACTCATTGGTCCAAATCTAATAAAACTAATATTGCCAAACAGCCTCAGTTATTGACAGTCCAGTAGAATAACAAATAAACAAACAAATTATGAGCAGGGCTAATGTTCCATTGAAATTAATGAGTCATGAATTAATCATAGCTAAGTTGTCCTATTAATTTCAACGGGAATTCACCAGCACTTAATTTCAGCCTGGCAAATAGCTCTGATTTGGTCTATACCTGTGTATGTTCATTCATAAAACTGCTTCCACTCAGTTCTTTGATTTTTTTTTTTAAAAAGCATTTGATAGTATAGGTAAAAGCTTAACATTTCATCTTCTGTCCAAATGCACATTTCCTGGTGATATTTTCTCTGAAAAGATGAATTCTTTGTGAACAAAATATCACGGAAGCATTTGGGAGAAGCATAAAAGTTGTTTGGGAATGGAGTTCTGATCTGCACATTTAGGTCAGTTCATTTGAGAATTGACAGAGGTTGGCTTTCTTAAGGATCACTGTGACTAACTGCTCCTAGGTTTGGCCACAGTGGGACTGAGGGGGACAAAAGATCAGTAGGCCATGAACAAAACTCAGTGAGCTTAAGGTAAACAAAAACTATGAGGTTAGCTAGTCAAGCTCCATATAAGGTAGAATTTTATAGGATAAGTCCTTGATTAAAAAAGATGGACGTAGCATTCTATCCTTGCATCATTGTAGGCAATGGTTTCACATTTCAGTTTAAACACTATTTCAATAAGTGACTAGAATGAAAGAAGAAATGAAAAGAAAGATGGCAGAAAACCGAAGAGCTGCGGATTTTTAAAGCAAAGACCGGTCAAAATGGGAGGCATGTCCTCAAAGAAAAGCTCTGAATAAGTTCCCTAGCCAGAGCTACGAAAGGGGAAATGCATCTTTCCCTGCTTTCTAGATGATTCGCAACATTCACTTTCTTGCCAAAGATCAGCCATGCTTTTCATTCTCCTGCTGAGCACTCAGACAGCATGGATATAGAGACATGAAAACAACTCTGCAGAGACATCCCTGACCACCAAATTCTCTGCGTATATTTTTTTCCCACATCTTTGCTCAAGCGGTGCAAGCTTTAAAACCCAACGCCATCATCTTTCTTCCAGATGAGGAGGTAGACTCCCATAGTGCTGGGATGCCTGTTCCAAAACTGGCTTGATATCTGCAGCTGTTTTTGGAGATAAGAAGAACAAGGGAGGGGGGAAAGGGCTTTGTCTGTGAAACAATACAACCTCCTTTTATTTAGCTACTTTTAACTGCCAATCACACACATTTCTAACAATTATCAATTAACAATGAGCATGATGCAGATAGGGGGCTAAAATGTCTCTATTTAGCATAATTTTTTTATTTTATTTTGTATTCAGATGTTTTTATATGGCTATGCTACCTGTCTAGCAAATATGTCATGGTCATCTAGTTTAACCCATTGTTAGTTGCTTCTTTTACACATTAAGTTCTAAACAGTCTATGTGAATGGCCTCAGGCTAAATTCAAGCGTTATGGTAAACCTGAAGTCTATCTGGACAGGTGGACACATCGGAAAGCATTTGTCAAGGCACTTTCATAATATGGCTTCTGTGGTGAGAAGACTAGTGAATTTGACTGCTCACAAAACCTTCAATTTCCAGAAGGCAAATTGGTGAAAATGTTTTATATTACCTATCCTACTGAAGGGTCCTTGGTGTTCTCTGATGATGCTACATACCTTGGGTAATGAGACATCTGCAAGAAAACAACCAGGCTCAGAGAGCACCAAGGACTCCTCATTTCAACCCGAGCTACAAATATTCTTCTTTATTGGTACCGGGTCTACTGTCTAGATTACTTTCTGTCAACTTTCCCTTTGTTCTAGAAAGTGAGTATATATGAGCTTTTAGAGTTAGGCCAGGTTAAGAAACAAAAACAGCTGGCATTTGAGGAACACCCTATATGTGTTGGGGTATTATTACAGCATCTTGAAAGCTTGTCAGAGTTTCTGTCTACTATCACTTCTTCCTTACAACATCAAGACAGAGTAATTTTGAGTTTCTTTTTTGCATTTTCTCTTTTCTCAAGAGTGGGTAATATTCTCTGAATCTCAATCAATCAATCAGAATGGAACTGGAAGGAACCTTGGAGATCTTCTAGTCCAGCCCCCTGCTCAAGCAGGAGACCCTATACCGTTTCAGGGAAGTGACTGTCCAGTCTCTTCTTAAAACACCCAGTGTTTTTAATCCCTCTTCCAGGGGTGGAATCTAAATTTTTTTGCTACTGCTTCTGTGGGTGTGGCTTAATTAGTGGGTGGGGCTTGGTGGTAAGGTGACTGGGAGGGTGTGGCTTGTTGGTCAGGTGGGCGTGGCCAAGTCAATGTCACTTCTTTGCCCCTTTTTAACCTACAAAACACAACACAACACAACTGGTTCACCCACAATATAAAAGCAGCTGTGCTAGACCCAAAATGGCCCCTGCAACAAGCAGGAACCTCACAAAGCCACAAAAAGCCCCAAAAAATAACTTTCACACTTTACACACACACAACACAACACAACACAACTGGCTCACTCACAATGTAAAAGCAGCTGTGCTAGACCCAAAATGGCCCCTGCAACAAGCAGGAACCTCACACAGCCACAAAAAGCCCGCCCCCCCAAAAAAAACTTTCACACTTTACACACACAAAATTCCACATACAGCTTTGTGAGATTTTGTGTGTTTGTGTAGTTAGAGTGAAACACTACAGAAACACACTAAATCTCAGAAAGCTTCACAAATATTATTTTATTTTATTTTATTTTTATTTTTATATAAAAGCAGCTAAATTTAAAACTTCCTTAACTTTAAATGGCTAGGTCTAAAAAAAGAACAACTAAAAAAAAAACCAATTAACTATTTTTTTTAAAGCTCCCAAAGGGGAAAAAAACTTACCCAATAGAACAGGGGTCTCCAGCCTTGGCAACTTTAAGACTTGTAGACTTCAACTCCCAGAATTCCACAGCCAGCTTTGCTTTGCTGGCTGAGGAATTCTGGGAGTTGAAGTCCACAACTCCCTGCCTGCTTGATTGCAGGCAGAGAGATTCAGTTGCTTGCTGATGCAAGGGATTGCAGGGATTACAGCAAGGCGTTGTGACCAGCAGCTAAGGTAAGCAAGCTGAGGGGGGGAGGGGGAGGGATTTTTGCTACTGATTAGCAGGCAACTCAGCTGGGATTGTCAGAGCTTGGCTGGTCAGAGCCATTTAAAAGAAAAAAAAAGGCTCTGTTGATTACGTGGCTCAGCGGGCATGGGGGGCGGGGGGCAGGGATTTTTGCTACCGATTCTCCGAATTGCCCGCCGCCATTGCTACCTACTTGCCTGAGCCGGTCCGAACCGGGAGCATTTCACCCCTGCCCTCTTCCCATAGTCAATTCTACATTCCATCACAAAACACTGGGCTATACCTACTGTTTTATTTTTCAGGAATGCCTCTGGGGGTAGACAGACTGGAATTAATAGATTTTGCCTGAAGCTGCTGCTTTGATTCACAGCATTCTAGTTTCTAAAACTAAAAATCTAGAAAATGAAGTGAGGCTGAGACCTGGCAGGCATCAAGGAAATATCAGTTGGCATACTAGCACCAACAAATATTCCGTGGCAGTTGGGTGTACATCCAAACTGTGATTTGAAGTAGGTTTTTTTTGGGGGGAGGGGGTAGCATGAACCCAAGTTAATTTACTGCAGGGTGTGAAATCTGCTTAAAATATGAGCTGTGTTGGCACAGTGATTAGAATGCAGTACTGCAGGCAGGGCCGGATTTAGATGAAAAGAGGCCCTAGGCTATTCCACTTATGAGGCCCTTTCACCAGTGGTGGGATTCAATTTTTTTAACAACAGGTTCTGTGGGCGTGGCTTAGTTGGGGGTGTGGCTTGGCAATCATGTGACTGGGTAGGCGTGGGTAGCTCGTCATGTGACCGGGTGGACGTGGCTATGTGCATAGGGACTACTCAGAGGGCTGAAAAAAGTCATTTCTGACTGGGCCTCGCACTTTTGACTGGTCCTCACACTTACGACCATCCTCACATTTATGCCCGTGCAGCTTTCTTAACAACCATGTCACTCATTTCACAACTGCTTCTCTTCACCATGGTGACAAGATAGGGCAAAAACGTAAAATGTGAGGACAGTCGTAAGTTCGAGGACTGGTCAAAAGTCCGAGGACCAGTCAAAAATAACTTTTTCAGCCCTTTGAGTAATCCATATGCACAAAAGGACTACCCAGAGGGCTGAAAAAAGTGATTTCTGACAGGTCCTCGCACTTTTGACCGGTCTTCGCACTTATGACTGGTCATCATTTATGCCCATTGTAGCTTTCTTAACAACCATGTCACTCATTTCACAACTGCTTCTCTTCACCATGGTGACAAGATAGGGCAAAAATGTAAAATGTGAGGACAGTCGTAAGTTCGAGGACTGGTCAAAAGTGCGAGGACCAGTCAGAAATAACTTTTTCAGCCCTCTGAGTAGTCCATATGCATAAAAGGATACAGCAATAGAGAGGGATGAAGGAAGGGAAGGGAAATTATAGTAGGAGGGAGGGTAAGAGAGGGAGGAAAAGAGGAGGAGAAGGAGAAAGGAAGAGGAAGTAGGGAGGAGGAGAAGAAGAGGGGGAGGAAGAGAAAGTAAGAAGGAAAGAAAAGAGAGAGATGGTAGGTTTGAGGAGAAAGATTGCTGTACAATAAAAAAGATGAAAGGGAAGAAAGCCAACCCCAAACAAATATAAAGATATTAAGATAAAGAATGAATTGTTAAACTTTAAAGAATAAAAGAGAACAAATATGAATAAATAGCAATAATTAGAAACACACATACAAACATACAATGTATTTTCTTTGAACAGAGTATTTGGCCGGTTCACAAATTTAAACAGTATTTAGTCATTTCAATTAAATTTACAATTTCTATATTTCTTTTTTGCCATATTTATTCCTCATCTATTTTTGTAAAAAACCAATATTACCCTTCATCCTCATCTCTAATCTTAATCAAATTCAATTTTTCCCTTCTATTCTATATTATACCCCTTCCCATTGTCATCTATTTTTATATCCATCCTCACATTGGTTAATTATGTAATATTAGTTGTTTAATATAAATTCAACATTTTAATATAAATCAATTAGTTATATAACTACCTTTTTTGTATATTAATCAATATGAACATGAATATTCCAATTATTTCCATGCAATCCAATTTCTTACAAATCAATTAATTATATTTACCAATAATAATAAACCAAATAATTTCCCCCATATATTCCTCCAAACCACAACTTAACCATTTCTGCTTTCAGAAATATACAATTAATAATATCTCAATTATTACCATTCCCTAGTTAAATAGAGCTTTTTTTCTTTTGTGTTTTAAAATCCTGAACTCTCCTCTTTTTCCCTAAATTTTCCGTTGTTTGCACCTACCTTTTTTGGTGAGGAAAAAGAAAAGAATTCTGCCTGCCTAATTTTCTAACCTTGCAGCAACAGCAAAGCAGTTTCACTTTCGTTTCTCAGCATAGGTAGGGGGAAAAAAATCAGCACTCTTTGCAAGGAAGAAGAGCCCTGAGCAAAACAGCTGAGACAAATCAGCTGGGGGTCGGGAGCCGATCTAAGCAAGGGCTAATTAGCTTATGCTGAAGCTCCGTGGGACAATAAAATTACAAGAAAAAACCACCGAACCCTTTGTTAAATTGCTGGCTCCCCCGCCCCTCACCCACCACTATTTATTGGCAATAAATAGTGGTGCGGAGGGGCGGGGCAAACCAGCAATTTAACAAAGGGTTCGGCTGCACCACTGGCTATAGGGCGGCCCTCTGAAGCCCCGCGGCAAGAATTTGAAGTTTTTTTTTCCTCTAGCCATCGGAGGCAGCAATAGATTGGGAGTGGGTGGGGTAAGCGAATGGCCGGGGATCCAACAGAGCAGAGAGCGAGGGTGAGTGAAGGCATGAAGCTGCTTTCTCCATCCTGCTCTCTTGCGTCCGGAGCCGGTGGGGAACCACGTGGCAGCCCACGTGGATCCCAGGCAGCGGAACTCAGGCTAGGGAAGGGGTGGGCAATTGTGGCTCTTTTACAACCTGTGGCCTTCAACTCCCAGAATTCCTGAGACAGCCAAGCTGTCTCAGGAATTCTGGAACTTGAAGTCCACAGGTTGTAAAAGAGCCACAATTGCCCACCCCTGGCTACGGTAGGCTGGCGCCGTGCGGGTGGGAGGCGAGGGGTGGGCGAGCCAGCAATTTAACAAAGGGCTCAGCCGAACCGCCTAGAACCCCCAGAATCCCACCACTGTGTAGGCCCCTCTTGATCTTGAGGCCCTAGGCTGAAGCCTAGTTAGCCTATAGGAAAATCCGGCCCTGACTGCAGGCTAATTTACTACTCACTCCATGGGTTCGATTCTGAACGACTCAGCCTTCTATCCTTCTGAGTCAGTAAAATGAGGACCCAGATTGTTGGGGGTAATATGCTGACTCTGTAAATCACTCAGAGAGGGCTGTAAAGCACTGGGAAGCGGTATATAAGTCTAAGTGCTGTTGCTATTGTTATTAGACTGTTACATCTATAGAACAGTCTAAGCAAGTTTTCACATTACTATATCTCCCAACACATTCCAGAATAAGTAGAATTCAGATAAACTGTAATAATTTATTAAAGAAAAAGTGATCTTTCGTATTTTAGTGGAATGTCACTTTATTGGCATTCATATCCAGTTTCGGATTAACAATTGCTGAGTGGTTGCTGAGTGAGCTCCCCAAAGGATCTTCCTAGATTTTGGCTAATGATATTCTAGCCCTTAGCTACTTTCTTAAATCTCTGTAAGTATATATTTTTTACTTCAATCCCTGTTTACACTGAGGTATTAGGTATTTTGTGATTTAAACATGCCCCATTATTATTTTGACAGAGACATGGTGACATCATTGCATAAATTATGCAATACATCCTGACATCCAATAAAAATCTGTATGTCACACTCATAGTCACAGCACTGGAGTGTTGTTGTTGTTATGCCTGTTTTGTTCTTGCTACTTATGTAGTCAGGCATATGTGCCAGATCAGCTTTGGACTTTTATTTGATTGCTTAAGTAGAAAAGGTGGACCTGAATCTTACTTTGCATAGGGTTAGGATTAGATAAACATCTGCATCTGATTGCACTCCTGTCTTAGAGTATACTGTGTCTTGTATTGAATTGTGGCCAAGAAGGGTATCTTATATCCTGACTATCCTTCCCTCCCTTCTTCCCAATTTATTTATTTGTTTGTTTGTTTGTTTGTTTGTTTGTTTATCAAACGTGCATGATAGCAGGTATAAATATGAACATGGACATGAACGAGGGAAATGAATACAAATAAATGGGGACAGTAGGACAGGGACGGTAGGCACACTGGTGCACTTATGCATGCCCCCCCTTACGGACCTCTTAGGAATGGGGTGAGGTCCATGGTAGACAATTTAAGGTTGAAGCTGTGAGGGTTTGAGGATGTAACAACGCAGTTTGGGTAGAGCATTTCAGGCATTGACCACTCTATTGCTGAAGTCATATTTCCTGCAATCTAGTTTGGAGCGGTTTACCTTGAGTTTATATCAATTATTTGCCCGTGTATTATTGAGGTTGAAGCTGAAGAAGTCATTGACAGGTAAGACGTTGCAGCAGACAATTTTGTGTACTATGCTTAGATCAGACCACAGGCGGCACAGTTCCAGATTGTCCAAGCCCAAAATTTCAAGCCTGGTGGCATAAGGGATTCTATTGTGAGTAGAGGAGTGGAGTACTCTTCTCGTGAAATACCTCTGGACCCGCTCAATCCTATTAATGTCTGATATACACTGTGGATTCCAGGCAGGCGAGCTGTATTTGAGAATTGGTCTGGGAAAGGTTTGAAAAAAAGTTTGAACAAGTTCAAAAAATTGAACTTGTGAAAAGGGATATTTGAAGAAAAGGTGGCAGTTGCTGCATCAATTTGTAAACCATCAATTCCTCCTGCCCTATTTTCCATGTGGAATAGGGGAAGATTACTCATTTGTGGATTCAGCTGTACTTCTAAAGTTGGAACAGCATGGTTAGTAAACCAAAAGATGCCCTCATTTCTTCTGTATCATAACACAAAAATAAAAGGAGGCAGAATCTTGTTTTGCTTTTAGAGTTTAGATTAGAACAGCAACAAAAATATCTAGCTACTCTGATGTAGTATTTGAGGCACTTACTTAGTCCTGAGATTCATCGGGATGTGGTTTTCTAACAAGACTAGTCCTTGGAACAAGGCACACTTCTAGCTTATCATGAGTGCTGACAAGTATATCCTACATTCAAGGAACTGTGTTAGAAAGTATTTCAGGGATTCAAACAAGGGGCAAAGCTTAGGGAAAACAGATTTAGTGAAAAAGAATTGTTAGCTGGCATGAACTGAAATGAGAGAATAAAGCATATTCATTGACAAGTTAAAAAAAAACCCCACAACCGTCTGAAAATGGATAGTAAAATTTATATATTTTTATACATATGAGTCAATTATGTGGGGAAAATGAATAATTTAGCAATAACAAATTGTAAATAATAATAAGTAGTAGTAGTAATAGTGGCAGCATAGAAATTAGCATTAGAGACAGAATATATTAAAGAGGTAGTTTGGTCTAGTGGTTAAAGTGCTGTATTAGAAATCAAGAGATGGTGAGTTCCAGCTTTGCCTTTGGTTTGTAAGCTGGAGTGGCTTGGACCACTCATTCTCACTCAGTCCTGGAAGAAAGTACTAGTAAATCTCTTTTGAAAATGTTACCTAGAAAACTGCAGGAATGATCACAAATCAGAGTTAATTTGATGGAGTTTAATAACATCAATAGATTAATGAAGAGACATTATAGATTTCCTACCTTTCTCTTTTATTAGATGTGTAGGCAGCATTCGCAGAATTCTTCTGTCCATTCCCACAGAATATTAACCTTTAGAGACAGCTGAGAAAAAAATGACTGGAGCAAGATCACCCAATGGCAGGGGTATTCAGAGGATGGTTGTAGCAAGCATAATGTGGCTTCTGGGACATAACCAGGGGTGGGTTCTACTTACCTTTACTATCGATTTGCAGTGGGGCTGCACATGCATGCTTGCTTTGCTCACTCGCTCCTTTTGATGACGTCGGGGTTGGTGGGCGGGGCCTCCCGCCGGTTTTACAACCGGTTCTATAGAACCGGTGCGAACCAGAGGCAACCCACCACTGGACATAACCCATCATTTATTTTCAAATACAGTATTATCAGTGATGCAGATAGTACAAAAACAGCAAAACCTCAATTCTTCAGAACTCCATTCAGAGAACATAGGATGCAATGGATAAAATTTTGTCTGCAAACAATCAAGAAAAGCTGTTGTTTTCAAAGCAGTCGAGACAATGGAAGTAATTTACATTGATCATTTACATCAATTTATGTCATTTGTGCTTTAAATGACATTTTTTTTACATCTTTGCATCAATTTACATCACTGGCATATCTTCATAATTATACAAATGCTAAAAATTAATCCAATGACATAAATAACACTAGGGCAGTGCTTTCCAAACCTGGATAAATTACTCAGACTTGTGTAAAAGGTTTTTTTTTTTCCTTCTCTCCTTTGCGTAATGTCATATAAACCCATTACCCAATCACAACAGGGACATTTAAATTGACATAAAGTGTTTTACCCACATTGGGTAAAAACGATTTCTGATAAGCGGTTTTGGTAATGAAGGTTTGGGAAGCATTCAGATTTGGGTTTAATGGACATTTGGAATTAATGGGCACTCCTTTCCTGTTGAATGGTCCATTAAACAGATTTTACTGTGACTGAACTTTTGTATTTTTGTTCTGTAGGTCCCTTTAGAGGACCTTCTGTTTCAGTTTTGTACATTTCTAAAGTAGTATCTAGAAGAAGTGGCTGAAAATGCAGATTTCAGACATATGTAGAGTAAGCTAATCTTCATTTTAACCCAGACATTTTAGGATAGTTAGCTTCACTTTAGGAAGGAACCTTTTTTTTTTTTTTTACAGTTTTGGTATGCTTACACATACAAAAGCAATGAAGTACAGTATATCTAGTAAAATTCCTAACCTGAAATAAATCAGTTGTTCTGGAAAGATTTGAAGACATGTGAATTAAAGCAAATTGAAAGTCTAGAGATGATTCATGTCTTCATGTGTAATTGGAATCAGGTGCCCTGATCTTAAATCCTAAAAAAATACAGATAGAACTAATCACTGCTATTATCACCCATATTATATTGTACATAGTACACGAATTAGTGCTTTGATTTTAAGGTTTAGATTTAATTTACGGTAGTCATTGGAATTCTGGCTTCTCCAGTTTTCCTACAGTAAACCAATGTATTTGTGCTTTAACCCTGGAAAATTTAATTTTTTTTTGTTCAGCCAGCCAACCCCTCCCCCCCACATTTACTATGCATGTGTGCCTGTCCAAAGTATTATTGATTGACTTATATGTCATCAAGTTATTTTTGAGTGCTAGATTCTATCCCTAACCTGTTATTTCAAGTGGTCCCATGGTGTATTCATTGTCACTGCAACTGAGTCCATCCATCTGGGGATGAAACAGATAGGTCAGTTTAGATTGACATGCACAAGTCATGCATCCTACTTTTCACACGTTCAGGCCAAGTTCCAAGCCAAGATCCTTCCGAGGCATTTTACAATTTCATTTTCCTCAAGCTCCTCTGGTTGCTATAAAGAAATTTAGAAAAGAAAACTGACACAAGCTTCATATTTGCAAGCCTGGCTAATAAGACAATGGCCAGCAAAAAGGTACTGATCTTTGAAATTATGTTGGATATGTAATGAACAAAATTATTCATGAAATGATGTTCATGCTCATTTCTGGGCATCAGAGTTCAATTTTAAGGGTAATTGAAGAGTGCAACACCTCTGACAAGACTGGCCTGCACTTTGTTCTCAGTACAGAGAAAGGCAAGCAATTTAGCCATGTGATGCCACTGAATGCACCCAATTGTTTTGAATAAAGGGTCCATTTCATCTTTTCTTGATGCTACCGGCAGATCATACAGCATTGATGTAACATTGAGCCTGGAGGTCTTTCATCTCTATACATACCATGACATGACTGTTCTCTATCCTCAAGGGTCTATGCAATTTTGGTAGGCACAGGGAGAATCAGTGTCACTAGCTGATGAATCAGTAAAAGAAAGCCAGAGTTCTTCCAGCAGTTCTAAAACAGTGGGCTAATTAATGTCCCCAGTAAAAAGAAGTCATAATTAACTCACAAAAAGAAATACAAAGGAATTTGCATCCTGGCCAACGTATCATGAATAGTGCAGAAACGTTCCTTTATGTTATTGCCTTTGAACATTTGTTTTCCAGAGGGTGCTTCTACTGAAAAAGGGAAAGAATAAAGGGACAAATGCCACTAAATAAGAGTAAATAGGTCATAGATTTATTTAAAGGCACATGGCAACTATACATCAACTAAGCCAATGCCAAGGAGACAAAATCAGTCTAGATGTGCTGAGTTATAATTCCCTTCACCCATAGCCAGCCTGAGGGGATGATGCCACTGTAGTGCATGTCACTGGGAGGACATAAGGCTGAAGAAAGATTGTTGAGCAGGAAGACATTCTGCAAGAAGAAGCACAAGCATGATTTAAGTTTCTCATATGAGTTAGTTGTAGCTGGCAGCAATTCCACTATTTCAGTCATTCCTGATAAATATCTTGCTGTCACCTAGCTCATATGAGGTGGAACGTATTGGCATCGTTCCACCCATATTCTGGCAGAGCATTTCCCATATTGAGTGGGTCTTCTGACAGTATATATAATGTTCTTAGCTTAGTTCTCTTTGTTTTTCACACTATTCCACCTGGTCATCTTCTTGTGGGCATCATTTTCTTTTTACCTAAATTATAGGTATGGGCTATACTCAACTGAGAAAAAAATAGCGACAACAATGTAACAACATGTGGCTGAGATAGAAGTAGAACGTCTTAGTAATAAATTGATTTCTGGTTTGATATATCCCTTAGGAAAATACTTGATAAGTAAAACATAGTTTCAAATGTTAGGTGCCTATACAATTTGCTGCATGCCTACTTAGAGTTCTGGTTTCTTATGAGCTGATGTTCATGTAGTACAGGAGTGTCAAACTCAATTTCAATTTTGAGGGCCACATCAGGGTTGTGTTTGACTTTGGAGGGCCGGGTGGGCATGGCTATAGCAACCTCAACATCACTCGTGTTGGGTGTGCCTCTGGTAGCCCGAGCACTCTGCCAGCAAAAACGGGGTCCTGAGCTCAGTTTTCAGCTGCGACGGCTTCCTGCAATCCTCTGCCAGCGAAACCCAGTCCTTTGCTGTTTCCAGGTTGGCCCTGCTGGCCAGATCTAAGCACCCAACAGTCTGGATCTGGCCCCCAGGCCTTGAGTTTGACACCCCTGATACAGTATAACTAAGAACAATGGCATGCAAGTAAATCCCTGTTTGGAAATGGATCAATTCACTTTCCTATACAGCTGTCAACCAGAACCAAAGATAAAGAGAATAGTGCATTCTTGTTTGAAAGTTTTCAGGAGCCACAAGACGGAAATGGTAAATATTCACATACAGCTGTGAACAAAAAAATAATACTTCCTAGATCACTCGTTGAATAGTTGGATCAATGTGGCCTCAGAGAAAAACAAAATGTTCTGATGTTCTTTGGAATGATTTTCTCATTCTATTTTATCTCAGAGCTATACCAACTACTTAAAAAGTATGAGAACTTTCTATACAGCAAGTGCCAAAGTGAGAAGATGGCATGTACTTCAGTAAAACAGAACTTTTTTCATTATCCTGTTTCTGTCCCTTTCTTCTTCATTATTCTTCTTTTCAGAAATATTATTTTCCTTTTAATTATTCCAAGTTGCCTTTGTGGTATACTGCTTGCAGATTTTTAAAGAGTAGAGAAATCGGTGAGTCATTAGCAAAAGCCAATAGCTTTAAAATAATTCAGCTTTATTCATTCAAAATAACATCTGGAGGAAGCTCAGAAATAGAGTTGTCGAAAAAATTCAACATAATTTTGTAAAAAAAAGTGATCCACCGTGCATACTTTATGGTGGATGGCACTGGTTGTTGGGGCTTTAGTAATCTTATTTTCTTGCCTTGTCCAATCTGTTTAGCATGTCTGGAAGGAAAATGCAGAAGAAGACAGAGTACCCAAAGATAAATATGGATTGATTATGAATATGGAATATGAATTAAAAATGCTACATACTACAGAATATGTAACATACAGTATTACATCTATGCTAAAGGCATAGTGTATTATTGTGACATTTTCATGATTATGATTAGTATCACATCAGTCCTTATGCAATTGGATTTGAATGTGCCATCAAGATGGTGTTGACCATTTAAATAGGTTTGTTCCATGAGCCCCAACCTAGTCTTTTAGATTTTCCAGTGATGTATCCATCAGTACTGTAACTCAATCCATTCACCTTCCTGCTGGGTGTCCTCTTCTTCTCTTTCCTTCCACTTTCCCAGCATTAGAGTCTTCTTTACAAAGAAGATTCTATCTAACAAAATAGGCACTATCGAACAAAATGAAACTCAATGGTGAAAAAGTAAGGTTCTACATTTAGGCAAGAAAAATAAAATGTACAGGTACAGTACATGTGGTACCTTGCTCAATAGTAGTAACTGTAAGAGGGATCTTGGAATCCTAGTGGACAACCATTTAAATATGAGCCAGCAGTGTGCAGCAGCTGCCAAAAAAGCCAACACAGTTCCAGGCTGCATAAACAGAGGGATAGGATAAAGATCATGTGAAGTGTTAATACCACTTACCACTTGGTAAGGCCACACTTGGAATACTGCATTCAGTTTTGGTCACCATGATGTAAAAAAGATGTTGAGACTCTAGAAAGAGATCAGAGAAGAGCAGCAAAGATGATTAGGGGACTGGAGGCTAAAACATATGAAGAATTGTTGCAGGAACTGGGTATGTCTAGTTTAATGAAAAGAAGGACTAGGGTGACATGATAGCAGTGTTCCAATATCTAAGGGGTTGCCACAAAGAAGAGGGAGTCAAGCTATTCTCCAATGCACCTGAGGGTAGGACAAGAAGCAATGGATGGAGACTAATCAAGGAGAGAAGCAATTTAGAACTAAGGAGAAATTTCCTGACAGTTAGAACAATTAATCAGTGGAACAACTTGCCTCCAGAAGTTGTGAAAGCTCCAACACTTAAAGTTTTTAAGATGATGTTGGATAACCATTTGTCTGAAGTGGTGTTTCCTGCCTAAGCAGGGAGTTGGACTAAAAGACCTCCAAGGACACTTCCAAGTCTGTTATTCTAAAAGACTTTAAAGAGTTGGGATTTTCATCTGATGCAGGCTGTCAAACTCAAGGCCCACAGGCCAAATCTGGCCCTGGAAACAGCGAAGGACCAGCCTGTGGTGCCTCTGCCAGTGAAAATGGAGTTCGGGAGGGTCATGCGCGACCCTTCCAGGCTCTGTTTTTCACCATGACGGCCCATGTGTGGCCTCCCTAAGCTCCAATTTTGCTGGCAAAGGGCTGCAGGAAGCCATTGTGGCCAAAAACTGAGCCTCGATGAATGATGTTGAGATGACCACGCCTGCCCAGCCACACCCACCATAGCCACACCCACACACCCTGGCCTCCCAAAGTCAAACACAAACCTGATGTGGCCCTCAATAAAATCGAGTTTGACACCCCTGATCTAATGCATCCAGTGTAGGATAATTTGAATCTGGTCAATTGTATCTTCAGTGAAAACTTTGGGTTGATTTGTTCACCGATCCATTTCTTTACTTTCTTGGCTAACCATGGTATTTTCAGAAATCTTTCCAACACCAAAATTCAAAAGGATCAACACTCTTCCTATTTTGCTTCTTTAAAGTCCAACATTTGTTTTCAAGGAGTATTACAGAGAAAACTATTGTCTGCATATTTCTGAACTTTGTAGGCATCAACATATCACACCATCTGAACATCATGTTTAGAGCATCATAGGTGCTCTAAACAATGCTAGTTGATAGCATATTTCTTATACAGTTTAGGTAAGGTGACCAGATTTTAACATTGGCAAAGAGGGACATTGTGGGCATGGCTTATTTTGTGGGCGTGGCTAGCTGGTCATGTGACTGGGTGGGCGTGGCTAGCTGGTCATGTGACCGGGTGGCCATGGCTATGTGTATAGGGTAAGGTGAACAGATTTTAACATTGGTAAGAGGGACACCATTGTGGGCGTGGCTTATTGTGTGGGCGTGGCTTGGAGGCCATGTGACTGGGTGGGCATGGCTAGCTGGTCATGTGACCGGGTGGCCATGGCTGTGTGTATAGGGACTACTCAGAGGGCTGAAAAGTCATTTCTGACAGGTCCTCACACTTTTGACTGGTCCTCACACTTATGACCATCCTCACATTTATGCCCGTGCAGCATTCTTAACAACCACGTCACTCATTTCACAACTGCTTCTCTTCACCATGATGACAAGATAGGGCAAAAATGTAAAATGTGAGGACAGTCGTAAGTTCGAGGACTGGTCAAAAGTGCGAGGACCAGTCAAAAATAACTTTTTCAGCCCTCTGAGTAGTCCATATGCACAAAAGGACTAACCAGAGGGCTGAAAAAAGTCATTTCTGACAGGTCCTCACACTTTTGACTGGTCCTCACACTTATGACCATCCTCACATTTATGCCCGTGCAGCATTCTTAACAACCATGTCACTCATTTCACAACTGCTTCTCTTCACCATGATGACAAGATAGGGCAAAAATGTAAAATGTGAGGACAGTCGTAAGTTCGAGGACTGGTCAAAAGTGCGAGGACCAGTCAATAATAACTTTTTCAGCCCTCTGAGTAGTCCATATGCATAAAAGGATACAGTAATAGAGAGGGATGAAGGAAAGGAAGGGAAATTAGAGTAGGAGTGACGGTTAAGAGAGGGAGGAAGAGAGGAGGAGAAGGAGAAAGGAAGAGGAAGTAGGGAGGAGAAGAAGAGGGGGGGAAGAGAAAGTAAGAAGGAAAGAAAAGAGAGGTGGTAGGTTTGAGGAGAAAGATTGCTGTACAATAAAAAAGATGAAAGGGAAGAAAGCCAACCCCAAACAAATATAAAGATATTAAGATAAAGAATGAATTGTTAAACTTTAAAGAATAAAAGAGAACAAATATGAATAAATAGCAATAATTAGAAACACACATACATACAATGTATTTTCTTTGAACAGAATATTTGGCTGGTTCACAAATTTAAACAGTGTTTAGTCATTTCAATTAAATTTACAATTTCTATATTTCCTTTTTGCCATATTTATTCCTCATCTATTTTTTAAAAAAAACAATTTTACCCTTCATCCTCATCTCTAATCTTAATCAAATTCAATTTTTCCCTTCTATTCTATTTTATACCCCTTCCCATTGTCATCTATTTTTATATCCATCCTCACATTGGTTAATTATGTAATTATGTAATACAGTTGTTTAATACAAATTCAACATTTTAATATAAATCAATTAGTTATATAACTATCTTTTTTGTATATTAATCAATATGAACATGAATATTCCAATTATTTCCATGCAATCCAATTTCTTACAAATCAATTAATTATACTTACCAATAATAATAAACCAAATAATTTCCCCCATATATTCCTCCAAACCACAACTTAACCATTTCTGCTTTCAACACAGTATACAATTAATAATATCTCAATTATTACAATTCCCTAGTTAAAAAGAGCTTTTTTTTCTTTTGTGTTTTAAAATCTTGAACTCTCCTCTTTTGCCCTAAATAATTTTCCATTGTTTGCACTTACCTTTTTTGGTGAGGAAAAGGAAAATAAATCTGCTGCCTAATTTTCCAACGTTGCAAGCAAACCGCAAAGCCAACAGCCTGTTTTACTTTCAGTTTCGTTTTGAGCTTGGTTTGCACAAAGAGGAAAAAAAAACTGAGCAATTTAGCAAGAGCAGAGCCCTGTGCAAATCAGCTGAGAGGGGGAAGCCGAGCTAATTAACGTAGGGCGGCCCTTTGAAGCCCCGCGGCAAGAGTTTAAACAGGTTTTTTCCCTCTAGCCATCAGCGGGGATTCAGGAGGCAGCCGGGAACCAGGAGGCAGAATGAAAAATCGGGACTTTTTTAAAACGCCGCGGGACGCGGGACAAATTGCCCAAAAGCGGGACGTCTGGTCACCTTAAGTTTAGGACTTGGGAATTTAAGGGAATGTACCTACCCATCAATTCTGTTTTAGGGGGACACTGTTTTAAGGAGCTGCATCTGCCAGCAATTTTCTATGCAGTGGCCCGGTACAAATGACAAACTCATTAGTAGACAAATATATGTACTTTAATAATTGTTAGGCACACTACATACTGCAAATATTATGTGCAAACTTAGAAAAATTCAGATTTTAAATTGTTCAGTTTGCTTTTTTAAAAAAAGTCAAACATCTTTTCCTTGCATTGTTAGCAGGAAAAACCTCAGTATTTCTCTATGTAAGTAAGTAGATAAACTTTCAATTTTGGGTGACCATTATTTAATATCTTCAGGAGATCATTTCTGGGTAACAATGATCACTTGTTAGGTTTTCTTAATGTCATAAATGTCCTACCACTTACTGAATATTACATTTCAAAAGACAGTCAATGTTGAAAACATATTAGGAGTCAGCTTCTAGAAAATAATTATCATTTTGTCAAGAGGAAAGGCTAAAACCACAATTTTTACTATTTCTATTCCCTGTGGATTTAAGTGAAAATATTTCCATCAGCATGTGGGTTCTGCGCTGCTTCCAAATGAATGTTCATGTCACGTTCAGGTTTTGTTGCTTGGCGTCAGAATTTCCTTTGATAGGGATGACAAGCTGTCAGAAAATGTGAGTCTCCTGTTCTGTCAGCTTCCCTCCCCCTCAAAGCTTTAACTTTGCTAAAGCTAAGGGCAGCCTGGCATTTATCTCAGTGTTGATTCACATGTTTAGAAAGGCCCTGATACCTCTGTGGAAAACACTTGGTGAAGAAGTCATCCCTTTCCCCATCAATATCTGTTTACAGCTGGAGCATCTAAAACTCAGGGTGGAATCGGATAGATAGTTTGTTCTATCAATTGCTTTTTTGCCAAGACACTCACTAACATTGCACATTGTTTTGTATATAGCACACATATATTCTCTCTCTGTCTCTCTGTCTCTCTCTGTCTCTCTCTCCTGATAATAAGCCCAATCAGGCTTTTGAGAAATAAGGCCAAGCGCTTATTTCAGGGTTCAAAAAAATATAAGACAGAGTCTTATTTTTGGGGAAACATGATGTATGTATGGATGTATGTATGTATGGATGGATGGATGGATGTATGAATGTATGTATATGTATGTATGTATATATATGTGTGCGTGTATTTACACACACACACATACACACACACATACTTACCAGAGGTGGGTTTCAGCAGGTTTGGACCAGTTCTGGAGAACCAGTAGTGGAAATTCTGACTGGCCCCACCCCATCTATTCTCTGCCTCCCGAGTCTCAGTTGATTGGGACGAAATGGGGATTTTGCAGTAACCTTTCCCTGGATTGGGGAGGGAATGGAAATTTTTCAGTATCCTTCCCCTGGAGTGGGGTGGGAATGGAGATTTTACAGTATCCTTCCCCTGCCATGCCCACCAAGCCACACCCATCAAGCCACACTCACAGAACCGGTAGTAAAAAATTTTGAAACCCACCACTGGTACATACGTATATTATACACATACACACACACACATATGTATGCATAGAAATAAAAGATAAAACATGAAATAGTATAAAATAAAATTATAGAAAAGAAAAAGTGAGAAATGGGAAATTAAGTAAGGTGATTAAGAAATATAAATAGAAACAAGAAAAATATATAAAGAAGCAATTTCCTATCTCAACTATACAAAAGTTATAAACATATTCTCTCTCCTCTCTCTAATGTTACAGCATAATTCATTTATTCCTATATTCAACCCTTTTTAATCACCAAATCCACAAATCACCTAATCATATTTCCATTCTCAGCAAAATGTCTTTGAGAGGTTACCAGTCTTTAATATAAGTATTTGTTGCCTTGTCCCTGATCAAATAGGCCATTTTTGCATTTTCTGCAAATTCCATCATCTTCACATTCCATTCCATCACTGTAAGTATTTCTATATATATAGCTTCTTCTTTTTCAACAGGAGTACTTTTTCCTACATGACAAAATCTTAAATATTTTGCTATCTAGGTCTACTGGGTGTATTTGTGACATACTGTTAGAGTGAGTCTAGAGTGATCCCATCATTTCTCAGCTTTTGATTTCTATCCATTTGGGCTCTGCCATATTCTACAGTTTTATATCAGCACTGGAAGGTTTTCACAGAACCCCTCAGCTTGATAAGACTTTGACTTCATTAGGAATTGAAGGGTTGAAATAGGTTAGTTTACTGATTGTTATAAAATGGGATGCATATATAGATATGTGTATATTTTAGTAAAGTGGGTAGTGGATTATATTTAGAATTGTATTGTCTGATTTCAAGTCATATATTTAGAGGAGTGGAGGAAGTGGACAGAATTGAATAAATTTGGTTGCAGGGAGAAGGCCGATTTAAAATGTTATATTAATATATATAAAAGATTAAAGGTTAATTTGTAATAATACTCAATAAGTTTAGGGGAGGAGAAAAAGGGCAGATTACTGTAAAAATGGGAGTTATAAGATTAACAAGTTAAGGGTCAGTATTCCGAGAAGGGATTAAGGGAAAGGGAAGATATTATGTATGTAACTAGTTATGAAATAGCCTATTGTTGTGAAGAAGTCACAGGGGGGGTTGGGTGGAAAGGGTGGGTTAGGGAAGAGGGGGGGGGAAAAAGGGGGAAAAACTTGTATTTGAAAACTTTTTCAATAAAAAAAAAAAAGACTTTGACTTCATTCTCTTCTCCTTCT
The DNA here is from genome assembly GCA_022577455.1 of Arizona elegans. Classification (NCBI taxonomy): domain Eukaryota; kingdom Metazoa; phylum Chordata; class Lepidosauria; order Squamata; family Colubridae; genus Arizona; species Arizona elegans. Next base: position 267,491,050 of record JAKOOJ010000001.1, read on the forward strand.
TATACTCCTTCTTGAAGTCCTTTCAGATTTATGCTGGACAATTTTAGGGAGGGTTTGAACTGTGTAGAGATTGTATACAGCCCTGGAATAGTTGGGCTATCTAAAGAATTCAGTTTGCATGATAGCTGCACTTGAACATCTGTCTGTCTTCTATCAGTCTGTCTGTCTGTCTGTCTATCTATCTATCTATCTATCTATCTATCTATCTATCTATCTATCTATCATCTATTAACTGTCATCTGTCTGTCTAGCTAGCTAGCTTTCTAGCTAGCTCTCTATCTAGCTTTCTAGCTAGATAGCTATCATCTATCATCTAGCTATTGTAAGGACCTGCCCCTCCTTTCTGTTGAAAAAAGCAAAACTCTTGAAACAATTAACAATTCAAAAGGAACCTTTTATTGAAGGAAAGTGATAGCAAGACAAAGGAAGCAGGGTCTGAGGATTCCCGTGCAATTATGTTAGGTTAAAGCAGTTAGAAACCCCTCACATCAGTCGGGTGTTGAATAAGCCAATCCACAGGTGTGAAGTTGTTTTGAGAATCGTAGATGATAAGAAGTTGTTCTCAGGCATCGCTTCTCTGGAGCTGAAACAAAACAGGTGGCTCCCACTTACATTGCCAAGAAGGTAAATCAAAGTAGAGGATAGATAGGCACCAGGAAAAAGGCTATAAACTTTTTCACCCAGGCCTCCTCCCTACTAGAATGGCAGGGTCCCAATAGGGATCCATGGGACCTGACATCTATTTATTAATTCCATACTTCTTAACCACCCATCTCCCTTGGATAGATGTAGCTCTATATATCTTTATCATGGCAGTGCATGGCTCTGGGGCTGCTTGCCACAGTACAGTTTAGGGCAGAGGTGGGTTTTAGCAGGTTCTGACCAGTTCTGGAGAACTGGTTGCAGAAATTTTGAGTAGTTCGGAGAACCAGCAAATACCACCTCTGACTGGCCCTGCCCCCATCTATTCTCTGCCTCCCGAGTCCCAGCTGATCGGGAGGAAACAGGGATTTTGCAATAACCTTCCTCTACCACACCCACCAAACCACACCACACCCATGAAGCCATGCCATGCCCACCAAGCCACGCCCACAGAACTGGTAGTAAAAAAATTTGAATCCCACCACTGGTTCAGGGGCTCCTTGGCATGCTGAGACTCGGGGGGCTGCAAGAAGCCCCTGAGACACAGCACAGAACAAAACCTTTTGCAGTGCAAAGGCTAGCCTAGCTCAGCTCAATAGCACAATACAAAGCAGCCACTTGAGCCCCAGCAGTCCCAGGAAGCCCCACCCCAGTGATCCACACTGCCCTGTACTTCAAGATCCCTGCAGTACTGCAGTGCACCACCCCAGTGACCTTCATTACATTCTTGCTCCCACTGCTGATGAGGAACACCCACCTGGTGTCTTTGCAAGGCAGCTGATGGCCACCTTCCTCTGGTCTTGTAAAGAAGCCACCATCATGCAGGACTTGGGAAAGAAAGTCCTGTGTGACCAGCAGCTGCCTTGCAAAGTGCCAAGGTGGTTGTGCTTGGTTAGCAGTGGGAACAAGAAGATGGCAAAAGTCGATGAGGGAGGCAGGAGCTGCGGGGGGGGGGGGGAGATAGGCAGGTGGGGAAGTTGCAGTGCCTATGCAGTTGTTAAGTGTGGGTGGGCTGAATTTTGATCCTGTGACCATGGGGATCCTATAATAGATGTAATTTCAGGTATTAATTGTAAATTCCTCCATTCAGTACCAATATAATCTGAAAGGTTGTTGAATGAATGTCATAAATTGAGGACTACCTGAAATTAGGATTATTTATGGACAATTGCATATGTTTTGTCTATGTACAAATACTGAGTAATGCTTCCCAAAATAAAGAGTGTTGTGAAACCCACATAGAAAAGTGGTGGGTTGCCCCTGATTTGTACCGGTTCTATAGAACCGGTAGTAAAACCGGCGGGAGGCTCCGCCCACCGACCCCAACATCATCAAAATGCTTCTGCGCATGTGCAGCCCCGCTGCGAACCAGTAGTAAAGGTAAGTAGAACCCACCCCTGAAATAGAAGCTGGAAATATTTCAGATTCAATCTTTGAAAACAACTCTAATGAGTTAAACCTACTACTCTTTTTCATATAATTAACCTGTGGAACTAGACGCAACAGGCATCACTTTCTGACTGCGGTCTAGGCAATTGTAATGGAATGACCTGGAGGGAAAGAAATATTTCTGTTTCCATAGCTTCTGGGTTTTTCTTTTTCTTCTCTTTTCTTCTTTTACTTATTTAGCCATGAAGCAGTGAAACTTTTAAAAAAGAGACTGCTATTCCCTCCTGGGTGACTTTGCAGCTTCTTCTTCAAGCTGTGATTATGAAACTGACAAAGGCAGATGTTTTGACACTGGACAGATTCTTTCACAATGAAAGCAACTCTCAGGACTCAATATAATAAACAGAACTATTGCTGTTCCAAATAATAGTTTCAAATTGTTTGCTTACTACTTCTCATAGGCTACCTAACCAATCAATTTTCTTCTAAGGAAGTTCCAATGAATTTGGTAGCCCAGTGGTGAAATCCAATTATTTTTACTACTGGTTCTGTGGGTGTGGCTGGGTGGGTGTGGAGTGGCTTGGTGGGCATGGCTTGGTGGGCTTGGCAGGGGAAGGATACTGCAAAATCTCCATTCCCACCCCACTCCAGGGGAAGGATACTGCAAAATCTCCATTCCCACCCCATTCCAGGGGAAGGATATTGCAAAATCTCCATTCCCACCCCACTCTGGGGCCAGCCAGAGGTGGTATTTGCTGGTTTTCTGAACTACTCAAAATTTCCGCTACCGGTTCTCCAGAATCTGTCAGAACCTGCTGGATTTTACCCGTGTGGTAGCCCCATGGATACTGCCTGACCATATAAAATAATAATAATAATAATAATAATAATAATAATAATAATAATAATAATAATAATAATAATAATAATAATTTTATTTCTATACCGCCCTTCTCCCGAAGGACTCAGGGCGGTGTACAGCCTATTTAAAAACACAGACAAAACAACAGTATAAAATTTAAAATAATTAAATAAGGTGGCTCAAATTTAAAACCCCAATAAATTTAAATACCCAATTTAAAAACTATTGTGTTGATAGTCCAGCCTGGCGGAACAACAGGGTCTTCAGTGCGCAGCGAAACACCCGGAGGTCGGAGATCTTATGAATTTCCGGGGGCAGTTCATTCCACAGGGCTGGGGCTCCCACAGAGAAGGCCCTCCCCCTGGGTGTCGCCAGCCGACATAACTTGGCTGATGGCACCCTGAGGAGACCCTCTCTGTGGGAACGGACTGGTCGGTGGGAGGCTATTGGTGGCTATTGGTGGCAGAAGACGGTCTCGGAGGTACCCGGGTCCTATGCTCTGGTTCTAACCTGCCGTACTCTCTGCAGCAATTTTGGGGGGGAACGTTGATTGTATAATTATCAAGAAAGTTATCATTCCCAAAATTTCAAAATTATTTACGCAGATTCCAAAAGTTGAGTTATGTCCCCACACTTAAGCCAAATGATTTCAGCATCCATCTACCGCTGATTTCAGAACTCTAACATTAGGAATAACTGTAGCATTTAAATAGTATAAAATTATGTGCGTTATTAATATTCAAAAGTTAACCCTGAGTAATTTTCACTTTAGTTAGAGGTGTTTCCAATTAATTTCAAAGCCTCTTTTTGATTATCTGAAATTATACATTATACAAGCTATCATACATTATACATATAATCTACTTCCAATTAGTCTTTTAAACAGCCTTTTCTAAAAATTATTTTTTTCCCACTGATTTACAAATTGCATCTGCTCCTGGATGCATTCATTTACAAATGTCTGCTCATTTTCTTAGCAAATATCAACTTGCCTAAAAAAAAAAATGTGGTTGTATACACAATTTGGTGCAGCAACCCACAAAGGGTGGTCTAAGCATTCTGTTAATGCATTGCTTTGTGCTGGTGGGAGTAAAATGGAGTAAACAAATTGACACCTGCACCTGACAAATACATAAAAGCAAGCAAACAAACACAGATCAGCACATTTAGAGTTTCAGTTCTAAAAATATTCTTTCTTTAAAAGTCATCCTAAGGTCTAACTTCTAGACTCGAAATCTATAACGTTTACAGATGTATAAATAAGAACGTAACAAGCAGATCTGTAACATAAAATATAGATTGTGGCACGGAGTAAAGAAATTCCATTACAAGCAAAAACTGCCCAGGAATTCTGTAGATGTCTTTCCATGGATTTCTTTCCTGCCCTGCAATTGGGTGCTTTATTCTCAGTGCATTCTTGTAATAAGAGATCTTCAACTATGTTCAGCAAAGTCAAAAAGCTGATTGAAAGTATGACTGATTCAATCAAAATCTGCCAGCACCATTCAAAGTGTAATTGTTCATCTGCCCTACCGGATTTTTAGCTCTGCTGAGAAGTAATTGCATCAGAGTGGAAGAAAAGATGCTGCAGAAACTTTGCATTTATGTTATCTCACACTTGTTCTGACCATTTTTAATTTTCCAGATAAATAGTATCCAGATTGAGTTGTGCCAATTTCCACAAGACCTCTATTAATTAATGGATAGATGAACATATTTTGTTTAGCTAATGTGTAGTTTTCTTACTTCCGGTTGTTGCTCAGTGCTTCCTGTTGCAACAGGTTTTTCTTTCCATCTTAATGGTTTTCTGTTTGATTCTAATCCAAAAAAATATTTCTATTCTTAAATATGGTACAGCTATAATGCAATTGTCCTTCCTCATTTGTTCCTATAGCAACTTTTTAATTTTTGTGTCAATCGTTTTATCAGAAAATATGCAGTTCTTTCTATGTGATACATTACTGATTGCTAACAAATAGGCAAATTTATTTGTTGCCTGCTATTGTTAAAAAAAATTCTCTTCCTTCCTAGTATATTCATAGAACATAGATGAAAGCTAACACATACTCCCTGAGTATAAGAAGATTATCTGTTCTCTATTATCTATCTGTCATCTGTCATCTATCTGTCTGTCTGTCTGTCTGTCTATCTATCTATCACATAGTATAAGAAGATTCTCTGCACCCTTCAGATAGCTCTAATATTTTTCTTCTGCATTTTCCTTTAGCTGTTCATACAAATATTTAGATGTTTAGCTAAAGAATCCTATATTATAAAGAATATCTTGACTATAATATCACTAAACAATCCCTCCTGTTAATGATCACCAAGTTCATTGAGAAAGTGGAGAGTTTTTTTTGCTGTTTCAAAACTCATTTTTGGGCCTACCTGACTTAAACAAATATCAGCTGGCATACATTTATTTTTTATATTTTATAGCTCAAAATAAGCTTTAATATATATTTAAATATACTCAGGTGTCCATATAATCAGTAGCCAACAGTAAACCTCAAATGCCTGGTCAGACAAGACAGTGCTAAACAGCTTCTGGAATGGCCTTATTGAATGAATGAATGGATGGATGGATGGATGGATGAATGAATGAATGAATGAATGATGAAATGGAAAATGCAATTATATTAAATGAGTAATCCTGATTCTTTTCAGTCTGGATTTAGATTCAGATTTGGTATGAATGTGGAATTTGCTGCTCTAATTATTGTTCTAAGAAAGAGGGTCTTTGATAAAGTTGACTATTTATCTTCCTGGAATGCTTTGGGAAAAGTAGGAGTTGAGATACCATTTTGTGATAACTCATCTCCTTCCTTTATCAGTGCTACAGGAAGTGGTATTGGCAAACATTTTCACAAATATGTTTAAATTTTATATAGCTTGGCTCCTAAACATCTGTAAGAACAGCCTGACAGGCACAAGGAAGCAGGACAATACCATGAACTGATCAAGTTGATTCTTTATTGCTGCATACCTATTTACAAGAACCTCACCCTATTGTCGGCATTCTCTTGGGAACAGCCAGATAATGGTTTCAGGGTGTCATTTCATACTGTGTAAGGATTCAAAGTCCTTCCCCCCCCTTCACACTTCCCCCACTTTTGCTGGAGATTCCAAAACATCACCTTTCTGATGCATGCATGCTAAGTTATTAAATGGGGTTTTAATGCCAAGATTTCTGTAATCTACTCTCTTTTCCCTTTCAATACATTTGATTATATCAAACCTTGTGAGAATCCTGCTGTCTGATTGTAAGCAGCTGCTATAGGTTTGACATTACAATGTTAACTACTGGAACAATTTGCTTTAGCATCTGATTTATTTGAGGTTCATTAGGACAGAGATTTCTTGAACCTCTTGTTGTGTACCCACTGATGCTCAGGGGAGGTGTTTAGTTAGCTTTTTTTCTGATAAATGAAGAATGTGCAGGTGTTCCATGCATGTAAAATTTTGCAAACCAGTGGACTCTGAGAAGTCCATCACAGGACATTTTGTTTAAATCCTACTATGACACATTGTGAAAGTTGGACCATAAGAAAGGCTGAGCGCCAAAGAATTGAGGCAGGGATGAAATGCTCCCGGTTCAGACCAGATCTGATAGCGATGGCAGCAGGTGGTTCGGAGAACCGGTAGCAAAAATCCCTGTGCCCCCCACCCATTCCCAGCTGAGCCGCGTGATCATCAGAGGCTGTTTTTTTAACTTTTAAAAGCATTTTTTTTTACAACCTCTTCGGCTGAAAAAAATGCTTTTAAAAGTAAAAAAAAAAAAGCCTCTGATGATCGTGTGGCGCAGCTGACTCAGCTCGTCAGAGGCTTCTAAAAGCACTTTTTTTCTGCAACCTCTTTGGCCGAAGAGGTTGTAGGGGAAAAAAAATGCCTTTAAAAGCCTCTGGCAATCCCAGCTGATTTGCCTGATTGTCAGAGGCTTTTAAAGGCATTTTTTCCTGCAACTTCTTTGGCCGAAGAGGTTGTAGAAAAAATACTTTTAAAAGTTAAAAAAAAAAAAAAAAACAGGACAGGAAAACCTGGAGGAATGTTGTCCATGGGGTTGCAATGGGTTGGACACGACTTCGCAATTAACAACAACATGACATATTTAACATAAATGAAGAAAATTGCTTGATGAAGCTCATAATGTTGAAAAGTATAATGGAATAAAAATAACTCACTTATCACTATAATTTATAAAGCATCTTAAAATCTAGCCAAGATTTTTAAATGTTTTTGTTCTAGCACATTTTTTTTCATATTTTACATTTATTTTACTTGTCATATTTCATTTAATGGGGCTGCAATAAAGTAAGCATATTTTAACTAAATAAAAAACCAACAAAAAAGTTGGACTACTCTAAGGGACACCAGATATATCCTCCAGGGGTAGTTATTTCAGAAAGAAAGGGTTGCAAATAATTCAATGGAAGGCAGAGGAATGATTTCAGAACATCAGTTTCCTGGAAGAACAGAACCTCAACCATCATCTTATGCAATCCAACCTTCGTTTCTGAAAATTTCATAAGTTCAGCTCAATATGATTAAATCAGGCCATGGGTGAATCTCAGAGGTTGAAGGAGAGGTTGGCCTACTCATGTTAACTGGAAACAAAAGAATGAGATGAATAAGAGAGGGATGCTTGTGTACATGTGAATGGAATATACACATATGAGACCATACTGTATATCTGAATGCTTTCCAATCCCTGATCAGGCAAACAATATAACTTTGGCTGTTGAAAAGTAGCTCACCCCTTAGCCCAAAACATCACATTAATTCATTAATAACAGATTAGGCTAATTAGAAAAGCACTTTCGGCTAAGCCAGACAATAACTTGAAAGCTGTGTTCTTGAAGGATTATCTACAGATGCTGAGCAAAATGCTGGCTTTTTGCCATGATGCTTCTCTCTGCATAGCAGATGGAAGTCTATAGAAAACGCTATCCTGGCCAGGTTTAATAGCGCCCAGAACTGCATGTACACCATCTAAGTCATTCCCATGGAGGGTTCTAAGCAGCTGTTTGGAAAAGCCAGGCCAATGACAAAAATGCTACTGGGGTATGAAACGTTTTCATGAAGCAATAGACATGGTCATTGGATTTGGACCACCTGGACAGGCCAATATCTGATATGTGAGTACCTCTTGCCTGTATTAAAGAGGTCAGACTTTAATATGCATTTCACAGTTTAATAGAACAGAAGACCCAAACCTTTCTGTCATTATACACCAGTCCCTTTCCAGCAATGGCTCTTGGCTATAAATTAAACAAAAATCTCATGTGCATCTGAAAGGCATCTTTGTTTTCATTTGAAGTGTTATACTTTAAAAATTATTTTGCCATCAGTTTATAGCTAACTAGAAATGCATTTTCTGCCCCTTGCTTGGCAGATCTGTGTTAAGCCATGACATAAAGAAATAACATATAGTCTTACCTTGGTAACACCACAGTGGTATTGGCCTGAGTTATTCAGAATTGTTGACGGAGGAATCAGGCCAATGACAAATACTAGTAGTGATGGTGAGAAAGACACAAAAGGATTAATTCTGGTGGTACAAGACCAAGGACAAATGTATACAAAGGATGATGTGTACCAGTAGTGAAATCCAATTTTTTTTACTACCAGTTCTGTGGGTGTGGCTTGGTGGGCGTGGCAGGAGGAGGATACTGCAAAATCTCCATTCCCACCTCACTCCAGGGGAAGGACACTACAAAATCCTCATTCCCTTCCCGCTCCTGGGGGAAGGATATTGAAAAATCTCCATTCCCAGCCCACTCTGGGGCCAGCCAGAGGTGGTATTTGCCGGTTCTCTGAACTACTCAAAATTTCTGCTACCAGTTCTTCGAACTGCTCAAAATTTCCGCTAGTGGTTCTCCAGAACCTGTCAGAACCTGCTGGATTTCACCCCTAATGTGTACCACTTGAACATCATCAGCATTGACAAAATCACCATTGGTCAATTGCAAAAGGTAATTTTACTTGGAACAGCTGGCCTCCTGCGACAATACTTTTAACACCATGAAACATCATGGGAAACATCCCTGGGAAGGATTCGATAGGTGGATAAAAATGCCAAACAACAATATCTGAACCTCTGGCTGATTTTGTGACAAACCATAATAACAAATAAGTAAAATTATATCTGTATACGTATCATCTCTATCAATTTCCTCCAAAACAGTTCCCCCCAAAATAGTTTCCCCCCCAAAATAGTCATGTACATTTGTGTAAAGAAAAACTGGGGCTGTGCAGTAGATATTTTATAGAACTAGTTCACTTCTCCCCAGCTAGTAATTCAGGCATTGTTTGTCATACTGGTTTTCTTAACAATGACACATTGTCAAACTGGATGTCTTTCTCAGCTCCCAGCATTACGTTTTGCTCTGGAGTTCTCAAGCTGCAAACTCTCCCAGCTTCTTTCTGCTTACTGTCTCGTCCTGGCATGCTGTTCTTAGATATTTGTAAAGAAGCCAAAATGTTGCTTCTGCTGCCTGCTCTGAAAAAAAAATAAATGTCAACCTGAATCAAAAACATTATAAATATTTGCTATAAAGAATCCTTTGGAGGCAGTCAGCTCCTGTCATGCTGCAACCTTACTGGAATTCTTAAGAATTTTGAGTGGAAATAACTATTGGAAACACCCATTTCTTGAAGACATGACCCATGGAAACATTTCTTTTATTCAGAGGGATAAGAAGTCATGATATTCATGGTTGGCATCGTATTTTAAGCACAATCCCTTTCTTCGATCTTATGGAATAAAAGAAAAACATAGAAGTATCTATTGCTTTTCATTCAAATACAAATAACATAAATCTTTCTAAATCATTAGGAGGAAATCATACGAAATTCAGTATTTACTTTATGTTTCCATGGGAGGCTAAAGTTAACCATTCCTCTCCCATCTGTACTTTACAACTGCAATCCCCCCCCCCTTTTTAAAGGCAAATTTATTGTTTTAGAGCTGCAACCCTATGCATATGTACTTAGTAATAAGGCCAAGATTTATGTCTAGGTAGAAATGCACCAGACAGCACAACTTTATCAGCAAAAACTAAAGGAGTCTTAGACTCCTTCAGTTTTAGCTTTCTACAAAGGTAAAAGTGGAAAGGGAAATCCAAATTAATGTTAAATCTAATGTAAAATATGAAGATAAAGGTAATATTAGGAAGAAAAGCTAAGATTTGGTTTTGTTTCTAAGTTTCAAGAATCATGTCCTGGATAAATAGGAGGTTAATAATATGGAAGCAATAACACACTTTGATAAGATCAAAATAAGGATATTTCAAGGACCATAAGGTTCTGAATATTTAACAGTTCAGTGGCAATATATGGATGGACAGACTGAACACTGAAAGTAAAAAACAACAACAACACCACCTCCTTCAAATTATGGATTTGGACAGGATTGGGAAAGACTGCAAGAAAAATAACTATTTCCTATATCAGTTAAGGCATCTGTTCTTTGAGATGAGAGTCACTAAGCAGATATTCATACATTTTGGGCAGTTTGATAAATGTGAATAATGGGGTAGAAAAAAATGATAATAGATAAGAAAATGGATATGGTTTCAAAAAGATTAATGGAAAATCTTTGGAAAGGCTATGGGATGGGTCAAGATAACAAGCACCTGTCCATGTGATCACCAGCTAATGAAGGCAACTCAATGCCACCTAAGCAACAGCAGATTGCCTCATTGAGAAGAGCCACAGTGGCACAGTGGTTAGAGTCAGGGGTAAAATTCAGCAGCTTCTGACAGGTTCTGGAGAACCGGTAGTGGAAATTTTGTGTAGTTTGGAGAACCAGCAAATACCACCTCTGGCTGGCCCCAGAGTGGGATGGGAATGGAGATTTTGCAATATCCTTCCCCCTGGAGTAGGGAGATAATGGGGATTTTGCAGTATCCTTCCCCTGGAATGGGGTGGGAATGGAGATTTTGCAATATCCTTCCCCCTGGAATAGGGAGATAATGGGGATTTTGCAGTATCCTTCCCCTGGAATGGGGTGGGAATGGAGATTTTGCAGTATCTTTGCCATGGAGTGGGGTGGGCATGGAGATTTTGCAGTATCCTTCCCCTGCCATGCCCACCACGCCACGCCCACCAAGCCACACCACACCCACCAAGGCATGCCCACATAGCCGATAGTAAAAAAAATTGAACTCCATGACTGGTTAGAGTGCAGTATTGTAGGGTACTACTGCTGATCACTGGCTGCCAGCTGTTTGGCAGATTGAATCTCACCAGGCTCAAGGTTGACTCAGCCTTCCATCCTTCCGAGGTGGGTAAAATGAGGACCCAGACTGTTGGGGGAAATATGCTGACTCTGTAAACTACTCAGAGAGGGCTGTAAAGCACTGTGAAGCAGTATATACTGTAAGTCTAAGTGCTATTGCTATTACTACTGCTATTGTTGGAATAAGAAACTATCAGACACCAATCAGAAAAATACACACCTTTTTATTTGCTTCTATCCACCAAGCTCATAGCTGGCTAACATATTCCCTCATGCACTACTGGAAAAATGGAGAAAAGCTTATTTTTCAGAATATGGTATTTGAGATGAATGCTAGAATATTATTGAATGTGTCATGTAGAAACTCTTCACGCTCCTTTCTGCTCTCATCAAAATCTAGTGCCTTTGCATATTCGTCAACTGACATCAGTTAACTAAAAGGCCAGTGAAGTGTTTGCGGCTGCCTGCTTGCCACAGTGTCATTTGATTGTCAATGTAATCAATCTGACAAGACTGTCACTCAGGAGCAGAAGTAATTATGGGATAAAAGCAGCAAGCAAAACCAGGTTGGCAACAAAGTAATCAATGTCTCTTTAGGCTCTGAATTAATGTTAAGTAGAAATCTGTGAAAAATCGCAGGTAGATACTTTGAGTGATTTTTGGAGGAAGCACTGAAGGGAATTCTGTCTATTCCATAATTTTCTTTGAAAGGAACCATCAGCATTCAGATGCTGCTCAGAAACAGGACTGAGAACCATACCAGAGTCCGGGTACTCTGTATTTTGATCCATATGAGAAAACAGAACAAGATAAACATAGCTGATAATTTGTACCTTCAGGAGTTCAGCAGGACTTTAGATTGTTTAAGTAAATGTTTATTGGCAGCAAAACTTTTTAAAAATAAAAACAAAAGTAAGGCAGGAATGATAATAGTCCTATTTTGTGAGAGTGATACAATTGTCTAGATAAAGAACAGCTGAACAGGACACCATTCAGACTTGCAGGCATATTATTGGTAAATAAGCTTACTAGTTTTATCTTTCAAAATTAATAATAAATTGAAATACCTAATACCTGCATATTGGATACTGTTCACCATTAAGTTAAAAGCCAGGATTCAAGTCTAATGCCTACTAAGTTATAAACCTTTCCTTTTCCTTTTTTCCATGTATTTTGCTCACTTTGATCTTTCTCAGAAATTTTCCTTCACAAAGAAATGGAAGTGGATCAAACACCTCAGCTTATTCTGCTTTGCAAGATAGCTGTTGATTCTCCAGAAATCTCTGAATCACAGCCTAGTAGAAACATTGGGAATTAGGAATTCCTAGGGTGTGGTGCTTGTAAAAAATCAATTATTCAAAGTCATCTCAATATCCTCTTAGACTGATATGCTTTCCACATTTCAAAAATATTTTTTATTTTTATTTCTTTCTTTCTAAAATTTTCAAAATGGCTCTCTGACGTCTATGAAGGTTATTTTTTAGTTTATAGTGAACAATGAAAAAAGCCCACATTTAAGAAAAAAACATCTTCAGGATTTTTTTTTTGCTGTGGAGGGAGTGGAAAATGAATATATATAAGTTGATTCAATTTTTAAAAAATTTTGTGCACAATTTATGAGATGTTAATTTCTTTGAAGTTTGAGCTATGCTATGGTAAAGATATGAAAGAAAATTCAGAGTGCCAAATCTCTGTGGATGTAGCAAAAGTGTTTTTGATCATATATACAGTATATATCAATGAAATGTACTATAACTATCCAGTGGGAATTTTGGCTTTTCTGGATAAAATTTAATTGTAAGAATCACATCTGGAGAGTTGGGGAGAATCATGTTACACATTACATTCTTCAGATCAATGCCATCTGATAAGGGTTGGATATGGAATGGAGATTTTGATGAAGCGACTAGTCTGGAGCTATTGTTACATGGTTTTCATGTTCTTTGCTTATTTTGGTGAGAATAATAATCATACCTTATTTCTAGCATTAACAAACTTTTTTGGTTTTGCAAAGCAAATGGGTTTCAATCCTTAGGCAAACCATTTCATATGATGAGAACTTGGCTTTTCCTTTTTTAAAGAGGAATAGAATAGAATAGAATAGAATAGAATAGAATAGAATAGAATAGAATAGAATAGAACAGAACGAACAGAACAGAACAGAACAGAACAGAACAGAACAGAATAGAATTTTATTGGCCAAGTGTGATTGGACACACAAGGAATTTGTCTTGGTGCATATGCTCTCAGTGTACATAAAAGAAAAGATACGTTCATCAAGAATCATAAGGTACAACACTTATTGATAGTCATAGAATTTGTAAATGATAGGCAATGGATAAAGCTAAATTTTACTCTGGGCAAAAAGTCATGAGAAATGCTTTATTACGAATAATATTATAACAGTCCTTGTGGAAAGAAGAGGAAAAGATACCAATTGACACTAAGTGCACACACATCAAAGATACTTGCAGCATGGGGTGGAAATGTTCAAATGATTTTAGAGTTGTTATTTTTCTAATCCATCCAATGACAGTATTCTTGGTTGTCAATAGAGCAGGGGTGTCAAACTCAAGACCCTGGGCTCAGATCCGGCCCACGGAGTGCTTAGACCTGGCCCATGGGGTCACCCTGGAAACAGCAAAGGACTGGACCATGGTGCCTTTGCCAGCAAAAACAGAGCTCGGGAGGGCCGTGTGCGGCCCTTGCCAGCTCCATTTTTGCTTTACAGAGGGTTGCAGGAGGCAATTGCAGCCGAAAATGGAGCTCTGAAGCCCATTTTCACTGGCAGATGTTCGGGCCCCCACAGGCCCCCTCAACATGAGTAATGTCAAGCTGGCCATGCCCACTCTGGCCATGTCCACCTCCCTCCACCCCCCATCACAACCCTGATGCGGCCCTCAATGAAATCGAGTTTGGCACCCCTGCAATAGAGAATAAAGCTAATAGAGTTGTCCATTATTAAGCCAGAGTCACTTGTATATTGGACACAAATAATAATCAGTGGGTAAGGTTTTCCTAATGTAATAATAATAATAATAATAATAATAATAATAATAATAATAATAATAATAATGATAATATGTCAGGTCCACAACACACCTGACATAACAATAGTTGAAAAGAAAAAAGTATGGTTCATTGACATTGCAATATCTGGTGATGCACCGATTGAAGATAAGCAGCAAGAAAACACAAAGTACCGGGACTTGGAAATTGAAGTTGAGTGACTGTGGAAAAAGAAATCGTGTGTTGTCCCAATTGTAATTGGAGCCCTTGGAGCAATACCCAAAGGGCTACCTCGCTATTTAGAAATTCTAAATTTACCGGACTTGAACATTTTGACTTTACAAAAAACCACTTTACTCAGAACAGCTTACATCCTCTGACGATACCTTAACAGTTCCTAGGTCCTTGGTTAGGACTCGAGCTGCTGAGCTATTAACCAGCCTCAAAGGCTGTGAATCTCACCAAAGATTAACTAATAATAATAATAATAATAATAATAATAATAATAATAAAGTCTAATGTGAGTATTCATATTATTGCATTGCTTCCTTCTCTAGGAGAAGAAGAATAAAATTTGTAATGATCACTTGATGTTGCTAAATGAACTGCATACAAAATATCATGTTTTTTAAAAAAGCATACATTTTGCAAATATAAAACTAATGTCCCAGAAAAGTTAGGATAAAGACCTTCATTTATAGCTATGCAATCTTGGTATTAAGCAAAGGTACTGGAAACTCAGGCAAAATCCATACAAGTGGTGGTTTGCCCCTGGTTTGCACCAGTTCTATGGTGGGAAACCGGCAGGAGGCTCCGCCCACCAACCCCGACATCATCGGTATAAAGGTAAGTAGAACCCACCCCTGATCCATAGCCCAGAATATTTTAGATGAGGATTGATTGTGAGTGGCACATCACTTTTCAGTCAGGATGTATGTTAAATGGGGCAAGGCTTTGATCATGCAGCCACAGCCATAGTCCTGACACATGGACTTTTATTTTTGACCTGCCCATGGTCACTATTTTGTTGATGACCCCTTTAAATTATTATTTAATTTAAAGGGAGAGGAGCTGTAGCCATGGCTTAAGCAGCTGTTTCCAGTCTTGGCTGAATATTCTGTGCATTAAGTAATTCACATGTTCGGAAGTCTCACAGATTGGAGAAGCTAGCACAGAGCCTACGTGAGCTTGAATGTGATTTTGGTCTAACCCTAGACCAAGCCAAGTCCCAAAGCAGATTCCTAGAAGTATGGCTCTCTGACAAATCGGCCATCAATAGACACATAAATGACAGTTTTGTTCAAAGAAAAGAATATAAGTATTTCATTGCTACATGGAGACCGCTTCTGGACTTTGTGCTTGTGGGGAAAAAAAATGAAGCTTTGATTTTGGGTTTTACTGATTAGATTGATTTGTTGTTATAGAAATGGCTAGTTTATATTATTATGGAAAAGTAAAAAGTTGAGATTCGATGTTAATGCTTTATTTTACTGCAACAGAGAGAGAGAGTCGGAAGTCAATACTTTTTTTTTTCTTCCTCCCCTCCTCGCTTGACTTTCCCCTTTTCCTCCCCACTGTGTCTTATTATTGCTTTTGTATTTTTGTATTTTATTCTATAATCTAATAAAATGTTTAAATCCAGACACATAGACATAAACAACTGTGCAAAAGAAACAAGTGATAAACTCAAAAGAGAGCAAAATGACCCAAATACCTCCCCACCAGCAATCAACACCCAGATGAGCAGAGATTAACATCAAGATTAACATCAGACCAACAATCAAGAAGTAAACAATACCCCAATCAAAGAACTGCCAAACATGCCAACAGTAAACAGCAAAACAAACAAACAACCCACCAAGACAATTTCCACCAACACTGACAGGGCATGTCACTAGAATATAAACTGAGAGCAAACCCCACTCCCTACTAGCACTGATAATGTTACCTAGTTTAAGTTATTTTCTGCTAGAAAATAACCAAGCTCAGAGAGCACCAAGAACCCCTCAGAAATCAAATCATTTTTGAATCTCATCTTAAGTTGACTGACACCTACTGCTGTTTTAAAATGTTTATCAAAATATATTAATGATTAAGCAAATACTTTTGTTAATTTATGAAACAATTTCTGTATTTAATATTTTGATGTACCAAAAGACCAATAAATATTTAACTTCCTATAGTATTAAACAACTTTCTTTACAAATATTGATTGGTATCATGAATTGGTGCTACAAAATAGCTCTACTATTACCTTTACAAAATATATGTCTGATTTTGGTAGAATCCTATTAAGGAACACTATATGATGGACTTGTCCCACTTTATTGGTCTCTCATAAGAATCCTTGTAAAGATGAATCAGACAATAAGGATGCAGGGGAAATTTAGTCCATCAGAGATAAATATATCCACAGTTTTCACAATTTCTCTCTATGTGGTAAAAATGTACAAAAACGTGCCTAACAGAAGACATTAAGCACAAACTTGTATTTGTTTAGAAACACCATAAAAATATACTTACCACTGAAAGATTTCTTGCCAAAGTGTGCCAATTAGAAAAATACATATTGAAA
The DNA here is from genome assembly GCA_022577455.1 of Arizona elegans. NCBI lineage: Eukaryota > Metazoa > Chordata > Lepidosauria > Squamata > Colubridae > Arizona > Arizona elegans. Next base: position 267,507,766 of record JAKOOJ010000001.1, read on the forward strand.
TGCATATATTAAGGAGTATTGCTCCACAAAACACCTAAATAGTTATATCAACTTTTGCAGTTAAATTCATAATCAATGGGGATATGTAGAACTTGCAATCAAACATTTTGACAAAATCAACATTGAAAGAATGACAAAAACAAAATCAGCTAATGATCTTCATGGTTGAAGAACTAGATCTATATTTTCCCAATTCAAATGTTAATTGTGCCATAGACTTTCTGACATTTCAAATAATAATTCATTAAGTAAAGCTATTTCCATAATTATAAACTAAGCTAAACAGCAGAAATTAACAAATGCCAAGTGTTAAGCTTGGGGAAAACATACCAGACATTATTAATTGTTATCTACCTAGAAAGCCACATAGTTTAGGCAAATAAACAAACCCAGACACTATTTCAAATACTGAAATGTGTCTGCAGTTAAAAATGGGGGGAATCTTGGATCAAGGCAGGCAAGGAGATGGAATGGAAGAAAAGCCAGTACGCTCGCACAGAGTGGGCCTCCTCAGGGTGCCGTCTGCCAGACAATGTCGGCTGACGACTCCCAGAGGGAGAGCCTTCTCTGTGGCGGCGCCCACCCTCTGGAACAACCTCCCCCCAGAGATACGTACAATAACAGACCTCCGGATTTTTCATCGGGCCCTGAAAACCCATTTATTTCAACTAGCTGGGCTGGCTTGAGTTAAATTTTAAATTGATTTTAAATTGGGTTGTTTTAATTTACGGCCAAAATATTTAATTATTTTAAACTGCTTTTAAATTTTGTATGTACTGTTTTTTACTTTGGCTGTTCACCACCCTGAGTCCTATTTGGAGAAGGGCGGTATAGAAATAGGAACAAATAAATAAATAAATAAATAAATAAAATCAAACAAAGAAAATAAAATGGTATATTGAATGATTAAGGAATCACTCCTCTGCTTTTCTCTGAGGACAACAAAAACAAATTAATGCATGAGATATATTCATTTGTATGTGCCATGAAAAGAAGTATTCAAGAGATTTCTTCTCTAAGCTATCATCCATTTAGTTTTAGTGACTTTTGCCCTTGCACTATTAGCTATTCTGTTTGCTCAATAAATTCTATGTAATATTCATGGGTCATAAATATTTCCATAACTGTTAACTCTGAAATTTACTCATACTTCATTTCCTTCTCTCTTATGACTCTTCAACTTGATATGAAGTCTTGAGTTTTAATGAACTATGACAGTTCTCTTTGCAAAGCTAATGTTAATTATAAGCTCCATTTTGTATAAACCCACATCAGAGTGGCCTGCTTTTTTTTGTTATTTTGATTCCTGTTTTATTACAAGAATTAAATGCACAAAGTGTATCAAACATACTTTAGCAAAACAGTAGTAAAAACAACCCAAACTATACAACTTCAAAACATTATTAGTTAAAAAAAAATAGTAAGTGAAGAAACAGAAGCAAAAGTCAGCATCATTCTAAAGTATCCTCAGATACTCCTCAGAAAAACTCTGTTTCCAAAAAATTGAAAGACAAGTGGATAATCTAGTTTACAGAGGGAGGATGTTCCATAAAATGGGTGCCATAATTGGGAAACATCTCCAAGTCTCAGCAAAGTGGGGTATCACAAGTGGTTTTTCCCAGTAAGTACACATCCAGGGACGCAGTGGCTCATGGCTAAGCTTGTTGATCAAAAGGGTGGCAGTTCATCAGTTCGAATCCCTAGTGCCATGTAACGGGTCAGCTCCCATTACTTCTCCCAGCTTCTGCCAACCTAGCAGTTCGAAAGCACGTAAAAAATACAAGTAGAAAAATAGAGACCCACCTTTCATGGGAAGGTAACAGCGTTCCGTGCACCTTTGTCATTTAGTCATGCCGGCCACATGACCACGGAGACATCTTCGGACAGCGCTGTCTCTTCGGCTTTGAAACGGAGGTGAGCACTGCACCCTTGAGTCAGGAACGACTAGCACATATGTGCGAGGGGAACCTTTACCTTTACCATTTACACATCCAGGCAAGTCAGTTCTGGGTGGAGAAATGATTGCTGAAGCACCAGGCACTACCATGTCGGCCCTTATAGATTAAAACCAGCACATTCATAATTGGAGAACTCATCACGTTTCTGTGGAAAGGTGAGATGGAAATGTCATTAATCAATGACTACATCCCTTGCTGCTAAACAAACTTTTTATAAATCCTGACCAAGACCCACCAGGACACATTTAAATTTAGTCCTGTACAGGGGAGGCTTCTTTTTCAGAGTGTTTTAAGGATACGATTCTTTCTGTGATACAGGATACCACTCTGAGACTGCTTTTTCATGAACGGAAGTAATCCAAAAATGATTAAATAAAAATCTAACCATGAAAAGCATAAGTATATTTGTGCAAGAAATTCATGCTTTACTTTTAAATGAACACTTATAGGATGGCTCTACCATCTGTTCTGCCCGTACTGCTGTGAGGACTGTTCTCCACAAATTTGTTGAGTGTCTTGGTAATGAGGAAAGACATACTTTTAGGTTGATAAAAGTGGAAGAAGAAAATTGAAATGTTAATTCTCTGGTGAATATCCAAAGAATCACTCCTCAGAGGTAACTACTGATTCCAGGACCTGTAATCCTACATCTGCAGGATGCCACATCAGGATAAACAGGCTAACAATTCATTGGTTTTCAAAGCTCATTTTACAGCAATCAATTAAGCATCAGGTTATTCCATAAATTACATAGAATGTATCAAATGTTTTATTATGGCATAAATGGGCTTCATTTCTACTTGCCTCAGTGTATGCAATAGTTAATGTCCCTACTGAGGAAAAGTCATGAGACAAGAATCACTTGAGACCAGAAATAATATTTATTTCTTGTTTGAATCTGAAATGATCTGATCTCATAACCTATTGGGTGAATGATATAACGTCTGTATCTCTTTCTCTATTTCTCATTGAGAGTTTAAAGTAAAATGGACTGGATTATTCTGACAGATTCTATATCTGTCAATGGAAGTCACTGGAAGTAACCCAAAGGGTTAGGACCTTTATGAGTTCAGTTCCCAACAGACAGTTTAAACTGTATAGAATTACATCTGGCTACATGCACCTAAAAATCCCAAATAGAACAAAACATCATGTAGAAACAAGTTGCATTCACCTTCATGTGTACTACCATATTAATGCTGCTGACACTTTGCAGATGCTACATATCAGTTTCTATATCCCAAGCTTTAAGTACTTAAAATTCCAAATGAAAAGAAACCATAATCTTACCCACTTGGGAGTACAACTCAGGAAGGGTCCCATATTTTCCTTGTTTCTATCCCCCTGTCTGAAGGCATGCAGGTTGCCCCCGGTTCGGACCGGTTCTATAGAACCGGTAGTAAAACCGGTGGGAGGCTCCACCCACTGACCCTGACATCATCAGAAGTGATCTGTGCATGCGCAGAAGCAAGGTGCGTGCACGCGCGATCCCTTTGCAAAGTGGTAGTAAAGATAAGTAGAACCCACCCCTGATGCACATACATGTCTAATAAATCAAATAAATTCTTTCTTACCATAAAAAAAAAACTTTATACTTTTATCCATGTATAACTTTTTCACTAGGCGTTGGCGGCTAAGAACTCCTTGCAGGTGCTGCATGCAGAGATAACCATGAAAAAGACCTACAGGTTGTTTACTGTAATGGGCTTCAAAGGATCTGTCCAAAATGTGTTTCAAAAGATTTCACCCTCAGAACTCCTTCCTCAAGCTGTGAACTCCCCAATGGGTCCTGCCTAAATTGTTATCTTAAAAATATTCTCTCTGTTGGGCTTGGTATCTAAGTTAGGATTCTGCCCTTTAGCAATGTAATCAGTGAGTTCCACAGGGATTTTCAGCAATCCACAAAGGCAAGCCTGGTGTAGCATTCTTGTTCTTGGAAAGCTCGGCTTCCAGCATGCAGATGCAACAACAGATTGAGCGGGTCCAGAGGTACTTCACAAGAAGAGTACGCCACTCCTCTACTCACAATAGAATTCCCTATGCCACCACACTTGAAATTTTGGGTTTGGACAATCTGGAACTGCGCAGCCTGCTGGATGATCTAAGCACAGTACACAAAAGTATCTGCTACAACGTCTTACCTGTCAATGACTTTTTCACTTTCAACCTCAATAATACACAGGCAAACAATCGGTACAAACTCAAGGTAAACCGCTCCAAACTCGATTGCAGAAAATATGGCTTCAGCAACAGAATGATCAATGCCTGGAATGCTCTACCTGAGTCTGTTGTTACATCCTCTAACCCTCACAGCTTCAACCTTAAACTGTCTACTGTGGACCTCCTCACCCCATTCCTAAGAGGTCTGTAAATGGGGCGTGCATAAGCACACCAGCGTGCCTACCATCCTTGTCCTACTGTCCCCATTTATTTGTATTCATTTCTTTCGTTCATATCCATATTTATATTTATACCTATCTTGTACATGTTTGACAAACTAATAAATACAAAATACAAATGGTTTATGGATTGTCTTTGGAATACTGTAGGATCTCTTGAGAGCTGAATTGAGTAGATAGATCTGAAGAAAAGAAGGACAGTTTCCCTTAAAAAGCTTCTAAGGAAAAAGTGGAGAGCTTGCTAAATCGTGTACTATTAAATTTATGGAAATGGAACACACCCATTAACTGTGAAAAAACCCAGCAATGTGGGAATGAAAAACGATTCCAAAATTTGGACTCATTTTTTATGTGGCAATGAGGATATTGGACAAATTTTGGTCAATGTTACTAAATTGTAAGAGAAACAGAATAAGAAGACAAAGGTGTTGCATCTATACATGGATAAGTATCTTTAAATGTTCTTAAAAAGTTCTGGTCTTCAGTTCTCTTTATGTTCAGACAATATACACCAATGATAAAGGATTGCAGTTCAAAACCGTCAGGATAGATCAAATAGCTTTTCAGTCTTAGCATACATTGTGTGTGTGTGTGTGTGTGTGTGTGTGTGTGTGTGTGTGTGTGAAGGCAGATAAGTTATCAATCCATAGTTTGCTTTTCTTGATAACTCTGCATAATTTAAATATGTGGCATATTCATTTTAGATTAATATGAAGGATTAAGATATTGTTAATACTGTTCCTTATCTTCCTTGCTTACAATTTTATCATTAGAGTTTTATTGAATGCATAATCTATTCACTATACTTTTAACTTCTATATCAGTTATAATTCTCATTTCTGAAAGCATAATTGATCAAACCAATAAAAATGTTAATTCCAAAAGATAATGGGGTATATTCAAAAACTTGATTCTCAAGGATAAAATAAAATAGGTATAACTTCCATAACGAGTAGTTGTACCTAGAAGAATTTAGGAGAAAATGCCATTGAGTTCTGTTTTTGGACAGTGACTCTTTCACTAAATAGTGGTTTGGTGTGCAAACCACTTGTGCATTGTGCATTCTTTTTTTCATTAGGTTTCAAAGGTTTGACCTTACATTTATGATATTGCTATTTTATAATACTATCCCATGAGTAAGAATTTACAAAAATTGGATTGATTATGGGCTGTCAATATTTCCTTAATACTGTATAATAGTAATATCTGATTTTCCTCTTTGTAGCATGTGTATATGTGTGCATTTTTGTAATATTCATATTTGTGTATACATATATAAATACAAAGATATAGATAGATGCAGTGGTGGGATTCAAGTAATTTAACAACCAGTTCTCTGCCCTAATGATTTCTACCAACAACCAGTTTGCCAAACTGCTCAGAAAGTTAACAACAGGTTCTCCCGAAGTGGTGCGAACTGGCTGAATCCTACCACTGGATAGATGTAGATATTGATAGAGATATAGGTGATATAGATAGATGTAGATGTATAGATAGAGATAGATATGAATTCATGGTCTAAGTTTCTTCAGCTGTCTGAATTTGAAAACTATTGCTGTTTTTATTAATTTATTGAATGTATATTCTTCCTTTTATCTTCCCCGCTTACTTTATAGTTACAGCAAACATGAACAGTACTTCATCATTGCTGTTCAATATGTATGCCATTTGAGATGATCACAGAAATGGAATGCTTGAGATAAATCCAAATCAGATTTTCAAGGTGTTGCTTGCTTTCAAAACTGTAGGAAATCAAAATTAGGCACATGTCTGAAATGACTGGGAATTAGGTTCTTTTATTATTGCTCCATTTTACAGTCGCACCTGGGCAGTCATTTATTTTATTTGTTCCATTCATGACTGGAGCAGGCATTTTGTTTTCCTGATGAGAAAATAAGTAGGAAAACAATCACTGTGCAATGAAAGCAATTTCAAATAAAGAGAGGAATAGCATGCCACTAACCGGTGTTCAGAAAACTGCAGATTAGGGTAGTAACAGGCACAGGTAGAGTGGTATGTCTGTGTCACTCTACCTCAGTGTGAGTCACACCTTAGATCAGGGTTTGTCTGGGAGCAGCAAGAATGGGATTTGGAGTTGAGGATGATATATTAGTCCCTTGCATGGATGGATCATTCCTTTTTGTATATAGTTTACTGTGTTTACTCCTCACTGCAGAGATGAGGGAATTATTCAAAAAGTAGACCCAGGCTTCTAATAAACCCATGGGCTTCCAGAGGGAACTTGGAAGAGTTCCTGAACCTCTGGTGCAAGTTAAACTAAGGCCTTAGTTAGTACAAATAGTCCAGTCACTACCAAAAATCCTTGTTTAACAACTTTTCACAGTTACAATGGTAATGAAAAAACTAACTTCATATTTAGAACATTCGCAAGTCTGTATAGTGAAGAAAAACTGAAGTAAAATTGTAAGCACAATGTTTCAGTTAGGGCCTGCTTTGCTGAATGACTGAATTGCCAGTCCCAGTTGTGGTCACTAAATGAGAACTGGCTATACTTTGAGCAAGCAACAGCAGCCTTGGATGATCTATGTGGGTGGGTCTTGGTTGACCCACTGGTTTTCTTGGTCAATGAACTGGTGGAAGATAAATTGCTGCTAGAGGAAGACAAAGAGTGAGTCCAACTAGGCACAAGTGAGAGCTTGCAATAAGGGGAATCTTGTAGCAATAAGTTTGGTTACTTATTTCTCATCATTATTTGTCTACTTATAGCTTCCTGATGTACTGTTTTGGTTGACTTGGTCATCTTTGAAGGGCTGCTGTGAGTTTATTCAAAACATCTGTTGGATAAAACCAAGGTGCCTACTGTCCCTGTCCTACTGTCCCCATTTATTTGTATCCATTTCCTGTATAATCATGTTTATACTTATATGTTACATAATCATGTTTATACTTATATGTTATCTTATACATGCTTGACAAATAAATAAATAAAAAATAAAAATAAAAATAAATAAAAAGTTGTTCAGAACTGCTCTGAGTTAGATTGCCCATTGCTTGCAAATGATGGAAACTGGCAGGATTATTCATGCCAATCAGGGGTGGGTTCTACTTTACTACTGGTTTGCAATGGGTTCGTGAGCGCACGCTCACTTCACTTGCACACGTACCTTGCTTCTGCACATGTGCAGAAGCTTCTGCACATGCGCAGATCACTTCTAATGATGTCAGGGTCAGTGGGTGGAGCCTCCCGCCAGTTTTACTACTGGTTCTATAGAACCGGGGGCAACCTACCACTGATGCCAATAATCTATCACTCCTGTTCACATTACAAGAAACTGTAGGTACTTCCACACCACCATCAATTTCATTCCCCAGTCTTTCCAAAGCAATTTAACAAACATCTGCATTTGTCCAAATGATGGTATCCGTTGAAATCGCCATAAGTCAATCTATGCTCCAGTTGATCAGGAGGAAAGCACACACACACACACACACACACAGGTCACTGTTGAACATTCCTGAGCTTCTATAACTTCTGAAAAAACTAATGTTCCTGCTTCCCCAGTCCTAGCAAAGAAGGGAAATCAAGTCAAATACTATCAGCATACCCATGTTGCTATGATACAAAGCATTGCAAGGGATGGTATGTATGAACAAAAATAAATATTCAAATTACCTTGATATCATTCATTGTCATCATCACACATGTAAACGTGTCTGAAGCATCTGAATGATAACATATTTACAGTTTTGTAACCAGATACTTTGTCCAATGTCTCAAACCCTGGTTCCATGCAACTGTAGAGGTTGGCAAATAAGAATTGATGGAATAAACCCTAGTCACTGCTAATAGGTCCGGGAATTTCATTTCAAAATGCCACCAGAATTAATATGGGGATGTTTTTCTGAGGATTTGGGCTGCTCTTCCTATATATAAAGTAAGCAAACTAAAGGAGTTTTGTCTCCTTTTCACATTTTTTTTAGACAGACACAAAGTGGCCTGCAAAGATTTAGGCTCCTAGGCTTTTTTCTAGCAATGGATTTAAAAAGGAATGTTTCATCTGAGCTCAGCAGTAGGAAGAAGATTACGAAGGAGCTCTTTCCAGGGTGCAAATGGTCCACCACAAGTTGCAAAAAGAAAGAACAGTCCTAACATATTCTGTTTTCAGATATACCAACACAAAGCCAAAATATTTTGTATTTCTTTATTTGATTTCTGGCCCACATTTTCTCCAAGAGTTCATAATAGGTTATATGGGGTTATTTTATTCCCATAGCAACAACTATCCAGTGAGGTAGATTAGTCTCAGCTTGATTGTCCAAAGTCACCCAGGGAATTTCCATGGCTGTGGGTGAACCAGCACTCCACTTCCAGTCTACTAACACTACTAATTCTCCAATGTAGTCCTTCAAATGAACCAACTTTGAGCAGACAGTCTACAGTGGATTCTTCTTAAATTTCTTTTGATTGGCTGATTGATTGTGTGCTATTGAGTCATTTTCAGCTCCTAGCATCCACATAGATTTTCTCCATGATGATATATCCCTAACCATGAGGTGTGAAGGATCAGGATCGCACATAAGCTTCAATCAATCAATCAATCAATCAATCAGAATAGACTTGGAAGGTACCTGGGAGGGCTTCTAGTCCAACCCCCTGCTCAAGAAGGATACTCTATACCCGAGATGGTGAACCTATGGCACGCGTGCCACAGGTGGCACGTGGAGCCATATTGGTGGGCACACGAGCATTGCCCTAGCTCAGCTCCAGCATGCAGCTGATTTTCGGGCCTTCTGGGCCCACCAGAAGTCGGCAAATGGGATGTTTCTGGTCTCCGGGGGGTGGGGGTGGGGAAGGGTGTTTTTGCCCTCCCCAGGCTCCTAGAAAGCTTCTGGAGCCTGGGAGGGTGAAAAACGGACCTACTGGGTCGACTGTGCCATCACATGTGAAAAGCGGGAGGAGCACGGGCGGGTCGCACATGCATGCGTGGGGGAGGGCGCATGGAATTATGGGTGTGGGCATGCACGTGTGCAACCACCCCGCACTCCCCCCGCTTTTGGCATGTGATGGCGAAAAGGTTAGCCATCACTGCCCTATACCATTTCAGATAGGTGGTTGTCCAGTCTTTTCTTAAAAACCTCCAGTGATGAAGCATCAACAACTTCTGAAGGCAAGCTGTTCCACTGGTTAATTGTCCTCATTGTTAGGAAGTTTCTCCTTAATTCCACGTTGCTTCTCTCCTTGATTAGTTTCCATCCATTTCATCCATATGAACGGCAAAGTCTTTATAGAGAAGGCTTTAATTTTATGCACACAATATACCACTCCATTGCTTTTATCAAGGCATTTATGCATACTAGCCAAATAAATATAATTTACTCTGTTCCCCCTTTGTTGTACATTCCAACTCAGACTAAAAAGATAATGCAAAAACAGTCTCATTGTTAAATAACCTAAATAAAACCAAATGGGCTTTATATGGGATCTCATAACATTTGCCAATCATATTAGATTAATTATGAGAAGCCCAAGTTCAGAAGTGTAAATGCCATCTGAAACTAAATATTGCATTAGTTTTTCATGATTAACATTATTTTGCTGTGTACCACAGATAATGTTAATTAAAAGGGCTATAAACAAATGCTTTCCTCCTTGTTTTTTTGAATGCAGTCTAATGATTACTGCAAAGGCTCTCTATTTTTTATTATGTTTTAGAACACAATCTCTAAATCCTCATCAAATCAAGCCACTGGATGGCTTCAAAAAGACAGACCAGGGGGAAAAAAAAGTGATTTCTTAAAAAAAAAAAAGGCAACTGCACCTGTGTTTATTGTGCAGAAAGCCTGGGTTGATTTGTATTCATGGTACCAACTGCTATGCCCAATAAAATGTTTTAAAATGATACAGCTGAAAAGCAGTCTTTTTTCAAACACCTTTTATTTATTAATAAATTAACAAATTTCTGCCCTATATATTTATTATTTGCCCAGTAAATTGCTCTAGGTAAAAATATTCAGATGGCATCCAGGAGGTCTCGTACAGAAGAAAAGCCGTCATTTATTCACAAGTTTTGATTTCCCTATTAGCAATAGCAATAGCATTTAGACTTATATACTGCTTCACAGTGCTCTCTAAGCGGTTTACAGAATCAACATATTGCCCCCAATAATCTGGCTCCACATTTTATCAACCTCGGAAGGATGGAAGGCTGAGTCAACCTTGAGCCTGGTGAGATTCGAACTGCCAAATTGCAGGCAGCCGGCAGTCAGCAGAAGTATCCTGCAGTACTGCATTCTAACCACTGAGCCACCATGACTCTATTAATTATCTTCCAGATGTGAATGACTCATTGAATCAGTCCAATTCTCCTGAAATGTGTAAGTGTTGTTCCTATATGAAGTAGCCCCTTTTGACAACTGGGGAAGGTATTGGTGGGAGATGTCCATCTACTGCAGTGGTCATTCACAGCACCATCCTGCTTAGCTGAAGATCACGGAGAATTGAAATTCACTACATGTTATAAATGTTGCCCATCACATCTTGCAATGTATCAACATCACTGAGAAGAAATGAAGCCCTTTTGTTCCTCTTGAGGGAAATGAGAGAATGCAAATGTTCCTGCCCAGACAATGAGTCAACTCATCCTTCTATAATTACTGTTGGGTTAGGGCTTTTTTGTTCCAACATACCATCACATTAAGAGTGTGGTAAGCAAAAAGTGGATGAAATATTTGTCCAGTAAAGTATGAGCTTTAATGTATTTGGATCCAGTGATAAGATGTGCTTTTGCAATGTCAATAGACAGATAGTCCTCAACTTACAACAGTTCATTTAGTGACCGGCTGTTTTGGCTAACTATCGTCCAGTCTCCAACCTTCGCTTTGTTGCGAAGGTTGTTGAGAGTGTGGTGGCGCAACAGCTTCCCCGGTACCTGGATGAAGCTGTCTATCTAGACCCGCTCCAGTCCGGCTTCCGGCCTGGGCACAGCACGGAAATGGCATTGGTCGCGTTGGTGGATGATCTCTGGAGGGCTCGGGATAGGGGTTGCTCCTCTATCCTGGTCCTGTTAGACCTCTCAGTGGCTTTTGATACCATCGACCATGGTATCATGTTGCACCGTTTGGCGGGGTTGGGGGTGGGGGGCACCGTTCTGCAGTGGTTCTCCTCCTACCTCTCTGACCGGTTGCAATCTGTGTTGACAGGGGGGCAGCGGTCGACCCCGAGGCTTGTGGGGTGCCACAAGGGTCGGTCCTCTCGCTCCTTCTGTTCAACATTTATGTAAAGCCGCTGGGTGAGATCATCCGTGGCTTCGGGGTGGAGTTCCATCAGTACGCTGACGACACCCAGCTGTACATCTCCACCCCAGGCCACCCCAACGATGCCCTTGAAGTGATGTCCCAGTGCCTGGAGGCCGTGCGGGCCTGGATGGGGAGAAACAGGCTCCGACTCAACCCCTCCAAGGCCGAGTGGCTGTGGCTTCCGGCGTCCCGATATAGCCAGCTGACACCATCACTGGCTATTGGGGGCGAATCACTCACCCCCACGGAGAGGGCTCGTAACTTGGGCGTCCTCCTGGACGCACGGCTGTCGTTAGAAGATCATTTGACGGCCGTGGCCAGGGGGGCTTTTTATCAGGTCCGCCTGATACGCCAGTTGCGCCCCTTTCTAGATTGGGACTCCCTACGCACAGTCACTCAGGCACTCGTCACTTCCCGCCTGGACTACTGCAACGCTCTCTACATGGGGCTCCCCCTGGGGTGCACCCGGAGGCTCCAGCTGGTCCAGAACGCAGCCATGCGGGGGATTATGGGGGCGACGAGGCGCTCCCATGTAACACCTCTCCTGCGCGAGCTGCACTGGCTCCCGGTGGTCTTCCGGGTGTGCTTCAAGGTGTTGGTGACCACCTTTAAAGCGCTCCATGGCTTAGGGCCGGGGTACTTACGAGACCGCCTTCTGCCACCAATAGCCTCCCACCGGCCAGTACGCTCGCACAGAGTGGGCCTCCTCAGGGTGCCGTCCGCCAGACAATGTCGGCTGGCGATCCCCAGGGGGAGAGCCTTCTCTGTGGCGGCGCCCACCCTCTGGAACAACCTCCCCCCAGAGATACGTACAATAACAGACCTCCGGATTTTTCGTTGGGCCCTGAAAACCCATTTATTTCAACTAGCTGGGCTGGCTTGAGTGAACTTTAAATTGATTTTAAATTGGGTTGTTTTAATTTTTGGCCAAATATTTAAATTATTTTAAACTGCTTTTAAATTTTGTATGTATTGTTTTTTACTTTGGCTGTTCACCGCCCTGAGTCCTATTTTGGAGAAGGGCGGTACAGAAATTTAAATAAATGAAATGAAATGAAATAAATGAAATGACCACCTAAGTTACAACATCACTGGAAAAGGTAATTTATTACCATTTTTCACATTTACGACCATTGCAGCATCTCCATCGTCATCTGATCAAAATTCAAATGCTTGGCAACTGATTTGTATTTTTTTTGAAAAGTTTTTTTTTTTTTAAAAAAAAACATAAAACATAAAATACATCTTTTTAGAGCAACTGACTTGTATTTATGACAGTTGCTGTGTCCTGGGATCGTATGATCACCTTTTGTGACCTTCTGACAAGCAAAGTCAATGGGGAAGCCAGATTCACTTAACAACCATGTTACTAACTTGTTACTAACCTGCAGTAACTGTTCACTTAATAGCTGTGGCAAGAAAAGTTGTAAAATGGGGCAAAATTCACTCAACAAGTGTTTTGCTTAGCAGCTGAAATTTTGAGCCCATTTGTAGTTGTAAATTGAGCATTTCCTGCATTCTTTCCTATTTCTACCAGAAAAGAAATTAACTAAATCTACATCTACACTATCTATCTATCACTAAATATATACAAAACTTCAAGACAATAGTTTCAATACAACAGTGGGAAGAACTATGGACCAAATCTATAAAATTTACCCTAAGCTATGGTATGAGAGAGAAGTAGTATAAAATGTTTTACAGATGGTATTCAACTATCAATAGTTGCCCAAACAGGCAAACCATATTTTAATGAATGCTGGAAATGCCTTGAGATAGAAGGAATATATTACCATATGCGATAGACATATAACCCCCCCTGGAGTATTAGAAAGAAATATACATTTATAAAGTTTTAGGGATTTAAATTTAAAATGAAATCACATTTTGATAGCTGTAATGCCAGAGAACATCAATAAAAAAGTACCATAATTTATTAAGATACATGCTTACGGCTGCAAAAACAAACTTTGCACTCCACTGAGGAAAAGACAACAATCTCTGATTGGGAACTTAAACTTGGAGAATAGGATTCATTGTACAATTTCAACATTTTATCTGTCAATTTGTAGATAACATCTTTTTTTGAAAATATATCTTTATTTTAAATATTTTTTAAATCACCGAATATGTAACATATATTTGCTAAACCACTTTCCCTTTGATGCATAATACACAGAACTTCATATCCATTTAATGGTTCAGTATGTAATACAGAATTCAGCAATAATTATTTTAGGGTTATATATTTTATTTTGCCTGTTCTTGGTGGACACCTGTGTAGAACAGTGTGCAGAGATGGTATTCAGTTGGTTTGGATCGGTTCTCCCGAACTGGTAGCGGAAATCACGGATGGCCCTGCCTACCTGCCCTGGCTCTATGCCATCCTATTTAGGCACATTTTTGAGGCCGGGCGCAAGCGCAAAAGGCGCATGCATGAGCAAAGCGCATGTGTGGAAGGCAGGCGCGTGCGCAAATTGGGCGCACACACACATGAAATGAGCATGCATGTGGGGGGCGAACCAGTAGTAACATAATGTGAAACCCATCGCTGACAGGGCGCTCTTTCTCAGCTTTAATCTCAAAACTTTTAGATGATCTCATATCACATCTGGCAGAAACACAGTTAACCTGTGATTTTTAGCTATTACAATTTGGCCAATAAATAATTTATTTTCTGATGTATTATATTTGATAGTATTTTCTAGGCTTTATGGTAAGTTTATAGTTGCTTCTTTTCCAAGCCATTTAGCCATTTAAAGATTAGATATCTTTAAATATGTCCATCAAATACATAGCGTTAAAATATCTAATTTAGGATATAAATGTCTCCATAATTTGCTGTGTGAACATAATATACTTGCATAATGATGTCAGTATTAATCTAACATTTTGCATGCTTATGAATTATTAATATTAGGACTGTGCCAGGTTTTAATTTTAGAATTTCGGTAGTAACAGGCAATTGATTCTCAATCTATATGCTGGTTTGGGAGAATATATAGGACAAAGTCATTCTATATTAGATGCCAGAAGTAAAAAAAAAAAGTTATTTCAGCTTTCCTGTTTGACAATAGCTATGGTTTATCCAATTTCATCAACTCTCAAGATGGTTGCTGAGATGAATGCTCCTAAATGCTCTTTTGGTATGCACACACACACACACACACACACACACAGAGTCATTGTATGTGGTCAGAAAAATAGTGCATGATTTTGAAAAGTCCCAAAGGTGCTTTTTCCAGAAGCAACTGGACTTTTTGGTTTTTCTTTCGAAGATGTTTTACTTCTCATCTAAGAAGCTTCTTCAGCTCTAACTGGAAGGTGGGGAATAGAAGGATTTTAACTCCTTGCAGAAAACTGGTCATTTGCATTCTTTTAGTGAGTTGTTAAAGCCACCAGGAGGTTTATCTATGTCATCAGTAGTTCACCTGAGCCTTCTTGGAACTGTTGAAAGGACTGTATTGTAGACTGGAGATAGATAATGTTGTATCCGTTCCCCTCTATTGAGAGAGGGCTGTTCAATTTTGACATAGATGGCCCCTTTAGCCCATCTTTAAAACCAGCGGTCCTCTTTGTCCAAAATGTGGACTTTGCTGTTTTCAAAAGAGTGGCCTTTGTCTTTTAAATGCAGATGGACTGCTGAATCTAGTCCTGATGGATTTGTTTTCCTGTATTATGCCATGTGTCTATGCCAAGTAATTGTTTTGTTTCTCCAATGTACAGAGCTACACATGGCTCACTGCATTGTACTGCATATATAACATTGCTTAGTTTCGGTCTGGGTGTTTTATCCTTGGGGTGGACAAGCATCTGTCTTAGTGTATTCTTGGGTTTGAAGTGTGCACGTATGTTGTGTTGGCTAAAGATCCTCCTGAGCTTTTATGATATTCCTGCAATGTATGGAATGACAATGTTGCTTCATTTACTGTTCTCTTCATTGTCTGTTATGGAGGAGCTCCTGTAGGGTCTTTTTTGAAGTTTGATGAAGGCCCACTTGGAATAGCCACACATTCTGAGGGCTTCCTTGATGTGTTTTACTTCTTTTTCTTTCTCATCTTTGCTGGTAGGCAGGCCTTCAGCTCAGTGGTGTAAGGTTCTGATGACTCCCATTTTGTGTTCCAGTGGGTGGTGAGAATCAAAATGTAAATATTGATCTGTGTGGATGGGTTTTTTGTAGATTTCTGTCTTCCTTAATGTGTACTGCACAGTCCAGGAAGGCTGGGCTATTTTCCTTAACTTCTGTGTGAATTTGATGTATCTGTCCACAGAGTTGACATGTTTGGTGAACACTCCCAATTCCTGTGTTTTGAACTTGACTCAAGTATCATCCACATACCTATACCGGGTGAGTGGGTGGAATTCTTGTGAAGGAATGTAGGGCTTTGATTTCTATCCCTTCCATGTAGAAATTGGCCACAATGGGAGACACAGATGAATCCATGGTGCAGCCGTGTTTTTGTCTGTAGAAACCTTCATTGTATTTAAAATAATTAGTGGTCAGGCAAAGGTCCAGGATGACACATATGTGGTCTGGTCTGAGATTACGACATCATCTATCTCCAGTCTACAACACAGTCCTTTCAACAGTTCCAAGCAGACTCCACAACCATTTGAACTACTCAGGTGACCCTGATGACACAGATAAACCTCCAGGAGGCCTTAATGCCTTGGTAAAAGAATGCAAATGACGAGTTATCTGCAAGGAGTATAAATCCTTCCATTCTCCACCATCCAATAAGAGCTGAAGAAGCTTCTTGGATGAGAAGCAAAATGTCTTCAAAAGAAAAAAAAAAACACCAGAAAGTCCAGTTGCCTCTTGGAAAAGCAGCTTTGGGACAACCATGATCTGGATGACTGAGAATCTCTATTGACAATTTTGAAAAACATATTGCATTTTAAAAGATAATGGAAGATAATGAAATGGATGAGAAATTAGGGTTAGGGTAAGATCTTACAAGTTGAAGGCTTCAAACCAGGGGTGGGTTGCCCCTGGTTCACACTATAGAAAAACCAGTGGGAGGCTCCGCCCAACAACCCTGATGTCATCAAAACACTTCTGCGCATGCATGCACGCGTGGCCCCGCTGTGAACCGGTAGTAAAGGTAGTAAAGAACCCACCCCTGCTTCAAACAGAAGATCAGCTTTATGATTCAAATATATGATCTTGCTGACAATGTTTTTTAATAGTAGCCCAATTCAACCCATGAATTTTAGTATGATAAAAGAACAATAATCAAAAAATATGTGTTAAAAATGAAACTGAAATTTGAAATGAAAACACCGGTAATAGTTCACATGGCACAACTATTGGCGTAAAAGCTGGTATATTTGTTTTGGTGACTGAATTATGAATTACAAACATCATCCTGGCTATTTGCTTATCCCTGTTCAACAAAATATTTGTGATCTCAACATTCTTATTCATCTCTATTCTGTGTCAAAAATTAATCTCTGTAGCAAAGATTGCATTTCTAATCTTCAATTATTAGCAATGCTGGCTGAGCTCTCATGGGGCAAGACATCACATCTATTTTTCAGTGTTTTATTGTCCTTTCTTGATTTTCTTTCCTCTTGTGGTTTTCCATTTTTATTTATTAACATATATTATTCTTTACAATTCTATTACACAATTTCTCAGAAGCAATACTTTGTAATTTGTTTTCCCTGGGTATTGTTTTGTCTGTATTTGGAAACCCAATAAAAAACCAATTAAGAGTAATGAAGGTTTGAATTATCTATGAAAAATAAATCTAGATGCATGCTTTTACATAGATAATTTTGAATGCCAATGGTAATAAATAAAGGCCATCCCTTTCTTGCGGTGTGGGTTAAGATGGACAGATGAAAACATTTCACCGGCAATAGGTCAAAGGCCAGTCAAAAGACATGTGCATTAGTTTCAACAATCTATAATATTTTAATGTCTAATTTAATATATCAAAAGGCCCAGAAGTTTCCAGAGCTAATGGAGACAAACTTTAGGGAAGAAGGGGCTTAAATTATCTCAGCCTTATCTCTTTTATGTACACAACAATATCACATTAGAAATGGAAAGTAGGATCCCAGGTATATTCTCTCCATGAAGGAAACAATTTGGTGGATGAGGATAGGTATTCCATAGACATTGCTTTATTTGTTTTACCTACCACTTATAGACAAATGCATAGGTATCCCCTCTCCAATTTGCTATATGAATAGAATTAGGTGTGACACTGGGAGACATGTCTCTGCCTTTTATTAAAGGGACTGGAAAGATCTCTCTTGTTGCAACTATGGGGCTAATATGCAAACTATTAAACATATTGTGTAAGATTGCCCATGACGTGTGTTCTGTGGTTCCCTAGAAGATCTCTATGAAGCAATGCCAGAAGTGATCACCTGGATAGCTGAACTGGACATCCAATTATGAAGTCACTGTTGTACCCCTATAGAGGTTTTATAAGGGTTTATATTTATAGAGTGTTAAGAGCCTTGGTGGTGCAGCAGACTAAAGTGCTGTTAAGTAGCACCAGCTGCCGGCAAGTTCAAATCTCATCAGGCTCAAGGTTGACACAGCCTTCCATCCTTTCGAGGTAGGTAAAATGAGGACCCGGATTGTGGGGGCAATAAGCTGACTTTGTATAAAAAAGGACACCACTTGGGGGTGGGGGTGGGGGCAAAGGCCCTACTAAGCAGGTATATACAAAAGTATGAAGGCTATTGCTTAATGCATTGTAAGCCGCCCTGAGTCTCCGGAGAAGGTCAGCATATAAATCGAACCAATAAATAAAAACAATAAATAAATAAATAATATAATTATATGGGTTATGTGTTTATGTTTACTTCTCTTTCTCATGTTCTCATCATACACTAAATAATTGTCTGTCTGTCTCTTTTACTCTCAGCAAACTGGTGGCTGACTAGAAATTGGGGCTTCACAGCAGGAAATAGGGGATGGAAAACATATAGCAGTATTTTCTATTTGACAGTTAGATTGCTTAAATAATTATTTTAGAAATGACAATCACACGTAAAAAATAATTTTAACCTTTTTCATGGTAAATCAAGCTAAGACAAATAATGCAGAAGATGTGGGGTGGAGGGAAACTGACTTTTCTACAATCAGGAAGCAAATACCATAATTGCTATGATAATAGATGGTTACCTGCTTGGCATGAAATCAGTTCCATTCTGCTCTGAATTGGAGACAGCAGTTTATAGTTTCCTGTATATTTAAAGCATCTTTGGGCACAGAGTAGTTGAAGAAGTTGATATTTGCCACAGTTGAAAACCCCCCACCCCAATGTATTGTGGGGGGAAAAAGTAACCGATGAAAAAAATTGTCTGCAGGTCATGTCTACAAAAAGAGACAGTCAGCCGAATAATTTATAACACCTGAACTAAAATGTAAGTCTTGCAGCTTTGTTACATTGACTGAAGCTTTGATCCAAGATCAAATTGCTTTGGATAGAAGAAACAAGAACAAGTGAATGAAAGAATGCTTACTTAGAGAGGTATAGTTTGTCCCCAGAAAATCCTATTGATCTATGCCAAGCAATGGAAATTGCTCACTCACAAGTATAAGTTAGGTGACCCAGCTATGATAAGCCTCCAGTATCAGTCAACCGAAAAATAATAGGCACATGGCTAAAATATGCAGAACTACAAAAATAATTCAATAAATATAGACTAATAATCAACTTCTCCAATCACCTATCAATTAATACAAAACATTGGATGGGTATTAAGAAAGAATTAATGGGGCTAGACAAAATTTTGTTAGGAACGGATGAAAAGGCAATAAAGAAAACTTATCAATATTTACTGGAATATAAAATGGCGTAAGAACAAATGAAGGAAACCATGGTAGTATGGGCCCAAAACTTTGGTTACAATATTGATCTGGACAAATGGCAAGACTTATGGGAAAGAAACAGGAAACTAACCTTAGCCACTGTGTACAAAGAAAATCTATATAAAATGTTCTATAGGTGGCACCTTCCACCTACGAGGTTAGCAAAAATGAACAGGAATCTATCACTGCAGTGTTGGAAATGTAACTCAGTGTTAGGATCTTTTTATCACATGTGGTGATTATGTACAAATGCTAGGGAATTTTGGCATCAAAGACATGGTTGGAAGAGATGCTAGACTAAAACATAGATTTGAAACCAGAACTATTCCGTAGAGAAATATGGCAAAGAATTGTTATATTTAATGCTGCATGTCATAACAGCAGCAAGATTGGTTTATGTGCAATACTGGAAAAACGAAGGAACACCCCCCCCCCAGAAGAAGAAATAATATAGAAAATCTTGGTCTGCGTGGAAATGGACAGGCTGACACTAGAACACAAAAATAAGGGCGAGGCAGAATACTATGAAATCTGGAACAAACTGTACCAATGGTTGGAAAGGAGGAAAAGGAGTCAGAGCAGAAAAGATCTAGGGTTTGTAGAACTGAAAATGGACAATATTTAGGCAAATATACAAATGAGGAGAGAAGATACAGTATGTTTATAAGATCATCATCAAGAGTAGTAATGTATGATAAATAGTAATTATATTTGTTGTTATGTTAAAAATATGTATGGAAATGACAAAATCAGGATGGTCACACTGTGTCCAATGTTTTTAATGTTTATTTAATAAAAAACTTTTTTTAAAAAAAATACAAAACATTGGAACAGTTCTCTAGTGTCCCTTTTCTCATTAATTCATTTCTCAACTCATGCCAAATCTTTCTCAAAACTAATCAATCACAGAAAGATCATCCCCATCTCATATTTCTGGCATATATCTGGAAATCAGATATGGAAACCTGGATTGGGGTTCCCTTGCTTCACTTGCAAATCTCCCAGTTTGCTCTTGCTGTTCGGGGTCAAATCATCAAAAGCAGCTCTAAATTTTTGCATGATATTCAAGTAAATCCAGCAATGGATTATTGCCTCAATGTGGGATACCCGATTTGGCAGCCCCATCTTTTTTTAAAAAAAGTTTTTTATTTTTATTTATCATAAACACATTTACATGTACAGTCATTTATCCATCATTTTGGCAGCCCCATCTTTAAGCAGACTAAGAACAAAAGGCACCTTGGAGCAATCTATATGAAATTCCTCTAGACAACCCACAATGGATTTCTATTAACCATACCAGGCTTTATTGTGCTTTATGGATAATTTATGATCAAGCTCAAGAAGTTATTTGGAATATAACTGCAGGCAGCTTTAGATTGAACAGTAAACTGTCCTAGGATCAGTTACATGACATCAGGGTATTATGTCATTGTGCAAATGATGTGGTTTTCTAATGAGTCAGACACATCAAGACATTTGATGAATGTATATAAATCATATTGTTTGTCAATGAGTCCATGGTACTCGATTCATTTGTCCTCCCCCTTCTCCAAATCTTCTATGGATTCCTAAATATGCAAATTTACAGTTTGTGGATTTTGCTGTATTCTTCACTGAAAAGTCGCTTGGGACAGAAAAGAAAATTATGGCTCTTATTTTAGAGTAGAGACTAAATTATTATCAGGGATAACTGAAGGGAGACTGGTTTGATGGATTTCACCTGAAAATTAATCTGTTAGGATAAAGTGATTAAGACAAAATTAATTAAATTGAGGCTGGAGGTTATTCTTTATTTAATGTCCCACATTTTTTCATTAGAGAAAAAAAACATTCAGTTACATTAATTGGAAGGGACTCGGTATGCATTTGTGTGTGTGTGTGTGAGAGAGAATTTAGGGGATTAATTTCAGGAGATTTGAATCTAAAATTAGTTTTGGATTGATGGAAGGAAAGAAAACTATATAGAGAAAGTAGCATGGCAAGGATGAAAAAGTGAGCCGCACCAGAGAAAAAATGAAATGGTATGACAGTGGACTCTTTCTGGAAGGTTAAGAAGAGATGGGAAGGAAATAAACTCTGTAGAATTTTAGAATTTAAGAACTCTGAAACCAAGTTCACAATTAAACACAATTAAAATCATGACAACACAATTAAAATCTTGCTTCTTTGTATGTGAGTGTGGCCATCTCAACTTTGTTGATGCCCCAGGATTCTGCTGGTTGTGTCCCAAGTTAACATCATTTAAATGTTATTAGATATTGCAAGTATTTCTGTGTTGAGTATGAAGGCCTGCAGGAGGGAAAGATTTACAGATATGACTGCCAGAACATTGGTCTCCATGTGAATTGGGCTCCCTCATTACCTGGTTCTTTAGTCACCCAATCTGGCTTTTTCTATAGAACACACTCAATGGACAAGTGTCTCTGGAGCCTTTGGGGACATCAACATGAAGTGGGGTTATATGGACTTCTGAGTTTGTTGAATCTCTTCATGTGTTAAATTATCTGGATTTCATGAATGACACAAGTTTATTGAAGATGTTTCCTAGTTTGGTAATGAAACATCAGCAAGCAAACAACCAATCTCGATGGGCACCAAGGATATCACAATGAAGATATTGTTAGCATTAAAGAAGGCATTGTGCTTTGTTCAGGCTTATTTTCAAGTATGCTGAACAAATCCACATACATTTCCCTGTAAGAGTTATAAATGGGTCAGCAATTAGTATTTTATGTGCTGATTTTTTTTTTAAAAAGTATTTCAATATAATCCCAAGATTCCCATTAAGCATGGCTGTGGAAATTGTAGACACCATGTTGGAGAAGGTTGATTTAGATTAATCAGAACCAAATTGCAACACTTTGTCCACATAATGACTTTTATATCAGGATGCAGCTAATTTGATGTTTTGACTACAGGGTAAAAGGCCACAAGTTTTACAAGTTTCTCCCTTCTATATTTTTTTGCATTATTCTAAGCTAATTAATGTACAGCATAATGTGGTTAATTTAATGCTTAATGCCCAAGGTGCTGGTAACAAAAATGAACTTGTAAAATTAATTTTTCATTTAACAAATGAAAATCAATGTCCTTTTTAGGAGTATCTTGTGTCCTATAATCCTTCAATATATTAATTTTCCTGTTAATCTTTCTGCTCTCAAAAGAGTGCTTCAATCAGACAGGCCTGTCAAGACATATTGTATTGTTGGCAGACATCTTCATTTAACATTACATTTTTAAAATCAACAAGAATAGCATTTGCTTATTTTGAACTGTAGAAAAACATATGACCTAGTATATGATAATCTAACAGAGTATGATTTCAAAGCAGAAAAGAAGGCTCATATTCGAAACAAACGTAGGTAGGTATCCACGTATAGACACTGTGATGTCCCAGTGATGTCTCTCCTCCCTTGCATACTCACGTCATGACACAACAGTGACAGAATTTGCATTGTGTCAATGTTTTATCAGTTGTTTCCCCAGCCATGGATGGTGATATTCATGCGGATGCTTCTTTCAGTTACCTTTGAGCAGTCTACTTAGATGGAAAGATAGGATAAAAATTCAATACACACTTACATATGTGCAGTCCTTGACTTACAACCACAACTGAATTCAAAATTTATGTTGTTAAGTGAAAGAGTTGTTAAATGAATTGTTAAATGAGAGAGTTGTTAATCTTGTGGCCTTTTCCACAATAGTGGTGGGTCTTATCCAGGATGACAATGAAGATTCGTACAGGAGGAGGTGAAGGCTTTGGTGGACTGGTGCAATAAAAATAACCCAGTTTTGAATCTTAATAAAACAAAGTGCAATAGCACTTAGACTTATATACCACTTCATAGTGCTTTACAGCCCCCTCTAAGCAGTTTACAGAATCAGCACATTGTCCCCAACAATCTGGGTTCTCATTTTACCCACCTCGGAAGGATGGAAGGCTGAGTCAACCTTGAGCCTGGCACGATTCAATCTGCCAAACTGCTGGCAGCCGGTGATCAGCAGATGTAGCCTGCAGTACTGCACCCTAACCACCCGCGGCTCATTTAGAAAGAGCTGGCATAGTCATACTCCATACTTGTATCAAGGCTGCAGCTGTGGAGGTGGTCAACAGAATTAAGTCTCTGAGGGTGCAGATAAATAATAATCTGATGGTCTCTTCGTACATTATAGAGAACTGTGCAAACCAGTGTTTGCATTTCCTGCACAATTGAGAATGTTTTAACAAACTGTATCACTGTTTGGTTTGGTGGTAGCAGTGCCTCAGATAGAAAGTCCATACAGAGAGTGGTAAGTACAGCTGAGACGATTATAGGAAGCTCATTTCCTGTTATTCAGGATACTACATGCAAGCGCTATGTGCTTAGAGCTTGAAGCATTGTTAGAGACCCCACAGACCCACTTCATGGTCTGTTTCTGTTGCTCCCCTTTAGCAGAAGGTTTTGAAGTATTTATAGCAGGACTAATGGGTTCTGTAACAGCTTTGTTCCTTATGCCATCTGTCTTGTAAACTCGCAGGATTCTCATTTTTTCGCCACATATATGTATACATTTGAATTATGTGATGTTTCTCTGTGTCATACTGTATATGTGTGTGTGTATGTGGGTATATGCGTAATGGTTATCCTTTGAGAGCTGAATGCAATGAAATTTAATTTTAATGTATGCTGATTAGTGAACATATAAAGTGACAATAAAGTTATATTCTATTCTGTTCTGTTCTGTTCCGTTCCGTTCCGTTCCGTTCCGTTCCATTCCATTCTATCATAAAATTAGCAGCATCCTGATTCATTATGTGAACCAGTGGTGGGTTGCTACCAATTCACCCCAGTTCAGGTGAACCAGTAGCAGCAGTGGCTGGAGGCTCTGCCCACCCGCCTGGACGTCACGAAATATGTTCTGCACATGCACAGAAGCATGTGCAGACATGGCGTGTGTGTGAGCAAAGCGAGTGCATGCGTGCAAGTGAACCTGTAGCGAAGGTAAGTGAAACCCACCCCTGATGTGAACACAGTGATGTACCACCTTCCTTGCCACAGTTAAGTAAAACACCACAATTGTTAAGTTAGTAACATGGTTGTTAAGTGAATCTGCGTTCCTCATCGACTTTGCTTGTCAGAAGGTTGCAAAAGGTGATCACATGACTCTGGGAAACTGCAACCATCATAAATATGAGACCGTTGCCAACTTTATGAATTTTGATCACATGACCATGGGGATGCTGCAACCGTCATAAGTGTGAACAATAGTCATGTCACTTTTTTCAGGTCTGTTGTAACTTTGAATGATCACTAAATGAACTGTTTTAAGTCAAGGACTATCTGTACATACTTACATTACCTATTTCTAGATTTGTAGGTTATGAATTCATGTATATCTTCTATCCCAAATAAAAGGGCAGAAACAGAACTAGTATGGAATTTTTTCTTTTGCCTTAGGATGGATAAGGAAAATCAACTAGAGGGAGGGAGAGGAAAAATATTTATTGAGCAGGCTGCCATCCTTCTTTTGTTAGGACCGTCCAACAGTGAGTGTTATTTTTTTTTAATGTAGAAAGCAAGCTGATCTTTCAGTTATCTAAAAAAAAAAAGTGGATTGAAGGCTAAGGGCCACTAAGCAAGAGAGTCTCCACCTCCATCATAGGGGAAATATTTATTACAAATTAGAGGAATAAGAGAAAAAAAAATCTTTGACATTTTCTTGCAGAAATACGGAAGTTCCTTAAAAACAAAGAGTTGTCCCAATCATGTTATCCTTGTTTCAGTCATCCTTTATCTGATATGATGTGCCCCCCACCCGCTGTTCAGTCTTCCTGATTATCAAAACCCCTGGGAAGAGGCTTTGTCATTTTTCTCATTACCTTCAGGTTTTGCAGATTAAATACTTGCCAAAATGATTCATGGTCTCGTTATCAATAGCAATGACTCACTGACTCTTTCAGTTAACAATCTTCATATATAATTCTAAGCAAAAGGAACAGCCTTTTTTTAAAAAAACAAGGCCTCATGCCAATTCTTATCAACTGTTTGTGGTTTCTGTATTCCCCCATCTCGACCACCTTCCTGTTTACTCTTCTGCCAGACTCAGTTCTAGGCTAGATAATAAAAATATTTTGGGAATGGAAAGTTTTGGATTACTCCTGATAGGAATTAAAATAGAGATGCTCTCTGAGGATTATTTTTTGTTGTCATTCCGAATAATATTTGAATATATAAGTGTTTTTCTATCGAAGCACCTGGTCTACCCCAATATCGGACGGAGCATACTGCTTCCCTTTCACTTTCAGCTCCAATCCAAGAGCCCTCAAGCAGTTGCATTCACGAAAAACCATTTTATATAAATTTGGTATAAAATAAATTTATATCAATTTATATTAATTTATATAAATATAAATTTGGTACATGTACATATACATATACACATACACACAAATCAGGGGTGAAATCCAGCAGGTTCTGACAGGTTCTGGAGAACCAGTAGCAGAAATTTTAAGCAGTTTGAAGAACCAGCAAATACCACTGGCTGGCCCCAGAGTGGGGTGGGAATGGAGATTTTGCAGTATCCTTCCTCTGCCATGCCCACCAAGCCACACCACACACACCCACAGAACCGGTAATAAAAAATTTTGGATTTCACCACTGAGATAGATAGATAGATAGATAGATAGATAGATAGATAGATAGATAGATAGATAGATAGAGATAGATAGATATATTCCTTTTAATTCATAGGTATAAATGTGTGATATTTTTGCAAATGTTGAAAAAAGATGTTAAATGGCCATGGTGGGATGAAATCTCTAATCATCGCTTTCAGGCCTATCAGACAAAACCAAAATAGTGCTATCCCAGTCTCCCATAAGTCTCAGAAGAAACAACATAAAATGTCTGACAGGCCTGAAAGCGATGATTAGAGATTTCATCCCACCATGGCCATTTAACATCTTTTTTCAACATAGGAAAAAACCCTGATTGCAAAAATATCACACACACACACACACACACACACATATATATGA
Organism: Arizona elegans; assembly: GCA_022577455.1. Taxonomy (NCBI): domain Eukaryota; kingdom Metazoa; phylum Chordata; class Lepidosauria; order Squamata; family Colubridae; genus Arizona; species Arizona elegans. Next base: position 267,534,238 of record JAKOOJ010000001.1, read on the forward strand.
TTCTAAACTCAATATAACTTTCTGTTTATATATTTTTAAGGAAGCCCATACAATTTCTTAAGGAATGAACTAGAGCAATAACATTGCTTCTTAGAGATTTGATCCTCTTTTTTCTTCATCTGTAGTGTATAGTAATGAAATATCCATTATAACTAGTATCTTCCCCACATAGTTCAGATTCTTATCTGAAATCCTGCACAAAAATATGCATTATTATAAGTAAATGTTTTGTTAAAATCTTTCATGTTAAATTTCTATATTTAGGCAAGAAAAACCAAATGCACAGGTATAGTATATGGTACCTGGCTCAATAATAGTAACTGTGAGAGGGATCTTGGAGTCGTAGTGGACAATAACTTAAGTATGAGCAAGCAGTATGCTGCAACTGCCAAAAAGCCAACACGGTTCTAGGCTTCATTAACAGAGGAATACAATCAAGATCATGTGTGAAGTTAATACCACTTTATATTGCCTTGGTAAGACCAAACTTGGAATACTGCATCCAGTTTGGTCACCACAGTGTAAAAAAGATGTTGAGACTCTAGGAACAGGGGTGTCAAAAACAAGGCCTACAGGCCGGATTTGGCGCACGGGGCCACCATGGAAACAGTGAAGGACTAGCCTGCAGTGCCTCTGTCAGCGAAAATGAGCTCGGAAGGGCTGTGCGTGCTCCTCCCAAGCTCTGTTTTTGGCTGCAATGGCCTGCTCCAGTGGTCTGCCAGTGAAAACGGAGCTCAGCCTGACCACGCACACCCCCCCAGCTATGCCCCCAGCCCCCTGAGGTCAAACACAACCCTGATGTGACCCTCAATGAAATCGAGCTTGACACCCCTGCTCTTGAAAAAGTGCAGAGAAGAGCAACAAAGATGATTATGGGACTGGAGGCTAAAACATATAAAGAACGGTTGCTGGAATTGGGTATGTCTAATTTAATGAAAAGAAAGTGTCACAAGTAAATGCCTTATTCTTTATTATGTAAATAGTACATGACCAGGATATCAGGGGTTAACTTATTCTTCACTACTTAATATATTCATACTTAACCACTCCTATATCTAGCTCCACCCCTTGTATATATAAGGAGCTGTATGCTTTCCTTCTGTGCTTCTATCTGTGAATATTCAGTGAATATAGAATGCCTTCTGTAAATAAACAGTGCTTTATTTGAATATCTAATTCTTAATCTACTTATTGAGTCTGATCCTGAAAATATCGTAACATTTTGGTAGCAGAGGATGGTTTGATTGACTCAATAAAACTTTAAATATGTCTGAGAGAGAAAACTCCAGAAACAAAAGAGAAAGACCCAACACCAGGGCATACAGTAAAGAAATGGAAGCAGATCAAGAAAAGATTGATAAACCCACGACTATGACACCAAAAGAAACTGAAGACTACACTACAGACAACGAGGAAATAATTGATGGAATGGATGAACAAAAGGAGAACGAGTTGAAAGGCAGCCCCCTCGGATCAGAGGTACTGAAACTGCTGAAACTCAACGCGAAATTCCAAAACGTAATAAAGAACAGCGGAACAGCGAAAAAAAGGAGTATCGTAACAGATGATCCCAAAAATCCAAAAATGGTGAGCGAATCATCTACAGAAAAAGGAATAATGAAAAGAAAGACCAACGGTCCCGCTCAAAATTTTGAATGGCACCCATCTTGTTTTCAACCGATCACAAAAAAGAGCGAAGCAGAGTCAATCAGAGTACATCATTCAAAATCTTTGGCGCGAAAGGATTCACATAATATAAAAAAGAAAAAAGAAAAACTTTACTTTTCAGAAAATTCTGATACAGACTCAGAAGAAATACCTATCGAACTAAAAGTCAAATCAGCTATAAGAACTCTCTTTACAACATTCGGTCCAGGACTGAAAATTACAAAAGAACCGACAAAAGATGGCAATCGAGAAACAGGGAGAGAACAAGCAAGAAAGCAAACGTCTCGGAGTCTGCCCGCTTCTCCTCAATCAACGAGAGCACCGACACCTGAGCCCAGAGAACCTTGCAAATACCACCCCACGCCGCAGACGATGTCAGAAAACAGCGATCTCAACAAGAGTCATCGCAACAGAAAGACACAAGCTTCTGCCGCCGCCTGGACACAGAAGATCGAGCCAGAGACTGAATAATCGGAAGAAGAGCGCTACGAGGGAGCTGCAGCGACGAGAACCTCTCCCGACAGCTTCAGGAGCGAAATGAACAACGCACATGTGCAAGACTACACAGACAACTTCGGGGGACATGAAGAACAGAGAGAACCATTCAGAATCGTCGCAAGCATACCCACGCCATTTTGTAACTTTCAACATTTGCAAGACCATGGACTGCCTCCAGTTGTAAGTAATGGATCCAACAATATTGGGAATTTGCCCAATGATTTCCCAAAACTGAGAATAGATGGCATTAATTTGCAAGAATGGTGTCAGCAGCTCCAGGTTGTCTTTCTAAAAGAAAACTTATTATTTTTTATCACTAATCCCCCAAAAAGACCTTGGACTCTAAAATTAGACTGTCTGCACCATAGGGCATTTTTCTTATTAATTTCCAGTATATCTCCTGCCATGTACCACAGTATTAAGCAAAATCTAACTGTATCAGAAATTATTCAATGCATGTTTAAATTGTTTCACAGTGAAAGTGTAGCCACTACAACAAGAATGTCTAAAGATTTCTTCTCAGCTAGGATAAAGCCAGGGGTTACCGTAAATGAACATTTAATATCTTTAAACAAAATTAGAATAGAACTGCATTTAAGGGGGGAAATAATTTCAGATCAAACAATGAAGAGTGCTATCATTAACTCACTAGACCCATCGTGGGATAACTATATATCTCATTTAGACACAATCAATTTAGGATATTTATCCATAGAAAGTCTATCTAACAAGCTAATATCTGAAGATAATTCAAGGAGAAGTCGTTGTAACAATCACATGGAACATAAACAATATAAGAGGGTAGTTTCTCAAGAAAGATATCATGAACCAATAGGATGCCACAACTGTGGATCCAAAGAACATAATAGGAGAGACTGTCCAAAACTCTCAGAAATAGAAAAAATCCTGACTACAGAAATAGGTATCAAAACAGACAGTCATCAATTGATAGACATAGATATAGAAGTCCACCCATCTATAGAGAACATAGAGGGGGCAGGGATAACTCAAAAGATAGAAAGTCTGGTTCACTGAATGGGTTAAACAAACATGACAGCACTAACATACAACAGACAGAGGACAATGATTGGCTTATCGATTCTGGAGCAACCAACCACACTACAAATAATAAAAATATACTATCTTCATTTGTAGAGGATAAATTCGTAATTAAGGTAGCTAATCAAGAGAAGGTTCAAGTCATAGGTAGAGGAAATATAACCTTACCTGGCCTAGGAAAAATAGAGGGGGTATTGTTAATACCTGAAATACCTCATAACATACTTAGTGCAATAAAACTAAGCATAGATTCTGGCATAAATATTGTGTTCTCGAAAGGAAAAGCAACATTAGAGAAAAACAGAATAAACATAGGTACTGTGATTATTAAAGGAGGTCTACCTTATTTAATGACAAAAGAAAAATGGTTACACAACATTGATTCCAACATGGAAGATAACAATAACATAGACAACGAAAGCAGTAGCAATAGTGACAATGAGGAACATGAGATTATCCATAATCACAAAGACACACCCAACAACAAAATACCTAATATTGGTAAACCAATTCATGATGAGTGTGCTCATGTCTTACATAGGAAATTAGGACATGCCAGTTTTCCTGTAGTTCAAAAGATGACTAAACACGCTGAAGGTGTTAAAATAAAAAATTGTAAAAACTATTTGGAATGCTCAGTATGTAAATCTACAAAACTCAAAACTAGCTCCAAACCCAAAAAGTCAACAAGATCAACCAACAAAATTTTTGATTTGGTACACATGGACCTAGTTGGTCCATTAACACCATCAATCACATATAGAAAACGTTATTTCCTAACCATTGTGGATGACTATAGTTGTTATGGCTTTGTCTATACACTAAAGCACAAAGATGAAACTTTTCAGAAATTTAAGGAGTTTTACAAACGTACAGAAACACAAAATAATATTAGAATAAAACAAATTATGACAGATAGGGGATGTGAATTCATGTCAAAAGAATTCTCTCAATGGCTTAAAGACAAAGGGATGTTGCATTACACGTCTAGCCCTTTCTCTGCATTCCAAAATGGAGTGGTAGAGAGAAAGAACTCGACATTACAAACCATGATTAGATGCACATTAGAAGATGCTGGCTTAGGAAAACAATTCTGGTCAGAAGCGTTACAATATTCCAGTTATACACAAAATAGAACTTGGTCCAGCATTGTTAACAAGACACCATATGAAATGATGTATAATAGGAAACCCAAAATAGCTCATATGCACATATTTGGAGTCACTGCAGACGTACACATACCTAAGCAATTAAGACGTAAAGGTGAGAACGTATCTAGGAGACTCAGGTTCATGGGTTACGAAACAGGAACAAAAGGATACAGATTTATCGATAATAATAACAGATTTATAGTATCCAGAACGGCTGTATTCCATGAACAGGCCAACTGGTCTAAAATACATCTTAATGAAATTTTCCCAAACAACTATACAAACACTAAACACCAAGAGGAAAGAACTGGAGAAGAATACAATCACAACATACATAAAAACAAAAACAGAACATGGACAAACAGTCAATACAAAATAAAGACAGATTCATTAACAAAAAAGGAAGCTAGGTATTTACATGACAATGATAGTAAACCAAAAAGAACAATCAAGAATAACAGAAACCAAATACCAAACAGATACAAAGATTATATAATGTATACGGATGGAGAAACATCAACACCAAACACATACGAGGAAGTGCTAAAACTTCCCCCTGAAGAAAAGGAAAAGTGGGAATCAGCCATGACTAAAGAGATGGATAGTTTGCAGAAATTGAATGTATTCACACCTACACATGCACCTAAAGATAAAACTGTTATTGGTACTAGGTGGATATATAAAATCAAAAACTTAGAAGGAGGCAACACCTTATACAAAGCTAGACTAGTTGCTCAAGGTTATGCACAAAAATATCCCGAGGATTACACGGATACATACTCTCCCACAGTAAGAACTGAGAGTGTTAAAACTGCACTGGTCATAGCATCAGCACTTAACCTTGATGTATTCCAATACGACATACAGACTGCATATCTACATGCAAAATTAGATAAAGAGATATATGTAAGAGCGCCTCACAGTCAATATACGAACAAAAATGAAACGTGGTTACTAAATAAAAGTTTATATGGGTTGAAACAATCTGGCAAAAGATGGTATGAATGTTTAGTCAAAGTGCTCAAAACTATGAATTTTAATGCCACTACTGCTGATAACTGTTTCTTTGTTAAAAAAGAGGATGACTCTTTAGAATTCGTGTTAATTTATGTGGATGATATTTTGTATATAGGTAAACACAAAGAGAAGAGAGAAACATTTGTAACGAAACTAAATGAACATTTCTCTTTGAAGTCATTAGGTAAGGTAAATAAGTATCTTGGAGTTCAAATTAGTAAAACAAAAAAGGGATTCAAACTTTCTCAAAGAGATAAGATTATGGAACTCCTGAACAAATGTAACTTAAATAATGCTAAGCCATGTGACACTCTCATGCAAACTGATTTCTTGAGAAACACAGATGAGTCATCCCCTGAATTTAAAGATAATACACTTTACAGATCAGTCATCGGTTCCCTTCTATATATTTCCAATTGGACTAGACCTGATATTGCTTTGCCTCTCAACTTGTTGTCTAGGCACGTCAGCAAACCATTATTATATCATTGGGAAGCTGTCAAGAGAATATTAAGATATTTAAAGAATAGTTTAGACTTCTGTTTATTATTGGAACCTAATAATGTAAAAGAGCCCATCCTCACGTGTTATGCCGATGCGGATTGGGCTGGTGATACCACATGTAGAAAAAGCACATCTGGCTATATATTTTTCCTTAACGATTGTCCAGTTTACTGGTACACTGGTAAACAAGATTTAGTAGCCACCTCAACGACTGAGGCAGAATATGTTTGTTTGTCTAAAGCCTCAAATAACCTCGTATGGTTTAATGACTTATTGTCAAACACTTGGAAGAAACCTTCATTACCATTTATCATACACGAAGATAACAAGGCTGCTATTGAAATATCTAGATCTGATGCTATTGGACAAAAGTCCAGACATATAGATATAAAATTCAAACATGTGAGGCAGTTATCTCAGGATGGATTTATTAAAGCAGTTCATTGCGAAACATCAGAGCAAATAGCTGACATATTGACAAAGCCTTTGCCTTCTAAGCAGCATAAATACTTGACTTCTAAGTTACAAGTTTTATATTGATCTGAATCTGAATGTAATTGTTGTAATATATCGAATCAGCATTTAGAGGGGGATTTGTCACAAGTAAATGCCTTATTCTTTATTATGTAAATAGTACATGACCAGGATATCAGGGGTTAACTTATTCTTCACTACTTAATATATTCATACTTAACCACTCCTATATCTAGCTCCACCCCTTGTATATATAAGGAGCTGTATGCTTTCCTTCTGTGCTTCTATCTGTGAATATTCAGTGAATATAGAATGCCTTCTGTAAATAAACAGTGCTTTATTTGAATATCTAATTCTTAATCTACTTATTGAGTCTGATCCTGAAAATATTGTAACAGAAAGACTAGGGGTGACATGATAGCAGTGTTCCAATATCTTAAGGGTTGTCACAAAGAGGGAGTTGTTATTCATTCTCCAAAGTACCTGAGGACAGGACAGGAAGCAATGGATGGAAACTAATCAAGGAGAGAAGCAACCTAGAACTAAGAATAAATTTCCTGACAGTTAGAACAATTAATCAGTGGAACAACTTGCCTCCAGAAGTTGTGAATGCTCCAACACTGGAAGTTTTTAAGAAGAGATTGGACAACATTTGTCTGAAATGGTATAGGGTTCCCTGCCTGAGCAGTGGGTTGGACTAGAAGACCTCCAAGATCCCTTCCAACTCTGTTGTTCTCTATTCTATTCTATATTATAAATTGAAATTATTTGCCTTCTACCTTAGGGAAGATCCAGTGGTTCAGATAAGAATAAAGTGGATAACTGCTGAGCCTATTTAAAAATTCTTCACAAACTAATTTATTTTTCCATTTATATTCCATTTGCAGCTGCAGAAAAGAACAAAATGTGAAATTAAATATTGTATGAATACAAAAGAAATGAAAACCAATCAAAAGCTAATTTAACAACATACATCTTGATGCATTCCTGACACCAGGGATCAATTCCAATTTCCAAAAGAGTATTTGAGAACATCAGAGTAGAGCTTTGTGGCTTAGCCATCTTCAAATGGATCTAGAATCCTAATGAAACAGGGAGTCTCCTATACCCTAGAGAGACTATCATGACCTAAGACAGTTATGAATTAAAAGGTCAAAGGCAATACTTGACACGGAGCCTGGAATAGACTGTTATCCAATATTGCTATTTAATATGATTTAATGTGATTGGAATATGGTACCAGGCTCCAGTTACCTGTCTAGTCACCACATTTTACAGCAGTTAGGTCCTCCTCCATAGTAGTCCAATATGCATTTCAATAGTTTAAAAATGATATAATCAACAAAGGCATGAATCACTATTATCAAGAAGTACAAGGTATCGGTTAGTGCTATAATGCACAATTGCCTTTTTTTTTTCATCTTGAAGTACATTCAGCAAACCTTAAGAATAAACAAAGTTGCTTTCTCCTTTACTTATTTTCCTAGTTAAAGCCCTTTGTAAATGGATAGTGTTATATAAAATGAGATCTGGCAGCAGCAATTGTAATAATATAAATACCTTTCTTCTTGTCACTAATGTCTGAATAGGTTATCAAAATACTTGCTTCTGAATGTATGGAGCTTCCTCCTGGTGAGAGCATTTTTTTTATAATTAATTTTTATTAAACAAACATTAAAAACATTGGACATAGTGGTGAGAGCTTTTTGAGCAACAATGTTGAAAAAGGCATTGTTGTTCAAGCAAGAGTTTGGCCTTGAACATCAACAACAAACTGTTTGGCTGATAAAAGAATATTGGTTGAATGAACAGCTATAACTGTCTCTGTGTAATCTTTCCAAGGTGAGCCATTGTTTCTTTTCTGTGTCTTGGATGAATAAGTAAACACTCCCACCATAGTATTACATGCAAATATAAATGATATTGTCAAAAATTGATTGATTTTGATTTCCTCACTTACCGAGCATTTGCATTTATCAAATACATTTCCACTAATCCAATCCAAAATAGCAACAGCGCTTAAATAGCTAACCTTGATTGTCATTTTTTACTGTGGGTGCACTGGCACACATTAAAAATGAAATTAGGTTGCCTGCTCTCAAAAGTATGCACATATATAACACACATATACACATGTTATATACCTACCTACATATATATATATATATATATATATATATATATATATATATATATATATATATATATATATAGTGGCACAGTGGTGGCGCGGTGGTTAGAGGGCAGTACTGCAGGCTACTTCTGCTGACTGCCAGCTGCCTGCAATTTGGCAGTTCAAATCTCATCAGGCTCAAGGTTGACTCAGCCTTCCATTCTTCTGAGATGGGCAAAATGAGGACCCAAATTGTTGGGGGTAATATGCTGACTCTATAAATTGCTTAGAGAGGGCTGTAATGCACTGTAAAGCAGTATATAAGTCTAAGTGCTATTGCTAGTGCTATTGATTATATACGGTAACAAGGAAAATAGGTCATGAAAAGGATATGTACCAGACAATCCTGTGGAACCTGGTCAAGCATTGCTTATATCCTGTGTCCTGGATAGATGGAAGTGCCAGTAATCTTCTCTGCCATCCTCACCACTCTCTGCACCATTTTCCTTTTCAAGACAGTAAAGCAATTAGACTTATATACTGCTTCATAGTGTTTTACAGCCCTCTCTAAGCAGTCAGCATATTGCCCCCAACAATCTGGGTCCTCGTTTTGCTGACCTCGGAAGGATTAAAGGCTGAGTCAGTCTTGTATCGGTGAGATGAATGATACACAATCCTATTAAATATTATCTGTAATGAGTTTCAACCGGAGAAATCCCTTTGATTAGTGACATTATCTCCCAACTTCTGTGATTCACATGGTCAATGCATTATCATGTTGGTACCACTGTTAGTCATTTTATACATGCAAATGGAATGGGTGCTCATAAAATGCAATGATCCATCCTATTAGGATGGATTTCTACAGGCTACCCATCCAACAGTTTTAGCTGCAACCAGGTGTGAAACAATGCTTCACTAAAATGAAAATGCATTGCAGAAGGAATGTTTATCTTTTATACAATAGCCACAACAAATCAGATCTGCATATCCAGGGGACAATGTACTATGCACGTTATCAGAAACTTTATAATAAAGTAACATGGCCAGTATGGTCAGCCCAAAATATTTTGAATGCCTCAGCAAAATAGCAGATGGTTTTTGCCCGTGGAATATGGTGGTGGCAACACACTAACTGAGTTGTCTTTCAATTTGACTTCAGTAGTGTGGTTACCTTGTTGCATTCTATGAATTTCAAGCTTTGTGTCAGACCTGGAAGCCATCTTTTACCTTTGAGCCTTCAGGCCTGCCACAAATTCTACTGTGGTAAAATGGGAGGGGGGATTGTATGGAGTGAAGATGATATGTAATCAAAATAACATTCTTTCTAGAAAGTCAAGGCCGTTGTGCCCTGCAGCTGTGCTGAGAAGAATGAGGAGGTATCTTCTGTTCCAGAGGGTACCTGATTGGTTCATATGATGGACATGTGGGTGAAGGGCAAGGACTTGAACTTTCTTTTGGGTGAGGAAAACCGAGAAGCTCTCAGATTCGGGTTTTCCCAGATGTGCCAATATAACATCTCTAATAAAAGTTAGCTTTGAGGAAACTCAAGCCTCAGAGTTTGATTTCATTGGGGGTGTTACTTAGAACCCTGACACTTTAATTATAAAATGAATTCATATTTTGATTTCATGCTTTGATTCAAATATCAAATGACTTGATAATATGTCATTCCTTACCAGTTTAAGATGGAAAACCTATCTTGATTCATTGAGGGGGCACTGCTTGTATATTCTATTGAAAATGTTCCCAACTAAAATGTCCTCATTCATTCAGTTCTGGAAGGAATAGCACACTCTGTTACATTTGGGAACCAAAGGCAAATTTTAAGGTGCAGGGTACACCATGTGGAACACTGAATTTTGTCTGTCAGCACTCTCATTGTCCATACTCTCCATCTCCATATGTCTGATTCTTGCAACAACCAATTGTTTTGCATACAGGTAGTCTTCTATTTGTGACCATATGCTTAAAGACCATTTGAAATCAAAGTGCTACTGAAAAAGTGACTTATGACTGGTGCACACATTTACAATGTTGCAGTGTCTCTGTGGTCACGTGATTAAAATTTGGGTGCTTGGCAACTGGTATGTGTTTATGAAAGTTGCAGCAATCCATTTGTAATGTTCCCACAAGCAAAGTCAGTGGGGGAAGATGGATTATCTTAAAGACCATATGATTTGCTTAACACCCACAGTAATTTGCTCAACAGCAAATAATATTGGGTGTGACTCATTTAATGACCCCACTGCTTAACAATGGAAGTTCCGGTCCCAACTGTGATTGTAAGTCGAGGACTACCTATAAAGCAATTGGAAAGTTCACCAGGTTAAATTTCCTATAGCTATTATTAATAATCGCAGACCTTAAATGCTTTACCTAGAAAAAGATAGTATAAGAAAACATGTACTTATCCTTATTCTTCTGGCATGTTTAAATAAAAAGAACAAGGACTTGTTTTCCAGTGTTTCACATTTGATTTATAACAAAAGTGAGAGAAAGCAACATGTCCTGATGTTGCGGGGAATCATCTTGGCAAACGCACTGATATGTCCCATCCAAACTGAAGTGAATTTTAAGAGCAGAGTATTTTTTTAAAAAAAAAAACACACTTTAATAACAAAAACTGGTTAATAAGAGAGTTAGTAATTAGATATTAAAATTAAATACAAAAATTCTTTTTGGAAACATAACTTAGTGTAAGGTGACCAGACGTCCCGCTTTTGGCGGGACAGTCCTGCTTTTGAGCAATTTGTCGCGCGTCCTGCGGCGTTTTAAAAAAGTCCCGATTTTTCATTCTGCCTCCTGAATCCCCGCTGATGGCTAGAGGGAAAAAAAACTCTTTAAACTCTTGCCGCGGGGCTTCAAAGGGCCGACCTACAGCTGATCAGTGTTAAAAAAAAATGAATAGACCCATGCCTGCAAAAATAGAAAAAACAGCCCCTGTTAACAGCTTCCGCTAGGTTAATTAGCTGCAAAAAGCTGCAAAAAGTTCCTGGAGCAGATTTCCCCCCCCCCCCCCCAGCTATACTGAAAACAAAGGTGAAAGCGAAACTAAACCTGCAACATGACAAAATGAGGCAGAAAGAGATTTCTTTCTTTTTCTTTTTCTTTTTCCTCACCAAAAAAGGTAGGTACAAAACTGCAAACAATGGGAAATTTTGGGCAAAAGAGGAGAGTTCAAGATTTTAAAACACAAAAGAAAAAAAGCTCTATTTAACTAGGGAATTGTAATAATTGAGATACTATTAATAATTGTATATTGTGTTGAAAGCAGAAATGGTTAAGTTGTGGTTTGGAGGAATATATGGGGGAAATTATTTGGTTTATTATTATTGGTAAATATAATTAATTGATTTGTAAGAAATTGGATTGCATGGAAATAATTGGAATATTCATGTTCATATTGATTAATATACAAAAAAGATAGTTATATAACTAATTGATTTATATTAAAATGTTGAATTTGTATTAAACAACTGTATTACATAATTACATAATTAACCAATGTGAGGATGGATATAAAAATAGATGACAATGGGAAGGGTTATAATATAGAATAGAAGGGAAAAATTGAATTTGATTAAGATTAGAGATGAGGATGAAGGGTAATATTGTTTTTTTAAAAAAATAGATGAGGAATAAATATGGCAAAAAGGAAATATAGAAATTGTAAATTTAATTGAAATGACTAAACGCTGTTTAAATTTGTGAACCAGCCAAATATTCTGTTCAAAGAAAATACATTGCATGTTTGTATGTGTGTTTCTAATTATTGCTATTTATTCATATTTGTTCTCTTTTATTCTTTAAAGTTTAACAATTCATTCTTAATCTTAATATCTTTATATTTGCTTGGGGTTGGCTTTCTTCCCTTTCATCTTTTTTATTGTACAGCAATCTTTCTCCTCAAACCTACCACCACTCTCTTTTCTTTCCTTCTTACTTTCTCTTCCCCCCACCCTCTTTTTCTCCTCCCTACTTCCTCTTCCTTTCTCCTTCTCCTCCTCTCTTCCTCCCTCTCTTACCCTCACTCCTACTCTAATTTCCATTCCTTCATCCCTCTCTATTGCTGTATCCTTTAATGCATATGGACTACTCAGAGGGCTGAAAAAGTTATTTTTGACTGGTCCTCACACTTTTGACCAGTCCTCGAACTTACGACTGTCCTCACATTTTACATTTTTGCCCTATCTTGTCATCATGGTGAAGAGAAGCAGTTGTGAAATGAGTGACATGGTTGTTAAGAATGCTGCATGGGCATAAATATGAGGATGGTCATAAGTGTGAGGACCAGTCAAAAGTGTGAGGACCTGTCAGAAATGACTTTTTTCAGCCCTCTGGTTAGTCCTTTTGTGCATATGGACTACTCAGAGGGCTGAAAAAGTTATTTTTAACTGGTCCTCACACTTTTGACCAGTCCTCGAACTTACGACTGTTCTCACATTTTACGTTTTTGCCCTATCTTGTCACCATGGTGAAGAGAAGCAGTTGTGAAATGAGTGACATGGTTGTTAAGAATACTGCACGGGCATAAATGTGAGGATGGTCATAAGTGTGAGGACCAGTCAAAAGTGTGAGGACCTGTCAGAAATGACTTTTTAGCCCTCTGAGTAGTCCCTATACACATAGCCATGGCCACCCGGTCACATGACCAGGTAGCCACGCCCACCCAGTCACATGGCCTCCAAGCCACGCCCACACAATAAGTCACGCCCACAATGGTGTCCTTCTTACCAATGTTAAAATCTGTTCACCTTACCCTATACGCATAGCCATGGCCACCCGGTCACATGACCAGCTAGCCACACCCACCCAGTCACATGACCAGCTAGCCACGCCCACCCAGTCACATGACCAGCTAGCCACGCCCACAAAATAAGCCACGCCCACAATGTCCCTCTTTACCAATGTTAAAATCTGGTCACCTTAACTTAGTGGTATCCTAAAACAAACTCAAAATGTAGAGGCATGATAGCAGTGTTCCAATATCTCAGGGGTTGCCACAAAGAAGAGAGAGTCAAACTATTCTCCAAAGCACCTGAGGGTAGGACAAGAAGCAATGGGTGGAAACTAATCAAGGAGAGAAGCAACTTAGAACTAAGGAGAAATTTCCTGACAGTTAGAACAATTAATAAGTGGAACAACTTGCCTGCAGAAGTTGTGAATGCTCCAACACTGGAAATTTTTAAGAAGATGTAGTGAAGGTTTCCTGCCTGGGCAGGGGTTGGACTAGAAGACCTCCAAGGTCCCTTCCAACTCTGTTATTCTATTCTATAAGGTAGTAATTTGCTTGTGGGCCTTTGGAATGAAGGAGGCAGATGAGCTTCTTCAATTTCTTCATCTATAAATTACAAAGGAAAGACTGAGATCAGCTTGGGTCAAATGTCAAAATGGAATTTCTGAAATGGAGCAGAGTACTCAATTTATGACCATCATGGAGCCCTGGTGATCATTAAGCAAAACATTATGGTGGATAAGCAAACCCATTATTAGCTATGGGCTGTTTTTGCCAAAAACTGAGGTCATCATAACTTCGGAACAATTACTAAGTGACTGTTTGTAAATCAAGGGCTATCTATAAATGAGAATGTTCAGTTGAAGCAAAGTCTCTGTATTGTTTCCTCAGGCAGCAAGCTTTGCTTTTCACAAAAATGTGTTAAATGATTGTAAAAATTAAAAAAATGCTATTGGATGCTAGATCAGACTTTATTTCATCCAGGTTACAATAATCTAGCTAGCATTTCTATAACATTTCCTGGGAAGGCCAGAGATTAGACATTAAGCTTTTTTATACTGTTCTCAAAGAAGAAAAATGTTCCTTTTGACAAACAACAGCTTTGCTAAATAAATCACAAATTAGCAGAATTTACACTTAGTGCTGTGCTGCCAGCTGTAGTTTGTGAAGCTTAATGTTGGAGTTCTAAGCCAAACATAAAATAAACTGTACTTAATATGCCTGCATGTAGCCTTTACTCTCATCAAAGGAAGGCACATATTTTATACAAAGAAATTATGGTAAAGGAAAATAGTGCATCTGATTGCATACATACTTGGGTTCTTTATATGTGTTCAGACCAGAATTTCTAAAAAAAAATAAATTACATTCTCTGACCCAGCTCTATTAAACAGTTGCCTAATACTGCTGACATCTAGTTTGAAGGCAGAGCTTGCTCTCATGCCTTTGCCTAACCTCATGTATACATCTCGGGTTATTTCTTCTATCATGTGCCACTTGCCATTTCATTAGGCCAGGTAAGATTGACTTTAAGGACTCTAATAATTGCAGGAGTAGCCCAGATGACTCTATATTACAGTGGTGGGTTTCAATTTATTTTTCTACTGGTTCTGTGGGTGTGGCTTGGTGGGCGTGGTTTGGTGGGCGTGGCAGGGGAAGGATACTGTAAAATCTTCACCCCCACCCCACTCCAGGGGAAGGATACTGTAATATCTCCATTCCCTCCCCAATCCAGGGGATGGTTACTGCAAAATCCCCATTTCCTCCTGATCAGCTAGAACTTGGGAGGCAGAGAATAGATGGGGGTGGGGCCAGTCAGAATGTTTACTACCAGTTCTCGTAACTACTCAAAATTTCAGCTACCGGTTCTCCAGAACTGGTCAGAACCTGCTGAAACCCACCTCTGCTATATTAGAATCTGAAGGTAATCCTTGCACTATTTCAATTATTTCCTACTCTGATCCATTGAGATGTTCTATAATAGGTTTTGTTTGCTTTTGGCTTATCATGTTGTGCCATGCCAGCTAATTATATTTTTTCAATAAATCATGTTTTAAAACCCGGTTTACAGTGATGGTGCTGCTTGGCCAATCTTTGATTTCCTGATAGAGTTGGGTAGATGAAGGTAGCACATGAAGAGTTAGCTTCTAAATTTTGAAGCTAATTAGTTTTGTTTATTATACTGTAGTTAAATTTCTTTAACCATAACTCATTTCAAATAGCTTAATTATAGTTGACAGTACTACCCCTGCCTTTCTTTCTCTGTATTAAGTATTTACTAATACTTAATACAGTATTATACTTACAAAATACTAAGTATTTTGACCATCATTCACTGACTTTAAATTCTCTACATAAGTCAGGGAATCCCCTCTAGATTTTTTAGAAATCCTTTTCTTTCAGCTTAAACATAATATGATACAACTAATAATTGTTCTAATAATGATATATGAACCACACAAAATTGTTTTATCCATTTTAAAGATTGTTCAGAAACATAAGCTAGTCCAAGTATAACTGGAAGGGGGATGAGTCTGCGTGAATTTTCCAACGTTTTCAGAGGAGATCTGTTTACAAACTATACTTTAATATGCTAGTGCTTTAAATGTCTAAGTCCATTGGGACCAAGATTCCCAGATTACCTCTTCACATCTAAAATGAAATGGGTCTAAAACATATGCCACATATTACACAGAAAAAAAGGATGGGCTTTGTTTCCCATCCTTTGTTGCCTTTGATGCGGTGGATGTCCTTGGATGGATTGCAAGTAGGAAGAAAGCCTAGTTAGATATGTTAGGAAGGATTTCATCTTCTTAGGAAAATGAAAAGCAATTTTAATATTTTCACTGTCTTTTAATTGATAAACTGTGGATATTTTCATTGGTATTCTTCTCTTATTGTGATTACTGTGGCTTCCTGGAAATACTTACATTTAGCCTGACATATCTAAATAAGTAATCATAATTATTTATAACATTTCTCTGCTGCTTTTGTTCTTCAGCCCCTAATTCAGGACTGTGGACCATAAAACAAAAACACCAATCAATCACAGTAATATAATTAGAGATTGATTTAAATCAACAGATAAAAATATAAAATCATTCTATACACTAAAACCAATTGAATCGGTAAATTAACTTGTAAATTAGGGAAGGCATCACACAAACCTCGGTTATTGTTACTAAAATTCCCTACTCTTCTGCAGTGATATAACACGCTTCTGAGGCAGTTGGTGAATCTTTTAAGCAGAGGATCTTAAAATGTGAGCAGGCAGAATTAATTAATAATCTTGCCATTTGTAGTTTGATTCTGAAGAATGGAAATGCCCAATGCTTACAACTTCATTACTCTCTTGCTGCATCCTTAATGAGTGTAGTAGCTAACAATATAGTGCTGACATTATGCTCTTAAAAATACCTAGGAAGTATCCAGCCTGCTAACAGCAGTTTCACCTAGCTGTCTGATTATGATAGATAACTTATCCATATAAAAATGCAGATGCCACACTGAGGTTACTAGAAATAATTGCATAGTACTATGTGTTCAATTCTGTAAACCACTGAGAGTCTATTGAAATGAGCAGCCATATTAAATTTAATGAAATAAATAAATAACAATAATAAATATTAGGTTTGTGCAGAGATCTGGATTTAAAGGAGTGTGCTTGGTTAGATGTCTAGTACCTCTTGGGAACAGCTTCAAGCTCCCGCATCTTTTCCTAGCCTCAGGTGCGTGTCCTCTGTTGCTCGTATGTAATCCCCACAAATGAAACAGGTATTCTTAATACGAGTAAGTGTGGCACATGCATGCTCCAAATCATATTTTGAATCCAGATCAGTGGTGAAATCCAATTTTTTTTTACTACCGGTTCTGTGGGCGTGGCTTGATGGGTGTGGCAGGGGAAAGATACTGCAAAATCTCCATTCCCACCCCACTCCAGGGGAAGTATGCTGCAAAATCCCCATTCTGTCCCCACTCCTGGGGGAAGGATATTGCAAAATCTCCATTCCCACCCTACTCTGGGACCAGCCAGATGTAGTATTTGCCAGTTCTCCCAACTACTCAAAATTTTCGCTACCGGTTTTCCGAACTGCTCAAAATTTCTGCTACCGGTTCTACAGAACCTGTCAGAACCTGCTGGATTTCACCCTGATCCAGATTGCTGCATAGCTCTAATAAGTATTCATTGGATAAATTCCTTGTGTTAAATCTCATTGGACTCAATATGAATTGCTTTTGAGCAGACAGGCTTATAGGGTAGAAAGAGCCATATCTATCCATATCTATCCATATCAGCAATAATGTATTTAGTTTTTAACTCATGCAGCACGTGAAATGAAACCTGGGTTTCCAGAAAGCTGAAGAAATCTGTAACTTTTTTTTTTAGTTTCTTCAAAATGCATGGATATTTTTTTTTCAGTGACAAAAATAATTATTCACATTCAGAACTGCTGTTCAAACTGACTGGTTTTGAATTATTGCTAACTTTAACAAATGATTTCAGAAAAATGAACAGTTTAGCTTCTTGGCTGATTGATGCATATTCCTGAAATTATGATTATATCTATAAGAGATCTTCAATATTAGCTCATATTCAACAGTTAGTTAATGGCTGGCTGTTTCTATGAATGAAGATAAATGTTATATGTGCAGGTCATCTGAAATATGTTGAGGCATTTTATATCAATCAAAGGGTAACAATGAATTTGAATTGCCATCTATGCTTATACAATATTTTAAAATTAATAATAACATTTGAGTCCATCCATAGTTCCTGTCATCATTACTCGGTACTCGATATAGACATTAGGGATCCCTGAGAATGTAGTTTATAGTGGATGCTGAAACTCCCCAAACTCTCTCTGATGGCGATAGAATCAGAGTTGGAAGCAATTGAGATCACTGTGTCCATTTTGCTACCTTGTTCAATACTGGAATCCAAATTAAATCATCTCTGACAGATGGCCAGCCATCCTTTGCTAGATCATGTTCCACAAAAGAGAACTCATTTCCCAAAGTAATTGCTTGTAATGTTGCTGATGAACATCAAGTTCAAGATAGTTACTTGTTTTTTTTGGAAGGTACTCCTAAACTCTGTAGTTTTACTTTGTAGTATTTCTATCATGCTACTGTGCTACTGAAGTATAACACAATTAGTCTGGAATATATATGTCTTTGTGTGTGTGTATGTATGTATGTATGTATGTATGTATGTATGTATGTATGTATATATATATATATATATATATATATATATATATATATATATATATATATATATATATATTTCAGTGCAGAACTGAAGCAGGGCAGAGTAGCAAACAAGGTTATATGGGGCAATAAGAGAAATCAAAATGATAGCTGTGATCAAAGCTCTGCCCATTTTAACATGTATGACATATAGGTAAAAGAAGTGGGTTTTCAATTGTGCCACCCTGGCTTTTTTTGCTCCACCCTGAATGCTCTGCTAACAAGGCAAGAGTTTTTGGCTGGTTTCACCTCTACTTTCCTTCAGTTGGTTAAGTTTATCAGCATCCAATTTGTCAACTAGTTCTTAAGTGGCATAATTTAATATTTCAATGATAGTGTGAGGACTATATTATTTTGGAGTAGTGCTAGGAAGAGAGAACCAGAAACAAGGGTACTAGTTCAGATAATTGTGAAATAATTACATTTTTAAATTAGAAAAATCGCAGGGTGGAAAGGTCCACTACTCTAAATGCCTTGGCTTTCTATGGTTGTGTATTTATGCTTTAATAAAAGCAGAAGATGGATCTGCACTATGAGTTTCTCCCAGGCGATGGCATCATAAAAGCAGATGCTGGGTTTATTGGAACACTTAATAGTGAGCAGGGCAAAGCAGTGCATGCATTCCTATAATTCAGTGTTTCTCAACCTTTGTAACTTTAAAATGCATAAATTTCAACTCCCAGAATGTCACACTACACTTTTCTATTGCTTGTGTTCTGAGAGAGACTAAATAACATTGAAGCTCACAAACACATAGTTAGAATAATAGTTGTAATACTATAATGCACCCAACTTGTTTCTCTAGAACACAGGTGTCAAATTCGCGGCATCACTTTGTTGTTACATGACGTATCACAACATTTTTTTCCCTTTGCGGAGTTGGGGTGGGTGTGGCCTGTGCATGACACATCTGGCCTATGGGCTGCCAATTTGACCTCTGCTCTAGAATAATGGTCATGAACTATTTTATTTTTCTTTTGAAGATGTATGGATGGAAACAAATCTTGAAGCTTATGTAAAGGATGATTTCCAGTTTGAAAGCAGCTCTGAACTTCAGCATGTTTATAAGATGCGCAAAATTGGAGAGTTGAGCTCATTTTTTTCTGATGGAGCTCTAGTATAATTAAGATGGCTGCAAATTTAGGGGTTTTTTTTTACGTTAAGAGAAAGCTTCTTTAAATTTTTGCTTCATTCCTTCTGCCAATTTCCCTCTCTGGTCAACCCGCAAGTCACGAAGCAACTGTTCTCTCCTTTCCTTATCTTCTTGGTAGAGCAATGAGTCTTGTTTCTTGTTTTTGGTATTTCAAGTCTGCAGAATTGATAACAACCATTGGATCACCTTCAAACTCAAATTAAATCAAATTAAAAAAAAACTGCCTTTAAGGAGATCTGGAGTGAAAATGATTGTGATGCGGAGCAGTGGTGGGTTTCAATTTTTTTTTAATACTGGTTCTGTGGGCGTGGCTTGGTGGCGTAGCTTGGTGGGTGTGGCAGGGGAAGGATACTGTAAAATCTCTATTCCTGCCCAACTCCAGGGGAAGGATACTGCAAAATCCCCATTTCCTCCTGATCTGCTAGGATTTGGGAGGCAGAGAATGGATGGGGATGGGGCCACTCAGAATTTTTACTACCGGTTCTCTGAACTACTCAAAATTTCCCCTACCAGTTCTCCAGAACTGGTCAGAACTTGTTGAAACCCACCACTGATGTGGAGGTTCCTTAAGACAACAATCTAGTGCTGAAAAATGTTTCCCCATGCAAGAAGGACTAGCAAGAGGAATCTGCAATGTTTCATTTCTCCCCGGTGAATTTTCAAATCAGGGAAGAAAACTGTTAGTTTCATTACTTCAGTAATTCTTTTGTTTTATTTTTCTTTTGAACCATTTAGGAAGGAATTAGATGAATTTGTATGTGTTGCACTTTATACATATTCACGGAATGACATTTTCATGCACTCATACCCACTAAATTCAACAAGGCACATATATCCACAGCAAGAGAGATGTCCATTAAAGTCTGGAAAAGATGAGAAACTTGCCTTAAAAAAAGAGAGGGTAACTCTAATTCATCATGACAAATACAGCTGAACTCACAAAGTTTAATATTCAGAGGTGGTTTTTTTAACATTTTAAAATACTGTACATGTTTTCCCATATTTTATTTCTAGAATATCATTTCTTTTCATTCCATTGATGAAGAAATGAATATATTTTTCTGTTTTCAATTTAACCAAACAATACCTTTCCTTTTTCCTATTTTCAAATATATTTTAGTTGTCAATCTTACTGCCTTTCTGTCCTCTGAGACAAACATCCACACAAAACAATTATATTTTTGAGTCTTCTTTGGCTTTCTCCTAAGACAAGAATTCTACCAGTTACAAGGGTAGGGGGCTTAGAGAATCACTTAAAATATGTAAAACAAATATATTTATGGACAAATTAACTTAAAGATATTAGGTTCTTTCTTAGGTGTTTATTGATGGTTTTGAAACCCCATCTTTCTGTCAAACATTGCCCTGCTTAACCTCTGTGTCATTCATTGATATCTTCAGGAAGATGGAGAGAATAGGAAGAAGTGACAAAACATGTGTCATAACATCATAACACAAACTTTGCCATTTACATACCAGTACTTGCATTTGCTATCAGGATGTAATTACGATATCAGGGCAGGACTTCCAGTATCATGATGGTGCAATGCATGTTTCATAATTTTGGGGATTAATCTTACTTTGCAGTAGACATGCATGTATTTCTTCAGTCTATTTCACTCTGCCTTCCTGCTAGTTTATCACCCTTGTCTTCCTCTGGTAATTCAGTTCTTGTTTTCTGAATCAAACTAATATAATGGAAAATGGCTTAACAATTGTTATCCCATGGATGTTAATATTTCTTTTTCATTACCCCTGAAAATGTGTATCATTGCCTTACTTTCTTCTGAACTTCCACTGCTAATTGACAATATCTTACATCAAGTGCTTGATTCCCCATGGCAAACTGGCTTAGGATTTAAGAACTATTGTTTGACTTCTGAATGCCTTTTAATATTTGATAACTATTAAAACTTTATATATTTCAGTCATTTAGTATAATTAATATTACAAATGAAATTATTTACCATTAGGACTGTAGAAACATCATGAAAGAGCCAGAATGATTACCATACGTGATGGACATGTAAAATTTTTTGAAAA
This sequence comes from Arizona elegans, assembly GCA_022577455.1. NCBI lineage: Eukaryota > Metazoa > Chordata > Lepidosauria > Squamata > Colubridae > Arizona > Arizona elegans. Next base: position 267,555,906 of record JAKOOJ010000001.1, read on the forward strand.
GACATACTCAGTGCCATTCAGAATAATTTAGGGATCAAACCTGAAATGAAATCACATTTTTACTAGCTATAATTTCAGAACCCTTCAACAAAAATACCATAATTTAGAAAAATATATGCTGATAGCTGGAAGCAGGAAGTTTGTACTATGCTATAGTATCAACAATATTTGACTGGGAATGGAGTCTTGGAGAATATGCTGCAATGGCAAAACTACTAGCATATATAAAAAAGAGGTTTAACTAAATTCTAGCAAGAATGTTTTCTATACAGTATATTCATGCAACATGGAGCAAGGTAAATGCAAACATTTATAGTGTGTTTTAAAAGGGGGCCTAAGTGTTAATTATTCTATAATTATTCTATTTACTTTTTCTAGCAGCTCCTTTTTTATTTTTAACTTTAATTAAGTAACCAATAATAATAATAATAAAATGGTGACACCCCAAACATGTAGCCTATGTTGGCTGGTGAATAGACAGTGTATTAGGGATTCCAGGGAATGCAGTATGTGTGGATCTGAACATGCATCAACTAAACATAGTGCAATAAACCAGGAAGTCTCCATTAGAAAATATTATATTTATACTGGCCTATTTTAAAATACCCCCCATATTATAAAAATTCCAGATCTAGAAAGCAAAGATAAAATACTTTTACTATCATTGCTTTCCCACCAGGTGTAGAGTTGGTCTTCCATAAGAAATGCTGTAATTTTCCCTTTGAAACTTTATAGGGAAATTGCAGGTTAATCATGGAGGAATAACCAGCAGAGATATAGTCTACAAAACATTACTCCTTTCACCAGGAAAAAAGAAAGTACACAGTACAATAAAAAAAATCATCTGGTACTGCTTTTCTTCAGACAGCCAAAATTGGCAACTGTTATCCACACACCCAGATTACATTCTTTCCTAGATACTGCAATGGGCTCTATGTAAGTCTACTCTTGAAAAGTGTCCAGAAGTTGAAGCTAGGCTGTTATCTATGTAAACACATGATTCCTGTACTAAAGGATCTTACACCATAGAATTTAAGATGCTGCTATTGATTTTTATAAAAGGTAGGAGCATATACAATGGATTACTTCTCTTCAAAGAAACCCATCCAACTATTCCAACTGTCAAGAGTCACCCTCCTGAAGATGCCCCCATTTTCAGAGTCTTGTCCTTCTAGCACATGGTAGTGGACCTTCTCTGCTCTACTTCAGGCTGTGGACACCCTGTAAAAATGCATGCCTTTTGACAAGTTTGTAATTTTAGATGATTTTATTTATTCTTATTTTTCATTTTTAAAGTTGAGACTAAATCAACCAAGCAAATAAACATGTAAATATATACATACAGCTCTTAGAGAAAAGACAGGTCTTCTAAAAAAAATTGTGCTGATTGACTGGATTTTTATCGGAATACAATTACTGCAACATACACTGTTGTTGGTTAAAAATAGTCCCCAGGTTAGACTTGATCTCTCATAACAGTATTGAATTCGTTTATCACTGTCTTCTTTCAGAGTGAGAGGAGGGAGAGACAGACAGACAGATGGCTGGACAGACACTTGTGCTGGTTCCGTTTGCTATTTGTCCATGAAAAAACTCATTTAAATTTTTGACTCAGAAATGGAAATTAGCATACATGCAACTTTTAAATCAAGGACTTTTAAAAATCCTATTTGGATGCTGTTTCTTGTGAAAGCAATGAGCTAGAGTTGAGTCATTTGCATCAGCTCTTCTTTGTGGTGATATACACAGAACTTTAGTGATCCATCTTAAGTGGCATCTTAACCTTTTTTTTTTTTTTAGAAATGGAAATGTAACAGCAGCTAAATAAATCAGTCATATATTTATAAGAAGTTTCATGTGCTATAATTCATAAGCTTTTGTGAAGAGTAAGCACCAAGAGACTAATTACCATATAATTAGTAGAATTTTGAAATCTGTGAAGTGGTTCCCCATTTTGCTAAGGCTAACCAAGCATTAAGTCCATGTTGATAGGAGACCCACTGTGGAAAAGGAATGTAGAATTAAACTAAGGTTAAGTAGATGTGCGAAGGGATTAACGCTCGGTTGGTTGCTATTTTAGCCAGATAATTGTTTGTTTTTTGTTTGTGACTAAAAATGGCAACACTGCAGATGCCTGAAGACCTCAAAGATAAAGTTGTTTAGTCTAGCCATTGTAATTCAGCATAGGGATGAATGTTGAATGTGATTTCCCTAGATGCTGAGAGGTATTGGCAAAAGTCATTTGCAATTACTTTTCCCATTATACCCAGTAAGCCAAGATTATGTGCCAATTTTTACAGATGGGTTATATTGTACACCAAAACAGAAGCAGCTGTATTATCTCAAATAATCATTTCAGATAATTTTCCTGTGAAAAGAAGCACAAGAAAACAAAGCTTCAGATTCTCCTGCTCCTGCCCCTCCTGATTTAGTCTATATCTATTATATAAACGCACATTATATAGTATGCCTAAATACAGATAACATAAATTAGATGTAGAATAAATACATTAGAAGCTGCAATAAAGTAATGTGACCATTGTTTAATCTACGGTAGAAGAAAGAAGATTGGTAAGATCCACAAACACACTGGTTGACATTTAATTTTAGCCGTAGAGGTTTTCACCATTAATTCAGAGACACCTATTCTGCTCTGAAAGAGTATCTTGATTTACTCTAATTGAAACTGTTGATCATTATGAATTAAGTTGAGCACAACAACATGGAGGTATACATCAAATGATGTCCTGCTAAAATTTGATATATCTCTCAATGCAGATGAGGCACGTACATGTGTGGGTGAATTTACAACAAGCGCAAAGCAGTTGAGTACAATTAGAGCTGGTCTAGAATGTATTATGAATTCATAAAAGCCTAGCTGTGCTTCCCACGCATTCCCTTAGACAAATATTTCAATACCTGTGGATGTCTGACTGACCCAATTATTATGCTCTCTGATTGGCTAGTAGAGGAAAACTTGGATAAAACTTATTTCTAAGAAAAACCCTGTTAATCAAGGGAGACCTATGAGGAACTTTATGATAAATGCGGTGTCTATGGAGTTCTCAATCATCCAGGTCATGCTTGTCCCAAAAGTGCTTTTCCAAAAGGCATCCGGACTTTCTTCCCTCTCCCCCTTAAAAAAGTTTAGCTTCTTATCCAAGAAGTTTCTTCAGTTCATTTAGGACATCAAGTTTAACTAGGGGTTGAAAGCATATTTGACATATGCTGTTTAGTTTCCATTATTCTGGGTAGAATGGGCACATCCTGACATGTCCACAGGATATAGTCACAAATGTTGAGGTGATGGTTTGATTAAAGCATACTCTACATGTAAAAAAAAAAAAAAAGGTGGAATTTTGATTACACCATTGTGATTGTGACCATTCTCTTGAGCTTTTTAACCATACCTTGTGGACAACTCTATACACATACTTTTCAGATTGCATTTTTTCAAACAGTTCCTTTCTGTATAGGTTACTGGTAAGCCCTATTTGTAAGATCTTACAAAGGTTTAACTGTAAGCAGTGATTCAACTCAATGTTGTAACTCCATTAAGTTATGAAATAACAGTGCAGGATTACATAAAGCACACATTTTTGATAAAATAATATGAAACAGTCCTCTCCATGACTACCCTCTATGCATTTTCATAGGTTTGATTTGCAGTCCAGGTATTTTCCTATTATATTTTGCATGACTCCTTTCAGGTTTTTATTCTTTACTGAAATATATAATTTAATTATTGAAATAACAGCAATTCAAAAATGCTTGATTTAGGTGCATTTAAACTAATAATCTTGTTTGGATAAATTCCAAAGAAAGCTCTTTTGGTCATTTTCAGTCCTTTAAAATCATTGTAATATTTGCTGAAATACTTTTCTGACATTTCTTAGTAAACAGGATTCTGGTACAAAAGTGACCTTTACTCTTTGAAGTTTTGCAATGACCCTTCTATAATAAATTATTTCCAGTCCAGGAAGATGCAACAAGAAGAGTTTATTAATCCCATTTCTACAAACAGTTTAGAGAAGAGAGAAAACAAGGCAGCTTGAAGCACAAGCACATAGGCAAACCTAGCAAACTCTAACTCCAATTAATTCTCATTATGTTCTTTCTGAAGTCCTTTGTACACATACTTTTGATGTGGTATCATTGGGTACAGTATATCTAAACACTTATTTTCAGGCTTGAAAATATAGCTGTGGGAGCCTGCCATGCACATCTTCAACCAAAGAACTATAGTGCTGATACTTATTTGTTTCCCCATATAATTGTCTTTTATTTCCAAGAAAGAAAAGAGAGGAAAAAAAAATCTTTTTCAAAAAATTCAGTGCAAGGTTGAGAGTAGGAATTCATAAGGACCAGAGTTTTATGGGGTCTTATTCCAGCTTGGGTGCAACCGTCATATCTCTCTCATAAATTGTAATTAATTGAATATTATATGGATATAAAGTATATTAATTATGTCACTTTTTCCTGACCTTGTTGATCAGAGGTTTCAGCTGGTGCAGAATGCAGCTGCGTGGGTTGTGATGGGAGGGTCCCAATAGTCCCATGTTACACCTCTCCTGCGCGACTTGCATTGGTTACCGGTTGCCCTCCGGGTGAGATTCAAGGTGCTGGTGATGACTTATAAAGCCCTACATGGCTTAGGCCCAGGATACTTGTCGGACCATCTGCAGCCAGCGACGGCTTCCCATCGCCCGGTGCGTTTTCACAGGGAGGGCCTTCTCCGGGTGCCGTTGGCTAGACAAGGTTGGCTGGTGGCCCCCAGGGGCAACAGCTTTCTCTGTTGGTGTGCCCACTCTTTGGAATCAACTCCCCCTGGGGCTTCGGTTGGTTCCTGACCTTCGCACCTTCCATCGCAAATTAAAAACATGGCTGTTCACATCGCCCAGCCTGGACTGAGGGTTTTTTTGATTATTTTAATGGGTTTTAATATATGTTTAAATTATATATTTATACATTTATGTATTTTATGTATGTATACTTATGTATTTTATGTCTTTTATTGGCTTTGTTTTTACTTGTTGTGAGCCGCCCTGAGTCCTATGGAGATAGGGCGGCATATAAATTATATTAAATAAATATTTTGTTCTGGCTTCATCTGCTTTGGGGAAAGTGGTCTCTGGCAGACCATTGAGAATCCCAACATGGTCCTTGGCCTAGAAAAGGCTATGTAGCCATTGCTTCCAGATCTTTCCTTCCACCAATCTTTTCAATCTGCTTTCCGTTCAATATTATTTCCCTCGTTTATCTTCAGCCAAAAGAGAAGGATCAAGAAGGATGTGTAGTTTAAAAGAGGAATTTCATAGTTGCTTGTATGCCAAGAAAAATAAGTTTATTCTGTCCATCAGTTTTCCTTCAGATTGTTACAGCATGAGCATGCACTGTATGTCATTCAATGGAGCTCAGCTATGAATAGGATAACAAGCATGACCCATATGCTTAATTGTGAGATTTCATTACAATTTTTGTGTTTCATTTGTCTTTTTATGAGGAATGATGAAAATCTGTTCCCTTAAAATCAGAATAATTTTATTATGGGAACCTAGAATGGGAACCTAGAATAGAAATACTATTAGGACCCAGTATTTGATCATAGCAATATGGACTATTAGAATGAAATCCTGCACTTTAAAACCTACCATTGTTCTGTAGAAAGTCAACCACCCTCTCCTAGAAGAATGAAATATTTTGAGAAATATTTAAAAAGCAGAATATTACATTTCCCTAAATGAGAAATGGAGAAACATGTTTTTTTAGAGGCAGGAAGCAGCCCCAATCTCCCTGCTCCCAAGCAGAAATTGAGGAGGCACCTTTTAGAAATGCAGATCTGGTAAGCCATTCAAGACATGAATATTTTGAATATTCAAAATATTCAAAATATAAAAATAAATATCAAAATAGGATATTTTGAAACTCCCTGCAGCAAATCTGAAGAAAGGAAGAATGGTAGGATTAGTCCCTCACTCAAGATACAAACCAGAGCAAAGCCATTAAGCCACAATAGAAATTGCCCAACACCCTTTCAGAACACAAGCTCCAGAGCAGTCGAAACTTCAACCAAATTAGCTCAGGCAAACACCTAGGATTTGCATTTCCTCTTTTGCCTATAGAGCCAGCTATGACCTCTACATAACCCCTACATGACCCCATAGGAATCTGACAACAGCCAATAGAATACATGTTCTTGCACAGGAACAGAAAGCTCAAGTGCAAAGCCAAAAGAAGGTATAAAAACTATCCACTCTCAACTCCATTGTGTCAGCCGCCCAGAACCACAAACCCATGTGGTTCTGTTTCATCAATAAACCATCTTTCCAATTAGCCTCCATGTTTCAGTGTCTTTCTCCTGGTTTGGAACTGAATCAGATGGATTTTTCTTTCCACATTTCTGAAGTGTAGAAAGTAGTCTTAACTACCTGAATCAATGTTTTCTTGCTGACCATTCAAGTGAAAAAACTGGTCCTCTATAACCAAGTGACAGTTTAGTCACTTGCATTTAAGTGCAGCTAGCATCTGCCAAGCTATTTGGGCTCTCGGAAAAATACTAGCAAACATATTAGTTGGCAGGTATGGAGCACAGCTGAGTTTGTGCTTCAGGACACTGTTCTGTTCTCATAGTTGTGTTTGGTATTAGATTTGCCATTGGCTAGAAAAGATCCTGGATTAGAAAAGACAGATGCTGTTCAGTCCCATATTGCTTAGTCACAACGTCTTTAGTTGACATCCTGTAATAATGTGGAAATATTTTCAATCCATGACAATCCCCCCTCCCAATTTTTTTTTAATGAACAAGGAATTCAGAAGTAATGCAGATGGCAATTATTGGCAACCAGAGCAAAAGCTTTTGCTATGTTCTTTGAATAATTCTGTTTGTGTAAAAGAATACATTTGATTTCCAACATTTAATATGCCAGCCGTTTTGATCCAAACTCTGTTCCAATATATACTAGATCATCTTGAAATAATTACTACAATGCCCCTAAAATGAACCAGTTTATTTCATCACTGTATCTTTGCACTGGAGGAGTCACAATCAAAATGAGAGAAAAACCTGCTCTCTGTGGAATAAGCATTTTCAAGCAGACTTATCCTTAGTTGCATTTAAGGACTGTCATGTAGTAATGGAGAATAGGAATTCAAATAGTATCTCTCAAAATTGGCAACTTTTAAGATGTGTGGACCAGTGATGGCTTTCAAAATTTTTTACTACCGGTTCTGAAGGTGTGGCTTGGTGGGCGTGGCATGGTTTGGTGGGGAAGGATACTGTAAAATCTCCATTCCCAGTGCACTCCAGGGAAAGGATACTGCAAAATCCCCATTTCCTCCCGATCAGCTGGGACTCGGGAGGCAGAGAATAGATGGGGGCGGGGCCAGTCAGAGGTGGTATTTATCGGTTCTCCGAACTACTCACAATTTCCACTATCAGTTCTCCAGAACTGGTCAGAACCTTCTGAAACCCACCTCTGGTGTGGACTTTAGATCCCAGATCTGAATATTGGCAACTTTAAGATGCTGGTGGGGGAATTCTGGGAGTTGAAGTCTCCCCATGTGTTAAAGTTCCCAAGTTTGAGAAACACTGGATTGAAAGAAATGAGTCTTAGCGCCACTCTATCCCTGAAGCTCTAGAGACGGGCTTAAACTCAGATATTTTATTGCTAAACATTGAAGATCCTTTATGGATTAACAAATTAAGTACTGTATTTTGCTTTTTTTCCTAGTCCCAGTTTGACTCTGAAGTCCTCCCAAATGTAGGAGAGAAGGTTTTGTAAGGGCTTTTCCCCAAACCCAATCCCTTCAAAATTACAACCTTCCAAAAATATATGGATATTTGAAAGAAGGGCATTCCTATTATAGGCATTTGAAAGTGGTGTCAGCATGCTGACAGAAAACAATTTATTCTTTTAAGAGTGTTTAGCTACAGAAGGAAACAAATATGTGTGTTGTGGCCTGTCAGCGGCCTGTGCAGCTAGTAGCTGATTCTGACAGCAAGGAGGCTGGTGTGGTGATGCCTGTGCAGCTGGCATTCGAGTCAGACAATGAGGAGGCTGGAGAAGATGTAGTACCAGAGGCGGGGATTCAGCCAGGGCCTTCAGAACCTCCAGAAGCTCCCATAAGTGAAGAGGAAGAAGAGAAGGAGCCTCTTCTTGATGCACGAGCGCGCAGAGCTGCCAAAAGGCAGGAGTGGCTCCTCAGGAGGAGGTCTCCTTGAGAGTAAGGCTTGAGGCTAATTGGCCACTCCCCTAGCCTATTTAAGGAAGGACGATGACTAAGGCAATTTGCAGGAAACAACTTCGTTCATATTCCTTTGTGTCTTGATTCCAGAAACGTCTAATTGGCTCTTGCTCCTTTCTTGTCAGTTTTTCTGCAAATTGCTTCTGGGCATTCTCCAACCACAGTAAGATTATAGTTATTTGAAATACTGTGCTTCAGAATTGAGTTATTATTCTTTGGATTCTTGTCGGCTGTTAATGAAGTTAAATTAACAGCCCTTATTCAGAAAAGACTGATTTAAACTGTACTTGTGTTCGAACAACTACTAAGAAAACTCATTAGTAGTCCTTAATTAGTAAACTAAGGTTTGTATGGACTTTGTGTGTGCTGCTTTCTTTGGGGTCCGTAGCTGGGGCAGAACAGTGTGTGGAATACTGAGTTGGTCCAAAGATGGCCTTCAGTATCCCCGTTCTTGGTTTCTTTGAAGCAAATGACATTTCAGATTGATACATGGCCAGCAGGTAATAACTGAAAGAATCACCAGACAACCCTGGACTGCTAATAGTTCCAAGTATATACATGCCAGGTTCTGGCATCCAATGACAGATGAAGATATTGCACTTCCCCTGCAGAATCACAAGCACCTGATGGTTGATCATTTATTAAACCTTTATTTTATCATTGCTTCTTTTGTTCTGCAACAGCTGAGGTTGCTTTGCTTTCTGTTGTGTGGTGGGTAGCAGTGCATCTTTTTCAGCTCGTTCAGATTTTAGCACCATAATGCTATCATCCTACTTAGTATTACAGAAGAGAGACTTGTGAAACCTGCATATGATCAGCTTGATGCTTTTGCCGTGACCCAGGAGCTGCTTCTATTTTTTGCCACCAATCCACAGTGTCATTTATTCTCCTGTGTCAAATTTGAGTGGAAAATTTCCTCCTCCTCCTCCTCCTTCTCCTCCCCTTCCCAACTTTTATTGTGCCAGGCTGAGTGCAGAACTCTCACAAATCTGAATAAGGCCTTCAGTTCAAAGAAATTTGCCCTCCCACTTGGACATACACTGGAATCCAAGTTATGCAAGATGCTCTTGTTACCAAAATCCTCTTTGTAGTTTTTAAGTCTTCTGTGGGTTTTCCATTAGCCAAATGTCATAATTCTTGTCATATTGAAGGGAGCATAGATAGAAGCTGCATGTATCCCTTCCCATTCAAGAGATTGCTAGAATACGTTGAAAATATACCACAAACTAGGTGGGTCCTCCTTATTATATATTTTTTCTGTTCGCCGAAGAATGCTTGTTGTGTACAGTATATAGTATATGTCATAACGTTCTTTGGGTGACTGAGCCTTGGACAATTTGAGACTGGCAGGCTACAATTTATTTCAAAGGAAATTTCTTTTTGACAGGAACAGCCATTGACTTTCTGTCCAAAGGGTTTATGCTGCAGTAAGATTGACCTTTGCAGGCCTGTAGTCTTGTGGGTAAAATAAGTGATAACTCAACAATAAAAGAAAAATTATTCTGAAAAAGCTATAAATTGTAATCCCAGTAGCACTTTTTCTTCTGTCCTCAAATATCAATTCAGGTTGCTGGAGGAAAGGTGTCTCCCCCTGTCTATCTATCATGAGATGGATCACAATAACAATAATTTCCATTTGAAATCCTTGGTGACAGAAATAGTTTTGGCCATTCTGGGAGGCATGAATACATTCCTAAATCTGCCTCCTCCCTTCTATTATTGTCCTGAGCTATTCAGTTCAAATGCTGCTCCTTCATCATCAGATCCATTCTGGAAGAGACATAAATAGATAAGAAACCTGCTTAAGTAAATAGAGTAAAATTAACACTGCACTTCTGCAGCAGAATTGGGTAGACTCATGTATGGCTTCTGCCACATTTATTTTAGCCCCAAGAAAATCAAATAGAGTACATTTGATGTACAGAGTCCTAAACTAAATACAAGCAGACAGGGAACATAATACTGACAGAAATCTGATTGTATTTTAGATTAAAGGGTCTTACAATTATTTTTAAATATTGTCATGATTTCTATTTGGAGTCACATTAAAGATATGTCCACCTAAATTTGCAGAATAATATCAATTCTCCAAGTGGCCTATGTTCCTCCCCCGCCCCCCCCCCCAAAGCTTGCTCATTGATCTTCTGTGTGACAGATTATCCTTTAGTGAGCCCCATACTGCCTTTCAGGGTTATGCTAATTGAAAGAAATTTGTGAATTTAAAACAGTGTGCTTCTGTCAAAGGTGCCAAGGTGTGGGAATAGAATGAATGGATACTGAAGCAGTTGCTTTGCCATAAGCAAATTTAAAAATTGTAGACAGAGTATATCAAGCTGCACACATAGTAATGTGCCTTGGATCATACCATTTACACAAGCCAGCAAACAAGGCAGACAAACTACAAGTGGGCATGAACTGGATGAACTGGATGGGGGTGATCAATGGGGAAATATCTTGCCAATTAATTTCCCTGGAAAGCCAATAAGCAGGAACAATCAATCAGGTGTTTATTCTGGACATTTTGAAGAGAAGGGAACGTTCCACGAAAGTGAGGGTTTTTTTCACCTTCCCCACCTTCTTTTTCTCTTTTTTCTTGTTTTGTTTATTGGGGGGAACTGCTTCCCTGGCCTGCAAAAGGCATGCTGTGCTTGTTTTCCTTCCTAAAAATAATAAGAAAAATAAATGCTTCAAGCGGAGGTTCATTGCCCTCTTTAGTGAAGACTAGAGGAAAGCCCCTGCACTCTCCAGGTTAATTAGAGAAGATGAGGACTACATGAATTGGACAGAAGTAGAACTCTTGGAGAGACAATGGAGCCATGAGGCCTCACAGAAGATAGAAAAAATCCAGGGAGAGGGGCAGAGAGATTAAGAAAAATGGCAAACTGTCAAAAAGAGCATTTCTTCTTTTGGATAATAGCCTTCCCATTAAAGATAATTCCTGATCATGTATGAAGTTCAGGTGTCACAAGTCTCAGGAATTGAGGAAGAGTATTCTATAGAGAAGGATTCCTCGTATCCATCATGAATTTTGGAGAAGAAACAATGATATTATATACATTTTATACAATAATATTATAGAATTGATTTTAAAAGGAAAGACTTGATTACATAGGTAATAAAGCAATGGGAACCTTGGTAATAACTGCTAACTTTAAAAATGTCTAAAAATTCTTTAAAAATTTACAAAGAGAGAAATCACCATTTAGTCAGTGTTTTTAGGGTAGTTGAATAATGCCTCTAATACTGTATTTCCTTAGAAATCATAAGCAAAAGGAAAGGCAGATTTTTTAACCAATTTGTAATCTACAAAGGAAATAGAAAAAATGGTGTGTATGTGTATGTGTGTATATCCATCCGCTCTTTCTTTAGGAAATAAGGGCAGGCATATTGAATCGCTCACATAAAATTTCTCCCAATTCCTTACAGAGTTATAATATGATTGTAAAAAAAATTGAAGGCAGTAATAAAGACAAATATTTAAAGCACAACTTACAGTTCTCAGTATATTGATATGACAACCCTTCCTTTAGTAGACAGTATTAGCTATCTGTCTGCTTCTCAAGTTGCTATGAGCTGGACCTTCATTGCTCTAACCCATCTAACCCATAAATAACATAACTGAGGGTTTTTATGCTAGAAATGCTGTATAAGTGGCAGGATAGGATATAGGATATACTGTAGGTAGTTGTTTTAAAGGTTTACTTAGTAGTCATGTATTGAGAAGTCACAACAAATTGTGGGTCAAATGAGTACACAAAAAACTTTTTTAGCTCTAACACTGTTGGAAAAGGAATTTGAATCGAAAGAAACCAAGGTTTAGCCCCAGAGAGAAATGGAATCCAACCTATTTTCAAGTTTTCCTGACACATATCCTTATCTAGTAGACATGAAGGGTGTTGAGCTTCATGAATTATATGATGAATTTTTATATACAGTCCATCTTATGTACAGGTGGGATAGAAACACAACTGCATGCTGGTGTGGACTGAAACAGTAACGTGTGAAAGACCAGGAGAAAAGCAAAGTAAGACTAATGGATAGGAGTAACAAGACACATACAGAATATGAACATCCATGGCCACAATCGACCCAGCTTGTAACAATATCCCAAGACAAAACTGATGAAAACCAGCTGCTTAGAGATCAACACTTTTTCATTTATAAAATATGAGATGGAAAGGAATTCTGCTTTCCCCTTTGACTTTTCTCTGTGTAAGAATATGTTTGTGTGTGTGTTTGTGTAGAGTATAAATGTTTCCCTATTCTATAGCTTGCTGTATAATTTGCTGCTTTTGGCCTGCCACTTCTCTTTCTCTGTTTTATATATTGGGAATCTTTTTTTTTTTTAAATAAAGGAGTTACAAGAGTCCCTATCTGATTACTAATTAAGAAACCTCCTTGCTTAAATAAGTTGGGAAAATCATGTTGATCAATGATGTATACTTCTAATTAGTTGTGTAAGAATAGAGAAATATACTAAAGGGACAACTATATTGAAATTGGAATTCAATAAACCTATGCAATTGTAGTTGCAAAAGTATTTTTGCTTTCTTCTGGTGGTTGTGTCCATTAGGGGCAAAAATCCTGAGAAAGAGAGCAAAGATTCTCCTTCTTCCATTCTCCCCTTCCCAATATCCTTGATGAAAAGTGTGTTTAATACAAGTGGATCAATCCATTCTGGTCCATGTTAGTTTCACATTGGTTAATTCACATCTTCCTTACAATATATTTCTGCATTAATCTATGTCTTTTAGAAACTCACATAAAAACTAGGTCTGAAATGCTTTTGAAAATGTTTTCTTAAACAAAACATGTTTCTAAGTTTTCTTTGGTTTTGAACAAGCTTAATTGGACCAGGTATTTTTAGGTGGCTCAGTTTTTCTTCTTTTGTGCAAGTTTTACTTCTTTTCAATATAGCTTTACTTTATTAGTCATATTCATTATTAATTGTTGTAGGGTGCATTCTGTTTATACTTACTGTAATTGGAATCTTTGAAAAAGTATATATATACTTTTATAAAAAGTATACAGAGAGAGAGAGAGTTTTTGAATGACAAATTAGATCATGAAACCTGAAGACACCAAAAAATAACTTCTCTGATCAGCCAAGATGGTGCCATCTAGATCAGTCAGTTTTCTTTGAAATACAGTAATAAATCTTGAAATGTTTCTTTTGAGTGTAACTGGATCTAGATACGGTACTTTAAAAACAGATCTGAATTTTCAAGAAGTTGAACATTGTAACATTTAATAGTACTTTCTAATGCATATGATATACTGTATTTGTTTCTAATATTCTTGCTTGATAATTCCATGCCACAGCCAGTTCAGTTGAAGTGGCATTTACCCTATTTGAAGCTACTTAGGATGAAATCTTTAGACTCTCTACTTTCATTGATTTCAGCCAGGTAATGATTTCTAGTTGCAGACTTTGTAGTTTTCTCTACCAAAATCTTTGTAGAGAAGTATTAATACTTTGATTAATACTTTATACTGAATGCTCATATTCCACATGTACAACAAGAAGAAAATATCACAGAAATAACCCCAAAAGTGCAACTTTTGTACCACCTATTTTAGGTTTTTCTTTAATCTAATTTCACTCATTTATACATTCCACATATGGTATTGAAGGGGCTTTACTTTTAAGGTTTGAAGTCTTTGGACCTGAAATTGTTCCTTTTTCCTTTCAAAAGAGCCAAAAGCAATAGATACCATTACATGGCTGAGTCCCAGTAACTAGTGTTTTAATACTTAAGTCAGCAAGGCTGTTGCCATGTTTTTTGGAGGCTGCAAATGTTGTTGTGAGTGTTAAACTATTAAAGTTTCCTGAGACATTGCAGCTGCCACTGCTGCATCCCTCTCCTATTAGGTCAAGGGATGTCTGGACAGCACTGATTGTCCCCGAATTCCTGACTAGCTACAGTAAGTATTCCAATCGCAACATTAATCTAATTTTTAGATTTTCAGACAAAATCCTCCCAAACATTTTAAAATAAATGAATTGATGTTGTCATATATGGATTTTATATTTTTCTTCAGTCTTTTTAAAATCAATTAAAAATAAATATTATACATTAGTGAAAATACAGGTGAAAGGATATCAGTTTCTAAGAGCATTTGGAAATAAACATAATTAATGTCCTGAGAAAGAAACAAAGCCAAAATCCAGGTTTCTTCCAATTTACGATAGGTTATATTTCCATTAATTCTCCTTCCCTCATCTTTTTTTTTTTCTGGTATGGTGAATTTTGTAAGTGAAAAGATTGACAGATTATTAGTACTAAGATGCACAGGGAAATTATTATGAAAAGATTATATACTTCATTATAATAATATTAGCTTTGCTGAGTAGGAAGCTGAGACTTTTCATCAATAATCTGACAATCATACAGCAAAGCAAAATTAACTAGGAGGCCTGCAGCATCTTAAAGACATATTTATGATAGCATAAACGTCATACAGGTGCAAATCTTTTATAGTGAATTTTCTAGCATGGCTTGTTTGTTTGTTTGTTTGTTTGTTTTTGCCAATAGACTGATGACAGTCTTATTTTAATGGAATGGCCACTCTTTTAAATGTATAGAACAATCTTATGTAAGTGTCGATGTTTAACAGTGTCATTTAAGAGCACATGATGTGATACCGGTAATAATTGGTATTTAATCCAATTTTTTTCCTCTACTGAACTCGTGTCAAGGTTCTCATTGTAAATCATTCTAAATCCCAAAATGGGAGTGAGTATCTTCCCCAGTTTCTCATCCTACCTCACAAGATTTGGGAGCATATCTGGGCATGCCTATTAGAAGAGCTATGGTGGTGCAGTGGTTAGAATGCAGTGCTGCAGGCTACTTCTGACTGCTGGCTGCCAGCAGTTCGGCAGTTCGACTCTCACCAGCTGAAGTTTGACTGAAGTTTCCATCCTTCCAAGGTTGCTAAAATGAGGACTCAGATTGTTGGGGGCAATATGCTGACTCTGTAAACCACTTAGAGAAAGCACTGTGAAATGGTATATGTCTAAGTGCTATTGGTATTTTGGCATCATTGATGCATACAATTCCACAATACACGAAGTAATATCATCTTTCCTTTTCTTGATTTCTTACATTTTCATTTCAAAAATTTTGAAGCTTTTGAAATTTTTCTTATCATTTCAAATGAAAGGAGGGCGGTTTATTCTCTTCCAGTGCATTTATACTAGAAGAAATCAGAAAGTCCAACAATTGAATACTGAAATGATCCAGTGAATGCTGCTTCTCCCATCATGTTAAAACTCAGTTCCAACTTCTTCTGAGCCCTTAAAGAAAATGGAACATTCATTTCTGCACTTTTTTTGTGGATAGCCAAATTTATACTAATTTAACTCCCCTTTCTCTATCTCAGGGATGTACCTGATTGTCTGCAAACCTTCTTCAGCTATTTCCTCTGCGTGACTCCAATTTGCCTTCTTTTTATTTCATATATCAAGAAAAATCTGTTTAAACTCCACTAAACACAAAGTACAATGTAGCATTGTATGACACATCCCCTCCTTAAAAATAACAATATCACAAAGAATGACTGACTGTAATGTTTATAGTTTAAGGTTATGAATGTGACCTTGGAAATCTTTGGCTTGATTATTTCCACCAATACTCTGTTGATTCTTCTCAAAGGTAAGGAAAACATGACTGGATGTCACAATCCAATGTTCTCCTTTATTAGGAAAATTTAGAAGACTAAATATGCATGGAGATGACTCATCATTTACTTAGTAAACAGGAATCTGATTCATAGCCTTTTCTTGTTCCTGAAACATCCTTGGACCTTTGTAAAATCGTAGTATGGTTTGCCTTTTGAAGGTTCCTTCATTTTTTCCCAAGTGTTACATAATGTATTTGTTTGAACCAGAGATGGTACTTATTTCATGTTACCAGAAGGTTACTCTAATTTTTTTCTTCAGGAGAAGCCAGAGGAAAAGAACCACTGTTATATTCCTATACTATTCAAGACAGAAGAATACAACAAACGAAAATGGACTATGTGCCATCAAATTGATGCTAACTTAGCAATTACATAGATTTTCTCCAGGAGACTTTGGCACCAAACTTGATCCTTTTGATCTTCCAATAGTGCATCCATCACTACTGTAATTAACACCATCTACTACCTTGTTGCTGGTTATCTTCTTTCTTTCCTTTCACTTTTTCTAGCATTATAGACTTCTCCAGAGAGCTTGGTCTTCACATAGTGTGACCAAAATTCATCATATAACACCAATAAAACAATCTTCTCAGTTTATAGAATGGTGTTATAAAGGTGTTATAGTAATGATCCATGCTTGTATTAGCTTCATCTGAATCTTCACTCTGAGTAAATGTTTATTGAGCTTATTTGCAAGTGAAGAAAGAGGCAAATAAAATGTTAAGCCAACATAGCTTATTTTCTAGTTTTTTTAAAAAAATTTGATTTATATGCCGCCCTTCTCCGGAGACTCAGGGCGGCTTACAATGCGTTAAGCAATAGCCTTCATACTTTTGTATATTTATACAAAGTCAGCTTATTGCCCCCACAAACTGGGTCCTCACTGGTAAATATGCATTAGTCCATTGGAGGCATATGCAGTTTGTTTCATTTGGCCAATGCTTTTTCATAAAGACTTAAAAATATCTAAAAGGAAGGAGAAGGAGATATACCATTTGCCTTTGCAAACAAGCAATATGAATTAAATGTGAAGGAAGCAAAGGAATTTCTAGATTGTGTCAAAAACTCTGTTTTTTTCAGAATGTTTGTCAGTGTCAATGCTTATTTCTGTTTAGGGTGATGAACAACATGGTCTTCTTCCTTGTTGACTTCCTGGTTAGAATCTGGCTTAGATGGCAGATAAGGCTCATTCTCACATTAGCAATGGGACAGCTCCTTTCACACTCAAAAGCAGCAAGCCAATTTAGGATATAGAGCAAGTCAAATACTTCTCCACTTTTCAGCTTCTGCTGCCTGGGGCCATTGCCTTTCACCAATCAGAACAGTCACCCCTAACAATCAAGAAAGCCACTGAGTTAATTAAAAGAGTATTTAATTCACTTAACCATAATATTTCTTTCAAGTTGTAATTAGGATTCTTTGACTAGAAGATAATTTCACCTGTACTTCCTCTTTGTCATATTACCTGTTTAGTTTTTCATAGTCAAAACTGCCTTTTTAATGTTGTATGTAGTTTTCACTTTCTTTGCTCTTTCTATTCTTCATCTCAATCATCTAGGGTGCATGTCCTAGCATGCGAGCCTTTGTAGTTACTTGTCTCAGTTTGCAGACTATTAAATTAATGGCTGTTGCACTGAATTGCAAACTGCAATACTAATGGAACATTGGCTTTAATTTCAGATCGGTATCTCTGTTGAATACCGAAGTACAAATAGGTTTCTAGAACACAAGCCATGGACTCCAGCTTTTATGTCTCTTAAAGCTTTAGTTCCCCTGATTTTATCATCTAGATACTAATAATTGTCAAGCAAGATTTCTATCAATTGCTTTCTCCCTATCAGATACTGAACAATGCAAGAAGAACAATTCAGGTTGAATGTCAAGACCTGTTAAATTTATAGTTATGCTTCATTGTGTTCCCTGTACTGAACTGGGGAAGGTAATATTCTCTGGCATTAAGGAAGACTTTAATTTCACTTTGTCAGTGGTACTCTGCCATAGGAACTTACAATTAAAAATAAATGAAAAGGATCAATACTCCCTGACTTCATTTTAAGGACAGTGCTCTATAAATGTTTCTGGAAAACATAGCATCATTATGGGAATTCAGTTCCTGCTTCATAGTGCAATGCTATGATAGCTGACAAACAGTGGAAAGTTTGAAGTCAGTTATCTTGCAATCTTGACTGTTTATTAGCTAATTAATTAAAGACATCTATTCATGGTTAGTATTCCTAGTGCAACTTGTAAACATTTGGAGCCAAGCCTATTTAAATTGCTTAACACTTAATTTTCATCCTCCTGTAGAAAAGGGCTGTTCTGAAGAATTTGGGGCCAATTTTTTTGATATATGTTTTTTTTTTAATTCCTTGGGATCCTAGAATTACATTGAGTTCAGGAGACAAAATCTGCCTAGGTGATCAATGCAGTAAGAAAAAAAATTAAAATTAGGAAAAAGTGGTGGGCTCAATCTTTAAGAAAATGTCAAAGAACCTGTCCTACATAGGGGAAATAGGAATGAACTATTGTCTCCCATTTCTCTGCTCATAAATTTGCATAACAATTTCTCCAATAGAAGCAGATGCCTATATGATCAAAATCAAACTGTAGCTCAATAGGAATGATCCTATAAATTCACTGCCTTTCCAGTAAAAAAGAATGGTGGGAAAGAGGTTTTATGTCTACTTTAAAAAAAATCCATCATATTCTGATTAAAGAGAAAAAAATCAAATTGGATTGTTTTAAAACAGCTCCCACCATGTCAGGAATATGACTCATTGTTCTCAAATCCCTTTTGGTTTCTTTGTTAGCTTTCTTTTAAATATAAGAGTTTCTAATGTTAGGAAGATCTAGTCTTGGAGGAGAAATTTGATTTTGGTCTCCCTGAATTTGGAGCTAGCTTAGATTATGTCTAATGCTTCCTAAATTGCTATCTTGGAGATCAAAGAATTCTGGATTGACTCCACTCAAATTAAAATAATTGATTTCATTCACTGTTAATTCTATCTAATACAACTATTTAATGTGGAAAACTGAACTTTAATAATCTGTGTTCATGTTCTGACATAACTGTACCACATGGTCTCCCATTTGGCTCCATCTGTCTCACAGATGTTCTCACAGCATCTGAGTATCCTGCTAGATCTTCTGATGAGGCTAGTTGCTATATAGGCAGCTGCAAGATATGAGGGACAATCAATTCCACTTCTTGTATGATGAATAGTATAAATGTACATTTCTTAACAATAAGCAAGGGCTAATACATTCTTTCATGAGAAAAAGCTTCCAAATCAGTCTTCCTACAGTATTGCAATGATAAATGAAGAGACTATGCTACTTCATTTCTAAGTAGGGACTATTTTTGTCTCCTAGACCACATTTCAATCTTATATCTAGAGTGATACTGGTTCTATGTCTTATTTTTAACAGCCTTGTATGTTTTCGCTATGTGGTGGAGGAAACAAGGAATTTATAATGCTACACTAACATTTCATTTGGAGATACAATTCAAAGGCAATTCAATCAAGTCTCTGAATCAAATCTCCTTGAACACAACTGACAATTTGGATTGAATCATCAAACTGAATGGGATGCTTTAAAATCAGTTCCACCATACTGTTCGCCTATACACAAACCTACTTTTTAAATCAAGCGAAGTTACATAGGGAAGTGGGGTATAAAATACAGTTTCCATGATTTTTAACTAATAGAACCTGCACAAAGTTATAGCTATTTTTTTCCTGATTATACAGCCTGGAATTGGGAAGCATTTTTGTATACTTCATTTACTTTAAACTTGGAGAAAATTGATTTTCCTGTATTTTATTTTCAGTGAAGCTCTCACTTTGATTCCAGAAGAAGGAAAATGAGAAGGATCTATAACTACTGAAGTGACAGAATTGGTATCAATGCTTGTTATGAAAGCTGAATCTCTTCTTCCATGAGCTGATAACTGAACCTATTTGCACTAACACCTATAGATTTGGCTGTCCATACTCCTGCAAAAAAGGATCAAGGTTTGCATTTTTTTCCCTTCAGATTCTTGAAAGAGGAAAATGAACTTTATTTTGCTGTTTTCTTTCCTTTTCTCTTCCTTCTTCCCACCTACCCCTTCTCTTTCTTCCCTATTCCCTATTCCCCTTTTGCTTCTCTAGGATTTATTATACGCACATTCTTGAGCTGACTGAACAGTAGTGTTTAAGACTTTCAGCATCTCAGAGGCTTTGTTTTATTCTGCGAAATTGAAGTTGCATCTGTACATATTATTTTGCCTATGTGTTTCATAGATATTTGTAAATATAGTTGAAAAGATTATAAGGCCACACTTTTTCTGTTTCCTTCTGTTTATTCCATCCATCCATCCATCCATCCATCCATCCATCCATCCTCTGTGGTCTGCCAGCTGCCAGTGGAGCTGGTGGCAGACTCAGATGATGTGGAAGTTGTGGAGGAACTTGGGCCAGTTCTGGAGTCTGAGGAAGGTTCTGATGTTGGCTCTTTGTTGGACACAGAGATAGAGCCAGGGCCGTCCAACATTTCCCAGCGATCAGAGAGGCAGCTGCCTTTGAAGGCTGCAATGAGTGAGGAGGAAGAACAGCTGGGGCCTGTTCCAGATGCACATATGCGCAGAGCTGTTAGGAGAGGGGAATAATGGAGGACAAGGAGATGACTCGGGAAGCAAAACACACGTGGACGCTGAATAGCCCCTCCCTGGCTGGGGAATAAATAGAAGGAAAGGGGAATGGTTGTCACAGAAGACAACAGTTCGTATTTCTGAAGATTTTGCTCATTGTGTTTCGTGTCACAGAGACTGCTTGCCAGAACTTAATTTGCAGCCTTTCAGATGGGAGCTCATGGCCTTGCAATTATCGCAAGGAACTGATAAGGTCTGTTACTGCAGTTAACTCTTTGAAGGACTATTGCCTGGACTTTTCAGTGGGTGAATGCAATTAATGCAACAAGAGGTAAATAAAGAGGGTTTTTTTTGTGACAAGGAGTCTGTTTCTTGCTTCTTCTAAGGCTGGGTCAGAACACATCCATCCATCCATCCATCTATCCATTTTCTTTCCTATGCATTAATTTATAGTGTTATATTACTGTGATAATATTCTTACATTACAGAACAAACAGGAATAAATATTTAAACCATGCTTGTCCTTACAGAAGATTAGTTTGAACCACAGTGAGCCAGAAAATTCAATATCCTATTGAGGAAACACTTCCAGAAAAAGAACCAAATCACTTCATGAAGGAAAAGGTAATTCCTCCTGTTTTGTGACAGAACTTTCACATTTATCAGGGTGGAAAATGAGCAGTTGGACTTTGACTATTAGCAACGCTCTCCATTTCATTGTACAAAAAGGATTTAGAAGGGGGAGAAAAAAAAGCCCAGCTCAATATCATCTATGGCAAGGGTATCAAATTCAGTTTGTCACGATGGCATCACATGATGTATCGGGACTTTTTTCCCCTTTGTTAAACTGGGCATGGGCGTGGCCAGTGCATGATGCATTTGGTTTGCGGGCTGGGAGTTTGACAGCCCTGATCTAAGGCAAATTGTTGAATTAGAACAGTAAGAGGGACAAATTATAGTTCCAGAGTTATTATGGTATGATGAATGGGTATCTCCAAGACAGTCTCAAAGAGCTAGTTTTACATTGAACTATCTGAATTGAATGCACATGGAATCCCAGGTAAGAAGGATTAATTTATTTATCTAATTTATATGCCACTTGTCCACTATCCTTTTCACTTTAATGAAACTTCCTGACCTTAAGAATGACTAATATACAATTATAATTCGCCGCTTGCCCTTTTCCCATTTTTGAAGGCAGTTTTCCTATTAAAGAATACAAAATGCAAATTGTGGGGAATGGTTTATCGGAAGGTATGTACAGAAGGTTTATCGGAAGGTATGTACAGATTGTACATACTTTTGTGTGTGGCCAAAGAAGTAATATAGACAGAGGTTGAAACAAACTAGAGATTTGAAACAGAAAAAAAATGTGTGAAATTGAATTTGATGGGTTCATTCATGCCAAATTCCACCCAGAATATAGTATAGGACATAGTGCATGTACAGGGGTCCCACTACGTAGTTTATCAGAGGTAGTGCCAAGAAAAACCAGGATCTCTTTTTTTCATTTCAGGCCCACATTAAGAAGATATTACTTTATTTTCAGCTATTTAACTTAGGGCCCTACGAAATGTGTATTAACTATACTGAGTACTGTAACCTGTCCCAAATGACTCAGTAACCCTCTTGTGGCATTTAACAAAACAAATACATTTTAAAGGCAAGGGAAACCTGTTCCCCCTCTCCTGAGAATGTGACAGTAAAGCTCAAGTGATGTGCCTAAGGCCAAATGAAATTGCAACTAAAGACTTCCAGGTTTACAACCCCCTCTCTTAACCACTATATTCTTTATAACTACATTAGGAAATAGGGCTCAAATGGGAATATAGTAACTTTCCATTTTAATGAAAATTTATTTCAGATTTTTCAGACTGACTCATGGCCCAATCCTTGGTTATCATTTGAAAGAACCACCTCTGCAATAGTTCTTTAATCACATCACAAGCATATAAATATGTTGTCGAATGAAAGCGCAGACAAAAAGATATATACAGATGAAGCAATGAGAAGGCAGTTTTTGCCATTCTCAAATATAACATTTTTATATTATATTTAAATATATAACATTTAAATATAACATGATTTAACAATACAACATGCACTGCTTATATTTCAGAGGATAAAATAGTGCTATTACTCCTACATAAAACAATTTGCAGAGCAAACGTATACATGTTTACTCAGAAATAAGTCCCACTCTGTTTCATGATTCTGGCATTTTGGGAATTGGTATTCCAAATTTAAATACCTTAGTTTGTATAGGCCGGGGTGGGCAAATGTGTCCCTTTTACAACCTGTGGACTTCAACTCCTAGAATTCCTGAGACAAGCAGGTTGTAAAAGGGCCACATTTGCCCACCTCTGGTATAGGCGAAACTGTAACTAGGCCCAGTAACACAAAGATAAAGGAAAATGATTTCCTAGGTCACCAGATATGCCTCTGAACTCTTGCTGTAAGAGAAATAGGTATAAATAAAAGCTGAAAATATAATGCTATTTAAAACTGCATTATTTCTCAGAAGCAGCTCAGATATAGTCACAGTGGAAATGCATCCTGAATTTTAATATAGTGTGGAACTTGAGTGTGAGTCATTTTCCCTAATAGTGAAGTTTTTGTTAATAAAAATGTTTGGCATAGTTTTCCTAGAGGGGAAACAGTTAATGTGGTGGTAGGGAGTAAGTGGCTCCTCATCTCAATAAGTTCACTGGTGATGAGAATCCCAGATGGATTCTAAACTTCAGAGATGAAGTTAGTTTTTCTTCTTCATCAGCTGTCATCATGTAAGCCCAAATGAGGATTCATATTTTAATTTGTTCTTCTCCTGAAAAGAGATGAGACCTCACCATCATTTGTAGCTAAAATGTGACAGTGCCGTTTCTGTTGATTTTGAAGACCGTAATAGACATGTTTGGGTTCACTTCCAAAAAGAGATTTTCTGGAACTCCTACCAGCTCTGGAGATCCTATTGTTAGATTTTCTGAAAACTAAAGAGCAGAGCTGACCCGCAATGGCTAGCATGCCAATCAGCTGTTCAACAGCTACTGGTGTGGTGCAGAGGCAGTCGTTATCCATTTACCAGCATATTACTGTTTCCAGTCTATCAATACTTTGGCATAAAATCCTTCTCCTTCTCAATTTTTATTAAAGATTGAATTGCATATAGGGAAAGCTAATGCAAACTAAGCTCAGAAAAGAAGTAGAAATTATTAAAAGTACAAAATAAAAGAAAAGGAAAAAAGAAAAAGGTTTTATATATATAGTCTGTAAATTATTTCATATGTATGTCTGTATGTGTGTATGTGTGTGTCTGTGTGTGTATTATTTATTTATTATTTATTTTATAAAATTTGTATGAGGAAAAAAAAGGTTTTTCTACTGCTGTCTTCTGGAATATTTTTTTTTTTCAATTTCTAAATCTCACCTACAAGCTTAGCATTTCCTGCCTGGCTCCAAATCCAAGTAATAATCAAGTCAGGAGTGTCTAAAAGTATGGTTTAAAAAGTGAATCCAGTAGCTATGAATGTGTAATCAAAGAAATTTTTATGCATATTACACAATTTACATAAAAAGCAAGCAGAGCTTCCATCTCACCATTGTGGTCGCCATCTTTGATTTTTAACCATACCCTGTAGATGCCCCTGAATTATGTAGAACTAGGTTTCTAAGACCATCAAGGGCTGCCAACTGCTAATAGTTAAGTATTAATTTAATTTTATTAATGGAATTTTCTGTTAGCTATGTCACTTCTTCAAACTGTTCATTTATTTGTACAATAAAATATGTTTGCATATTAGAAAAAAACCTGTTTGCAAATTTGAACATGCTACCATTCAAATCATTGTCATTGTCCACAATCGTTATTAATCATTCTGCTTTGCAACTTGCTATTCCATAAAAGTCTCAGAAAAAGCATCACAGATGTGTTCTGTATGGTGAATTCAGTATTTTAGTTATCATTTATTCATTAAATAAATTGAGTATCCTTTTGTCAGATTTACTTAAGAGAAAAGGGACAGCAGTAGAGTTAAAAGGACTAATCTTCTGATATGATAAAGGGGGGAAAGTATTTTTTTGCTCCTTGAAGCAATAGGTTAGAATTCCTGAGCTTTATTTTCTTCCTGCTAATCATGGCTATGTTCCCTTGCTTTCCTTGACTTTGGTCTCTCCTTAGGAAACTATTCTTCCACAGACTCCTGGGGACTCTGGTGCAGGCCAAATTGATCCAGCTTGTTAACCTTGTTTCATATTTGTCTCCTGTTTCCAATTTAATGTCTTGCCACACACTTTTTTTTTGGTGTGTGTGTGTGTGTGTGTGTGTGTGTGTGTGTGTGTGTGTATTATGTGTGATTTTATACCTCTTTACCATTTTGGTTCCTTGCTTCTTTTTCTTTGCCTTCTCCTGTCCTTCTAAAGGTTGGGACTTTTCTGTTTTCTGTGTTCCTTGTGCAATATGTTAATTTTGATGTAAGTACCTATGTGTTTTGTTCTCCTTTGCCCCTTGGGGTAGGCAGCTCATAGGCCCAATAGTCACACAGATCTTGTGAAATCAACCCATCTCTTTGTGGTATGTACACATATCCTAGGATATTCTGCTTGATTGGGAAGCATCTCTGATATGTTGTTTGTTACAATCCACTGGCTTGTTATTTTAGGCTTTTGGGTTCATTTAGGGTTTAACAAAACTGCATGCTAGATCTCATTTTATTATCTTTTTTCCCATCATTTTATTTGTTAGTAATTCTTTCTGTTTATTTTGAGGACATTCTTCCATCTATTTGAATTTCCTCTTTCTTATAAAATGCTGAGAAATTCCCCCAAACAGAACTTTTTAGTACCCTTTATGGGCACAGAAAAAAGGATCACAATATTTGAGTATTTCAGTGCTAATCATAATTCTTCCTCCAGCATTTTTATCCTCTACTCTTACTATAACACGTTCTATTATTCAAGGGGAGCATATTTTGTACAGATAAATTATTTGTTGGTTATGCATGTATCTTTTGGAGTTGTCCCAATGGGCATTTTTATGTGATATTTGTCTGTAATTATTTGTAACAAGGATATGCAAGCATTGTTCTGCGTAGAGATTATGATCTTATAAATTTGTACAGTTTTAATAAAAATGGTCTATATTGTCTCTCTGTATGCCGGGTATATATAGTATCAACATTCAGCAAATGGATATTGGACTGCAGCTGCCTCTTAAGTTAGAGCTTAGCAGTGATGAAAAACTACTTAAGTGAATTTCTATAAACAACAGGAATTGAAAAGGTGGAGCAAGCTTATTAAAATTAAATATATTTTAATTATGAATATATTGATTAGAACATACAGCGCACTGTAGTGTAGTTCAAACTGAGATTGTCAGTACTCCTAACAAATTTATTTTCTGATTTGTTATTTTACATTCTTTTTTATTACTTTTATACTTCAGTTTTAAAACTATACAAGGGTGTGTGTGTGTTTGTGTTAACCATAGCAACAACTGAAAAGATTTCTGTTCCTTCAAATAAGGATGCTGAAATAAAGACAACCTAGGTCTGAGGTATCAAACATAGATCTTTCTGTGACGATCCTGTAACTGAGTTCTGAGAACTGGTACTGAAAGCCAAAGTCAGATCTGAGAATAAGCTATATACCAATATCCTTTATTATGTCTACATTTTAGGGATGTGACTACATCATTGAATCATTGTACAAATGCTTGGTTCCAGCTAGTAATTTTCAGAGATTCCCCCTATTTATTTAGATATAGGAAATTAATGGACCTGATCATTTCTGTATTCTTTAATTGAATTAAGTTAGACCATTTTAATCCATGTATTTGAAATTATGACTTCCACAATCCTCTTATCATTATCCATGTTAATTAATTTGAAATCCAAACATCTAGAAGTCATCTCTTTTTCCTTCCCTTTGCATCTGTAGAGAGTTAGTCTTTTACAGTAGTGATTGTTAATGTTAGCATCCAATTAGTCTCTCAGTATCATACAGGTAGGTAGCAAAATCATAGCTGAGAACAAAGGTAGCAAGATTCAAAGCAGCCTTTACCATCTATTATACCTGATTCCCATGAAAGTGATTGAAGAAAAACCATTTTTTTTCTTCTGACAAGAAATGTTGACTCGATTACAACACAGTAAATCTAAGGCAGTATTAATAAAGCCCAGTGTCATTGCTCACAAGACAGCCTACATTGAAACAATCCATATCATGGTTTAAAATGATATAATCCACACATTAGGCTAAGATAAATGTTGGTTTTCCCATACATTATGTGAAACAGCAACAAATTCCAGGTGTACTGTACATGTGCATTTTATCTATTCTAGTAGATGGTTCAAAACAGCTGGTTTGGCATCAGGCTACAAACTGTAAGTTCTAGTCATGCCTTAGTCACAAAGCCAGTTGAGTGACCCCTGGGCCAGTCATTTTCTGTCAGCCCTAGGAGACATGTCAAACCACTTCTGAAAAAAACCTTGTGAAGAAAGCTGGAATTCATCCAGACAATCACCAACAGTCAAAAACTGACTAAAAGGACCTCTCTCTCCCCACCTCTCTCTTGTGAGAGAATGGTCAATAAGATTGGACACTTGTGGTCAATAAGATTGTCCTTTTCCTTTCTATTTTCTGTGACAACTTAAATTTGAGAAAGATGGTTAATGGAGAGAATATAATTCAAATTCTCATTGTTCAATGAACAATGTTTTGAACAATGGGGAATATAATCCTAAATTAGATCAGCAAATTGGAATTTATCATCGTTTACATCTTTCAGATATTATTGTTCTGATTGAATTTAAAACTGTTTCAACATGATCTTTAATTTTGGAGAAAATACAGGGGCCCGTCAAACTGGCGGCCCACAGGCTGGATGTGTCACACGCAGGCCACACCTACCCCAGCTCTGCAAAGGGGAAAAATGTCATGAAACATCATGTGATGGCAACCTGATGCCGTCAGTGACACCCGTGATCTACAAAGTTGCTCTAATTGGACTCTGGTTGCTTTATGACTATTTTGCATCCTTCGGAGTTTTCAAGCTTGCATTGTTGGAATTCAGCATCATATAATTGGTTGTTCCCCACCCATGAACATGCATTTAAAGAATTCATCCTTTCTGCCTCCAGTAAAATCATTGTGTCACCACAAAGCCCTTGGAGACCTAAAGAACATTTTTAAAAAATGTTCTATAGCTACAGAAATGTTGCTTAACCCTAGTTAAATATGGATCTTGATTTGAAGAGTAAACTATTTCATTTTTTGTTAATGTTATATAGATGAAAATGGGTTAGAAATTGTTTAGCAAAGAAATCCATTTAATAAAATACCTTAAGATTTATTGCTGAAATCATACCTCAGAGTTCAAATTTGCTTAGGAAGTTTTCTTAATGTATTAAATTTCCACAGCATTCAGAGTAACTGCTAATGGTAGAGGCAATTTATATTCAACTAGCATATAAATAAGCTTATATATGTTTAATTAGGCAATTTAAGCATTGTTTAAAATGAGCTGAAATGAGATAACCTTCACTCACTTAATAAATCATCATTAATTTTAATCAGCCATATTTGTTAGGAGTTTTTGTGCCGCTATCGTAAAAGGCTTAATTAGAATCTAATGTAGCATTTACATCTGTGTCTTCTAGCAAAAAGGCTGGTTTAATGAAAATATGTGTCTTTTTCTCTTGACATCTCATCAATTAAATGACCCCACTTGGCTTTTCAGTCCATGTAGCTGTAGCTGAAATAGGTGGCATTCTGCTAATCATATACGGTGTTTCACATTTCAATCATGTATTGGTAAGGAAAACATTATCAAATTGCTGCTTTGCATATTGAAATGCTGAAATGTACCATACTTTTGAAAAAAAAATAATGATATTTATCTCAGTTTTCAAACGTTTCTCAAGAGCATGAGAACTGTAATGGATAAAACCAAGGATCACATTTGAATTTGTGGACTGGAAGCAATGTTTCTAGATCTAAAGATTCTCAAACTGATAGTTGTAAAAATTTGAAGGACATTAGCTTGAGAAAGATATTTACTAGAAAATATTGCCCTCCCCCAAATAAATTCTACACTTGTAAAATGAAAATGGCTAATTTATTCTGATCTTCTCCATTCCAGAAAAATAAGACAGTATATACTGTATGTGTTATTAAGTAACTTAATCTCAGTAAATCCCAAAGGTGCTTTTTCAAAAGGCAATTAGACTTTGTTTTTCCTTGAAGAAGTTTCACTTCTCATCCAGGAATCTTGTGTCAGGGTGCCAAGTAACACTCCCAACAGAAATAAAACTCTAAGGCAGGCATTCTCCTCAAAGTTCCAGTTTATTAGAGATATCATATTGGTACATCTGGGAAAACATGAATCTCAAAGGCCCCCAGATTTTCCATACCCAAAGGAAAGTCAAAGTCCCTTCCCCTGCACCCACATGTCCATCACATGGTCCAATTAGTTCATCGTCCCAACTGAAGTTGTTTCCCACTCATGCCTCTCCAGGTGCAGGCTGAACGTCCTTGACTCCCAGGGAAAATAATGTTGTTATGGCTATACATCTCACTCTGTCTCCATCCAACCCCACTCCCGTTTCCCACAGCATGCCCATCCACCGAGTGTGGCAAGTAAAAGATGGCCTCCACGGCTGGCAGCTTGAGTCAGAACTGAAGAAACTATTTGGATGAGAAGTGAAATATCTTCAAGGAAAAATCAAGTCCAGTTGCCTTTGGAAAAAGGACCTTTGGGACAACCATGACCTGGATGTCTAAGACAATCTCAATTAATGTGCCTGTAAACATTTATGAATGGTCATGGGAGAATATGTATGTATGAGAGGAAGACAGAGAGCAGAACCAGGACTTTAGACATAGAAAAGGTGAGTTTTAATTCTGCCGTATGATGCAACTGAGGTCAGGTAACTTCAATTCATATCAGCAAAGATTCCTTTATTAATAGAAAAGAATCTAGGAGGGGTGATTTGTCAAGCATGTAGGTGATGGACTTGACAAAAGAGGATTACACTTTTCCTCCCTTATTTTTGATTCTAGAACATATTGCTAATCCCTTTTAAAAGAACTATTTCCATCCAATCATTAAAAGTTTGATGAAGGGAAATGATAGTCCAGAAATAATAGTCCAGAACAAAGCCATATAACCAGAGAATGAAATTTGGTGGCTCCAGGACAGTATTTGAGAGCCCCCCCCAAAGTTCCCAGCAAATTATCATATGCAGAATTAAATGTGTACCTGAATGGTAATTATGTCAACTGTATTGAATTAATGTAGTTTAATTTTAGTTAGTTTCAAGTGTCAATTACGATAAATCCAATCTATTTTTTTGGCTGTATCCACTTGTTTTGGCCCTACCTGCTTTTGTGCAAATGTACTTTCTCTCTGCTCAGCATATTAGAGGCTCTCAGAATTGCAGAATCATCTGACACAATCATCTTTCATTCGCCTGCTCTGTCTAGAAAAAAATATGCTATAGCACAGATAGTTGTAGTTGCTTCCATATGATTTTAGGCAATAGATGATATTTTTGTTTGTGATTTTTAATTCTGTAAAATGGTCAACATTGATCCTGAATTAAATGTAAATATTGGAAACATCTGTGCTGTTAAGTGTCTCTAGAAATAGGCCCATGGTATCCACAGCACATTAATGATGCTATTTTAGCATTTCCCAGGCAGCAGAGTAGGGAAGAAGCTCAAATATATAAGCTTCATCCGAACTGGAACTGGATATGTCTAGTCTAACAAAGAGAAGGACTAGGAGGTGACAGGATAGCAGTCTTCCAATATTTAAGAGGCTGATACAAAGAAGAGGAAGGCAATCTATTCTCCAAAGCACCTGAAGGCAGGACAACAAGTAACAGATGGAAACCTATCAAGGAGAGATCCAGCCTACAACTAAGGAGATATTTTCTGACAGTGAGAACAATCAGTGAAATGACATGCCTTCAGATGTTGTGGGTGCTCTAACACTGGAGTTTTTAAGAAGAGGTTGGACAATCATTTGTCTGAAATGGTAAAGGCTCTCCTGCTTGAGCAGAGAGTTGGACTAGAAGACCTCCAAAGTCCCTTCCAACTCTGTTATTCTGAATCTTATTCTGAATTTTTCTCTTGCTGATTATTGACTTGTTTATTTAGATTTTGTCAGCCCTTTGAGGCAGTTCAGACAAGATGCACAAACTATGTGCCTGTAATACAACCTCTTATTGTAAGTAACAGAATCTTGCACATCTGAAAGCGCCTCTCCTCTTTTACTTTTTTCTCCCCTTTCACTTTTCAGAAAACTAGGAAGAGTCCTTCTGAAATGCTTCCCAGACTCCTGTGAACTAAGATACTTTTTTTTGGCTTGGTTTTCTAAGCTGTGGCATTTCCTCCTTCCTCCCAAGATCATTCCCACATACAATTACATAATTATATAGCAATAGCAAAAGCATTTAGACTTATACAGCACTCTGTAGTGCTTTACAGACCTCTCTAAGTGGCTTGCAGAGTCAGCATATTGCCTCCAACAATCTGGATCTTCATTTTACTGACCTTAACTTGACTTTCAAGATTCCGTTGTTCCACCTTACAACAATAAAGGGCAATTCCTGAGTTCCGTACTGCTTTGGTTTGTTGATTTTAGACCCTCTCTAAAATCTGAGAACTCATTCTCAGGATCTTTTTTATGATTAAATTACTCAATGCAGCGGATTATATTTACCTCCATTCAAGTTAGTAACAAGGAGGAAGTATCACATATAGAGAAAGCATCACGGTATGATGATAAAAGAAACACAGATCAAACGAGCCACTCTTGGAGCACTACTTTTATCACAGTCCAAACTCTTTAGTCACTGACTATCTGATGGATTTTAACTCAGCTGGTTCATTCATTTCATGCCAGATGAGCTTTCAGACCGTTTTCTTAATGAGCATCCTTCTGCAGTTTACGTACCCAGAGAAACCATGGAGTCTCATGGAGTATCTGAAATGCTGGCTTATAACACTGGCATTTTGCAACACAGAAGCAACAAACACTTGGAATTTAACAATATTTTTAGCAATAGACACAGAGAGGTCTCCATCAATTAGGCTCCCAAAAACTTTGATCTGCTTGTTCACATTGCATGAAGTCAGTAAAACAGATAATATAGTAAAAGGAGCTTTAGGACAGCATTATAGAATTAAGAACATTGTAGGCAAGGTATCTGAGACAGAATACACTGGTCTACAAATTTTGGGAAATTATCGACCTTTTGATTAGACAAATAAGAAAACAGGTGACAAAGGTGTTGGTTGGCTAAAGTTTTCAAGATATTTCACAATAAAGATTTATACACAGGTGAGTATATTTGCCTACAAGGGAGGGAGGCGTCTAATGATCATGCTACCTTGTAACTTCTTGGTACTTGACAAAGTACTGTAGAACAATGAAAATGGTACCACATGGAATTATATAAATTTATCTTCACTTTGAGAACAGCAAGGCAGATGACTATGAAAAACATGTGGAAAACTTGCTTAGGTCCTATAAATCACTTGGTGCAAAATGTCACTGAAAATTGACTTCTTACACTCACATTTACACTATTTTCCTTTGAACTGTGGGGCAATGAGTGATGAGCATGGGGAGAGATTGCACCACAATATTGCAGGCATGGAGAAAAGACACCAAGGGAAATGGAGTCCATCCATGCTTGCTGATTATTATTGGAATCCAGAAGTAGTATTCAGCAGGTTCTGACCAGTTCTGGAGAACCGGTAGCAGAAATTTTGAGTAATTCAGAGGACTGGTAAATACCACCTCTGACGGGTCCCACCCAATCTATTCTCTGCCTCTTAAGTCCCAGCTGAATGGGAAATGGGGATTTTGCAGTAACCTTCCCCTGGAGTGGGGTGGGAATGGAGATTTTACAGTATCCGTCCCCTGCCATGCCCACCAAGCCACGCCCACCAAGCCATGTCATGCCCACCAAGCCACGCCCACAGAACCGGTAGTAAAAAAATTTGAATCCCACCACTGCTGGAATCTCCCCAGGGATGATCCTACTGCAGTTCACAAGAAAAAAGCCAAAAAGTGGAGTTTAGGTACCAAATAAGGATGGAACCTTGTTTTTTAATTTGATGTTAGAGCTTGTCAGTTTTTCCTGAAAAAAGCATGAAAATGTTACATGAAAAACCAATAAATGAATGGAAAGTTATGTTATTGGTACAATAAAAAGATAAATTTATAATGATTGGTGTGGCACCATTCTCATTGCTAGATCACATTTTGCAGAAAAGTTACGGAGCATAATCACACATCCCCTTCATAATTTTGAATTATTTTGATGCAATTTTGATCTGAAGCTGTATCTTAGAAACTGGAGACAATTAATACTCAACTTAACTTTCCTTTATTAGTGACCCAATTCTGGTAAAATTAAGCTACTTTCATTTCCGAGGCTTTCTCCTTGTAGACCACTGATATTAATTTTAAATCCACCCCCATGGTATTTTCTTCCCATTGCATCCTATGTTTGATGTAGATGTTTTTTTCCTCATGTTTTCCTCTTTTCTTTGTTCATTTAAGTCAATGACCCAGTAAGCAGGTGTAAGAAGTTCAAAATACTGAAATAATTTTAGTTGATTAATGTTCCTAGCTTTGAATGAAAAGTAATCTAATTATTCCATTAAATGATCCATTAACTAATCCTTGAGCCAGCTATCTTCTGTGTTGACAGTGGAACAATTTGCCCTCCTTTCCTTTCAAAATGATCTGAATCAGGAGTGTCCATAGAGAGGATCAAAACATCAAAAAAGGAAGCCATAATTGTATAATAGAAAAGCCTGGCCCTGTTTGAACGTATATCGGTGTACAGTACAAAGGGGTGGGACATTAACTACTAGATCATGGCCATCATTTTGACTCTTTTTGACATTCACGTCCATCGCTGCTGTCCTCTATGGAACTGTTAGATGATTGATGATCTTCCTGATGATCCATGACCATGAATAGACAGTGGAATTCTGAATTCTGAATACAATGTGACATGCATTGCCTCTTTCCTAGGCCCGAATGGAATTACTTGCTGTCATGAGGATTGTTGGTGGAGAGTATCTCTGGAATGACAGGAATTCAGCTTCTAAGCCCCTAATATACAGCTCTTTATTTGTTCTTTTGATCATCTCAAGCAGTTGTCAGTTCTGAGATTATTACAGAACTTTGTGTTTTAGGCTGAGACAAATAGAAAATGCTTGAAACAGCTTATTCCCCCCACCCCCAATAAAATAGATTATTTCAATAATTCAAAATATGTATTCTGAAAATGCATATTACTATACATTTCAGGCTGCAACATTATACATAAATTGAAGCGTGTTCATTGTTTGGAACGTAAACCTACCCTCTATATTCAATAGCAGCAATAGGTTTAACAAGAATTTAATTCGTGATTCTGCTTTTTCTCTAATAGAGAGGTGTGGCTTGCCATTGCTTTTTCTGTATTTGAGATGTGAAGAGAGAATTATGTAGGCAAGTGTTTTGGAAATGTCAGATGCCAATGGTTTGAGTGAGAAATGTTTGTTGAAGAGTGAGAAAGCACCAGTGATATCATTATGCTTTGTAAGCCAGATGGATTTTCTCCAACTGGCAATGTTAATCTCAGGAATAGAGGGATAAAATATGTATGTATATACATATATATAAATTTTAAACAGAATGTATCATGGATTGCAGTTGCTTTGCTATTAGTGTTGTTTTTTCATTAGTTTGTTTTCCTTCATTATGTTGATGAGCAATACCGGTATATATTCTGGAGATATGTTTTATTTGAAGGCACTATACATGCAAGAATAAAGAGGGAGGGCATTGAAATCAACAGTGTCATAGGTGCATGCTAACAGTACTATACTCTGGAGTCAAAAGTTATAATTTCCAAAATCAATCTGCTAGACATCTACCATATGGTATTGCATAAGATAGTCCAGATCCAGTCTATCATAAAAGGAGAGACCGGCACAGCCAGAATGTCTCCTGGTCATTGTTTTCACACCTACACAGGTAGTCCTCGACTTACAACAGTTTGTTTAGTGACCGTTCAGAGTTATAATGGCACTGAAAAATGTGACTTGCAATCTTTTTTCATAGTTATGACCTTTGCAGCATCCCCATGATCATGTGATCAAAATTCAGTTACTGCGCAACTGGTTCATATCTATGAGCTTTGCTGTGTCCCAGGGTCATCCAGTCACCTTTTGCGACCTTCTGACAAGCAAAGTCAATGGATTCACTTAACCACCAGGTTACCAACTTATCAACTGCATTGATTCACTTAACAACTGTGGCAAGGAAAGTCATAAAATGGGGCAAAACTCACTTAACAAATGTCTCACTTAACAACAGGAATGTTGGGCTCAGTTGTGGCCATAGGTTGAGGACTACCTGTACTTAAAGAAGCTTACCTCCTGGCCTTATTGGGTCTCTCAAAGATCTGAATATCACAAAGCTGGAGGCCATTCCTTTGCTGTCTCCAAGATGTACTCTCTAATTCCATCACTCTCCAATTGTTTTTTTTTTAAATTGTTCCTTTCTCTATAGCAGTGATGGCGAACCTTTTAGATACCATGTCCTAAACTAAAAGGTGTGTGCATGCGCATGAACAGACATGCACTGACATGCGCATGAGTGGACATGCATGACCATGAGCATGCATGGCCATGCGCATGGCCATGCGCACATATGCGCACATGCACAGAGAAGACGAGCTGGCTGGTGGGAGGTGGGGCATCCCAACACCAGAAGCATGGCAAGAGGTAAGATCTTTTTTCTTTCATGAGCTTCTGTTTCATCGTTTGCAGGAAAACAGAAACTCACGAAAGAAACGCCACGGAGATCTGACCTGGGGCAACGGCGCACATGCAAGCAGAGAGGGTTCTGTGTGCCATCTACGCATGCCATAGGTTCGCCATCATGGCTCTATAGCTTCAAGAATCTTCATCATCATCATTTCATTTCCATTCTTCCTAGACTTCATTCATTCATGTGATGTCTAATCCCATTATGAGATTAGTAATGAAATGCCAGTCTGGGTTTTAAAACACCAGCAATATTTCAAAAGCTTCAGTGTAATTTCAGTGTTTCCCTTCAATCATTAATAGTTCATCCCCACAAATCCTGCTCTACAAATTAAGGGCAGGAAAGTGGGTTTCTGGATATGGCTTGGGTTTACAGGAATTGTCATTGCTCGAGAGTCTGCATTTTTAATACCCTCTTAGAATTTTTCAAGGTTGTGGCACAATGGATATGCAGATAAATAACTGGAAATTTGATGGGAGGGAGAGTAAAAAAAACCAGTTAAGTTTTCTTTCTATTGCATGTTCCCCAACCAAATGGATAATGGCAATGGTCATGGTTGATCATATAATTCAATTGGTCTGCTATCCAACCAGATTGATGAAAACGGTGGATTGCAGAAGATGTAGTCAGAATAGCTGTACATTGATTTAAAAGGCAGGAGAGGGGATCTGTGAGAGAATTGTATGGGTAATCACTTTTGGACCAACCAAGATAGCTTCTTTGGGAAGCGCCTGGTAATCTGAAAATATATACATTTTGCACAGACTTCACAATGATATGGTTCATTCCCAAAGTTTTTCCATTTTTGTCACTGCAGTTGGGGCTGATTATAGTTAGAGACATTCAAGTTGTTGCTGAAAGAAGTTGTATATATGGGGGTTTGTTTTGCTTTACAGATGCAACCGGGGAATATTTTTTTGCACATGTGAGCTCTCATTTGCAGAAATATCAAATCTGGAAGCATTAATAAGTAACAGAATTCAGAAACACATCTGCAGAGCATTTGGAAGTAGTTTAATTGAAATGGAATGAAAAACAGTATTTCATGACTGTGTAATTTGGGACTTTGGAGTTAACAAATTTCAAGTCTCAGTTAAAATCTCACCACTAAACTACGGAATCTCTTGAGAAGCTACTTACTACTTGATAATGGGGGAAATTTCGGTAAGTTCAAATGATAATTTTACTGTGTTTGCCCTTATCTCGATTGCCCCCAGCCTCCTTCTAGCAAGATAATTAGATCTCCTTAGGCTTTATTTGGGTCTATGCCTAAAAGGATAGGCAGAATGGGTAGAATTTTGTATGTTTTATGAATAATTTGAGTGCAGGATGGGAATACACAAGACAAACTATGTTAAGAAACTTTTGGGCAACACTATGCAAAAATAAGGATCCCAGGGCTCAGTGTGCTCAGGATAAAAAATATCCGACCAAATTAGGAATTAATAACACTTAGATTTAATATAGACAATAATATTTTTGCAACCAAGAATCAACAGGAGTAAAATCTGGTGCTAGGAGAAAAAGCAGGCTTTCCAACTTACATTCTGGATTTCAAAAACTCAAAAAAACATCTTCATGGCTAACCTAAAGTTTATATCATCATCAAGATTTAAATTCAAAATCTCAGAAAACAAGTCAGTCACTGGAGGTGTCAGGTGAAGGTTGAATTTTTTAAGCAAGTGTCAAGGGCTAAATACAATAAGAGGCACTGTGACATGAATCCATAGCATATGTAGCTGAGCTGTTGTGAAGCCTGATTGCAATTTGAGACTATACATGTGTGGAATTTTAAACATGAATATTAGGGGAGTACAGTTGGCAGTACTCCGTGCTGACTTCTCACACCAGGCTGCTTTATAACGGACCTTCCTTGCTATGTTTCTCTGCAGCCAAGCAGTCCACTATCTCCCTGCTTTCTATCTGTTTCATGAATATGGAAGCATTCCCATGGGGGCCAAGGAGACTATTCAAAGTCTGAATCATATGAGCAAAGATCAGAAGCAGTAGGCTCTGATGTCATCTCATCATTATTATTAGAGCCAGGACATACTGTTATCTGACTTTGTCTTACCTTGGTTCTTTCTTTCATCTGAAGATGCCCGTTCAGCCAAGGCTGTGATATTGGTAGAGGGTAATTCCAGAAGAAAGGCACAGTAAAGCAATTTCATGACATAACAAGTAGGAAAGAGACATTGTCGATTAATTTGCTGATGTTTCTAGGCTACCAGGACTTGGCACAAAAAAAAAAAAAAAAATCTATACAACCACAGGATGTGAGCAAAGAGTGAAAGGTTTTCTGTATCTCTTTGTTGCTGCCTAGCGGTTATATAAATTCTTCATGCCAAGATCTGATAGTCCTATTTTCACTGTGTTTTTACTACACGTTACATCTTTGTAAATTATATGATGTAATGGTATGTGGAAATGACCTTGGGGACAGGAAGACAATAGTCTGATAAAAGAAACTTGAGTCTGATGGAGGAGAGATGGTCAAAGTTCTCAGAAAGAACCCTTCCTAGTTTTCAGGAGAGTAAAAATGACGATGGGAGAAGTACTTTCGGACTTGAAAGATTCTGATAATGTAACTTTATGGTAAAAAATAAAACTAATGTTTCCTGGTTGTGCTTTTTTTCTGGACTACCTTGTAGGGCTTTAATAAACATTTATTAAAAAATAAACTGCATCAAGTGACATGGTTCTTGAATTCTGGTCTAATCAACTTGAGGTCATAATCTAGCAAATATTTCAATAGGTAAGTTTAGAAGCACAGCAGTCATCGACAGATCATCTCTATTCATCTGCATGGGTTTCAAATGATTGGGATTTTTGCCCAGAGCCAAAAAAAAATTGCAATTGTGTCACTGCTTAAATTTTGTTGTTGCAAATATTCAACTAGATAGAGGTAATCTGTGTCATCATCTAGTTTTGTTATAACTCTTTTTGAAAGAACAGTATAAAAAACTGTTGTCTATGTTCAGAATGGTTTGCTGCTTATTAAATGTCATGTAACCATGGAAGTTAAAGACAGCAGAAGAATTCTTCATCATTGTGTGGAGCGCTGCTGTAATTAGTTATTGATTCACTTTGCTTTTTTTTTTTTTAAACATTACCCACTTGGTAAAATCAGTGGCAAAATAGTATTATTGATCTGAAATTCACTCAGAATTTTCCTCTAAGAAGCTAGCAAAGACTGTGGATGAGAGAGAAGATGACATATGAATTTAAACTTTTTTATTTTATATGATATACGTATGCTTGCCATGTCTTCCTTAATTGACAATACGTTCTGTATTAGATATGGTATCTTTCCTCCCAATAAGGGCTCTGCTTATATTATATTCTGGTATAGTAGAAATGCCTATTAAGATGTTAACTTCCCTGGCCCTTTCTTAAGTATACACTGTACACTGCAGAATATCATATTCTGTAACTATGGGATCTTTGATGGTCTTTGAGTTGGTTGCTTATGGAAATTCTAAATCATCCAGGTGAAGATCATGTGATGTGTTAATACCACTTTATAATGCCTTGGTAAGGCCACACTTGGAATACTGCATCCAGTTTTGGTCGTCACAATGTAAAAAAGATGTTGAGACTTTAGAAAGAGTGCAGAGAAGAGCAACAAAGATGATTAGTGGACTGGAGGCTAAACATATGAAGAACGGTTGCTGGAATTGGGTATATCTAGTTTAATGAAAAGAAGGACTCAGGGTGACATGACAGCAGTGTTCCAATATCTCAGGGGCTGCCACAAAGAAGAGGGAGTCAAGCTATTCTCCAAAACACCTGAGAGCAGGACAAGAAGCAATGGGTAGAAACTAATCAAGGAGAGAAGCAACTTAGACCTAAGGAGAAATTTCCTGACAGAACAATTAATCAGTGGAACAACTTGCCTCCAGAAGTTGTGAATTCTTCAACACTGGAAGTTTTTAAGACGAGATTGGACAACAATTTGTCTGAAATGGTATAGGGTTTCCTGCCTAAGCAGGGGGTTGGACTTGAATACCTCCAAGGTCCTTTCCAATTCTGTCCCAAAGTTGTTTTTTCAAGAGGCAACTGGACTTTCTCGTTTTTCTTTGAAGATGTTTCACTTCTCATCGGAGAAGCTTCTTCAGCTCTTCAGAGAAGCGTCTTCAACGAAAAACCAGAAAATCCAGTTGCCTCTTGAAAAAGCACCTTTGGAACTCTAAGTTGGTTGTTTTCTGGCAGGCATCTCATTACCATACTAGGTAATATCATCAATGAAAGAAGGGAATGGGGTTTGGTATTTATTGATTGGGGTATTGTTTATTTTTTGTTTGTTCATCTAATATTAATGGTGTTAGTCTTGGTGTTAATCTCTGCTCATCTTGGTGTTGATTGCTGGTGAAGAGGTGTTTTGATTTTTTTATTTTCTTTTCAGTTATCTCTTTTGAGCAGTATGTAGATGTCATTTATCTCTGTATCTGTTGATGGCGGATTTGTCTGAGTGCCAAGCTTCCAGGAATTCTCTAGCAGTTTTTTTTAACTTGGCTTAGTGTAGGATGCTCTAAAATTGTCAGCAAAAAAGATAGGGATACTTTTGTTTAGAATCTTTTTTGCTTTGATGAAAAATATAGCTAAATGAAACATTTTGTAATCCATTTCCAGTGATTTCTATCAGGATGATTTTTGTGTCCTTGGTTTAATTTAGTTTCTGGTTATTAATACACTAAAGAGAACCCTTCAACCTGTATAGAGCTACACAGATTCTGAAGCAGCTGCATATGCATTCAAACTCCAAGCTCTTTTTAGTTGCACTCTGAACAGTTGTGAACAGGTGCAAGTTCCCAGAATTAGTCAAGTTATTTTTTCAGATGCCAGAAAATTATTGGCTTTTTGCAGTCCACTATTTGCATCAAATAGTTTGACTTCCATTCCTAGCAAAAATATTTCTGGCATATGCATATCTTTCTCCTAATTTTATTTGCTTTTATTGAAAAAACATACCCTATGAATCCAACTTTCAGGAATACTGTTTAGCAGAATTTATTGGGGAAAAAGCAAGTTGGATGGTATTAAGTTGCAGTATTATTTTTCTTTACTCATATTTGGATATACGATAAGTAATGCCACACTTTCCTGCTACTGACCTGCTTATTGTCAAGATGATTAATGGGGTCCTATGAAAGGGACTTCATAATTCTATCCCACTGGGGTTTATCTTTGAGGGGATAATAGCTTCCCTCAACAATCTCTCCAGTTTTTTTCTGCAAGAGAATGCAACTGCCCCTCTATCAGAGCTTTTGCTGGCAGACACAGTTTGGTAGAAGGTTCTAGAAGGTTTCATGTATGTAACACTGCAATATAGCACATGTTTAAATGTCCAGTGAAAGGATTCCTGAAATCTCTGGGAGACTTTTCAGTTTGTAGGACTGGTGCACATGTCAAACATTATCTTGTTCTTTGGGACACTTTACAGAAGCCAGTGATGGCTAACCTTTTTGCTGTCATGTGTCAAAAGCTGGGGTACGCAGGTGTGTGTGTCGCATGTGCATGTGCCCACACCCATAATTCAATATGCCTTGCCTCCCCGCGCATGTGCGCGCAACCCCCTGCTCCCCCCCTTTTGACACACAATGGCACAGTGGACCCATTTTTCGCCCTCCCCAGGCTCCAGAGGCTTCCCCACCCCTCAGAAGCTCTCCGGAGGCCGGAAACGGCCTGTTTGCCAACTTCCCGTGTGACTGGAAGGCCCAGTTTTTGCTCTCCCCAGGCTCCAGTGGCTTTCTAGGAGCCTGGGGAGGGCGAAAACAGCCTTCCCCACTCCCCTGGAGGCTCTCTGGAGGCTGGAAACAGCCTGTTTCCTGACTTCTGGTGGGCCGGAAGGCCCAAAAATCAGCTGGCCGGAGCGCACATGTGCGCTGCAGCTGAGCTAAGGCAACGTTCACATGCCCACCGATATGGCTCCGCATGCCACCTGTGGCACATGTGCCATAGGTTCACCATCACGGACCTAGGCATTTTAATTTGCATGGATACTAGTTGTGCTGCAGCAAGCCAGGATAGAATGAAGATGGCATCCAGCCATGAATCAAGATGTTATTATTTTTAAAGGCCTTCCAGGATTAGGGCTTGGATGGGCTGCCTTCTTCTAATAATATATGCCTATCTAATAAATTCAGGCAGGTTAGTGTCTCTTCCAATTCCTTCAATTCAGGTACCCTTGAACGTCAGAACAGCTCTTTCCCTTTTGACATTTAGGAAATCTATATAGGTAGTCCTCAACGTACAACAGTTCATTTAGTGACCATCAAAAGTTACAATGGCACTGGAAAAAATGACTTGCAGCATCCCCATAGTCGCATGATAAAAATCCAGATGCTTGGCAATTGTTCATATTTATAACGGTTGCAGTGTCCTGGGGTCATGTGATCAGCTTTTGCAACCTTCTGACAAGCAAAGTCAATGGGGGAAATCAGATTCACTTAACATCCATATTACTAACTTAACAAATGGAATGATTCACTTAACAACTGAGCTCAATTGTGGTCATAACTTGAGGTTGGGATAGACTTGATTGTGCCAACAGTTCTGTAGATTAAACAATATGACTAATCCTTCTAGCAATGGAAGGTGTTTTAATTTTGGTTGGGTTGATTGTTCTGAATTCCTGTCCTATATATATTGCTATATGGATTGATGCAGATTGATGCAGATTTTGCATTCAGCCATATAGCATGAAAATATCATTGCTAAACCAAATGATTGTACTGTATTTGGCTTTCTAGAAAAGATGTTGCTGTAAAGTCAGCTTTCCAGATGTGAAGTTATGAATTCTATTGGCAGTGAAACATAACATTGTGAGTGTCCTTGCATCATTATTCCAGTTCAGTGGAGCCCAACAAAGCAATACTGCCTGGTCAGCCAAGACTTCTCCTTGTGCTCTGAAGTCAGGAAATTTTCTCTCAAGAGAATAGAGGCTGCTCAAAACTTCCCATTGAATATGAAGATTTGATTCTGGATGTTGAATTATAGTTCAGGATATTTCAGTTCTTTATGAGCCTACACTCAATAACCTCTTATCATTTGTTCTAGTATCTTGACCATTTTACTGCCTTCTAAATTGGGAAACAGTTTTGGCAGCATTGAAAATTGACTTCACAGCCACCAATTTTTAAAAACAGTACCAGTAATTTTTTTCAGCTGCTCAGTTTTATTGCTTTCCTTTCTTTCTTTCTTTCTTTCTTTCCTTCCTTCTTTCTTTCTTTCTTTCTTTCTTTCTTTCTTTCTTTCTTTCTTTCTCTCTCTCTCTCTCTCTCTCTCTCTTTCTCTCTCTCTCTCTCTCTCTCTCTCTCTCTTCCCCTCCCTTTCCTCATCCCTCTCTCTCTCTCCTCTCTCTCTCTCTCCTCCCTCTCCCTCCCCACCTCTTTATGGAACTGGGATGAGTTCTGGCATGTTAAAGTAGATTTTAGCCAAAAATCTTTTAACCCAAAATGTTCATTAAAGGATTAAAGAATGAGTTAATGAAAGTGTTTGAGACACTGGGATGAGAATGAAAGAGAGGGAATAAAAGTGGTGAAAGAAGTATGAATGGTGACTATGAAAGACAAGAAGGGAAAAGATCAATCAGTGAAGGGAAAGGACTCAGATGGTGTCAAGCCAAGAGACAATCCTCCATTTTTTCAAAAGTAACTGAAAAATCTCTTCCACCTCAGAGTGATGAGTATGAGTCATGATCTTCGGGTGAACAGGTTTAAGCAACCCAGACAGCATTGTGACATTAATAGAATGTAGCCATTACTGGCTTTGATAACTGGAAGGTAATGTTGAAGGATAAAAAGCAATATCAAAAAGGAGGGACTTTGAGAAAGATGGCAGAATTTAAAACACAATTATAAAACCTAGTTCGCTTATTAAGATATATATCACCTGAGATACAAGAACACTTGTTAAATCATTTGAAAGTAAAAAAAAACCCTATTGATTCTAAAGATATTTATTATCAATAAAGCAATTTGATATAGAAAAGCTGAGAAATGAATTAGGGGTTCCTATATTGCCTAGACAATGAGAGAATGTTTTAATTTCTACAGCAAGAATATCAATGGATCTCAAATTTCTACAACCAAAAAGGATATTTAAAATTTATTGTATTATTTATTGGATTCTATTAATGTAGTCTTACAATAAAGTAGAACTAGTTCATCTAATCATGTTTGCTGACTGGTTTGCCTGCAAGGATTGACATCAATCTTGAAAGACTGAAAGTACAAACTTCCTGTTGCCACTTTTAACTGCTTGATCCATTAGGGCAGGTCCTTCCTAGGTTTCTTTCTGTGACTGCTAAGTCACCGGAGGCTCCTACCTGTCTTGTTTTATTGTTTCCTAGGCCAGGGTTCTCCAAGCGTGTCAACTTTAAGACTTGTGGACTTCAACTCCTAGAACTCCTCAGCCAGCTTTGCTTTGCTGGCTGAGGAGTTCTGGGAGTTGAAGTCCACAAGTCTTAAAGTTGACACGCTTGGA
This sequence comes from Arizona elegans, assembly GCA_022577455.1. NCBI lineage: Eukaryota > Metazoa > Chordata > Lepidosauria > Squamata > Colubridae > Arizona > Arizona elegans. Next base: position 267,599,789 of record JAKOOJ010000001.1, read on the forward strand.
GAACCCTGGCTTAGGCAGCATCTCTTCCCCTCACTCCCCAAGGTCATCCACACATTTCATTATGTAACTTCAGGAAGTTCAGGGAAGACAGCTATGTAGCTCAGAAAGAGGGTCCATTTGGAATTGGACAACTTCTAAATCAAATGAAGCAAATTTTATAGATTCATACATCCATAATAAGTCAAGGCTGTATTGTACATAGCCTTAATATACAATGGGTTTTAATTAAGTCAACTGACATTCTCTAAAGACTATTTTAAAGCTCATTTTAAATATATATTGCAGATTTTCTCTAATTCTACCATGGCTATAAAGCTATACAAGGCAAATATTACCTGACATCACTGAATTACAGCCAATGACATTACCTATAGAATGTCTGGAAAATAGTAAATACAAGTTCATCATATTTGCATGTATAAATGTGCTTGGACTGAGGGTCAGGCATTGTAAATTTCATATCTCTTTAATGTTCCTGCTATATTTAGTGAGGAGAATGCAGATCTAAATTGTAGATATATTGTTTGTTTATTGTCCACAAAGTGGCTTCTTAATCTAAATGATCAGAATAATTCAATTACTTTGTAATAATGTGTTCCTGTGAGACTGGACTATAAATCATTTGTTGTTTTGTTTAACCCCCAGAACAAAACTCTTTTCTCTCCATTGCTTGAATGTTTAGAATTATAGACGGTAAGCCATATCCTCTATAATTATGGAAGTATACTAATGCTCAGAGTAAACCTCAAATGCATTAAGGCTTTTCCATTTGTGGGCAAAAAATTCTACCACACAAAAATCAATGAAGTGGAATGAATTTAATGATACTTTCCTCAACTCTTAAGGGACAGCAGCTCACAGACATAAGAAAATCATTTCTTCTATTAGCAGGGTGTTTCTTAAGGGAAAAACAAATTTGGGCTTGCATAGAAATGGAGTTATTTTTGATCCTCTCCTGTAACAATTAGAAACTACTGCAAAATAATAGCAAAGCCATAGGGATATAGTAAACCAATAGAAAAGCAAATAGCAAATAAATATGTCCACCGCTTAATAGGAAGAAAAAGAAATGCATGAGTGTTAGTTTACTTTTCTAAACTAAGACTTTAGACTTTAGTTTTCTAAAAGGAGGAGGAGGAGGAGAAGGAGAAGGAGGAGATGATAAAGGTATGTACTTGATCTCCTATTCTTCTCTCCCTAAAATGCATGGGAGAAGATGAATTGAATTTGCACTACAAAAAGTATTTTAATAATATAAAGGAAAGATTTGTAATTATGTTAAAAAAAATTGAAGAGGCCTGTTACATTATAGATACATCAAGGATATGCAGTAAACTTCAAGTCAAGATTACCATCATTTCTTCCTAAATCATCTATAGGACCATGGAAATTATAGCTTTTCCCTGCTGGAAAACTTGGAAGCTACTAATGAATAATGTGTCTCCTCCTCCTCCTCCTCCTCCTCCTCCTCCTCCTCCTCCTCCTCCTCAAGCAGGGTCCACTTTGCAGATTGAGGAATGCCATCTTGCATGATCAAACGCAGCATCCAGGTCATGTCTGCATTTTGATGGAGATGGTTGTAGAATCATGGATTGTGACAAAAAACTGACCAATCAGCATGTCACCTGGACTTGACATTGGTTTGATCTGTTTTCATCTCAGGACCATCCTAGCAGGCAGGCAGTATCCAGTAGCACCAGTAGGAGGTGCCTCACTGCCAGCTAATGGACAGTTGATGGTAAAATAATAGATTATGATAAAAATTAAACTCCCTCTCAAATATATCCTGGCTACCATTATATGCTACCATTTTTTTGCAGACAGGAAAAAAAAATAAGATTAATATGCTATATGTAATAATAGCACTATCTAGGCATTGTTTAAAAGAAAAACATGAGACTAGCCAAATCTTTTCAATGTTCAACATCAAAGGCATCACATAGCCCCACTTTTAAGCATGGATGCTTACAATGCAAACTTGTAGATGAACTGGGCCTTCCCACATAAAGTCACATATAGGAAGGCCTCCAGAAACCCCACACAATATTCTACTCACAAGTAATCCCCCTACCCATAGTGATGGGGAGACCACTCCTTACAACTATTTATCTTCTGAATATGCAGAACAATCCCTCAAGTAAGCAAACAAGAAGGGTGAGAGTATGTGGACGAGCATTTCTCCCTACTTTAGATCCAGATACTCTCTTTAAAGAACAACTACTATAATTTCTGGAAACATTCATTAATGTCTCTCCGAGTCAGATGCCATCAGTTGGGCCACTTTGTGTTTCTACACCCTACATTTTTGCAGTTGATCAATCTGCAATGTGCCATCACCAGAAAGGTAAGTGAGCAAAATGGCTATAAAATGATTTCCTTATTAGATTAATGGATATGCAGTTAAGGCTAGCCAGTTTGGTTTAATGGTTAAGGCATCAGGCTAAAAATCAGGAGATTGTGAGTTCTTTGGGCCAGTCATTGTCTCTCAACTCACACTGTCAGGTTTGAATAACAAGCTGGTCAGTCAATTCCTGTCACAACAATAAATCGACCCTTGGTTGGTCCCAAAAAGCAAACCCTACAGTTATGAGAAAATGCTAAAAAGCAAAAAAAATAGTGGACACACAGTTGATTTTATTTTTTCCTTGTAGATAATCTGCTACTGGTAACATTTTTCAGCATAGTTTTAAGGAAATAATTCTACTTATGTGGAAAAGTCATTTAACAAGGAGAGTGCTACTTATATTAGATTGCAATGTTGCAGGAGGATCATTGGAAAATCCAATGTTTTTGGGTCACATGAAATTCGGGTAAATAGAGATTTGATATCAAGATTTTTCATATAGCCTAATTTCTTATAAACTTTTCTAGCAGACTTGCACTAAATTGATGTGCTATGCACAATATTGGAGTCAACACAATACTATGCCAGCATAAAATGTGCTATCCCCATTGCTAATTAGTGTCTGCATTTTGTTCCAATGACTTGGCTGTTAAATAAAATGGAGAGAGAGAGAGAGAGAGAGGGAGGGGGAGGGAGGGAGGGAGAGGGAGAGGGAGAGGGAGAGAATTGCTGCCTCCTTCCGATAAAGTCCTGTCCATTTTAGCACACAACTAAAGCCCTCTGGATAACTGGACATTTTTTATGCTGCTGTAGATGAATGAGAACACAGTATACTGTAGCTTACTTTCAATTTCTAGAACAAGTGTGGGATTTTTTTTAGAGAAGGCATGAAGACAGAAACATGAGACCTGAATATAGCGATGAGGCTATAAAATAAGGCTGTTATATGTGGATTGGTTTCTAGGGGAACAATAGGAAGTCTGGGTTCAGTTTTGTACAATCTCCCTTCCCAGGAAATGCAGATGATAACAAATTAAAGAAAGAATACACAAGAATCCATAGCAGTGTCAGGAGAGGCAGAACTATTGGCAAATGTTTTATCAAATATTCTGTGGTAATTCAGTCAAGTCAAGCTTAGTAAAGGGGAAAAGGTGTCTGCCCACCTAAAAGAATGATCTCCTTCTGGAAATCTATGAAAACTGCATTCACAAGAACTTACAACACTTCACGACAAATACCAAGTACTCCAATAGGACACCAGCTGATGTTATAGTTAGTCCTCGCTTAATGACCCTTCCTTCAGCAACTGTTCAAAATGATGCTGGTGCTGAATCAAGGGACATATGACTTGTGCCTGAAGTTTCAGCGCCCTTATAGTCACATGATGGTGATCGGGGCCAGGGGTGGGTTCTACTTACCTTTACTACCGGTTCACAGCAGGGCCTCATACGCGCACTCGCTTCGCTTGTGCGAGCATGTGCTTTTCTGCGCATATGCAGAAGCGTTTTGATGATGTCAGTGGGTGAAGTCTCCCGCCGCCGGTTTTACTACCAGTTCTATAGAACTAGTGCAAATTGGGGGCAACCCATCACTGATCGGGGCACATGGCAACCCATTTGCACTTACGACTGGTTGCTAAGCACTCCATGATCATGATGATGACCATTTTCAATCTTCCCTGCCAGCTTCCCCAGAAAATCAATGGAGAAGCCAGCAGGGAAGGTGACAGACTGCTGTTGCCTGTCAAAAGAACTCCCTCTGCTTTCTGGGGGCCATGTGAAAAAAAAAAACTATCCTGAAATCTAAGCAGGTTTTGGAATCGGTTGTTTGCAGCATGTGTGTTTGCAGCCAGCCCACAGAAACCAACTTATTGTAATAATAATAATAATAATAATAATAATAATAATAATAATAATAATAATAATAATAATAATAATAATAATAAAAAATATTATTATTATTATTATTATTATTATTATTATTATTATTATTATTATTATATTTCTATTGTCCTTGTCTCTGGGGAGTAGCTTAAATGCCTCATGCTGAAAATATTCCATACCAAAATGCTGCTTAGGATTTGGGATGGACATTCTTTTTTAACCAGTCTCTTTGAGAGAAAAAGGGCTGCCTGCTAGAGGATTTCAGCCCCATGCAGGGCTGAGTCCCTCTGGCAGGCAGCTCTTTTACTCTATTTGCTTAATGACTCAGGAGATCACTTAATGACCACAACTGGGAGTGCTGGGGTTGCAGCTGTTGAGCAAAGCAGTCACATGACACCTTGCTTAACAAATGCTATATTCAAGGACAAAAGATTCTGGTCTCAACTGTGGTTGTAAGTCAGGAACTTGCAAATATATAATAATAATATCTGTGTTTTAATTGCAACACCCTGAAAAAAAAAAAAGCAAAGAATGCTTTATTTGTTTGTTTTATTTGAATGAGTCTGGGCCACAAACAAAAAAAGGAATTAAGTGTCAGTAACAATATTCCACAAGACAAAACACCACAACCATCCTACCTGAAGGCCAGGAGAAGCACCAAAATTTAAAGACTATTGGGAACATATATTTTGGGTGGGATAGCATGCTAGAAGCAGGCAATATTACAGAGAAAGCATGCTTCCTAGGTGCCACTAGGTGGCAACATTTGATTGAAGGGACCTGAAGCACATCAATTGTAGAAAAGAGTATTTGTAGGTCAGGGTTCAACTGTAGACATCCCACCAACTCTGTCTGATCTTACTGGCACCTCGTTTTGAGAGGATAATATTTGTAACTGATTTAAATAAGCAAGAGTTGTCCAATTCATTTTTAGACCGGTGCTCAGTCTAAACTAATAATTCCCTTAACTTAATATTCTTGGCTAGCTGAGTGTAGTAGAGATGAAACTATTACTTAGGTATAATGCATTTGGAATTAACACACTTGCAAACAATTCTCAATGAACAGTGAGCAAAAACACTGTGGTAAGTGAAAGACAATGCATCTACTAAATGTTTTGTATTATTTATTAGTTTATTAGTTTTGTATTCTATACAATTTATTCAAGAGTGCAGTAAATTTAGTATGCTTATTTTGACACCCATAATTTCTGTAGACTGTAAATCAGAATATGAAATACATTGGACGAAGGGCTCCAAATTGTAATATTTTCCTCACGCTGATAAGGACTTATCAATCTCCTTTAGTGGCACCTATTCTGTTTTTAAACTGGGTTGATTTCAGAAATATCTTGGTAATTTGATTTTGTAACATGTGTGGGCAAAAGTAACAGGCTTCTGCAGTCTTCAACAAACCTCATGTGTGTTGAAGATTAGGGATTACTTGTCTTTAGCAATTAAGTGTTTTACATCCAGGATCAATATTAAGGCCCATTACAGTAGGTAATTACCATTTGTGAACTTGAGTACATCTCTGTACAGATGGCATCAAGAAAGCTGCAAATAAATTGCATTTATTTAAACTGAATTTAAATCAGGAGGCAGGGTCACTGTTAGATAACTGCAAGAACAACAGATTTTCAGTAGTATTTTTCCCCCTCAGATTGAGTTGTAGGGAAATGGGAAATCTGTTTATCTCAAATGAATTTACTCTGCAGGCAGTGTTACAATATCTAAGGAGCAACTGAAGCAGGGGCTGGTTTCAAAACTCGTCGCTACTGGTTCGCCTGTGGGCACTCTCGTTCATGCTGCTTCTGCTCATGCACAGAAGCTTCTGTGCATGCGCAGAAGCATCTGGGCGGGTGGGCAGAGCAACCCACCACTGAACTGAAGGGAATTGGGAAAAAATGTCTTTATTTTTTAAAATATTTTTTATTAAACAGTTTTTTTAAAAAAAAAAACAAAAACAGATATTTACATCTTCTTTTCAACATCTTTGGAAAGGAAGACTAAATGATGGTTAAATTAGGTGGAGAAATATAGAAACAAATGGGAAGTTATAAAAATTGTGGAAAGGGAATTAGGTACATGTTTATGTCAAATGTAAATAAAATAATTAGAATAATACAATATATTATAATGGTATACAGTATATATGATATACTAGAAATATATGTATAAAAGATATATTAAGATAAGAAAGAGAAAATGTATAAATATGGATTACTGATGCGAAGATGTTGGGAAAAAATGACTTTATATTTTCCTGGGTCTTCTTAAACTGATCAACTTTTTCATCTATAACTCATTACAAGTCATCATAATGATAACAATGAAGGAGATTAAATATGAACTTTCCTAGCATTTGCTAACAAAATAGAAAAATGCAATTAAAAATAAAATATTAATATTTTAAAGCACCGGAATATAAATATAAAAGTAGCAAAGTTTTAGTATATTGATACCCCTTGAGAGCCTTTAAATTTGTGTGTAGTAAATGTGACTTGTTTTAAAAGTGACTTAAATATTAGTTTCATTGATAAAATAGAAGCTTTAACTGAAGTGATTAATTCAAACTCACGCTTTAGAGAAATCTAACTGAAAGCTCAAAAGACAAGTTCTCCCTCTTTTTTTCAATTTATATTATATTGTAATTATGAAAATTAGGGATTGCTTGTCTTTAGCAGTTAAGTGTTTTATACCAGGATCGATGTTAAGGCCCATCACAGTAGATAATTACCATTTGTGAACTTCAGTACATCTCTGTATAGATAGCAATTGAAATTTACTTGACCAAACAACTTATACAAGACTCAGAATTAAACTATAGTGTACATACCATGACTAGGTGTCAGCAACATTTCCTCAAAAGATGAAATCAAGGGTTAGATGATTCACTTACAGTACAGCTGTTTCCTGCTCAATTGTTCTTTTTTGTTGTCTAACAAGTCACAGTTGTGTTCTTTGGATAGGCATATCTTTCCAGAACTGAATTCTGAGGTAACTCTGAGGTAACTCTAAAATCAAAGTAACTCTAAGTTTTATTGTCTTGCTAGAACAAAATGTGCCCCATTTGTTTTCAGCCTCTGAATCTTTGTCTTGCTCTTGGTAGCATTGCTTAAAATAATTTTTTTATAGTTTAATTTTTCAGCAGCTAAGTTGAAGAACCTGGACTAGGGGGGTCTCTGCCAGATTTAAACTTTCCAAGAAAAATAAACATTGAAATAAACTATATGTAAGTGTGTAGTAGCATGGCATGTTAATTCTTCAAAACAGTTGGTCCTCCTTTATTTTTTACAGTATGTGAACCAAATGAGACTTGAAGTATGGATTCCAATCAAGGATAGAATAAACCCCTACAGGATGACTGCAAGAAGTAAAAAATAGTCAAGATGGTAGCAGGACTGTGATGAACCTTGAGAGGACTGTGGTGAACCTCTCTGTCATACATCTTAAATATGAGAAGCCAGACAATTGTATAAAATCATTTTATAAAATTATAAAATGAGCCAAGGTGGCGCAGTGGTTAGAGTGCAGTACTGCAGACTACTTCAGCTGACTGCTAGCTGCAGTCCAGCAGTTCAAATCCCACCAGGCTCAAGGTTGACTCAGCCTTCCATCCTTCCAAGGTGGGTAAAATGAAGACCCAGATTGTTGGGGGCATTATGCTGACTATGCTTGAACTGCTAACATGAACTGCTTAAAGAGGACTGTAAAGCACTTAGACTTATATACTATGAAGCGGTATATAAGTCTAAGTGCTATTGCTAGTGCTAAAAGCACCAGAAAGATTGTAAAATCTACAGGATACAAATGCAGTCTTTTAACAACTAAGCTGTCAAACCTCTCTGCCTGGAAAATATGAATTTGCTTTGTTTCATGTTCTTGCATAACATATTATTTTCTTTCTATTCTATTAATGTAGAGATTTGAGGATTTGGGTAAATTTTTATCAAGACATAAAATAAACATAATTCTATTCCATCTGTAATTAAAAAAACAAAGTGAACCAAAATAAAACTGAAGGAGGTGAAGACCTCTGTATTATTATTTTTTTGTATCCCATTTTTGCAACAAAAATAACACTCCGTGCAGCTATGGTATCTATAAATAATAACAATAATTTGTTACTATTCCTCAGAATAGAAATATATATTTTCTGTTTTATTTATTGCACATTTGTGTTTTGCTAATATTATTGCAAAGTCTTTAAAGCATATTATCTTTCTTATATTCTTTGTTTAACGGCATCAGTTTACACTAAGTTGTTTCAAATGTTTAACATGCATCATCATGATCAAAGCATACATCATCTTAAATTCATGTAAAAAAATATTGTTTCTTTTCTGCAGTTTAACCTCATCAGGATCTGAATGTTTTTCCTACTGTTGCCAATGCATCTGTGCACAATAAACTTTATTTCTCATGAACCAAGGACAATAAACAAATTCAGAGTAATTTTTTACGATGGACTATTCCATGATGAGATATTGTAATCAGTAATATGAGATACGAGTGTCATCGGGAATTCAAATGCTACAAAGCTTCTGGGGGGAAAAGCAAAGCATCAAAGCGCCGGTAAAACTTTGCAGTATGATACTGTCTAAATATAAAATTCATTATGGCTATTCCATATGGTATTTTATAGATACATAAGTGCACATATGCACAAATTGGTTGCATCTTTTACAGTTTCACTGCCATTGTTCTTATGCCTATGCCAGAAATGATTTCTACAATTAAAATTAAGCACAGATTCGTAACTTTGGCTATGAAGCTCTAATGTAAACAATTCAAAGAATGATTTAACTGCATAAATCAGGAATTCTCAAAGAATAGTTGGAAACCAGAGTCCCTTGGGAGTTGGGCGGCATAGAAATGCGACAAAAAATAAACCTCTTTGGGTTTCCTATAATTTGTATTCTTTTAAAAATACACTCTGACCAGCCATGCACAGGTAGAATTGGAATGCTGTGAAAATTTACTTTTCAAGTTTTGCAGCATGTGTACGCACCTTTTAGTTTGGGAATGCACATGGTTTGGGCACTCGGTGTCTGAAAGGTTCGCCAACACTGTTATATAAGTTCTGAATTTCCTTCTTAAATCTAATGATCTGAACCTGCAGCCAGAAACACATAGCAATAACATTTAGGCTTATATACCACCCCACAATGCTTTACTCTGGGCGGTTTGCAATGTAGAAGCATTATTTGCATATTGTCTGTGTAACGCATGTCTTACAACAGACTTTTTCTGTTATTTATTGATTGTTTCAAAGGCAATTTCTTAGAGTTCCTTCTGATCAAATTTTTGCTTGCAGCCTTCTTTGGTTGTGTTGTGTTGATTGCTTGAACTTTCAACACTATGTTTTAAGATATAGACTTTTCTTCTCTTAAGCCATCACTCCACTCTTAAAATCATTTCCCCAGCAGAGTTCTGGAAGATCAAAAGGTCTTCTGTTCTGCAGGTGCTCCATCCAGCTTGAGTTGATTAGAAATAGAACCAGCATCATTCACCATATTTTTCTATCCCTGAAAATTATCATTGCCTCTATGTTCATAAACTGATTATACTGTACATTGCCTTCTTAAAACAATTCATTTCTTCCCCCAAAATCTTATCAATTCTACCCAGTCACAGGATTCTTGGTTTTCCAAACCCTCTATTCCAGGGCTATCAAACTCACAGCCTGCGGGCTGGATGTGTCATGTGCTGACCATGCTCACACCCGGTTTAGCGAAAGGGAAAAAAGTCTTGATAAATCACATGATGCCACCGTGATGCCATGAGTCTGACACCCCTGCTCCCTTCATTCCTTTTCCCTTCATATTGTTGTGACCCAGGCCCAAGTAAGTAGTAGGAAAACCAGTCAGTGAAAAAATAAACAAACTTTATTCGAACAGCTGAGAATTACTTCATTCCCAGCGTCGTTCAACTAAATTAAAGCAAATTCCCCCCAACACAAATTCCTCAGTCCTATCGCAAACTTTGTCCAATTAGGCAAACTGCCAAAGGCCTTTCTTGGCAAATGTTCAGAAGTCACAGATACAAAAATAAATACAAGACACAGACAAAGAAGAAGACAAAGCTACCAACGTTGTTTTCTGGCAAAGCCCAAATGCCGTTGCTGGTCTGTTTTAAGCCTTATGGGAGGGGCCAATCATCTCTTGGCCCTACTCCCAAGTTGTCCTCTTTGCTTGAGGTGCTCTTGCCTTCTGGCAGCTCTTCTCATGCGTGCATTAGGAACAGGCTCCTCCTGTTCCTCTGCCTCATTTCTATCAATCTCTGGAGGCCGCACCTCACTCCCCGATGGCCCTGGCCCCATGTCTCCCTCTGACGCAGAGCCCTCATCCGGGCCTTCCCCAGCCTCCAGGACTGGCCCATGTTCTTCCTCAGCCTCATCGCTGTCTGACTCTGCTGCCAGCTCCGCAGGCTGCTGGTGGACCACAACACATATATTTGTTTTACAAAGGGATCCCAAACCATTCTGTGTCCCCACCTCATTATACTTCTGTCATTTTGTCAGTCATTTTTATATTCTGCCTACCTTATTTCATCACACATTATTCTTGGCCTTATCTCTACTTGTTTACCACTCACATGTCTTAAGTAACTCTTTCCCATTGCATTCAACTTATGCCTATGCTTCACAAAGCATATAACAAAGTGAAAAGAAGCACAATTTGTACCCAATAATTTTCACTCCTTTCAGTAAACATTCATTCTTCACAAGTACCCACACATTATCTGCTACTTTTCTGCCACCTTTATTAGTGTCCCTATGATCAGTAAACCGTCTAAAAAGTACTGTGTAGATTCATCAACTATTGTTATTTTCTGCCATTTATGTAAAACCTGGAATCATTCACTCCATTTCTCTCTGACAATTCTAGCTATTTGAGTCTTCCCACATATTCAGATCCATATGTTTTTGCTGCATCCTACAATGTAATGTGAACAATAGCTTTACTATACATAGCATGCTTTATGTGTTCATTTTTATGGGAAGTGGACATCTTTGCTTATATAAGAATAACAGTAATTATAATAGGCTTTTGCAGTTGAAATTAGAATACCCCAGAGATAAGGAGAATCCATGACCTCAGTGCCTTCTGCCGTGCCCTTAAAACCTTCTTTTTCCAACAAGCCGGGCTGGCCTAACTCTTTTTAAGTGTTTTTAATTGTTTTTGTTTATTGTTTTAATTAATGGGGCCAAATTTATATATATTTTTAACTGTATTTTAATATTTGTATTTGATGTTTTTATTTGGCTGTTCACCGCCCTGAGTCCTCAGGGAGAAGGGCGGTATACAAGTTCAAAAATAAAATAAAATAAAATAAAATAAATAATAGCCAGTTATCCTGAAACTAGAGGAAACTTTGCAATCAATCTACTCCAACCCACAGGTGCCTGCAACTAGCCACAGTGGTGCCAAAACCGCAAAACATCTCATGGTTCAAGTTCCATTCTTTAATACCTATGATGCACACAAATATATAAGAAATGGAGGCAGTGGTGGAATTCAATTTTTTTAACTACAGGTTCTGTGGGCGTGGCTTGATGGGCATGGTGTGGCTTGGTGGGCGTGGCTTGGAAGGCATGGCAGGGGAAGGATACTGCATCCACATTCCCTCCCCACTTCTGGGGAGAGGATATTGCAAAATCTCCATTCCCACCCCACTCTGGGACCAGCCAGAGATGGTATTTGCCAGTTCTCCGAACTACTCAAAATTTCCGCTACCAGTTCTCCAGAACCTGTCAGAACTTGCTGAATTTCACCCCTGAATGAGGTCATGAAAAACTTCATCACTTCCTTCCTTGTCAACCATTCCTGTAGATACCTCTAATCTAATCTTTGCTAAGGAGTGGGGGCAGGAAGCGGGGGAAGAGAGGAAATCCTAATAACTAAGCAAGTATCTCCTAGTACATTGATAGTTATTCCAGTTGTAAACTGAGGTATTTTATATGTTCATTCAAATAATAATTGAGGACAGTGAAAACTCTACACTGATGAGGTAAACCTAGCAGGTGCAGGAATCGTCTTAGGTATGTATGTATGTATGTGTATGTATGTATGTATGTATTTATTTTTATATAGATCTAAAGACACTAAGCATTTTTTCTTGAGTGTAGAGAAATTTATATCTATATGTAAAAATAATAATAGCAGCAATAACAGCAAAAACACCAACACTTAGGAAATAAAGTTTCTTTTAAAATTTAAATTATATTCTGTCCTAGTAAAGAAATAAACATATGTTCCGCCCTGGTAAGGAAATAAAACCAATTTGATCAACAGCTTAGAAAACTATGGAAGGAAAGGCACAGTATGTTAAAATGGGATATTGTGCTTCTCAGCAGGAAAAAAAAATCCCATTCTGTTCCGCTCAGTTTATTCCAACGGGGTAAATTTTCATAATAATGAAAAGGGGAAAAAGTCAATGTTAGGTTCATAAATTCAAAACAGTTACAAAATGACTGGTAATCTGATATCCTCCAGATGTTTGGTATGATGGCCAATGGCAAGAGACTGAATGTTATTCTCCAAACATCCAGACAATCAAAATGGCATGATAATCTGTGTATTATATTTTGAATTAAAAAGCAAAACATCTTTGACCTGGCTCTTGTATTCTGTTAATTAGCAGGGGGCTGTTTAACATTCATTGAGGTCTTCACAAATAATGCTAAATTATTAATTACAAACCATAACTGGCAGCATTCATATCAAATGTGAAGTCCAATCAAGTACATTGGAACAAGTCTTGACAGGTTGTGTAAACCAGTCCTTTGATTATATCTGGCTTGAATGCATGTTCTTTGAAGAAAATAAACCAGAAAATATGAAAATATGAAAATATTTTCTATTTATGATGCTTCCTTAAGGATTACAATTGCTACGATGCTTACCACAATGAAGGAGATATTATTTTATGATAGTGATGAAGGAAAGTGGAGAATTCTAGCACAACAATTCAGTGCTATGCACCATGTTAGGAACTTAACCCAGCTGAGTTAACTAAGTCTGCTCCTGCATATGCACAGAATTACGAACATGTTTTTATTTCAAGTAATTGTATACATGTTTTGATTCATGGAACAATTTTAAATAACAGAAATTGAAAATGTAATGAAAACTTTAGAGAAAAGAATGCCTTGAAAACACATTTGTATCTACCAGCTCTTCCTTCCTTCCTTCCTTCCTTCCTTCCTTCCTTCCTTCCTTCCTTCCTTCCTTCCTTCCTTCCTTCCTTCCTTCCTTCCTTCCTTCCTTCCTTCCTGGAGAGGGGAGGCCAGGGCTCAGCAGGGCAAGGCAGAGGGGAGGATAGAAGGGAGGGAAGAGCAGGGCACAAGGATAGAGAAGGGAAGGGAAGGGAAAGGGAGGGGAGGGGAGGAGAGGAGAGAGAAGAGAATCCTTTTCTGCAAGAAATCAAACACAATCCCAAAGCAAATGATCAATAGTTTTAATGATAGTTATATTGCTTCCCTCTCTTTTCTATCCCATCTCCAAATCCCCCTCCCTCTCAAGTTGTGATATGCTTCTCGCCTCTTTTCCTCCCCTGTGGTTTACTATTATAATCTTGAGAAGAAGGATTAGCCTGAAGGCAACTGATCAAAAGCAGGTAGGAAATCATCTCTAAAAGATAAGAAAGTCACCCTCACCTACTTCCCCATTAACAGGAGCATTTACATAGCAGTCGGCTACATAAATTGAATAACAGGTCTGGAGAGTCATCTTTGCTTAAGGCAAAACGCATACATTTCAGTGTTTCCTACTGAGTAAAAAATTGGCATCCCTAAGATTTGAGACCTCTGGATAGCAACATCCAAATTGCTTGTTAATTATTTGAGCTTACAAAAGTCTGGCTGTGGAGGGAAACCTGCAATTCAGGCCCATCTCCAATTGCCCAGCCCCAGCTGACTCTTTCTCTGCAATTTAAAGGGTTAACCAGAAGCCTCCCTCTTATAAGAACTAAGGTAGCTCCAACTAGCAGAACCCCGTAGCCAAGGCAGGCTTTGACCTATTTGCTTATATTACAAAGCACTCCAGGGTTTCTCATGGAATACGAGAATATGAGCAATTCAAAAGAAGCAGCGTGTGTAAAGGGACATCCCCATGAAGTCCTTTTTCAGGAGAGGTGGTGGTGGGGAGCATTTTAATATTTTGTAGTTTTTGATAACAATTTTAGCACATAAAAACTTCTTCCTGCAACAACCAAATTACTAATGGACACGGTTTGATGCAATTATACTCTGTGTGGCTGAGACATGAATGGTATTGGAAATTCATTCTGCACACTTCTCATAATACTCTAATTAATAGACAACATTTTTAGCAAGTATGTCATTAGGGGAAAAAATTACCTTTGCCATGATAGTCCCAAAGGTGCTTTTTCAGGAGGCAACTGGACTTTCTTGTTTTTTCTTTGAAGATGTTTCGCTTCTCATCCAAGAAGCTTCTTCAGCTCTGACTGGATGGTGGGAAAAAACACTTTTGGGACAACCATGATCTGGATGACTGAGAATCTCTATAGACTCTTTGCCATGTTATTGCTTCCAGGTTTCCCTCTGTGTTTTTGCTGGAGTATTATGTATTTTATGATGGATTTTAACTAGTATTCAGCAATATAATCTCTGCCATTTCATACCTTGCTTTGGGAATAGTGATTTAAGACCTTTTTCACCCCTGCTCCATAGAGGTGAAAGATGATTCTGCGAAGCGAGGAGAACTCCTACTTCTCCTTATTACTCTTCTCGCTTGTTCTTATGTCTGATATGAAAGGACTGTCAAGTTAATCTACTTATAAGTTTGGAATATTTAAAATGAGAAGCAATTGTTGGAGAATTAAAAGACTCTGGGTGCTATTTTAGAAATCTGCATTAGCACTATCTTGTCATGATTTGACAGGTAATCAAAATTCAAACTTATTCATTAAAGAAACTGAGGGACTGAACTGAACACTTCCTATACCAGTTTTCTATTTTCTACTAATGTGGAGAAACTATGAATGTATACGCATGTGTGTGTCTGTCTGTCTACAAGCATGTCTGTGCATGTGTGCCTATTTTAACCAAAAGTGAACATAATGTTTATTATTTTGTGTTCATTAGACGAGGAAACTAATGATAACATTGAAAGAAACATAAGGGAGATTCGCTCTGTACTATACTGTTCCAATCAGGAGATTAATAAGTCATAGGGAAATAAATGTTTTGCTTAACAATTTACAGTTAAAATCTTTTTGGGGGTGGGGGTGGGGGTGGGGAGATAAATACAACTGTATTTATTTAAAAACTATGAAACCCTTGTCTTTACAATGTCAACTGCACAAAAGCAATGAAAAATGAGCTCTTCTTTCTTTAAAGGGCTAACTGTCAAATATAAGTGGAAAAGAAAAGCAGAGTTTTTGTTTATTAAATGATCCTCCCCCTTTGTGTGTATGTGTGTGCCAGTGTGCACAAGTCATAAGTAAAGATTTCAAAATTCTGGCCAATGTCTCCTGCGAATAGTTAAAAAACCCAAACTATTTTTAGTACAAACTCACAAATCTGTTTTACCATCTGCAAGCCATGATCGTAAAGCAGTATTTTTTCTTACTCATCAATAAATATCTTATAAAAGATGCAATAGCAAGCTGCATCGAAAAAGGCAGCCAGAGTGCTTTTTTATTGTTGCCCATTTCCTTTTACTTTCTGAACTGATTAAAAATCCATTTTGCTTGTGGGAGCATCATGCGGCATCTATACCTATTAGAAAATAATAATAATACTTAACGGAACTGATGAGGAACTAAGCTTAGTACAAGTTTTTCATAAACCTGCTTTTCATATCACTTTCTCCAAAAGTGCATCCTTGAGATAAATATAATATAATGAATGGAATTTATGACAATTGCTGCTGGTTAATGTGTGGTATCCAGCAAATTCTATCCTCACAACTTTGAAATTGTTAGAAATACAAACTCTCCTTATGAAATTGTTCGAAATCTATAAGTGTCTTGTGTAATATCAAGAATCCTATTCTTATATAATCTCAAAGGAAAAGAAAAATTTTTAACCCATACACAAAAACATTTCATCCACAGTTTCTCACATTCACATACAGAGTCTGTTATGAACTCTATTGTAGCTACTACCTGTAGTCAGAGGTGGTATTCAGCTGCTTCGGACCAGTTCGCCCAAACTGGTAATGAAAATCGCAGGTCGCCCACCCGCCCCAGCTCTATCCCATCCTATTTAGGCACATTTTTGACGCCGGGCGCATGCACGGATGGCATGCCTGCACTCACATTTGCGAACTGGTAGGGAAAGTAAGTGAATACCACCCCTTCCTGTAGTTGCAAGTCTCTTCTGCATTTATACTGCATTTAACTGTATACCCAGCACTCATTCAAGGAGAGAAACTACTTTGCAAAGCCAAATTAAAGAAACGTTCTACTAAAGGCCTGGGGAAGTGACTGTAGAGATGGATAGTCAAAACACAATTATACAATCAAAACTAGCGGACTCTATCTTAAGGGGACAGAGATCCCTAAGAGTCGCAGGATCTGGATACTTGTGGGAGCAAGTATCTCTGAGGATATTTGCCTGTCCTACTGGGTTAGATAGTATGGCTTTGTTCCAGGTCCCCTCCATTAAATGTTGCTTTCTAATAGGACCTTCTTGGTGGCTGCCCTAGCCTTTTGGAACAATCTTCCACCTAAGATCAGAGATCCCTACCTTTTAGCCTTCTGGAAGGCTGTGAAGCCCTGGCCTTCCTCTAAGCATTGTGCTAGGATGGGGGTTGAGTTGCAAGAATGGTTTGGCACCTAAGGGGAAGGATACTATTGTTTTTATCTATGTTTTATAGATTGTTCTGAGTTGCCTAGACTCATTCTGTGAGGTAGGCAGATATATAAAGCCTGAAAATAAAATAATAAATCTTCCTATTATTTCAAATAAAGATGAAGAACTACTGTTTAAGAAGGGTGGGTATTTATTTATTTATTTATTTATTTATTTATTTATTTGTTTGTTTATTTATTTATTTATTTATTTGATTTGATTTGATTTGATTTGATTTGATTTGATTTCTATACCGCCCTACTCCTGAAGGACTCAGGGCCGTATTAATGAGATACATTTCTATAAGTAGGGCAAATTATTAGACATCCACCACTAGTTGTACAGATTAATTGTAGAAATTCAACGGAAAGTAGTTTTTAGCAAGTTTGAGAAAAACATGAACCATCTCAGAAGATCTTCATAGTACCTCTTGAAAGTCAGGCTTATTGGATTCCTTCCTAATGTACATATTTGCTTCATCATGATCCATGCCACTTCTCTATTTCATTTGATTTTATATATTTTTAAAAATCTGATAATTTACAGAATGTGAACTGCGGCATTTGTTTTGGAAGAAGCCCAAGGTCTGTCAAGATGATTATTTCCTTATACTTGACATCTCTTCATCTGGAAAAAAAAAATCTCATATTGACAAATCCATTTTGTTGGCTTAGCTTTAGCAGTTTAAAAGGGTGCCTGCAATTTATTCCTATCAATTTCCATATGATAGCTTGTTCATTTTAAGAATATATCTGTTACAGATGCGTTAATTTGGGCAGAAAAAAATAACATTTTTTTTTACATTTTTTGACAAACTAATAGTGAGATCCATCCACTTTTTTTGAGAATGCTGTGCTATTATAAATTACTGATTTAGCTTTGTATTATTGTGGTGGCCATCAGAAATGATTAATGGAGGATATTGTTTATTCTAAGCAGGGCTGTCCAACTTTGGCAGTTCTAAGGCCTGTGGACTTAAACTCCCAGATTTCTGGGAGTTGAAGTCCACAAGTCTTAAAGTTGCCAAGGTTGGACATCTCTGTTCTAACCCTTAAGAAATAATTCTTGTATAAATGTGCCTGGGATGTTCTTGTAATGATGAAGCAGCCTACAGGAGTGACCTGTTCAATCATTCTTCACTATTTCTCAAACATTTCCTATCTAAATTCGTTCTATTTTCAGAGTTTTCTTATGAAAATAATTTCACAATGGAATAAATAGAAATCCCTTACATTCCCTCAGGTTTATGAAGTTCATTGCCATGTATCACATTCTTTGCATGAGGATCATTATCTTGGAAGCAGCCTAGCTGCCTGACCACTGGTAGTGGTCAGTGGTTACAGTGGTTATGTCTAGGCAGCTCTATTCTGAGATGCATTTCCTGTATCTCTAGGAGTTGCCTTCAGCAACTCTGAGGTGTTTTCTGGTTCCTATCATATTATATGTGTGTGTGTATACACACACACACACACACACACACACACTCCTAATGATGGCTTATCACTGTTAACTGCATTTTGATTAAACTTCTTGAAACAGACTTGGATCATTCACCTGTATCACCAGTCTGATTGTTCCGGTTTTAAGATGTCCAATTCTTAATATAATGTTCCACCACAGAAGTACTGAGATAAAACATGTCAAGAAACAGACATTACAGGGATTCCAAAAATGCTATTTTATTGATGGTATAGCAACGTTTCTCAACTTTGGCAACCTAAAGATATGTGGAATTCAACTCTCAGAATTCCCCAGACAGTATTCTCGGAGCTAAAGTCCATACAATTTAAAGTTGCCAAGGTTAAGAAACACTGTTTAGAATATATTAGCTGAATTTTGAAAGCCTGCCCAATATTTTCACTAAGGACAACAAAGTCAAGGTGAGGCTGTTTTGAATCTCTTGTGTTTTCTACTTTTGCAGGCTAAGCACTTGTTTCATAATTCCAACCACCTTCTCAAGGCCAGAGCTAAATTTCTCTACATTTCATATTCTGCAAGAGCAATGGTGGAAGAGGCTGGTTGTCAGGGCCAATAATCCAATCATACAAGAGAATGATCATATTGCATATCCAGCTACCAGCTGGCATTTCTTGCCTTCAACAATGGATTGACTATGGAAAGACAGCTCATCAGATGGGATGCAGATTATGTCTAGACTATGTTTATGCTTCCACTGTTGTTGTTGCTGTTGCTGAATCTGTCAGCATAAACTGATTTCTGTCAGCAGACAGATCTTGGAGAAGAATGTTGCATAGCAAACTAGAAATCTGTTTTATTTATATGGATGTACAAAATCTGCAGTTTCCCCATCCCCCAATTCAAGGGATACAGTTTGTACAAGGATATACTTCTTGATCTTTTTAAAAAATATCATAATGCAAAGGACAATTTATGTTATCCATAGGAAATATATATATATATATATATATATATATATATATATATATATATATATATATATATATATATATGTTTCATGGTTCTTATCTAGAGCTAAATTTAGCTTTTCCTCAACAATTTTTTAATGGAGATTTTTTTTAAAAAAATTACACTATTTACTCAAAGGAAGTTAATCATGAATTTAAAGGATGATCTCCCCCAAAGGCATGCACACGGAAACACGATGTGACCATGCACACATGCGTGCGCGCACACACACACACACATACACCTAAAGGTGAAAATCTGTATAATGCTCATTTATCGACCTTGTGAAGCCAGAGGTGCAAACTCCAAATAAAAACAAATCCTGGACATTTTCCCTGCACACACTTAACATGTACTACATTTGTCTATAACTGTATCTATGTTTCTGTGTGAGACTGTGTGTGTATGAGTGTGCATTTGTGAGAGACCACTCTCCTTCCACCTCAGTAATGGAGTGGACCCAGGGCAAAAAAATCCCCACACAATTAATTTGTTTTTTTTTTTTAAAGCTAATAGTATCCATGTCCAATGTAAATGTTCTAGGTGCCCCAAATCAAAGGTCCACAGTTCTGAATTAAATGAAGCTCCTGGACTCAAATCAGTCAAAGCTCTGGCACAGAAAGAGTTTCTGAACTTCAACTATATTAGGCAAATTTAAGTAGGCTTCCTTGGCAGGCTTTCTTCTGTCAGGTTGGGAGGGGCCATGTCTTCCAATATTTTTGGCAAGGCAGAAATGGCTGAGACTAATGAAGTGGCTCACCAGACTATGTGATTCTGAGACTTGGAATGGCCGAAGCTCTTTCTGCCCTTCATTCCTTCTTTAGGAGCGCAATACAAGAAACACGCTGCTCTCCGTACATTTGATACTGATTGGTTCTCTTTTGGCTTTGGCTCACTTCCAATATTTGGATTATGAATCTTTCAGTCTTGTGTGTGTGTGTGTGTGTGTGTGTGTGTGTGTGTGTGTGTGTATATATATATATGGAAGGCAATCAGTGCATCAAACAATCATGCGGAGTATTGTGGCTCCTTTTATATTTGTTTTCTCAGATTCCTCAAAGTAGGCAATGTGAATGACAAGCCTACTTGATTATTGTTCTTTCTCTGTTTGTTTGTTTTTTCATGTTTTTTCTTTCCAAGCGGACTTTCCTCTCCACAGAAACGCCAAGCACTGCTAGGAAGGATAGCTTTAAAAGGCTGAGATTGTTACAAAAGTGACTGAAATAAAACCCATCTGAACATTTGCAGATTCAAATGAGAATATCTGAATGAGTAAAGAGTTCCATAAACTTAGAGCCCCCCGGCGTGAAATCTAAATTTTTTTGCTACTGGTTCTGTGGACGTGGCATAGCCACAAAAAGCCCAAAAAAACAACTTTCACACTTTACACACACACAACACCACACAACACAACTGGCTCACCCACAATGTAAAAGCAGCTGTGCTAGTCCCAAAATAGCCCCTGCAACAAGCAGGAACCTCACACAGCCCCCAAAAGCCCCAAAAAACAACTTTCACACTTTATACACACACAACACAACACAACTGGCTCACCCACAATGTAAAAGCAGTTGTGCTAGACCCAAAATGGCCTCTGCAACAAGAAGGAACCTCACACAGCCACAAAAAGCCCAAAAAACCAACTTTTACACTTTACACACACAAAATTCCACATACCGCTTTGTGAGATTTTGTGTGTTTGTGTAGTTAGAGTAAAACGCTACAGAAACACACTAAATCTCAGAAAGCTGCACAAATATTGTTTTATTTTAATTTATTTTTATTTTTATATAAAAGCAGCTAAATTTAAAACTTCCTAAACTTTAAATGGCTAGGTCTAAAAAAAGAACAACTAAAAAAAAAAAACCCCATTAACTATTTTTTTAAAGCTCCCAAAGGGGAAAAAACTTACCCAATAGAACAGGGATCTCCAACCTTGGCAACTTTAAGACTTGTAGACGTCAACTCCCAGAATTCCTCAGCCAGCTTTGCTTTGCTGGCTGAGGAATTCTGGGATTTGAAGTCCACAACTCCCTGCCTGCTTGACTGCAGCAGGGAGATTCAGTTGCTTGCTGATGCAATGGATTGCAGGGATTACAGCAAGGCATTGCGACAAGCAGCTAAGGTAAGCAAGCTGAGGAGGGGAGGGGGAGGGATTTTTGCTACCAATTAGCTCAGCTGGGATCGTCAGAGCTTGGATCGTCAGAGCCATTTAAAAGAAAAAAAAGGCTCTGATGATCGCGTGACTCAGTTGGGCATGGGGGACGGGGGCGGGGATTTTTGCTACCGGTTCTCCGAACTGCCCGCCGCCATCGCTACCTACTCGCCCGAGCCGGTCCAAACCGGGAGCATTTCACCCCTGGGCCAGCCCCCAGAGAAGGCTCCCAGTTTCTTATGATTGGCACCTACAAGGTAAAATCTTTTCTCTTCCAAAGTTTGTGAGGCACTCACAATCTTTTTAGATGCCTTTGAAGAGCTATTCTTCATTTGGCCCTTCCCAGTGGTATATTGCAGGACTGGTTTTTTTTTTTAAATCTCTCTTTGTTCTTTTCTCCTCACTTCTTTTTGCTGTCTATGGTTTTTATTGCTGTAGATTTATATTTGATAAACACTTCAAAATGGTTTTGCGTCGGGGTGGGTCCTACTTACCTTTACTACCGGTTCACAACGGGGCCGTGCGTGTGCGTTTGCTTCACTCAGAAGCTTCTGCGTATGTGCAGATCATCATTTATGACATCCGGGCGGGTGGGCAGAGCCTCCCATTGATTTTACTACCGGTTCTATAGAACCGGACAGAACCGGGACAACCCACCACTGTTTTGCATAGAGGGCAATAGACCATCTCCTGAAGAAATGAATGAGGAAGCTGCTACGAATCAGGATGCTTTTATTTACACAGTAAACACAGTCACCACAAACAGTGAGATGGGCAGTATAAAATTTTAAATAAATAAATAAATACACATTTGGTCATAATATGCAAAGAACAAAAAGATGAGCAAATGGAAGGAAATGAATGAATCAATCAATTAATCAGCAAGAAGTACACTGTTTAAGAGAAATTAATAATCATATATATAATCATTTGTCACCCCTCTCAAAAAAAGTCATGCTAGAAACAATGCAGGGAACCAACAATGCAGTGTAATCTCTAATTAATGAAACATGGGTTATTTATTTATTATTAATTTTCTAATAGCCGTAGTATTTATTAACATTTTATACCATCCCATATCCTAAGCTGTCTGGGCAGTTTACAATAAATCATGTTAAAATATGAATTAAATCAAAACATATACAATCAAATAAAATCAACTAAACAATTAAGACATCATACAGCCAAGACAACAGGAAGAGACTGGTTCAAACAAACAAAAAAACCCCAGTACAAATTCAAATATATTTAAAAAGCAATAAACAAATGAAATTAAATTAAAAATTAAAATCCCTGAGAGACTTGAGCAGTTTTCACCTAGCACCAAAATGATGCCAACGTGGGTATCAGTAAAGTCTTTCTGGGAAAGGCACTCCATGAATGTAAATCAGAGAAAAAGCTCTCTTTCAATTAGTCATTCTTGAACAGTCCATGCAAATTTCTGTTTCAGCCTCTGCTTGCATGCATGTCCTGGGCATACAGGTTATGTTATTCTCTTAACTCCATAAATTACATTTTGGGTATCTTAGAAGTCTGGTTTTTCCTTCTCTCTTTCCCTTGGGAAACAATACAGAGACAAAGAAGTACACAGCGTGACCTGGTTATTCCTTTCACAATGACTGGTTAGTCCTTGCTGTATTGAGATGGCCTCTGATAATAAGATAAGGCTTCATGTTATGACACAGGAATTTTGTGCAGCCACCTCTGTTCAGTTCTCTTCCAGATGGTGTCAGTTGGAGAGAAGGCATCTGAGATTGACATACTCTCTAAGGCAGAGAAGCTCTGGCACTCAGCAGGAGCCTCTTGCAATTCTGACATCTGGTTGTATCAGAATTACTTAAATCAATGCAAAATGTCAACGCTCCCCCTCCCCTGTAGCAAACAAGAATTTCAATCAATTTGGCAAGGGATGATAGAAAGATAGATAGACAGACAGACAGACAGACAATATGTAGGTAGGTAGGAAGATGGATGGATGGATCTACTGTTATGATCTTCTTTGCAATAAGGACATTTGAGCATTGATGTAAGAATGATTCTGAAAACTACCTTTTATTTTTGCCAATCTCATTTGAAATCAAGAAAGGCAAGCTACAATATTCACTGTGTCATAATTTTGCTGCAGTCATGTTCAGAAATAAATGGAATTAATCATTCTACTGCACAAGCTTTTCAAATCATTTGGACACAATTATTTGGAAGTGTAATGAGAACAGACTCATAGCTGTGCTCTTTGTATGCTAGTCAAGGGAGCCATAAATGGAGTAGAAGTGCCATTTGGATTCCCTCCCCATTCAAATATCTTTACAAATGATCTTCTTCTGGGGGGATAAAAACTACTACTGAAGCTAGATTGACTGTCTTCTAGCAGGTGGGGGTGGGATGTGTTGAAATTGCCAGTGCAGCGGGAAATGAAGTAGCAGTCATTTTGAGAATAGAGATTTGCCATCCTGTCTAAAATTATTTACTTGACATTTTCTGATGAGGAAATGACAGCAAGTCATATGAGTTCCCCAATGAAAGCTTTAGGATGCAATAACATCTTTTTTTCTACCTACAGTGTATTTTCAAAAAAATACATATTATGAAAAAGAAGAAGTAACCTGTTTCTAGCCATTGCAGAATCATATCCCAATGTGGGGAGATCACAGAAAAATGGAAACAATAAAAGTGGAATATGGAGACACATAATCCACATAATCCTCTAAAGCCATGACACCGTTCAGCAAAATGTAATTGCTCAGGAATATAGAATTTGTTTTATGTATGGGAGACCCAGTTTCGAAGTTGAATTATCATTGGCAGAGTCTTCTGGCTGAAACTCTGCAGACCTACTGCCAGTCAATGTAGCAAATTTTGCAAGAATGGTTGCAGGAACTGGGTATGGCTAGTCCAGAGAAAAGAAGAAGGACTAGTGGGTGACATGATAACAGTATTCCAGTATTTGAGGGCCTGCCACAAAGAAAACACAATTTGTTTTCCAAAATACAAGAAGGCAAGACAAAAAAACATAGATGGAAACTAATCAAGGAGAGAAGCAACCTGGAATTAAGGAGAAACTTCCTAGCAGTGAGAACAATTAACCAGTGGTACAGCTTGCCTTCAGAAGTTGTGGGGACTTCATCACTGGAGGTTTTTAAGAAGACACTGGACAAGCCACTAGTCTTAAATTGCATAGGGTCTCTTGCTTGAGCTTGATTGGACTAGAAGACCTCCGAAGTCCCTTCCAGCTCTATTCTGATTGAAATCTTGAATTGACTACATTGGATCCATGAAAGATATGAAACAGCTCCCAAGATTCCATATATATTTTATACCTGGGCATATAGGACATACCCCAAAAGCAGGAAGAGGAATAGAAAGCTGCATCAAATTACATTTGCTCCAAATCCAGAATTAGGTATCCTATCATTAAACTGCAGCAGGAGAGAGGACAATTAATAATAGGAATACGCCAGTGAGTACCTCTGATGAATAAGAGAAAGAACAATTTCACTGAGCAATTTGGTGGCATTTCCATTAATAATTTGATCATTTTTCTCCTCCCTTATGCTATTTTTGTAGCTTGTTATTGTATAAAATTATTGCTTAAATCTACACATTAAAACTACAGAAAATATTTAGTCTGATTTCCTACTGAATAGTTGTCCTGAATAAAATAGCTGTGGAAAAATCAGCCACTGCGAAGGTATTGTTGCTTTGAGCTTTTCAATACATTAAAAATAGGGTTATGCTTTTTGTTGTAGATCAAGAACAAGAAAATGAAATATTTGTCTGTAAAGGGCTGGATTCTCCTGGGCAGCTGGGAGGAACTTGAAAGCAAGCATTCTCTGCCAGATATTTCTTCTGTGGAATTAGTTCCCTTCAGAAATAAGATCAGCAAATCTCTTCTTAAAGTTTAGAAAATTAAGCCTGGCAGTTTATTAAGCACTTATGAATAGATGCAGATGTTATATGTATCTATCTACATCTAGGTATGTAAACACAGCTAATAATGTTGTCATGGTGATATTAAAAATAACATATATATTTAAAATGCTTGCATACTGCTTTGGTGAGCCACATAGCTTCATTTTCAAGATAAAGGTATCAGTTAATAAATATATAATAAAAAACCTGTTAGTTTCTGTTAGGAAATGCATGCTAGGTATGAGTAGGGATGAAGGTAATAGGCAGATCTAAAGAATGTGATAAAAACCTTCACCTTTCCCATCTTTCTGTCTTACTCATATTCCCTTCTTTCATCTTTTTCTTTGCTTGGATTATGAGAAAGAGAAAAATCTAAACAGTCACGGAAGGCTTACACAATTCAGTAAGAGCTGCATTCACTCATTCTCCACTTGAAGATCAAAAGTAGGACATAATGATAAACTTTCTGAAGAATGTCCAAACATTTATGAGTTTTATGTGCCATAATAGGATGGTTATAAAAGGGAACATTGGTTTCAAAACAAAAGTGTGGATCAGAATCATTATAATTTTCAGGTGTTTTTTCTTCTAAAGTTGGCACCACAAACACCACTGAACCTATGCTGGAAATGCAATCTATTCTTTGTGATGTTTCATGTGGATTTGACAAACATGTTATCAAAGACTGATGTCTTCCCTTTGTTGAAAATTACATTTAAGGCACTGAAGCTTCCTTTTGTTTCCTTTATGGGGATAGGAGGGGGAGGGAGAGTTGTTGATGCTGCAGTGGCCATTCTTGTCAACTTGTAATTATGTTTTAAATTAAAGCACTCATGGCGTTTGATTTTCTATCCTTCCCAAGAGTCAATGGAAACCAACAGTCCCATGAAAATAGGAAGCTTTCTGGTGTGACTTTACTCAAAATGGCATAAGGTAACAAGAATGAACAGTGAGCAGATTCCCCATGTGATTTCCAGGAAATGCTGTGATTCATTTGGTGTTTATATTTCAGAGACTGACTTGAGTTAACTAAATTAACAAACTAATTTTTCAGTGTTATATTTAACCTGCCAACTTGCCATTGCACAAAAATCTGGTGGCCACATGGAGCTGGTTGTCCTCTAAATGGAGCTGAATTCATGACAGAATCCCTTGCTAAAGTCTTATCAGGATGCCACTGTCCCTTGAAAGCTGCCAAAAGATTGGAGTATGAAATGTAAAGGACATCATTTACTCAAAAGAAATAGACCCAGAAAAGAGAAAGGTGGAAATACTTAATATGTAATAAAGCAATATGCCTGTAAATAATTCAATAGAATTCTTATTGAAAACATCTGCATTAACATTAAAATCAGTAAGAAACAATATCAAAAAATGATACAATTATAAGAGTGTTTACAAACAATCTAGATAAAGGAGGAGCTGGATATTACCAATGTGAATTAGGTCATTACGTCCTCAAGAGGGTAAGCCATAGTGCTAACAGAAGACTTCAGCTACACCAGTATCTGCTGAACTAGCTTACAGTAAAAGAGAATATATAGCTTATAATATATAGCTTAGGGTTGAACTGTGGAGTCCTTGGTACTCTCTGACAGGGGTGAAATGTAAAATTTATTACTACTGGTTCTGTGGGCATGGTTTGGTGGTGGTGGTGGGGTTATATGACTGGGTGGGCGTGGCCAACTTTTTTTTTAACTCTTTTTTTTTTCAAAGCATTTTTTCTAATGCTTTGAAAAGCCTCTGCCGATCAGGCAACTCAGCTGGGATTGTCAGAGACTTTTCAAAGCATTTTTTTTACCACCTCTTCGGCCAAGAGGTTGCAGAAAAAAATGTTTTGAAAAGCCTCTGACGATCCCAGCTGAGCCACGTGATCATCAGAGGCTTTTTTTTTTTAACTTTTAAAAGCATTTTTTCGTTGGAAGAGGTTATATAAAAAATGCTTTTAAAAGTAAAAAAAAAAGCCTCTGATGATCCTGCGGCTCAGCAGGGCATGGTGGTGGTGGTGAGGGGGGCAGGGATTTTTGCTACTGGTTCTCTGAACCACCTGCTGCCATCGCTACCGGATCGGGCGATCCGGTCCGAATTGGGAGCATTTCACCCCTGCTCTCTGAGCATTGTTATTTGCTTGCAGATATTTCATTGCCTGACTAGGTCACATCACGAGTGCTAGTGGTGTGTGGTTTGCTCCCTATTTATACACAATAGCTTACCTTGTCAGTGTTGGAGGGGTGGTGTGGTCCTCTTCTTGGTAATTCCTTGATTAGGATATTATTTTCTGTCAGACTGTGTGGTGTTCATCACTGTTTGTTTAGGTATTGTTTACTGGAGAAGATACAGTCTGGTCTTTTTGTTTCCTTCTTAGCTTAGTGAGTGGAGCAAACCCCAACATTCACCAGCATTTATTTATTTATTATTTATTAATTAAATTTATATGCCATCCCTTTCCAGAGACCTGGGGCGGCTCACAATACATTTTAAAAAAACCATTCTAAAAACATTTAAAAGGTTAAAAAACATTAAAAACCTTAGAATGCATTCACACCATTCATGGCCGGATCTCGCCAGATCGCAAAGTGAGATCAACGGCCCCAGGCCTGCCAGAAAAGCCAGGTCTTCACAGCTTTTCAGAAGGCCAGTAGGGTGGGGATGGTCTGGACCTCAGGAGGTAACTGGTTCCAGAGAGCTGGGGCTGCCACAGAGAAGGCCCTCCCCCACCGGCCTGCCAGCTGGCATTGTTTAGCTGATGAGATCCGAAGGAGACCAACTCTGTGGGATCTTACCAGTCGCTGGGAGCTATGCGGTAGAAGGCAGTCTCGAAGATAACCTGGCCCTGAGCCATGTAGGGCTTTAAAGATAATAACCAACACCTTGAATTGCACCCGGAGACCAATAGGGAGCCAGTGCAGCTTGCGGAGAATTGGTGTAATGTGGGTGTATCTAGGTGCACCCACAACAGCTCACGCGGCTGCGTTCTGGACCAGCTGCAGTCGCTGAACACTTTTCAAGGGTAGCCCCATGTAGAGCGCATTGCAATAATCTAACCATGAGGTGACAAGGGCATGAGTGACTGTGAGGAGCATCTCCTGATCCAAGTAGGGTCGCAATTGGTGCACCAGGCGAACCTGTGCAAAGGTCCCCCTAGCCACAGCTGTCAGATGTTGCTCTAATCTTAGCTGTGAGTCTAGGAGGATACCCAAATTGCAAACCCATTCTGAGGGGGACAATTCCCCCCCCCCAAGAACCAAGGATGGACAAGCATCATAGTCTTTAGGAGGCAATACCCACAGCCACTCAGTCTTGTCTGGGTTAAGTTTGAGCCTGTTGACTCCCATCCAGACCCTCACAGCCTCCAGGCACCGGCACATCACATCCACTGCATCACTGAATTGACGCGGGGTAGAGATATACAGCTGGGTATCATCAGCATATTGCTGACATCTCACCCCGTATTGTCGGATGATCTCACCCAGTGGCTTCATGTAGATGTTAAATAGGAGAGGAGAGAGGACTGAGTCCTGAGGCACCCCGCAAATGAGGGGCCTAGGGGTCGACCTCTGTCCTCCCACCAAAACCAACTGTGACTGACCAGAGAGATAGGAGGAGAACCACCGTAACACGGTGCCTTCCACTCCCAACTCCCTTAGTCATCCCAGAAGGATACCATGGTCAATGGTATTGAAAGCCTCTGAGAGGTCAAGTAGCACCAAGATGGAGGAATGACCCCCATCTCGAGCTCACCAGAGATCATCCATCAGTGTGACCAAAGCAGTTTCCGTGCTGTAGCCAGGCCTGAAACCCGACTGAAAAGGGTCCAGATAATCCGTTTCATCCAATGACCGCAGGAGCTGAAGTGCCACCACTTTCTTTACAACCTTTCTCACAAAGGGTAGGTTGGAGACTGGACGAAAGTTCTTTAATTCTGCTGGATCCAGGGAACGCTTCTTGAGGAGGGGCCTTACAACCACTTCCTTTAAGGGCTGCGTGAAGGACCCCTCCCTCAAGGGCGTGTTAACTAAAGCCTGGATCCAGCCTTGTGTCATCTCCCTGCTGGCTGAAACCAGCCAGGAGGGGCACGGGTCCAATAAACAGGTGGAGGAACTCATTGCCCGTACAGCTTGTCCACTTCCTCAGGAGTCACTGACTCAAACTCCTCGCACACAATAGGACTAAGACCTGCCCCTGTCATCTCAGTCAGTATTGCCCAATCAGAGTCCAGGTCCATCCGAACCTGGGCAATTTTATCTGCTAGAAACTGTACAAATTCCTTCAGCTCTACCCTGCAAGGGCTCCTCCATTCCCCCAATATTAAGGAGGGAGCGAGTTACCCTAAACAGGGCGGCTGGGTGAGAATCAGCAGATGCAATAAGAGTGGAAAAATATGAACATTTTGCTGCCCGTATCACCACTAAGTAAGTCCTAACAAAGGCTCTTAAAAGTGTTTGGTTGGATTCGGATTTACTGGTCCTCCAGCATCGCTCTAGACGTCTCTTCTGGCGCTTCATCTCCCGGAGCTCCTCAGTAAACCAGGGAGCTTTCCTGGATCCACTGCCATTTATGATGTTCCGAAAGCACCAAGAATTCCATTGAACTAACTTAGCTAGGAAAGGCATGGTCAAGAGATTTTTTTACCATATTTTCAGAAGGTAGAAGAAAAACCAAGGGGTTCAAGCTACGTGGGACTGAAACTGACCACTAGATAATGGTCAGTGGTCTGAAAGTATCAGATACATTAGGGAAAACATTATGTTGAGGAACAAAAAAATGAGGAAACTTTAAGATGTCCACTTGGATAAATAGCAAGCTCACTGACATGCAAAAAGATGGTGAAATGGAAGCTACTAATTTTTGGTTTCTATGTAATAATTGTCTGGATTTTTGCAGACCAGATATGTAAGTGTACTTTTACGTACTCTGATAAACTCTGTTGCCAAATATTCATGGAGACTAAATATAAATGGCCCCTCTACATCTTTAATCAACTGAAGACATATAAAGTTTTATCTGCACACCTGTTTTTTTAAATTACATGCCTAAAAATACAAAAGGTGTATTAAAAAAACATTCTTTTAAAAATATGTATCATTTAACTAAACTCATCAAAGAGACAGGATTGATATCAGCAACCTGCCAAATAGATAAGCTGTATATGCTCATAATATGGCCTATATGTCCCCAATCTTTGGGGTGTGTGGGAGGAAGCATTTGCCAGTCTCTCATAATTACAGATTGAAGCATTTTAGAAGCAACTAAGTTTTCTTTCATCAAATGCTTCCATTTTTCAAATCTGTCTCAGATATATTTGCATTCTATAAATATTTATGGTTATATGTTTGCATTTATTAAAATGACCTGCCAGGAATCAAATTCTGCAAAATATACCAATTGAATACTGACGGCAGCATTTATTTTATATGCTCCCTTGCTTGATAAGGAATTGGCCATTGTGAATGGATGCACTAATTAAGGATTGTTGTGGCATGGAGCAAAAGAGATAAAATTGTTCTAACCCAGCCACTCCAGTTTCTTAGCCCCATCTATTTTTTAATGTGGTCCCCAGCAGAGCACTCAGAGTGTGGCTCTTCAAAGACAAAAGATTGTGTATTCCTTCTCTTTGGGATTGTAACATTTTTAATTCTTTGGAAGTGGAAGAAAAAGATCTAAGTATGATGTCAAAATTACAATTTGAAAACCTGATGTCACAGTGTGTATGGAAGTTAATAGAGCTGCAGAAATAAATTCAGGTATATGGACCAAAAATAGACATTCTCCTTTGAGATGAGCAAAATTTCTGGTGATTTCTTGGATATATTCATTTAGGTTTTTTGGCAGTAATATGGAAATGGATTGCAATTGCCTTCTTCCTAGATGTTTTGTCAAGTTCACTGTCTAGCTTATACCCTTTAAATCACTAATGGTCTCGCATGCTAAGCTGTAGTGACCCTACTTGACCAACTAAGGTCCACTAGATGCTGTTGCCTAATGTGTATGGCATAGTTTCAATTCAAGTCAATGGACTTTATTGAATTTGTTCATGAAGCCAATAAATAATATTGTCGGGCGGGGGAGGGGGGAATGCCTGCTTAAATAAGAAAACAAAGTGTTTGTTGGGTCTTTGCATGCACAAGTACAGTGACCACTGAGCTTTTCACCATGAATGTAGTTTGGTGCTCTGTAGTTGCCAAGAAAATTCTCGATAACATCCTTGAATGTTTTCTAGAAAATTTTCTCTGGTCCTACTAACAGATCTTTGAACCACTAGTCATTGATGACTTATCTGATCTGTTGACTGACAAAAATGCCTTCCTTAATCTTGGCATCAGTTTTTCTTGGAAACTTCTATCTCAGATAATGAAAACCTTCACCTTCCTTGTTCATTGCTTCCACAAAAATTTTCCTCAGTCTGAGTTTTATGTAAAACAGTAAAAATATCCTTGTCGAGTCAACAACATGTGCCATGTTGCCATGTTTTTCTGTCCTGGAATCAAATTCTTTCAGAATGGACATTTCTTTTTAATGTAATGTGACTCCCTTGGATGCTGTGCCATTCACATATATAACAGCACTACTTGATATCTCTAAGCTGTATTACTACTTTTAATTTTCTATGGATATTATAGTTGTACTTGGTGTAGTGGATGGGCTTCAACAGTGGTTCCATGTTTTTGTATGTTTCTTTCATGTGTGGAACATAGTCAACATGTACTAAAAGATACATTGCAAAAGCAGATTTCTATAGCATGGTACATGATAGGTTAAATTATAAGTTATTTTCATGATCAGCACCCAAAAATCTATAAGATTTTGATTTTGCTTCTTAAAAACTTTTGGGTGTATAAGATATACCCAAATGTTTTCAAGAGCCAAAATCAAAATCTTTGTTGTTCAATGTTTTCGGAGACTCCTGGATAAGTCCCTGCAGTTTTCTTACAAGGTTTTTCAGAACTGCTTTATCATTGCCTCCTTCCTAGAGAAATTGACTGGCCCAAGGTCATCTCTTAATTACAATACTAACACACCATAAACAATGACATTTATTGTGCCCTTCACACCAAAGAAAATATAATAGTCTGGTATTTGTCTCCAGGGACATCAGGCTTTGGTTTGCCTGCGTATGTTTATGCCAGTGGTGGGATTCAAATAATTTAACAACCAGTTTGCCCATAACAGGTTGGCTGTTATGAGAGGTGTGGCCCATCCTGTCCTCCAGCTCTGTGCACATGCAGGACAAACATCTTGTGACAGCCAACCTGACCCTGGGCAAACTGGTTGTTAAATTACCACCACCACCCCACTATTAAATGGATCCTGGGCACCACACTGCATTGCAATGGAGAAACAGCAATGGAGCAGCTGGCATGAGGGAAAGAGGAGGAGCAAGGAGAAGAAAGAGGGAAAGCGGCCTTCTCCTTCCCTTGCACCAGCCACTCTGTTGCCCGTTTCTCCATTGCAGCACAGCGCAGTGCCCAAGATCCACTTTGATAGCAGGATGTGGGTAATTTAACAACCGGTTTGCCTGAACCAATGCGAACTGGCTGAATCCCACCACTGATTTATGCCATGTATAAGTGCCATCTTGGTATAGTAGTTAAGACATTAGGCTAGAACCAGAAGACCATGAATTCTAGTCTTGCCTTAGGCAGAAAGCCAACAGGGGACCTTTGGCTGGTTATTTTCTTTCAGTCCTAGGAAGCAGGCAATAGCAAACAACTTCTGAAAAACCTTGCCAAGAAAGCTGCAGGGACTTGTCCAGGCAGTTGCCAGGATTAAACAACTGACTTGAAGGCACTCTATAGTCCCAAAGTCATTGTGCGTGACAACCCGCCATGATAGATTCCAGGATGACTAAAAATGAAGGCAAAGAAAATAAAGTCATTTATATAACGTTAAGGCTTGCTAAAAACAGAATACAAGACATATGCCAAACAAGGCACCGTTGCACTCACTCTGTTCTTTCTGGGGAAAAGCCTGCAAATGGAGGACTCCTTCTGAAATCATTGCAATGTTATTTTAATAACAACACTGTAAATTAATCATTTCACCAACTGGCCCAAGACAATCTTTCTTTTTTGTTTAGATCCGTAATAGTTCCACCAAACTTTTAACATTTTAAAAGAGATAAGCCAGATCAGATTAAGCATTCACACTGATTTCTCTGGGGAATTAAAGTAGTGCCTCATTTTTTTTTCTCCCAGGAGACTTCCAGGTTGCTTAATTATAAGAGGAAGGTACCCATTGTTTAGATTTAAAGAAAAAGGGGTTTCAGAAGACCCATTTTTTATGTTACCTCAAGCCATTGGGGAAACGGAAAGCTGTTAATTGAATTTTGAAAGATAGTTATACTAGCTTTGCTAATGCCAAGATTTACACAATGGAATCAACTTAATTGACTTTAGCTGCAGCTGTTCAGAGCTTTATGGAGGACAGATTCACCTACTGATTCCTTACCTTCAGCAAAGAAGTGATTCAAGCAGGAAATGTGTTCCTATCAGAATTTTGGAGCAGGAAATGGTCCTTGGAACCTAACCATACATGCCTGGATCCCTGACTGGTTGAATGTTGCTGATCTCAATATATAACAAAAGATTAATAATTTCCATTAAAAAATTCATCTCAAAAAGATCAGGGGAGAAATCTCTTACTGTGGTCTGAATAGTTATGCTTGTGTAATAGCCTTCTCCATTTTTAATTTATTTAATAAAACCAGTTTTCTAGGTTTTCAGATAACAGAACTATCTTCATACATAGATTGTGTTCACTCCAAAACACAGTTGGTTCATTTTTCTGCCTTTAGACATAGGCAAAACAAATATATAGAAAAATGCCAATTTCCTAACAATAGTTAAATAACTCTGAACTAGCTGATGAATGGTAGGGTAGAGAAGAAATAACGGTGCAAGTCAGTGGTGGGTTGCCCCCGGTTCAGACCAGTTCGCAAGAACCGGTAGTAAAACCGGTGGGAGGCTCCGCCCACTGACCTGGACATCATCATAGGTGCTCTGCGCATGTGCAGAAGCGGGCGCGATGCGAACCAGTAGTAAAGGTAAGTAGAATCCACCCCTGGTGCAAGTGTAATTGTAGGAGATAACTAGGCTGAGCCCAAGGGAGGGGTCAAACCTGTCATCAGTCTTGAGTCCAAAGAGATCTAAGTCCAGCCCATCTTGAATTCCTTTCTATTCTTAACTCCTGCTAATTTCCCTTGACCATTAGTAGTTCAGATTCTTATAGAGAGCTTAAGCTTGCAATAAATTTTTGTATGCATTTGAACTGCCTGGATTTCCTGATTTCCCTGGTGCTTGACATTAATGTATGAAATTGATCCTGCGAAATAACTAGTCCTTCAATATTGTTTTTCTGTGTGAAAGCAAACCCCACTGATTTCATTTGCCACATCTGATCATCCCTCTCTCCAAAAAAGGAACAGAATGACTGAAAAAAACCCCATGTGATTTTAAATAAATAACATTAAGTTTATAAGCAAAAGAATAAAATTATTCTATAGTGAAAGTGGTGGAAGGATAGAGAACATGACCCTCTTTTTCAGTATACATAAAATATGGAGTCTTTATCTAATTGGTTAAGACTGATGACCCTCAGGGATGAAACATCTACAAATGTCATGCCATTTTTCATGAAAGTCAAAGTTGTAAGTTCAAGAATACTAAATACTAAAAGCTTGAAACCAAACTAATGCAGATGGAACTAACATGACACTAAATTAAGATTGACCTTTTAGAAGCTGATTTTTTTAAAAAAACCCAAAATAATATTTTATCGTGTACAACTTTGTCATTACTATTAATGTTTTTTTAATGGTGAGATAAATAACAATTATAAGAAATGCAATAAGTATTTATCATAGATAATCATGAATGGCTGTTAGAGGGAATTGCAGTAATCTTGATCTTTTGTACATCAGTAAGAACGGAGAAAAAAACTGCTGTACTGTGTAAATATATTTGTAGTTTACAAGAGTATATCTTCCAAGAGGGAGAGGTGTATGTGTGTGTGTGTGTGTGTGTGTGTGTGTGGAGCTCTCTTTACCAAAGACATCTGAGTTTTGGTGAATTTTGACAATCCTGATGACTTCTCTGACTTTCAAAATGATACCTTTTCAGGACAGTTTGGTACAGTAAAACCCTGGCATTATGGAGATAGCCCCAGACATATTATGAAATTATTAAACCCTAGTTTCTAGGCTTCAGGCTGCTCCAGTGCTATCATATAAAGCAGTGGTGAAATCCAATTTTTTTACTACCGTTTCTGTGGGCATGGCTTGGTGGGCGTGGTGTGGCTTGGTGGGCGTGGATTGGTGGGCATGGCAGGGGAAGGATACTGCAAAATCTCCATTCTCACCCCACTCCAGGGGAAGGATACTGTAAAATCTCCATTCCCACCCCACTCTGGGGCCAGCCAGAGGTGGTATTTGCCGGTTCTCTGAACTATTAAAAATTTCCGCTACCAGTTCTCCGAACTGTTCAAAATTTCCGCTACCGGTTCTCCAGAACCTATCAGAACCTGCTGGATTTCACCCCTGATATAAAGCCATTAAAGACACTAATTTATTAGGTTACCCAACTGTTCTTCAGAAATTTCAGAATCTTGAACTGACTACTAAAAGATTCTATGCAGATATTAAAGTAAAGAATAAAGTAATGGAAGGGGAAAAAACCAAGAAGCATCAACTTATTTCTTTTTACTGCACATGAACACATATATTTGATCTCAATTACATAGTCATGTCCTTCATTACATTTTTTTCTCATAAATGGCCAATATTCTCTCCACCTATATTAGGATCTTTGACATGACAAGGGGTAGAGGAAAAGCATCTTTAAATTTGGCATTTTGAGCTTCAGGTGAGGATCAGGTAGTTGATCAGACATCCCTGAAGGAGTGAGGACAGCATTGCAGTAGAGACTGGTGGCCAGATGGTGTATTCTGGCTAACATAGTCTTTCCAGATAAGGAGAGAACTGGAGAGAAGCCACTTGTACCTCCTTGTGAGAAGACCAGAGAACTGAGATTTCTGCAGTTAATTTGTGGTCAAGCAGCTGGGAGTTAACGTTCACAATTACAATGCAACCTATATGGTCACAAGGTTTGCAAAAGCCTCATTTTCTTAAATACTTTTGGATATAATCAATTTACAGGTGAAGATAAGATTATTATATTGGACACAATCTATCATGGAGAAATGGTTGGTGAAAATGACAGATCTTGCTGTATACTAATTTTCTTCATCACAGAAAAAATCATTATGTACACTTACTAGTGCCTAGTAGAAAACTGATTTTTTTTGCACAAAAATTAAAAAAAATCTTGTGATTTATGGTTCTGATTATTATAGAAAGAGTATTATGATCTAACTTTAGAGATAAGGTTGAAATATAATTGTACTAATACCTGCTATGAAGAATATCGGAAAATACTGCTTTGTATCTTTTCTATTTTTCTTTAACTATTTTCTTTTCTTTAGAAAATGTGAAGACTCATTACTCCTGCAGGAATAAAATTTCAGGAAATTATGTCCACTTCAATGCTGCACTGCTGCAGCCAGCTGTGATCATGTGATCCTCATTTCCAGTGCTTCCTGAAAGCTTCTTACAAGGCATTAGGGAAGCTGGCAGGGAAGGTCACAAGTTGTTTGGGTAAGTCTCTCCCAAATGTGCAACCTCCCCAGTCCCTCTTTGCTCATGCGACACCAGCCACTCACACACCCCATGGATCCTCCCTGACCAGCAGGGCCGGATTTTCCTATAGGCTAACTAGGCTTCAGCCTAGGGCCTCAAGATCAAGAAGGGCCTACACAGTGGTGGGATTCTGGGGGTTCTAGGGGGTTCGGCCGAGCCCTTTGTTAAATTGCTGGCTCGCCCGCTCCTCGCCTCCCACCCGCGCGGCGCCAGCCTACTGTAGCCAGGGGTGGGCAATTGTGGCTCTTTTACAACCTGTGGACTTCAACTTCCAGAATTCCTGATGCAGCTTGGCTGTCTGAGGAATTCTGGGAGTTGAAGGCCACAGGTTGTAAAAGAGCCACAATTGCTCACCCCTTCCCTAGCCTGAGTTCCGCTGCCTGGGATCCACGTGGGCTCCGGATGCAAGAGAGCAGGATGGAGAAAGCAGCTTCCCCACCTTCACTCACCCTCCCTCTCTGCCGTTCGCTTACCCCGCCCACTCCCCATCTATTGCTGCCTCCAATGGCTGGAGGAAAAAAAAACTTCAAATTCTTGCCACGGGGCTTCAAAGGGCCGCCCTAGAGCCAGTGCTGCAGCCGAACCCTTTGTTAAATTGCTGGCTTGCCCCGCCCCTCCGCACCACTATTTATTGCCAATAAATAGTGGTGGGCGAGGGGCGGGGGAGCCAGCAATTTAACAAAGGGTTCGGTGGTTTTTTTTGTAATTTTATTGGCCCCTGGAGCTTCAGCATAGGCTAATTGCCCTTGCTTAGATTTGCTCTCAGCTGTTTTGCTCACGGAACTGCTCCTTGCTTGCAAAGAGTGCTGATTTTTCCCCCCTAGCTATACTGAAAAACGAAAGAGAAAGTAAAGCAGGCTGTTGGCTTTGCACGTTGGAAAATTAGGCAGGCAGATTTATTTTTCCTCACCAAAAAAGGTAGGTGCAAACAACAGGAAATTTAGGGAAAAAGAGGAGATTTTAAAACACAAAAGAAAAAAAGCTCTATTTAACTAGGGAATTGTAATAATTGAGATACTATTAGTTGTATATTGTGTTGAAAGCAGAAATGGTTAAGTTGTGGTTTGGAGGAATATATGGGGGAAATTATTTGGTTTATTATTATTGGTAAATATAATTAATTGATTTGTAAGAAATTGGATTGCATGGAAATAATTGGGATATTCATGTTCATATTGATTAATATACAAAAAAGGTAGTTATATAACTATTTGATTTATATTAAAATGTTGAATTCATATTAAACAACTGTAATATTACATAATTAACCAATGTGAGGATGGATATAAAAATAGATGACAATGGGAAGGGGTATAATATAGAATAGAAGGGAAAAATTGAATTTGATTAAGATTAGAGATGAGGATGAGGGTAATATTGGTTTTTTACAAAAATAGATGAGGAATAAATATGGCAAAAAGGAAATATAGAAATTGTAAATTTAATTGAAATGACTAAACACTGTTTAAATTTGTGAACCGGCCAAATACTCTGTTCAAAGAAAATACATTGTATGTTTGTATGTGTGTTTCTAATTATTGTTATTTATTCATATTTGTTCTCTTTTATTCTTTAAAGTTTAACAATTCATTTTTTATCTTAATATCTTTATATTTTGGGGGGGGTTGGCTTTCTTCCCTTTCATCTTTTTTATTGTACAGCAATCTTTCTCCTCAAACCTACCACCTCTCTTTTCTTTCCTTCTTACTTTCTCTTCCTCCCCCTCTTCTTCTCCTCCCTACTTCCTCTTCCTTTCTCCTTCTCCTCCTCTCTTCCTCCCTCTCTCTCCTACTCTAATTTCCCTTCCCTTCCTTCATCCCTCTCTATTGCTGTATCCTTTTATGCATATGGACTACTCAGAGGGCTGAAAAAGTTATTTCTGACTAGTCCTCGCACTTTTGACCAGTCCTCAAACTTACGACTGTCCTCACATTTTACATTTTTGCCCTATCTGGTCACCATGGTGAAGAGAAGCAGTTATGAAATGAGTGACATGGTTGTTAAGAAAGCTGCACGGGCATAAATGTAAGGATGGTCATAAGTGTGAGGACCGGTCAAAAGTGCGAGGCCCAGTCAGAAATGACTTTTTTCAGCCCTCTGGGTAGTCCTTTTGTGCATATGGACTACTCAGAGGGCTGAAAAAGTTATTTTTGACTGGTCCTCGCACTTTTGACCAGTCCTCGAACTTACGACTGTCCTCACATTTTACATTTTTGCCCTATCTGGTCACCATGGTGAAGAGAAGCAGTTGTGAAATGAGTGACATGGTTGTTAAGAAAGCTGCACGGGCATAAATGTGAGGATGGTCATAAGTGTGAGGACCGGTCAAAAGTGCGAGGCCCAGTCAGAAATGACTTTTTTCAGCCCTCTGGGTAGTCCTTTTGTGCATATGGACTACTCAGAGGGCTGAAAAAGTTATTTTTGACTGGTCCTCGCACTTTTGACCAGTCCTCGAACTTACGACTGTCCTCACATTTTACGTTTTTGCCCTATCTTGTCACCATGGTGAAGAGAAGCAGTTGTGAAATGAGTGACATGGTTGTTAAGAAAGCTGCATGGGCATAAATGTGAGGATGGTCATAAGTGTGAGGACCGGTCAAAAGTGCGAGGCCCAGTCAGAAATGACTTTTTTCAGCCCTCTGGGTAGTCCTTTTGTGCATATGGACTACTCAGAGGGCTGAAAAAGTTATTTTTGACTGGTCCTCGCACTTTTGACCAGTCCTCGAACTTACGACTGTCCTCACATTTTACGTTTTTGCCCTATCTTGTCACCATGGTGAAGAGAAGCAGTTGTGAAATGAGTGACATGGTTGTTAAGAAAGCTGCATGGGCATAAATGTGAGGATGGTCATAAGTGTGAGGACCGGTCAAAAGTGCGAGGCCCAGTCAGAAATGACTTTTTTCAGCCCTCTGGGTAGTCCTTTTGTGCATATGGACTACTCAGAGGGCTGAAAAAGTTATTTTTGACTGGTCCTCGCACTTTTGACCAGTCCTCGAACTTACGACTGTCCTCACATTTTACGTTTTTGCCCTATCTTGTCACCATGGTGAAGAGAAGCAGTTGTGAAATGAGTGACATAGTTGTTAAGAAAGCTGCACGGGCATAAATGTGAGGATGGTCATAAGTGTGAGGCCCAGTCTGAAATGACTTTTTTCAGCCCTCTGAAAAAAGTCTGTGCACACAGCCACGCCCACCCGTCACATGACGAGCTACCCACGCCTACACAGTCACGTGACCAGCTAGCCACGCCCAACAAGTCGCATGATTGCCAAGCCACACCCCCAACTAAGCCACGCCCACAGAACCTGTTGTTAAAAAATTGAATCCCACCACTGGTGAAAGGGCCTCATAAGTGGAATAGCCTAGGGCCTCTTCCAATCTAAATCCGGCCCTGCTGACCAGCATCATATGTGCCATCCTTGAAGCACACAGCAACCCTTGCACACCTCTGTGCATCCGTTATAACCTGTGCCACACCCATGCAGAGTCTCCCGGTTCCACACCACACCACACCCTGTGGTGTGCACAGGGTGTGGTGTGGTGTGGATCCGGGAGACTCTGCATGGGTGTGGCACAGGTTATAACGGATGCACAGAGGTGCATCCCCTACCCAACAGCTGTTACTTAGCTGCCTGCTGGCTTTAGACTTGCAATTTCTTGCCAATCTTTTCACTGAGTTTCTCCCTGCTGGAAGCAAAGCAAAGAAAATGGGGAAACCAGCAAGAATTATAGGAAAAAAAGTAGGCGGGGGGATAAAGATAAAAGCAGCCCCACTGTCACTGCTTGTTTACCAGCTTGTGGTCTTTCTATTTTTCTGTTTCTCTATGGCAGTGGTATCAAACTCAATTTCATTGAGGGCCGCATCAGGGTTGTGTTTGACCTCAGAGGGCCAGAGGAGTGTGGGGCATGGCTGGGGTGGGTGGATGTGACCATGGTGGGCGTGGCCGGGGGTGGGCATGGTCATGATGGGCATGACACGGGACTCATGTCAGGGGCACCTGTGGTGACCAAGTGCTAAAGCAGGACTTCCCTGAGATCCTCTCTCACTCTCATTATAATCGCCTACCTTCCTTCCTTCCTTCCTTCCTTCCTTCCTTCCTTCCTTCCTTCCTTCCTTCCTTCCTTTTTTTCTTTTTTTCCTTCCCTCTTCATTCTAATTTCTTCTTCCTTTCCCTCTTTCCTTATTTTTCCTTCCTTGCTCCCTTCCCCTCTTTCCTTCTTTTTCTTTATCTTTCCACTTTCCCTTTCTCTTTTCCTGTCCCATCTTCCATGCTCAAATGCAAAAGGAGAAGCATTTCTCCTTTTGTTTTGTTTTTAGTTTGTTTTCTGCCAGCGAAAACAGATCTCGGAGTGGGTGGGTGGGAGGCATTTGTAATGCTGTTGGCGTCTTACAAAAGAATATCTGCTATGAAAACCAGCAAAGTTTACGTAACTTTTTATCATTTACAAAGGGGTTAAAATATTTTCTTTTTCTAACTTTAAAAAAAATATCACCATTATTAGAGCAGCACTAATAGTAAGCACTTCTATTCTGTTGCTTCTTGGAATGGTCAGGTCACTATAAACTAGTGCATGACCATAAAAACAATGCAGGAAATACAACACATTTTTTTTATTACAGTTTGACACTGATGCAAAATTACCAAGCACTTAAAACATTTTGTGTTAAGGGTTTTACAAAGAACATAAAAACTAATACAAGAAAAAAGAAGGAAGTAAGGAAAAACAGGAAGAGAAGAAAGAAAGAAAGAAAGAAAGAAAGAAAGAAAGAAAGAAAGAAAAAAGTGCAGAAAAATAAAATCAAAAGAACTAGTAAGAAGAAATTTCCAATTTCCAATTTCTTCTGTAGCAAAGTACAGAAGAACTAAACTCTTATTC
Source organism: Arizona elegans (assembly GCA_022577455.1). Classification (NCBI taxonomy): domain Eukaryota; kingdom Metazoa; phylum Chordata; class Lepidosauria; order Squamata; family Colubridae; genus Arizona; species Arizona elegans. The sequence continues at coordinate 267,641,903 of JAKOOJ010000001.1, forward strand.
TATGATTACAAAAAAGCTCACTTTTTTATTATCCAATATTTTTCTAATCCTCAAAACCACAAATCGTGAATGCATTTCTTTCTGTTTCATGCAAAAATTCTTTAAGGGATTTTCAGTCAGCCATGAATACAGATCTTATTTTATCTCTAATTAAAGAAGTTAATTTAGCCATCTCTGTAAATTCCATCATCTTCACCAGCCATTCCTCCACTGTGGGGAAATGTCAAATCTTTCCACTTTTGAGCATATAATAGTCTCTCTGGGAGCATTTAAATTCTGTTTTTTTAAAAAAAATAAAAGAAAGTCTCTTGGCCACTTTAGAACCCTTCCAGATAAGGGCTGATCATGTGAATTTCCAAGTAGTTTTAAATAAGAAGTTGGCTTGGAAATTTGCTGGATTGGAAATCTGTCTTTAAAATTCAACTGTAAAATGGAGCAGATGTATCCTGATCCACTATTATAATCCCTAACCTTCCCATTACTGTAATAGGAACACATGGCTAAAACTTCTGCACTAAGTTTCTAAAATGTATTATTGAAGCATCTGGTCAAATATATAATTAGCTGTGCCTGAACATCTAATCAATTTCAGAGTAAGAGGAATGCCTTGCTGAGAGTGAGGAGAGAGACATCAGAAAGATACAGGGGAAAAAAACTAGAAACTTTATTATTATTATTAGAATGCTTGGTAGAGATGGTTTGAGCAATTGCATTGACCTCTCAGTCATTCTGTAGCAGTTATATTAAGGAGTGAAACACAAAGAAAGCTATTAGGAAATGCCATTGTATTGGGGGAAGGGGAATTCAGTTTTTTCATTTTAACAGAATAACGAATTGCAAGAGACCTTGGAGGTCTTCTAGTCCAATCCCCTGTACAAGAAGGTGACTCTATGGCGACAGAGTGGGTGCCCACAGAGAGGGTTCAGGGTGCCACCTCTGGCACACGTGCCATAGGTTCACCATCACAGGTATAGGGGATTATTTCCATTGCCCTTTAAACTGATCTGTTTCTAAACTTCTGACAACACTGAACATAATTCTGAAAACTCGTGTGAGAATAGCACAAGAAAAGTAAAAAATCATGTATGATTATGTGAATCTCCCAGCATGTTGTTGAAATGAAACCAAAGATACTTGAAGAGTAGATTTTTCTAATGTCCTTTCACTAAAAGTTCTAGTGAATCTGAAAAAAATCGTAATGTATATATCAGTGGTGCAATATAAAATTTGTTACTACCGGTTCTGTGGGCGTGGCTTGGTGGTGGTGGGGGTAATGTGACTGAGTGGGCGTGGCCAACTTTTTTTTTTTTTTTACTTTTAAAACCATTTTTTCTACAACCTCTTCAGCCAAAGAGGTTGTAAAAGATGCTTTTAAAAGACTCTGATGATCAGGCAACTCAGCTGGGATTGTCAGAGCCTTTTAAAAGCATTTTTTCTAAAATTAATAAGAGCCTGGTGGTGCAGTGGACTAAACTATTGTTAAAGTAGTATTTAGCTGTCAGCTGCCTGCAATTACTGCGAGTTCAATTTTCACCAGGCTCAAGGTTGACTCAACTTTCTTCTTCCGAGGTAGGTAAAATGACCCGGTTTGTGGGGGCAATAAGCTGACTTTGTATAAAATAGAATACCGCTTGGGGGGGCCAAAAAGCCCTACTAAGCAGGTATATACAAAAGTATGAAGGCTATTGCTTAAAAGCATTGTAAGTCGCCCTGAGTCTCTGGAGACGGGCAGCATATAAATCCAGCTAATAAATAAATAATAAATAAATAAATTAGATTGCAATATTGTAATTTTCTACACTAGAAAATTATAGAAAATTCTACACTAAAATATTGGGAATCTGGGTTAAGCAACCCATAAAGATAACCTAGCACAACATTCTTTCTTGCTTGTTACAATATCTGAAGTGGTTATATTACTCAGCAGCCTGAATCCCAGTGATATCAGTAGACAGGTAGTCCCTCAATTTACGACCACAGTTGGGCCCAAAATTTATGGGAAAAATGAGAAATGTTTTAATTGGGATTTGTCCCATTTCGCAACCTTTCTTGCCACATTTGTTAAGTGAATCAGTGCAGTTGTTAAATTAGAAACATGGTTGTTAACTGAATCTGGCTTCTTGAGATCTGTCAGAAGGTCTCAAAAGAAGATCGCATGACTCTGGGACACTGCCACCATCATAAATGTGAGTCAGTTGTCAACCATCCAAATGTAAATCGTGTGACCATGGGGGATGCTACAATGGTTATAAGTGTGGAAAATGATTGTAAGTTCCTTTTTTCAGTGCCGTTGTAACTTCAGTCACTAAATGAACTGTTGTAAGTTGAGGACTATCTGTAGTGACCTAGGAAGGCTTCAAAAACCATTCCAAATGCAAAAGATGACTGGAAGTGCAGCATCTGCCTCTGTGACTGGCAGACAGTATAGATCCTTTGAGAGGCAGTTTGGTAGAATAGTTAAGGCATCAGACTAAAAACTAGAAGACCATGCATTCTAGTCCTGCCTTAGTTCTAGTCCTGGTCACAAAGCCATCTGGGTGACCTTGGCCTAATCACTTTCTCTTAGCCCTAGGAAGGAAGCTATGGCAAATCCCTTCTGAAAAACTTTGCCAAGAAAACTGAGAGATTTTGTTGTGGCCCACCAGTGGCCAGCAGAGCTGGCAGCAGAGTTGGACAGTGAGGGGGTTGGGGAGGAACCTGGGCCAGTCCTGGGGGCTGGTGAAAGCTTGGACGAGGGCTCTGCATCGGAGGCAGAGAGGGAAAAAGACAGCAGCGAAGCAGAGGAGCAGCTGGAGCCCATTCCCAGTGTGATCATCCGCAGAGCTGCCAGAAGACAAGAACAATTAAGAAAGCAGGGTCGACTTGGGAGTAAGGCCTTGGAGATAATTGGCCCCTCCCATAGGAAATAAAAGAGGAGCAAACAGGGAGTGGGCCTTTGCAGGAAACAATTAGTTAATTCCGTGACTCTGAGAAACTCTGTTCCAAGTTTTGCTTTGTATTGCGGTTGGAAACAATTTACGTGGCAGCTTGCCAAACGAGATAAGGTGTGTTGAGAAATATTCCTTTGAAAAACTGCTTGGACAAACCTTTCTGATTGTGAATGAATGTAATTCACAATCGTGTAAATAAAAGAGGTTTTGCCAGTAATTCCTGCCTCCTGCTTGTTAAGGGAGCCTATGTCAGAACAGATTTTCCAGACAGTCTTTGAGAATCATTCATGATTGGATGGAATCAATCAAATCATTTGGTTTGTCCATACATTACCATATGCAATGAAATCTAGTTTCCACCATCTATCCCCTACATCCTAACCTGAAGCTTAAATCAACCATCTTAAAATGTTCAAATTTTTAGTGGGAGAGAGTTAAAAAAAGGAGGGGGAGTCCAATTTTCTTACAACTGTTGGTTGTCTTTTCTTGCAACTGTTGGTACAAAAAGGTGTACCTGTATAGATCAATTTTTCATTACTGTTGGGCTACTTGACAATATGGGGCTGAGAAGTAGAAAGCAAAAAATATCAGAAGGCAGAGTTTAAAAACAACTGTCTCTCTTGTGAGCTAATGCAGGTCTGTGCATAGACTGGGACGTTATAGAGGAACAGGATTTTGGTATGTACAGTATATGTTTGATAGTGGATAATAGGCACCAGAATTGGATTTCAACAGGCTGGTGAACCTCTAGAAGGCGGTATAAACATAAAAATTTCTGCATCTCCTTGCTAACATCTTGTGGTTTTCTGGATCTGCAGTCCAGATCCGATAGCTCTAAAAGATATGTTTTAACAGGCTGGAGAAAGATTTTTTTGGATGATATACTTGAATCAGACTGCTATTTTTTCTGGAGAAAATCCCCAAGCGATGAAGCAGCAGATGATCAATAGAATCTAAAGCTGCCTGGCTATATTGAGGGAAGCCATCTTGGCTGCCATCCCAGCATCATTTGCAAAGGCTGGTCAGCTGTCAGGTTTCATTTTTGGTTTTGTTTTGACAGTTGTTGGAAACATAATACCAAACCTCCCCCCACCCTAACTCTGCAGTGTCCTGGAGAGAAGTCACTATGGATAGTTAGGTTTTGCTCTTTCTACTCTTTCAGCTCTTGTTTTGGTAATTCATGCTCTGTGGATAATGAGAGTTGAAAGCAGGAACAAAGAGAGACTGAATGACCAGGGAACCCCATTTTGCAAAACAGCTTGAGGCTCCCATCTGTGCAGGTTGATGGAAGAGAGGTTTAACTTGACATTAATCTTCCCTTCCACAAGAATGGCAGATCAGAAGAGAATATTTTTGTCTCAAATAAATCTAGGGCTGGGGTTAATCTGACCATATTCTTACCCCTTTGATGGTTGGGATTTTGCGCATGCCTAATCCAGGGATGTTTGCATGGTGTGGTAAAGTAAGTCACAATGGTAGCCTCAACAGTGTCGGCGTTCCAGAAAACTTTTCAGAAAGCTTTGGAAGCCATATTATCCCTGGAAGCTTCCACGCTGCTTAACAGTGCATTTAATGTTCCACCTGCTTTTTATGTCTGTCATATAAATGGCAGACATCAACAAGTAAAAAAGAACCTCAATTGTGTGTTCCACAATCAAACAGAACCTCAATTGTGTGCTCCACAATCAGACCATAATTGATATTATGTTGATTTTTTTTCTTCTTTTTTCTTTTTTGCCATGCCCTGTGGATATCTTCGGCCTAATCCAGTTCTATCCTTTTAAGCGTATAATATGAACCCAACTGCTTTATCTGCTGAGTACACATGTATGTATGTGCATTTGCTAATTCTTTTGACAATGCAATTTCATCTTGATGAATCTGTAGCTTGGATCTCTTGCTGTATGAATGAACTCTGCAGGAGCTTTAATTTCTTCAGCATAAATTCAGGAATTGTTCTTTGAACTAGAGTGATTTTAAATATTAGCCGTCTCCACAAAGTGAAGTGAAAAACTTCACTGGAAAGCCTTCCAACTATTTAATTCCTCAATAATCTTCAGGATATATGTCACATAAATCTGTTGCTGTGCTCAGCTATTTTACTTCTTATTTTGTGTAGGTGTCGAGGTTATAATCTATTTTGGATTTGACTTATATTCTTTGGCCTGTATAGAACTAATTCAAGAACTGGAAACCTAAGATGTGGTGTTTATTGTTTGTTTCTTCCTATAGAATCTGCTGCATCTGCAAGCCTTAATTCTGAAATCAACCCCTGCTTTAGTAGCTCAACCTGCTAAAGACTATGCATATCTTGATTAAAACAAGGCCCTACAGTATATCTGTTCCATAAAGACAGGAGGGAGGAAATATGTTGGAAGCAAAGAAAGATTAATTAGTGTATGTGTAAGAAGCACAAAATCATTCTGTTATTTTCGTTATTCAGTTGCTTTCAGTTCTACAACCTTGAGTTCTGCAATCTGGAACCCCATCTAGTTTAGTAGCTGTTCTCAAGAGCAGTAATGATCAAATTATCCCAGATATATTTAATGGCAGTATATTGCCCTTCCTGCAAGGATGAAACATTTCTGATTATTCATCCTGACTTATTTGTGGTGGACAATTTGAGTGGACCTATTTCCATCAAAATGTGATCAGAGGAAAAAGTCATCATGATTATTTCAGTAATTCCCATCCCCATGTAACAGTGCACATTGTATCTGGTCCTATTCCATTATTATTATTTTTTTAGCTCTAAGAAAGTAATTTCTGACAGTCACTTTACTTCACAGGGGAGGCACAACTGAGACCATTAGAAGCCATGCTTAAGCCAATGCCAGCTTTAATTTGCTTCACCTGACATTCTAGACATTAAAAATATACAGCAGAGGAGAAAGAGGACAACACAAGGAAACCAGAAGGGTGAATCGTTCTAGAAGCTAAACAATTCCATTCCCTTAACTATTCACGTAGAAAGATAGTTTAAAATGTTGTCCCTTTCCTGGAAGTACAGCATGCAAATGTATATAAATTGTGTGCCAACATAAATGCAATAAAGCTGTATACAAATGTTCGTGCTGATTTTTTTTCTGCTGCATTTGTACCTGACATATCGAACACAACCTGTGTTCAGTGTGATGAGAAATCTGCCAAAAGTCTTATTCCCCCAAAGCTCTTCATTTCTACAAGCAGGAAGACTTCATCAACTCTACAGGCGCTTCATATTTATCTTCTCCTCTACTCCCAGAAGGCACAAGCTGCACGCAAAGCAGAAAAGGCAAGGGGAAGCCCCTTGAGCTTATCCTTTAATATTTCTCTGATTTATAGATAATGTCTCTGTGGAATTCATCCTTAAAAAAACGCTTTGCAGATAATCTCCCAGCCTAAAAATAAAATCCAAAACTCTATTATTTTTGATCAAACAATGGAAATGTAATTTTCCTTCAGAATCCTGGTAAGAATCATTTGATCTAAATGGAAATGTAATGCTGCTTCCACCACCTAAGGAGTCAAACCCAAGTGCTCATGATTAATTAGATTGCTGCTCCATCTACTCTACTTTGAAAACAGGATGAATCATACAGAGACTGCCCCAAGAACAAATTACAGGATACCTATTTTTAGCTTTTGATTCACCACACTTAAATCTTGGTGGCAGACAGGTACCAAAAAGAATCCACCCTCATTGTTGGCAGATGAAGCATCTAATGAAGTCATTGATGCAAAGAGTTGGATTCCGCTGCCCTTCCAAAGCCTATCTCCTTGATGGCAAACCTATGGCACATGTGCCAGAAGTGGCACGCAGCACCCTCTCTGTGGGCATGTGAGCTATTGCCCCAGTTCAGCTTCGCCACGCATGTGTGCGTGCCTCCCGCTGGCCAGCTGGTCTTCAGGTCTCTGCTGCGCATGCACTGGGGATGGGGTGCGTATGGGGGGACCGCACATGCATATGTGGGGGGGCACATGCAGGGGCATGTGTGCATGAGCAGGGTATGGGGTGCATGCGAGGGGCCACGCGTGCATGTGCGGGGGTGGAGCATGTGCAGAGTGGCTACACATGCATGCATGGGGGGCAGAATGCATGCAGGTAGCGCATGTATATGCAGGGGGTGGGGCATATGCAGGGGACACGCATGCATGGGGCAGGGTGCATGTGCAGGGGCTGCACACACACTGCATTTGGGGGGCTCGGGCGAGCATGAACGCATTCGCGCACACGCACGATTTGGGCACTTGGTCAGGAAAAGGTTAGCCATCACTGCCCTATACATACAGTCTAAAATTGTAGCGGTAGACCGTGACTATTCCTATAGCTCTTATATTAAAAAAGATTAAATGCTATTGTAACTATACAGTATGTGGTTTCAGATTTTTGCAAACCACCTCCCTATGATCAGGAGTCAAAACTTTGCAATGTTCATGAATACTTAGAAATCTATAACTGTATTTTGATTTCATTCAGGTAGTTTTTTCCAAGGAGTTTAGATTAAAAGGAACAAAGCTAGTACATATTTTCAATTGGACAAACCTCCCCCCCCTCAATAAAGTTAAGTCTAATGCAAACTTTTTTTAAAAAAAATTAACATATACTTCAGTTAATAGGTAGCAAGTAGAGCACTGACTAACATGCACTTAAAATTGCCTTTAGCATATCCAGCTGAGGAATTAATTTTACTGATTAAGAGATTAATTATTTAAGCCATTGTGGTAATTGCTGTGCAGTTTTGTAGAGGAAGATAATGATGAGAAATATTTAGCCAGATTTGTTTCCCTTTGATATTTTCTCATGCCAATATTACAGAGCTGAATTGTTTAAAGTAGCTGGTAGGAGTGATCCAGAGTTTAATAACTGTTTATGCATACTCAACACAATTTGGCATTTTCTTTTGGCTAGACATTGTGGTGTGACAGTACTAAATGCCACAGTGTGACATTGTTTAAAAATAAATATCAATACTAAATAAAGCTGCTGTTTTTATTTAAAGCACTGGGATCCAAACCAAAAAGAAATAAATCCTTGTTAGAAAAAGTTGTCACAGCCTTCCCTACAACAGAGAAACACCTGAACACAGGTGGCTAAGGAGCCTCTACTACAGATATAAAAGAATTTGCATAACACGGAATAGAGCAGGATTCTCTTTTCAAGTTATCATCCAACTTTTTGTCGGTTCAGATTCTTTGTTTAGTTAGTTTAGTTTACTTTGTTGTCATTGCACCTCATACAACGAAATTAAATGCCATCTTCAGTGTACATTATAACTATAAAAATAAAACACAAACACACATCCTTCACATTCTATACAATTGAATTGAAAACCCAATATTGCATTAATATTGCACTATATAGTAGAATTCAATATAGTTACTGCCCTGGGATAGAAGCTGTTTTTCAGCCCATTTGTTCTTGTTTTTACTATCCTGTACTGTACTTGTGTACTTGCAATTTGGGACACCCACAGTCACACATTTCTGGATGTCAGTGTTTCTTATAAATAATGGACAGCACTAAGCACAAATTATGATAATATGTAGCAATCTAGTTGGTTGTTTCCTATTTTTTGTTTCCCCCCAACTTCTTTTCTATATCTAGGAGGCAAGGGCTACATATTTATTTATTCAAGTTTGTTGTAGCCGCTCAACTCCAATATTCAGCCCAAAAGGCTAAGCAGTACAAGCAGTTCTTGCATTGACAAGGTAAGGAAACATAACAAATCCTAGCAGATCTATATTATTGCATTAGAGATAGAAAGAAAAGGAAGTGGGAATGGAAGTGGAAAAACTCATTTGCTAAGCCTCACAAATTGCACCCCATCTGTCTCACGCCTCCGTGATGTATTGGACTGTAGTTTTTTTTCTTATGGCCACTATACATGGGCAGAAGCCATCCTCCTCTTGAAGTGAAGAGAGGCAGTTTCTGCAGTCTGACTTCAAAGTGGAGTGCTGTTCCACCTAACTGATGTCACTTGGAATCAGTGGTGGGATTCAAGTAATTTAACAACCGGTTCTCTGCCCTGATGATTTCTTCCAACAACCAGTTTGCCAAATTGCTCAGAAAGTTAACAACCGGTTCTTCTGAAGTGGTGCGAACTGGCTGAATCCCACCACTGCTTGGAATGGAACATTTTATTTATTTAACTTTTATCCCACAATGTTTTGATCAATTCAAGGCACCATGCATTTCTAATGTTCCTTCTTCCTGTTTTCTCATAACAATGTCTGTGAGGTTAGTTGGACCATGAGACAATAACACAAAATTTGTGTGTAAGGCGGGATTTGATCTCACGCTCTTCTGGTTTTCAGCCCAGCACCTTAATCGCTCCACCAAACTGGCTCCCTCTTTGTTAATCTTCAGTTCTATAGTGAAATACCTCTTTGAAGAAATATTTGGATAATGGCTGTGACCCAGAAGAATAAATGTACAATAAAATATACAGCATTATATTAAACAAATGTGTGAGTGAATGGGATGAGATCAAAACAATCAAATAAGATCACTGATGTTTACATAATAATCATAAACGAATGATTATTGATTCACACATGCTGCATGATAGACAAAACATAATCTTATCTGCCATGCTATTCTTGATTAGTTTCTCAATATATAATCCTACCTTTCTAATAAAAATGTTAGTGAGACCAACAATTTAAAATAATATACACAGAGAAATATGAAGTGCAAAAATATTCTTAAAATTTAAAAAAATGATAAATTAAAAAATAATAAAATCATTGCTTGATAAAAGCTTGATGAAAGTCATATGTTTAAGAGAAAGATTCTCTCTCCCTCCCTCCCTCTTTCTCTCCAATCCATCTATCACCTATCTATCTCTTCTCACCCCTATGGATAGTATATGTTTTCCTCAATCTTAACTCCTCTACCAGAGGCAGAGGTGGGTTTCAGCAGGTTCTGACCAGTTTTGGAGAACCAGTAGCGGAAATTTTGAGTAGTTCGGAGAACCGGTAGTAAAAATTCTGACTGGCCCCGCCCCATCTATTCTCTGCCTTCCAAGTCCCATCTGATTGGGAGGAAATGGGGATTTTACAGTATCCTTCCCCTGCCACACCCACCAAGCCACGCCCACCAAGCTATGCCACGCTCACCAAGCCACGCCCACAGAACTGGTAGTAAAAATTTTTGAAACCTATCACTAACCAGAGGCCTGGGAATTTGAGTTTCTGCACAGTGTCTTAACTGTTCCTAGCTCTGTGCTCTTCTTGACAGTGCGGTCCGATGTTCTTCTTGGGATCTGTTGGAGTCACTCTCCCAGCTTAGGAGTTACAGACCCAAATGCTCCTACCAGCATTGGGACCATTTTGGGCTTTACTTTCCAATCCTCTCAAGTTTCTCCTTCGGGCCATGGTACTCCTCCAGCTTCCTGTACTCCTTCTTTCTGATGTTGCTGTCACTTGGCACCACTATGTCTACCAGTATACTATTTTGTGGACCTTGACAACTACATTTATGGTTGATTGGCCAGAATCTACCTATGTGAGTAGGTACTTTCTGTGGAATCTCCATCTCGACTACTCGACTATGCAGATGTTCATATATATAATGCCAGCTACCTGGTTAAGCTATTCAGTGTATGCTCTTCTTGTCTGTGTCTTACATCCTGCCACTATGTGTTGGAGTGTTTCTGAGACCTTTCTGTATAGTCTGCACTTCAGGTAGTTCTTGTTTTGCCATGGCACCTCCGCTGCTTGATCTTCCTCCCATATCTGCTGTGCCTCAGGCCTTTCTCAGCAGCTTATCTTTGGGTGTTACCTTATTGATGTACTACTGGATTCTGGGCTCCTGGAAACTCACTAGACTTTTCCTACCTTCTTTCTGACTGGTCTAAAATCTGAATATTGGGATGGAAATCTCCATACATTATGAAGATCTTCTAGGTCTTCACTTCAGCAACCTCCATATCCCTATTTGATCAGCTTACTATACTAACAGGGATCTAATGGTTGGCAGGGCATACATATTGGTGGCATGTATCTTGTTCTTTCCATTAAAAAGGCTCATCTTATCTTTTGTTGACAGTTAAGAGTTCTATCTTCTTTGCTTCCTCATCATTCCTATGTGACTATGTGTAGAATATCAAGAACCACAATTCAGTTTTAACTACCTTCCCACACTTTACAACCATCCAGCCACACTTCTCCAGTCCAAATTTATTTATTTATTTATTAGTCCAATTTATATGCCGCCCTTCTCCGTAGACTCAGGGCGGCTTACAATGCATTATAGTAATAGCCTGCATACTTTTTTGTATATACCTGCTTATTAGGGCTTTCGGCCCCCCAAGTGGTGTTGTTCTATACAAAGTTGGCTTATTGCCCCCACAATCCCGGTCCTCAATTTACCTACCTCGAAAGGATGGAAGGCTGAGTCAACCTTGAGCCTGGTGAGATTCGAACTTGCACTAATTGCAGGCAGCTGGCAGCTAAGTGCTAGCACTTAACAGCACTTTAGTCTGCTGTACTACCGAGGCTCTTAGGGCATCCAAATGTCCTCACTGTAGATTCATGAAGGTAAATCAATGAATCAATGTCACCCGTGCAGAGGGCATGGTTGATGGTGGTTCTACTTTTGAACTTTATTAATATTCAGTCCTTGTGGTTATCTATCTGAGAGGGTTCAAGGCTTTGCAGAACAGCAGTGAAGACAGTTCATCTCCGTAGTATATAGCACACTTGATGGCCACTTTTGCAAGCTGATTTGACTTGACTTCTGGTGTTGTCTTCCATAATCCCACTGAGTTCTTAGGAAAGGTCCTTAGTGTCCTCTTGACTTTGCATAGCACCAGGCAATCACAGATCCATGTGTATGGCATTGAGTTAAGATCTTGAGTCTTGACCAACTGCTCTAGCTATGGTATTTTGAATCTCTGGTGTTATTTCCAATGCCTTTCTGAGTTGTTTCATGTACTGGCCCATTTGGTCTTATAGCTTGGCAGCTACAATGCTTGGTAGACTTTCCATATTGTGGAGAAGCAAGTTATTGGCCAGTCATTGGATGATGCTGTTCCTTTGTGGAGGCTTTCATGGTTAGCACTGCCCTTCCTTGCCCTTTCAAATCTGGGTGGGAAATTACTACTAATAGCTGGTTTATCTGTGCTGTTAGGTGTTCATGCATTGCTGTTAGTTTCTTTAGCCAGTAGGTGTAGATCAGGTCAGGGCCAGGTGCTGCCAAGCTCTTAAGATTCTTAGCCTGCTGTTAGATGTCTGCTGCTGTGATGGTGATTAATTTTAGGAGATTGCTGTTCTCGGCTCTGGGGTCCTGCAGCCACTTTACACTTGTGTTATGTGAAAGTCTCTCTACTGCATATCTTTTGGATGAGCTTTGGGAGCAGAGCTGCTTCCAGAAGAGCCTCTGCTGCAGATTTTAAAATGCAAACAGGTTCATAGGGAGAGATATGAGTCTTGCTGTAGCAAGGATTTTAATGACTAGCACTTTAAATCAGCATTTCCCCATCTCAGCAACTTTAAGAAGTTATGTATTTCAACTCCCAGAATTCCTCAGTTGGACTCCACACATCTTAAAACTCCTGAGACTGAGAAACACTGCTTTAACTCGGGCCTGAAAAGAAGTTGACAAACTGCAGATCATGACACAAAATTCAGTGGATTTTGTTCCAATTGTAAATTGCAGACACTTGTTAACGGTAACTTGGTGTAGAGCTTAGTGCAGTAGTGCTAAACAAATGCAAGAGGATAAACACTTTTGGGGTTAGAGTGGGCTAGGTGCCAAATCAGTCTGTCTTCTTATTTTAAACAGTCAGGAGAAATGCAGTGTTCTACAAAGTAAATGACCCTGATATACAAACATAAACCCAATAAATTAGTAGGGAGAAGGAAATAAGATTATAGTTATACATACATATTCAGGATTACTTTCAAGACCATTTAAAGCATTTGCTTCTATACTTTGGAACCAGGTTTAGAAAACCAAATAAGTGTTGCCCAGGGGTGGGTTCTATTTACATTTACTATCGGTTCACATCGTGCCCACGCTTGCGCGCTCACGATCACTTCTGATGACATCTAGGTCAGTGGGCAGAGCCTCCCGCCATTTTCACTACCGGTTCTTGTGAACCGGTCCGAACCGATTACCTCACTATCTGTGAAAAATGAATCTGGAAGTACACTATATTGTGAATATTGAGAGCAGTAGATCAATAAATATTTGAACATTTACCAGTATTTCCAGGGAAAACATTAGGTCAGAATATCTTAGCCAGAAAACACAATATTTTATTTATTTTTCACAGTTTTGAAGTGCCCATCAACCTCACAGAGGGAGGTCACCAAGGTGCATACATTATGTTCAACATCCTTAGTATCTCACTATCCTGATCAAGGAGAGGAAAATAATGCAAAATTCATTTCTCAAAGTAGTTTTCTTGAGCATCATAATCAGCATTTGAGAATAAGTATTGAATCCCAGGGGCATTTGGGGATAGATGAATCCAACTTTTTATTGTTAAGTTGCAATACTGAACTGTTGTGAAGCACAGAGAGAGTCCATTGTCTACAAATGGTAACTATTAGTAGAGGGGAGAAGAACATTTGTCGTGGATTTAGAACAGCCTCTACTCCAGCTGGCCCACAAGAAGTATACAAAAGCTTCATATGTATCATAAGGCACACAAGAATCTTGTTAAGGCAGGGCTAATAATGATGATGCTTTAGTTCAAACTTTTGATTCAGTTCAATAGGCAGTTCAAACCAAATCACCCTTTCAAACCAAAATGCCAGATTAATATGACCCACCAAATAAAATCAGACACTTTCAGATTAATTTAGTGATTCAGTGAGCTTTTGTGTGTGTGAATGCTTAAATATATTGAATCAAAGCCAAATTGAATTGATTGCAACAATTCTATTCCACAATTCCTACTGATAATTTGAATGGATTAAATTCATTGAATAAAATTGGGAATTCAAATTGAGTCAGTGGTCCAAAACAATTTGAATTGGATCTTGAATGATTTTATTCTTTTTTGCAATTCCAAATTTTGCTTATGCCTCTCTAATTTGGAGATCAGTCTTAATTAATGGCTAAAGATTTGTGCAATTATGTCTCCTCTGCTGTATGCTAAATTCTATTACTCTCTGCTATTAGGCAATTAATAGCAGAGAACAAGGAAATTAAACCTATAGTAATTATTTAAAAGGCCATTATTTTAGATGGGTGGTATTTGTGGACAGCACTGTGTAGGATTGAGATGATAGAGGAAGTGAGTTCCATATAAGCAGATGTGAATGTGATACTATTGTACACTTGTACTTTTTTGTGTGTGCCATTTTTATTCATGTATCACACCCAGAATTGTTGGGAATTGAACAGTGTAAAAGTTTAATAAATAGACTGAAAAAAAGTTAGCTTTTGTGGAATAAAATACATTGCACCTACATAATTTAGTGCTGAATAATTATTATACTTTTATTCAATATATAGAACATAACCAGAAAAAGTAATATGAAATAGCAGTAAAACAGTATGAACATAAAGAGGGTTCCCCGCCTCCTTGTAGATCATGACCTTTCATGATCAATTCATCCCCACTTTGGAAGGCTGTCGACAAAACAAATTAATCTTCATTAGCATTGAAAATGTAGATCTCCTTTATAGGATGAACATTTAAGGATCACTTTTGCAGGAAGGCATCTGACAGCTTGCATTCAGCCAAGTCTTCCTACCAGTTGTTCCTGTATCCACAGAGAAAGCCCAACAAACTAGTCTTGCAGATATGAAACTAGGAGGAAAACAGAGTTTAACTCTTCAAAAGAAAAATTTTCTTATAGGAAGAAAGAATGTGCTGGTATTAGAGGTGGAGTCTTAAATTTATAGAGGAACTGGAAGAAGAATGGGATAGAACTGAATGGAGGTAATGGCCAACAACTAAAATGAAACACTTCTGAATATTGAAGATCTATATAACAATGAGGGCTGGTAAACTTGAGTTGGAATCAGAAGATTTTTTTCACACTGAGAGCCTGTGGTTGGGAAATGCCCTGAAGTCTGTGAAGCAGATCAGGGCATTTTCTGGAGAAGTTTCCTCCAAAGCTGGGGAAAAAAATTAAGAATGTGCTTCCTATCTGCTCAACACAGATGGCCCTGGGGAGAGTCCAAGAGGATGGGGAAAATATTTTGCCAGCTGGAAAAAAAAAAAGCTCCTGCCAACCTGATTTAGAGAGGGAAAATCATCATCAACAAGTCATAACATAACACTGTATTAGGAAATAAGTAGGGTGTAAACAGAGAGGGGAGAGAGAGAGAGAGAGAGAGAGATTATTATGGAGTACATATAAATCCACATAGAAAACATACATGGTATATGATATTAAGTAGAGATAAAAAAAACAGAACAAATGGCTTTTCTGAATTAATAAGGGAGATGCTATGAGAGATGTTCCTTATTGAAAAAGAAAGAGAGACAGTGCTGTAATGTATTTAAAGGAAGCATAAGGTAAAAGTAAAGGTTCCCCTTGCACATATGTGCTAGTCGTTCCTGACTCTAGGGGGTGGTGCTCTGTTTCAAAGCCAAAGAGCCAGCACTGTCTGAAGACATCTCTGTGGTCATGTGACCAGCATGACTAAATGCCAAAGGCACAGAGAATGCTGTTACCTTCCCACCAAAGGTGGTCCATATTTTTCTATTTGCATTTTTTAATGTGCTTTTGAACTGTTAGGTTGGCAGAAGCAGCACTAGGGATTCAAACAGCAAAACTGCTGACTTTTTGATCAACAAGCTCAGCGTCTTAGCCACTGAGCCACCATGTCCTGAAAGGAAGCATAGGCCTATACAAAAATTCAGGAATCAGAGCATGGAAATCCCGTTGAGAGTGTCTGGATAGGAATACAAGAATGAGAAACTGAAATGATATAATGACCATTTATTATAGATCACACAGACAGGTAGAAGATATATTGAGGCCTTTTTATGTCAGATAACTACACTTTCAAAGATGCATGTGATAGTGGCAATTGAAAATCAACTACCCTAATAGCTGCTGAAAATCTAACTCTGTTCAAGGATTAGAGATCACACAAATTGATGTTCTCTCTCATTGGCAACTTAATTTGTCAGAAAATGACAGAAGAAATAAGGGAATCCACTCTTCCAGGCCTAATCCAAGTGGGAGTAATTGGCTGAAGAATGAAGATGACTGGATTGATGAGAGAGAAGACCACATCAAAGGGAAAAGGAATAAAAAATAGTCAGGCTTGTATGATAGACTTCAAAAGATTAGATCTTGATGAATTCAGATGGAATGTAGGTGATATCCACTGACTTGAATTCCTAGAGGAAAAAAGTGAGAAGGATGGAAATGAGTGGTCACAAACATTTCCTATTAGAAATAAAAATGGGAGTCATCAGGGTGGATATACAGTATACAAAACTTTCTAAAATGCTGAAAAGAAAAGGAATAGATATATGGAAATGGAAGAGAGGCCACAGAACAAGAAAGGATATAAAGATAGTCACCAGAAACCATAAGGATTATGTCAGAGAGGCTAAAATTCAGAATAAACTGAGGGTTGCTGTAAATGCACAAATCAACAGAGAAGAATTTTTCCAGTGTTAGAAACAAAAAGAAAGACAAAATGCTTCTACAAGGTACAAGAAGTAAGTCAGTAATGTTTTAGTACTTATGTCTGCTTTCCTCACAGAGGGAAAAGAAGTTTTAGCTGACCATTACTAGATCAGGATAGACAAGGAAAGAAGAAAAATATACTAATTTTAAATTAATTCCAGTCACTCTATAGAGCCAGATAGATCACATCATAAGTTTCTGAAGGAATTAGAAGAAAGGACTGCAGAATGGTTAACTGCAATCTTTGAGAATTCCTGGTGAAAATCTAGAGGATTGGAGGATAGTATATCTTGTTCCTATTTTCCAACAATGGGCAGGAGGAGAACCTGAGAAATTATAGTGCTTCAGTTAAACAGCACTTGGATATATATGTAGCAGTTAGAAAGGGCCATGTGTTTGTCACAAACAGGTCATGTCAGACTTACCTAAGTAAATAGTGGTAGTTATGGACATCATGAAAGCCTCCAACTCTTATTACATTATATAAACCTCTGTGACTCATTAGATTTTGGCAGGATAAAAGCACAATAAATATAAAACTTTAACCAACAAAATAGTAAAATTTTATGATAGAACGGTTAGATGGCTGAATAATTGCACCCAGAGAGTACTGAAAAAGGACTCCACATTGGCTTGGAAAGTAGTATCAAGTGCGAGTATCTATCCTGAGCCCTGAGCTATTCGATGTTTGTATCGATGACCTGAATAAAGAGGTTGATAACATGATTACTACCGTACGGTAGTCTCCCCGCTGAAAGGCTTTCCTGCTTCTCATTTACACTGGCTCTGCACCCCCCTCAAGACCATCAAGATGCCGCTGGGTGCAGATAGGCCAGCTCCCCATCCCAAGCAGCCCACTTCGATCCTGGGCAGCACCCTGCCACCCACCACCCAGGCTTCCCCCCCCCCCCAGCAGCCCACTTGCAACTTACCAAAAATTAGGAAGGTGACGGCAGTCAAGAGGGTGAGGAGCAGAGCAGCTGGGCTTGGGCTGGGTAGTCCGGGCAAGCAGCAGGAGACCAATAAAACAGCAGCCAACAGTTCAGCTTCACACATGTTGTAAGAGGAACTGCCCAGTGGGCATGCGCATGCCGGGAAACGTACTTTCAGTTTCTGGTGCACGCATGCGCACTGGCCAGCTAGTCTGATGAGGTAAGCTTCGGGTGCGAACCTGAAAAACGAATGGCCGACGCCACGCATGCCAGGCAACATGGCTCCGTGTGCCACCTGTGGCATGCGTGCCATAGGTTCGCCATCACGGGTCTAGAGCACAGGTGTCTAACTTGTGGCATCACATTGCTGTCACATGATGTTTCGTGACATTTTTTTCCTTCTTGGAGCTGGGGTGGGTGTGGCCTGCGCATGATGTATCTGGCCCGTGGGCCACCAGTTTGACACCCCTGGAGAGCTAAGAGAAGTGGCAAACTCTTTAGAATGGAAAGTAATGATTCAAGATGTTCTAGGCAGCTGTACACAGTGGCTGAGAAAGAACAAGATGTTATTTAATGGGGCATAAGTATAGGATATAGGTTACCTGGATTGGCAGTAGTACATGCAACATGGACGTGAGTGTTTGAGTAGATCACACATTAAGTATGTCTAACAGCTGATGCAGCTGCTAAAAAGTCAATTTTTAGATAATTGAAAAAATGGTCATAAAGGAAAGAACTTTTCCCCTGTTGACTTAGAGGGAAAGATCAGAACTGTAGAGAAGCTGATTCAGGATAGATGTTAGGAGGTAATATTTGAGTTTTTTAAAAAAATTATAGTCAAAGGCAAGCTAAATAAAATATTAAACATTATGCAGCAGTTGTACAAAACAATAGATCAGGATACACTGTCAGGATACAGGATATACTAGAATAGTTTAGCTGTACATACACATACTTAATTACAATCTAGATTTACTCAGGGGTGAGCAAAGTAAAGTCAGGATATGATCAGTTAATAATCTAACTGGTCGAAATAAAATGATTAGGAAAAATAACATTGCTCTGGAAAATATGGGGGAAAAAAAAGGGTGGGTGTGATGTACTTTGTGGAGTAATCTGTATAGAAGGCCCAGTAAAATATGGACAGCTTTTTCTATTATTCTCAATCTGGAGGGGCTGGTATGTTCCTTATGAGAGTTATTTTGAAGAGCAGGCAAAGAGAACTTATCAAATGTTAATTTTGTAAATGCTGTCCTTACTGTACTTGGAAACAAAAGAGAGGGGAAAAATCTGGCAGGTTCTCCTTGGAATCATGTAAATCTCTCTCAGTATTGATCCCTTTGTGAGCTTAATTCTTGTTAGATGAGCTGGGTCTATGACTTACAGCTTTAATGACAATTTATCATGTTCAGAGCACTCCATTAGGAAGAATTTCTGAATGGTAAGAGATGGCAATGGTAAGAGATGTAAACCAGTGAAATAGGTTGGCTCAGGAATTGTACGATCCCCTTTATTGGAGGTCTTCAAACGGGATGGAAAGCCATCTATCTGTCCAAAACATTTTACTTGATCTTGCCCTGAGCAGTAGGCTGGACTAAATCACTTTTGAAATACAGCCCACCTTTATGATTTGTAAGAATGATTGGGCACACCATGCCTATCTTGAGGATTTCACGTTGGGAAATTAAAAGTGATTGCCCTATGGGGCAATATCATATTTCAGAATTAAACATGTGATTTGCATGGGAAAAGTCAAAGATTAAATTTCCAGGCCAGAATAGGAATAGAACTTTTTTTTAAAAAAATGCCATCCAAGGTACTGTTGGGGATGGTTTAGATGTTCCACTATCAATGGATTTGTGGTAGAACAATATCTAGTAGGATTTGCCTTTCCACAGAAAGGAAAAATCTGCAATGGGAGGGGGACAGTTTGCATTTATTTCCATTAGGCATGAGGTTGCGGTCATCTTTTTCTTTTTTTCTTTCTTTTCAAAACAAAGTTGGTTTGCTAAGAGCATACTGAGTACTTCATAAGTATTGTCTTCTTCTTTAACCCTTGCATGATGCTTCCACAAACTTTTGAAAAAGAAATCTCTAGTCTGCAAGAAAGGAAGACCAATGCAGTGCACCTAGTTGAAGAAAATTGGAAATAATCTCTTGGGCATCCATTCATTGGGTCTAATTTAGTATTTTTAATACATTTTTAATTTTAAAATCTGGAAAAATTCTGGATGAAGAATCTCTTCTGGAAATCAGACATTCAGGGATGTTTACTTCTGACTAGAAACAAGCTTTCAAAAAGTTTAGAAAACTCAAGGAACAGACTAGATTGACTGTGACAGATGAAGCAATAATCTGACTTTGTACTGTATATTTGTGATAGCTAAGGAAGAACTTGGAACTACTGTTAGTTAATGTCACTAATAACACGAGAATGTGCAAATTGTGGAAAATTAATGCTAAATTTACACTTAGAATTTAAGAGAAATTTTTTATAAAAAGATGTATTGTTGATACAAGACATCAGTTAAATTGTCAACAATGTATAAAGGAATATCAAACCATGTGGGAAGTGTGAAAAGAAAGAAGGGAACTTTTATTATGCATGGTGGACCATTGAAAAGACAATTTGGGTGCAAATCCATACAATGATGCAAAATATATTGTAAATTAAGGTTACAATGAGATCAGAATTGAATTATAAAAGAAATATAAAAACTACTGTGTCTTCCCGAAAATAAGACCCTGTCTTATATTTTTTTGAACCTCGAAATAAGCGCTTGCCTTATTTTCAGAGAGGTCTTATTATTTTGGGGCGCGTGGAGCAAGATGGAGATCCTTTTGCCATCTTACCTGATTTCCAGCTCTGCCTTCCTAACTCTAACCAGAGGAAATGGCGGGGACCAGCTGTGTATGCGTTTAAATATTTTCGGGGAGGGCTTATTTTCGAGGAAACACGGTATGCTATATATGATAACTGCTACTGTATGCCCACCAGAAGAAAAATGAAATACCCACTGGATTTTAAAATTGATGAAACATGTGGAAATGGTGAAGCTCATCAGTTTGGTCAGAGAAAGAATGATAAAGATCTTTTTGAAAGACTGGAAAAGCCTGAAGTTATGATTTATGGATTGTGGGATTAAAAAAGCATTAAAAGGAAAGGGAAGGAATTCTAAAGTAAGAGGAAAGAGAAGAAGAGGAAGGAAAGAATAAGATAATAAATAGTCAATGGAAAGAAGTGTGGAAGTTATAATTCTATCATTCTTTCTTTTCCTTCTGATTTTTTCATACTTTTATTGTATTTAAAAAATCTAATTAAAAATTGATAAAAGAAATAGTTAAAGTGGGTTTAGCAGTATAATATGAATGTGGGACTGGTAATAAATTAAATTCTTACTGTTCTCACAGTGGCAGAAGTGTTATGTAGATATGAATTATAGATTATGTCAGAAGCCTCATTTAACAACACTCATAAATAAATAAGTTTTTTGCTTTTCGCTTTAATGCTGTCGGTTTTATATCATATTATTGCTTGTAAGCTGCCCAGAATTTGATTTAAGATAGGCAGCTATATGGATAAGATAGGGTAGGGTAGGGTAGGGTAGGGTAGGGTAGGGTAGGGTAGAACAGAACAGAACAGAACAGAACAGAACAGAACAGAATAGAATAACAGAGCTGGAAGGGACCTTGAAGGTCTTCTAGTCCAACCCCCTGCTCAGGCAGGAAACCCTATACCATTTCAGAAAAATGGTTGTCCAATCTCTTCTTAAAAACTTCCAATGTTGGAGCATTCACAACTTCTGGAGGCAAGTTGTTCCCCTGATTAATTGTTCTAACTGTCAGGAAATTTCTCCTTAGTTGTAAGTTGCTTCTCTCCTTGACTAGTTTCCAGCCATTGCTTCTTGTCCTGCCTTCAGGTGCTTTGGAGAATAGCTTGACTCTCTCTTCTTTGTGGCAACTCCTGAGATATTAGAACACTGCTATCATGTCACCCCTAGTCCTTCTTTTCATTAAGATAGACAGACCCAAACATATTTTAAATAAATTTAGATACTGGCTTACACAACTTTAATACTAGTTTGCAAAAGGGATTTCATCTGAGGCAAACATGTTATTTGTCAAGACACTCTGGTAAATATATAATAAGCAACAAAAAAAGCTAGTGTTAACTTTAATCATATATAATCAACATAATATTTTGTTTATACAGTTGATGCTGAAATATATTCCAGTTAAAGTAGTTTGAAGAATGTGTCTGTAACACAGAAACACAGACATAGATATATATTTCTGAAAGCAGAACGTGAGGAGTAAGATATTGAAGGTTAGAATTTTTTTTAAAAAAGTGAACAGAATTTTGGTCCTCATTATTTCAGCTATATTGTAACACTTAACAACTCAACAATGAAGGATTTTAGGAGAGACTTAGGACACAATAGGCCAAATAGCTTAGTAATGGTACTTTTGAAAAAGAGCTTGTAACAGAAATTGATTGCAAACTGTATATGAGTCAAAGGTGTGATGTGGCTGTAAAAGGAGCAGGCACAATTTTGGGCTGCATCAGCAATAGAAGTATGATTTTCAAAAAATAAGAAGTAATTATTTCTTTCCTTTCTTCTCTGGTCAAATCTTATCCTGAGCCCAATGTTTGATTTTGGATATTGCCTTTTGAGCATTTGTATTCAACCAAATACAACCTTTTTTTTTCTTTAATATTTTTGCAGGCTGAAGTTTAATAATTTGGAATAATGGAAAAGGCCTATCTATAAAGTTATGTCAGTTTCAAGCTTGCTTGTACTTACAATCCATCTATAATATTAGATAAAGATAATTTAATGTTTTTATAAAATTATAGCTGCTGATGTGTTAATGAAACAAGTATTATGGGAATATAAGAATTCTAGGGCTAGTACACATACATAGGTAGAGAGAGGGAGAGGGAAAGGGAGGGAGGGAAGGAGGGATATATACACATATACATATACATACACATACACACACACATACACACACACACACACATACATATACACACTCACATTTGTATAATCTATATACTTCAATGTATTTCAAGACCTTTTATCTAAATTTCAGATTTTTATAGTCTACAATGTGTCTTTCCACTTCATACTTAACAGTAAGCAAAAAGAGTAATTTTTATTAATGTGGCCATTAGCATTTCATCCCTCTCTCTCTCTCTCTCTGTGTGTGTGTGTGTGTGTGTGTGTACATAGAATCTCTCCCCTGGCTCAAGCTGATAAAGGGAGGAGAACTTGTGGCTCAGAGGTTAATACAACTTCCTAACATGCAGGCAGTCCAAGTTTGAATCCGAGTAAGGGTATGGCTAGCTGATGAGAACTAAATAGCTTGAAATAGATCTATACTAGTCTCCCTTTATTTCTTTATCAGCAAAATATAAATTTGGAATAAAATGGTTTGTCGTCAATGTGACTGCTTGATGGGTCCTGGATTGGAGCTGAAAGGCGAAAGGGAAGCAATATGCTCCGTTCCATATTGGGGTAGACCAGGTACTTCAACAGAAAAACACTTTATATATATATATATATATTTAAAATATATATATAAAGTTTTAAAATATTAAAAGCAATAAAACAATACTATTTATTTATTTAAATGATTTATTTATTTAAAATCATAAATTATATATTGTGGTTAAAGTATCCTCATTTGCATGGCTTTTTATTTTCCATCATAGGTGATATTGGTAAAGCTGTAGAACTAAATGGATGAAAAATACAGGAACCTATCTTCCTTTTTCTTTCCTTTTTTCTCAGGTGCAGTTGGTTACTTTTCAGGGGAAAATCAATCATCCCTTTTCAAGAGACAAAGAAATGGTCCCCTAAAGACAGAAGTGAATTGTTGAATAGAGGCAGAAAACAAAGGTTTGCAATGGGGTGTGCTGCTATGTCTAAAACAATTAACCAGAAGATGTTTTCTATGGTAAGAGTAAAACCCGATAGCTATCCAAAAGCGAACAAATATTAAGGAGAGAATAGAGAAGTTCCCTGAAGATGGGCTCCAGCATGAGTCCAAAAGCTCGGAAGACAAAATCTCTGGTCCTGGCGACCGACCCAGATTGGATTCTGCAAATATTAAGGGATATTTTTGACATATTTCTTCCATTAGAAATTGGTTTGGGTCTCTTGTCTTGATCTGAGTCCAAGTTAAAGTTTAAAGCAACTCATTTAAACTAGTCACCATATTTAAAACTTATTAATGAATTGATTAGTATGTAATGTTCTCAGTTCTTTGGGTTATTAATTGCATTTATTATAATCCATTTCAGTAAGAGAGAACTTTGGGTAGAAGCAAGTATGATTACTTTACAGCAATATGCACGCATGCGCACGCACACACAAATTCTGACATACATTATCTATGGAAGCCCTGCAAATGACAAAGGCCCATGGACCATTAATTTATAATGTGTACAGATTGCAAAGCATCATAGGTGATATTCTTAGGGTCCATCCTTAATGCACACAAGGAATTAATCAAACCTACTGTCTTACCAAAAAGCCAATACAAATCAGGCCGCTGTCTTTCAACTCACCCCACTCTGAGGAAGAGTTGTACCATGAAAAATGATGTAGTGATAATTTTTAGAGAAACTTGTCCAATTATTTTGATTTCTTGAAGTAACATCCTAGGATTCCGCAGAAGGTAGCTCTCAAAGTACTGATCTTTGAGATCAGAATCCAAATGTGCAATACTGCCTTGCCCCAAAGGTGCTTTTTCAAGAAGCAACTGGACTTTCGTATTATTCTTTGAAGACATTTCACTTGTTTCTTCAGCTCTGACTGTCAGAGCTGAAGAAGCTTCTTGGATGAGAAATGAAACATATTCAAAGAAAAAACAAGGAAGTCCAGTTGCCACTTGAAAAAGCACCTTTGGGACTACCATGACCTGGATGACTGGGAATCTCCATAGACAATATTGTTTTGCATTCTCTTAACCAGTTGACTATGAATACCATATTTTCCTGAAAATATGACCTATCCCGAAAGTAACTCCTAGCTTGATTTTTACACGTGCGCCCAATATAAGCCCTACCCCAAAATAAATCCTAATTAAAAGCCCGCCCACTTTGGGGTGCAGAGGGTGGGGCAAGGTGCATAGGTAAAAATTAGGCTAAGGTGGGGATGGGGGTGGTGGAGCTGCCTTATTTATTTATTTATTTATTTATTTATTTATTTATTTATTTATTATTTATTATTTAAACTTGTATGCTGCCCTATCTCTGAAAGGACTCAGGGCGGCTCACAACAATAAAAACAAGCAAAAACAATATTAAATTATCCAATAGGATTTTAAAAGACCATTAAAATCCCCTTTAAAACTCCTTCAGTCCAAACCAGCCAGGCGAAATAACCATGTTTTAAGGTCACAGAAAGAGCAAAGGTTAGGGGCCACCCGGAGCTCCGGGGGGAGCTGATTCCACAAGGTAGGTGCGCCTACAGAGAAGGCTGCTCCCTAGGGGTTGCCAGCTGACATTGTCTGGCTGATGACACCCCAAGGAGGCCCTCCCTGTGGGAACGCACCGGGAGATGGGGAGCTGTTGCTGGCCACAGATAATCTGCCAGATACCCCGGGCCTAAGCCATGTAGGGCTTTATAGGTGATTACCAGCACCTTGAATCTCACCCGGAGGGCAACCGGTAGCCAATGCAGGTCCCACAGGAGAGATGTAACATGAGAGTGTCAGGATACTCCCAATACTACCCGCACAGCTGCATTCTGCACCAGCTGAAGCCTCCGAATGGTGTTCAGGGGCAGCCCCATGTAGAGAGCATTGCAGTAGTCGATCTGGGACACGACAAGCACATGGGTGACTGTGATTTACCAGGCCTCACACACCCCGACACCTGTCTTGCCTTGCTGGCACACTTCATCTGTGGCTGCTTGCCTCAGGAAATGCCTCTGCAGCTGAGAAACAGGCTCTGGATTGATGTGTGTGGCTTTCCAGCCTCATTTCGATCTGAAGCTGTTTTATTGGATGCATAGGCCTTTCCAGAAGGAAGGACTACTGATGGCAAAACGGAGACCGGGAGTGAGGTGTCAATTTGGACCTCATTTCTTGGCTTCAGAGGCCTTTCCAGAAGACCTCTGACAGAGAAACGAAGCTGGGCGGTGCCACGTGCATCAATCTGGAGCCCATTTCTCAGCTGCAGAGGCCTTCCTTGCCACAAGTGGTGGCAAGCGGCCACAGAAGAAGTGGGCCAGCAGTGGGCTCCTGCTGGTTGGGGCTGTCGGTGCCACTGCTGCAAAGTGAGATAGTGGAAGACTCACCCCCCCTGAAAATAAGTTCTGGTGCCTTTTTTGATGAAAAAAAAAAGACTGGGTCTTATTTTTGGGGAAACATGGTGTTTAGAGTCTACATAGCTAAACTATTATACTCTTTCAGTACTGCATCATTTGATTAGGAATCTAGAAGCTAGATAGGAATGTGTTAGAATGTCTCTTCTCCGAAGTTACTTTGTAATTGTTTTTTTCTTTTCTTTTTGTGCTTTTGGGTCAGCAGTTGCTTGGAAAACTCCCTGTCATTTTCTTAGCAGCAATTTTGGAAGTGACTTACCCATTGCCTCCTTCATAGGACTAAGAAAGTGTGACCGGTTCAAAGTCACCCCTGGCTTTGCACCTAAGATAGGACTAGAATTCACTGTTCTTGGTTTCTAGTCTGATGCCTTACACTGTACCAAATTGGTTTTCTCCTTTGCACATAGTTCTTATATGTACATAGTGTTATAAAGGATTTTGTTATAAAAGACTGTGATCTATGACTATAAAATCTATGCCCATATATTTCTAAAACATTTCTTTATGAAGGAAGTAGTGGATGTCCTTGAGGCACAAAAAAACATTTGTGTAAGGTTGTGAGAGTAGGCTGAAATTGACAATGCAGCCATAACTTAAAACTGAATTCTGCACACTTGTGAAGAAGACAGCCAAGAACATTGTCAAAAGTTTGGAAAATAGATAAGAAGGAACTAAGTTAAAAGCCAAAGGATTTGCAAAAGAAATGCTGTCAGAAGATGGAGAAAAGAAGTTGAGTGCCGAGTGCAAGGAAATCTTAATCCCATCAACTGTCAAATTTATAAATAAATGAAGCTAAGGTTTTGAGGGAGGGATAAAAGGAAGTCCTGAAACACTTCCTTTTCAGGAAGTGTTTGAGCTCTTTGAATCATTCTCACCTAGACTTGGTATCTACCATTCCTCTAGTTCGTACTTCATCAACCTAGTTGAGTAGGATTTAGGTAAGTGGGGGTGTGCATGACAGAGAGTATGAGAACAATGACATACTTAAAACCAGAAAGCTTTATTACTATTATAATTGTTTTGATTCTCCATGCAGTCTATTAGAACCTTGAATGCTCCAGTGTTTGCTTGAAAATGGTTTATGAATCTTTCTTCCCTTTTTTTTTTTGGTTTTAAAAAACAAACTTTATTAAACATTTAAAAACGAAATGCTATACCATATAGGTTTATGAATCTTTCTAATTCTTTCCCCACTGTTAACCAGGGCTGTGTGTGGGTTTTAGCAGGTTCTGACCAGTTCTGGAGAACCGGTAGCAGAAATTTTGAGTAGTTTGGAGACTGGTAGTAAAAATTCTGACTGGCCCGGCCCCCATCTATTTTCTGCCTCCCTAGTCCCAGCTGATCGGGAGGAAATGGGGATTTTTGCAGTAGCCTTCCCCTGACATGCCTGCTAAGCCACGCCCACCAAACCACACCCACAGACAGGTAGTAAAAAATTTTGAAACACACCACTGATTCCAACCATGTATTTTTCTGGCTCACCCAGATAGAAAGCAAAAGAATTGCAGGGTCCAGAATGCCTTGAGAAGTTGTATGAGTAGAGCAAGTGAGTATAAGCCAAACCTCGTTATTTTTGTAACAATGGTGAACCCCAAAACCATCAAATCTATAAATGGAAGTCAGGCTACTGCTTTTATTGTATTTTACAACACAATACTTTTCTTTTTGTGAAAAGCTTTTTTTCCAACTATTTTTCTCTGTCCCTCTTTTCTCTTTGCATTTCATTTTCCAAAGTAAATAGTTTGTTGCAGTTTTTCATTTTTTCATTTTCATGTATTCTCCTTCGTTTTGAATATTCTTTCTTAGCTGTAGAATCTTTTGAGTATTTCCCTTTTGCACATTTCCTCATTTGTTTGTTTTTATTTCTTTATTGTGAATTTCAAAGCTACATTTTTACTGAGTTTTCAAAGTTTCAAGGCATAATTTTATAAAGGGAGAATCTTGTTTTTTTCTTAGCTGTGTTATCAATATTGTACACCAAAAAGAAAGTCTTATCTTTCATGAATGGCGTCGTAGGCTGATTTAGATAGCTTATTTCCATACACATTTATGCATACAATTTTGTGCCAATTTTTATTCTGCATGATGGCTTATGACCTTCTTAGTAATGCTGGATCCATCAAACCACTTTTTTTTTTCTCTTAGATTTTTTTAAAAAAAGTCATTATATACTATAGGCTGAACTTACACTTGATTTTTAAAAATGGATTCCAGGCACATTTAACAACTAGATTTCATATCATTCCCCTTTTCATTTCTCCATTTGTGGCATAGACACTCTTTGTCAACAGATGACTATGAGTCTGCAGAAAATGGAAGGATATTTTGATTCCTACAATGGATGAATGGCTGCAAAAGCTGATGGAGTTAGCAGAGATGGCTAAATTGACTGTTTTGATCAAAGAAAATAATATAAGTACTTTTGTTTCTACTTGGAAACTTTGTGCTTGAAGTGGAAAAAAATGAAACTTTGATTTTGGGTTTTACTGATTAAATAGATTTTTGTTGTTATAGAAATGGCTAGTTTATACTATTATGGAAAAGTAAAAAGTTGAGGTTTGATGTTAACGCCTTATTCTACTGCACCAGAGGGAGTCGGAAGTCTGTGTCTTCCCCCTCTTCTTTTCTACACTTCTCTTTCCCCCTTTCCCTCCCTTTTGTTCCCTACTATTTGCTTTTGTATTTTTGTGTTTTATATTATGAGCTAATCAAACTGTAAAGCCAAAACAGATGACCATCAGTCTATAAATGCCAGAACCAAGTGAGCAAAGCCAACTATGTGGAATTCCAGATGGGAAAGAAGAAGAATCCCATTGGAAAGCCACATTATCAAAATCTGATTCTGGACAATGCAAGGCTGCTGATAGTAAATAAATGTTAATCCAGTAGAATACAAAGTCATGCAGGCTTGTATAAGGTAAGTGTGCTAGTACTCAGTTGTCATTTGGCTTTCATGAGGCATAATGTGAAGCAG
Organism: Arizona elegans; assembly: GCA_022577455.1. Taxonomy (NCBI): domain Eukaryota; kingdom Metazoa; phylum Chordata; class Lepidosauria; order Squamata; family Colubridae; genus Arizona; species Arizona elegans. Next base: position 267,670,671 of record JAKOOJ010000001.1, read on the forward strand.
AATATGAGGACAGGCACTACGAGGGTTGGGTTCTACTTACCTTTACTACTGGTTCGCAACGGGAATGTGTGCACGCACTCTTTTCGCTCTCTCGCATGTACATGCTTCTGCGCTTGCGCAGATCATCATTTATGACATCCGGGCAGGTGGGCGGAGCTTCCCGCCATTTTTACTGTCGTTTCTAAAGAACTGGACAGAACCGGGAGCAACCCACCACTGGGCACTACCATTTCAATTCCATTTCCTCAAAATCAGCACAACGAATTCTGGTTTCCAAATGATGTCAAGCACATTCCTGGAAATGTCTGAGGTATTTCTGCCTCATGGCTGTTTTAAATGAGGTGTTGTAGAAAGTGAACAAATTCTGCTTTCTGACTGTAATAAAAATTGATTGGTTGATTGAATTTTGTTCTCTAAACATTTCTGCTCCAGCTATACACATATGTAGGAGCAGGAGGATCTCATGCAGACATTCAATACTTACAGCAACATTTCTCAACCTTGGCAACTTTAAGAAGTGTGGACTTCAGCTTCTGGAAGTTGAAGTCCTCACATCTTAAAACTTACCAAGTTGAAAAATATTGCCTTAGGACAATAGTCCTAAGTGCCACATACGGAGTTAATTCAGATTTTGTTTCTCCTAATTAGTGAACCCATTGCTTTTCAGACTAAGGACAGGCATAGGCAATTCAGGGAATTGGATTGCAGAGCATTGTAAATCCTTGTTGGGGGGGGGACTATCTATGAATATGCATGGGTTTATAAACCACAGTGAAGATACAGTACATATTTTTGCAGCAGGATAAACATTGTAGGGACTACCTCCACCTTTACTCTAGGAAGCTGCAGTGAGCTTTTTTTTTCCTAGAATGGAAATATAAACAGTAGATCTAATTGCACGTAATGCAGAAAATTATACAGTCGTTATATTTGATGAACTTTATTATACTCATTCTACCATTAAACCTCAACAGGACATGAAAAGTTAATGCCAGCAATTCAGCCTCTTGATGATTTTAAAATGTATACAGGATAATCATCTAATTGCTAAATCCTTCTTTTTTGCATTAGGCATGCTTCTCTTTATACCTTGATTCTAAGATGCAAATTGCATTGTTTAAATTCAAAACAAGGTTTGTCCTAAAGTTACTTCTGATATTTGATGTGTATATAAATACTAATCACTTTACAAAAACATATCAATATGGTAATACGTCAGGTGAAGGTCTTATGATGGGTCTTGTGAGGGGGTCAGATGTGGGTCACATCAGGTGATGGTCTTGTGATGGGGAGGTCATATCAGGTGAGGGTCTTTGGGAGATGAAGTGCCAGTGGGGGGGCGCTCTGGGGGTTGGTTGAAGGTCAGTGCTTTTGCTGGTTGGTTGTGTGGTTGATTTGAATTTTCAGGGGTTATAGGTCAATGTGTCTGTTGATGGAATTGCTTGTGGGGTGCCAGGCTTCAATAAACTCGCGAGATGACAGGTGGTAGCATACCCAATGATTCTTGTATTTCTCCAATCAAATTGGTGCTGTTCAGTGTCAGTGTGGGTAGAGATTAGAAATTTGGGGTTGTGGCATTTGATTGCCAGCTGGTGCCCTCCCAGTGATTGTATGATATTATTATTTTTTTTTAGAAAAGAAAATTGTTTTTAATGTTTATATGGCTTCTTTTTAATTTTTACTTTTTTTGGTACTAATTGTAAGCCACTCACAATCACAAATACGAGATGAGTGGCTATGTAAATCAAATGAATGAATGAATATTCAGTCCATCAAATATAATCTGAGATTCTTGCTGCATAAACATATTGAGATCCACATTACATTATGATGCTGCCTGAAATGCTAGGCAGGGCTGCATTCTGAACCACAGCTTTAAAAATCTTCGGAGCAGTGCTTATTTTCTTGAATTGCTGTCTTGTAGCATCATGACATTCTTCTTTAATGATTTCTGAGAGAGCTAATTTTAAGAATGAGATGGAAATGATTTCTGTTTCCATTTACTGATGCATTTAGCCATCACGAGCAACTGATAAGAGTCTAGGTATCTCCTATTAAGATAGTCTTATTGCACATGTAAATAGATTTAGAATGCATATCTTGCTGCAAATGGCATGCCAAAACCTTAAAACAAGCCTGAAGGGTTTTAGATAATGTGATTTCTTTTTAATGTCTAGGAGCAGGCACTATGACTACTGAACTGAGCACTAATGTTCAGTCCTAAGAAGCTAGTATTGCTGAGATCTTTAAAAATGCAAACAACATGAAAATTATCTATCAAGTACCCATACACATGGCATTAGAGCAGACATTAAAAATATTGGCAAGGCATAGAAAAATTAATAAACAATCTAACATTTCTAAACAATTTTAATTAACCTGCAAGGAAAAAAACCCTGCTCTGCATAACATAATGGCTCTTTTACTCGTATGTTCTATATTTGTTTTCAATTCTGCACACAAATTCTGTGCACATCAATGTGAATCAAACTGATCTGGAGGTAGAATTGAGAAGGATGTCATATGAATCAGTTCAAGATTCAAGGGCAAAACATTAGGATTTAGGTCACTTTAATATTTGATTTTTGTCCATGGTTTATAATAGGGAAGCATCAAAATGCCTGTAATGTTTTTTTTTTTTTTTTTTTTTTTACAAAATGTGATGAAATAGCAGGGATGGTAGAACTTTAGAAGACATGAGCCCTGCAAGATTTTAGCTCAGTAACTTCAAGGTTTTTACCATGAAGCAATATTGAAATATCCCCACTTCAACACTGAATAGGATATGATAGGATAGGATAGGATAGGATAGGATAGGACAGGACAGGACAGGACAGGACAGGACAGGACAGGACAGGACAGGACAGGACAGGACAGAACAGAACAGAATAGAATAGAATAGAATAGAATAGAATAGAATTCTTTATTGGCCAAGTGTGATTGAACACACAAGGAATTTGTCTTTGGTGCATATGCTCTCCGTGTACATGAAAAGACAAGAATCATCAAGAATCATAAGGCACAACACTTAATGATAGCCATAGGGTACAAATAAACAATCAAATCATACTAGGAAACAATCAATATCAATATAAATCGTAAGGATACAAGCAACAAAATTAGTCATACAGTCATAAGTGGGAAAGATGGGTGATAGGAACGATGAGATTAATAGTAATAATAATGCAGACTAAGTGAATAGTTTGACAGTGTTGAGGGAATTATTTGTTTAACAGAGTGATGGCGTTCGGGAAAAAATTGTTCTTGTGTCTAGTTGTCTTGGTGTGCAGTGCTCTATAGCGTCGTTTTGAGGGTAGGAGTTGAAACAATTTACATCCAGGATGCAAGGGGTCTATAAATATTTTCACAGCCCTCTTTTTGACTCGTGCAGTATACAGATCCTCAATGGTTAGGGTTGTATTAAAAGAGCCTTGGTAGTACAGGGGTTTAAGGCACCCTGTTATTAAGCTGGTTATTAAGACCAGCTGCCTGCAATTACTGCAGGGTTCGAATCTCGCCAAGGCTCAAGGTTGACTCAGCCTTCCATCCTTTCTAAGGTAGGTGAAATGAGGACCCAGTTTGTGGGGGCAATAAGCTGACTTTGTATAAAATATACAAAAGAATGAAGGCTATTGCTGAGCACATTGTAAGCCGCCCTGAGTCTTCGGAGAAGGGCGGCATATAAATCAAATTAAAAAAAAAAAGATAGAAATAGTAAAAGTTCAAATATCTTTAGCTCAGGGTTCAACCTGGTGCTCTCTGAACTTGGTTGTTTGCTTGCAGTTGTTTCATTATCTGATTGGACAACATCATCAGTGCTAGTGAGGGTGGGGTCTTCTCCCTGTTTCTAATACAGTAGCTTGCTCTACCAGTTTCACTAGCTACTGTAAAGGTACTGAAAGTGAAATCCAAGGCAGTGTTAATCTTGCCAACTCTGAGGAACTGTGATAGGCACAGGGTTTAAAGACATGATAAATCTTCCTCAGCCAGCAAGATGTGTCCATGTCACAGGCAGCATCTTTCAACATTCTCCATCTATGGAAGTAAAGTTGCAATATTGTGCGTTGTCTGACCACAGAACCAGGAAGAGTGCCATCAAAATAGAGGGGCGTATATATGTTTCAAAGCAATCTGATTTCATTTGCTAGTTTGAAGACATCTGTTTGCAAACCTGTTTTGCTTAGGTTAAAACTTTTCCCCCTTTGAACTTTGGCTCACTTCTATTACATAAACAGAAGATATCTTGACTGAAACAAAAAAATTCTGTCTTCAGAACAAAACTTTTAAAGAGACTACATCAATTTAGCTAGTGGAGACAGTGAAAAGAAAATCTTTTTTGACCAGCTGAACACAGATTTACTGATTAGAAGCCTGTAATAATTGCCACTATATATATATTTAAATACAAAACTCTTCAAAGTTTACCCAAGTATATTCTGCATTTAATCTTCTATAATTTAAATATGTTTTTTCTTTGCTTTTGGGACAATATGTATGTATGTATGTAAGTATGTATGTATGGTTGTCGAGAATGTGGTCGCACAACAGTTTTTGCAGTACCAGGAAGAAACGTCTTATCTAGATCCGTTCCAGTCGGGTTTCAGGCCCGGGCACAGCACGGAAACGGCATTGGTCGCATTGGTAGATGATCTCTGGAGGGCTCGGGACAGGGGTTGCTACTCTGTTCTGGCCCTGTTAGACCTCTCAGCGTCTTTTGATACCATCGACCATGGTATCATGCTGCAATGGTTGGAAGAGTTGGGGATGGGGGGCACCGTGTTATGGTGGTCCTTTCTCTCAGACCGGTCGCAGTTCGTGTTGGCAGGGGGACAGAGGTCGACTTAGAGGTCTCTTATATGTGGAGAGCCTCAGGGGTCGGTTCTCTCGCCCCTTCTGTTCAACATTTATGTGAAGCCGCTGGATGAGATCATCCGTGGCTTTGGGGTGAAGTACCATCAGTACGCTGATGACATCCAGCTGTACATCTCCACCCCAGGCCACCCCAATGATGCCCTTGAAGTGATGTCCCAGTGCCTGGAGGCTGTGCAGATCTGGATGGGGAGGAACAGGCTCAAGCTCAACCCTTCCAAGACTGAGTGGCTGTGGTTCCCAGCATCCTGATATAGTCAGTTGACTCCATCACTGACTATCGGGGGTGAGTCTTGGGCCCCCGCGGAGAGGGCGCGCAATCTGGGAGTCCTCCTAGATACGCAGCTGTCCTTGGAGGAACATCTGATGGCTGTAGCCAGGGGGACCTTCTGTCAGGTTCGCCTGATTCGCCAGTTGCAGCCCTTTCTTGATCGGGATTCCCTGTGCACAGTCACTCATGCCGTCGTCACCTCTCGCCTGGACTACTGCAACGCTCTCTACATGGGGCTCCCCTTGAAGAGCCCCGGAGGCTCCAACTGGTCCAGAATGCGGCCGCGTGGGTAGTCACGGGAGCTGCATGGCGCTCCCATACAACACCGCTCCTGCGCGAGCTGCACTGGCTCCCAGTGGTCTTCCGGGTGTGCTTCAAGGTGTTGGTTACCACCTTTAAAGCGCTCCATGGCATAGAACCTAGTTATCTCCAAGACCACCTTCTGCCACCGGCTGGTGACCCCCAGGGGGAGGGCCTTCTCTGTGGGGGCTCCCACTCTTTGGAATCAACTGCCCCCAGAGATAAGGAGAATCCAAGACCTTCGTGCCTTCCGCCATTCCCTTAAAACTTTCCTTTTTCAACAAGCTGGGCTGGCCTAACAAATCCTTTTAAATGATTTTAAATGATTTTAAATGTGTTTGTCTTTTTAAATTTTGGCCAAATTGAGATATTTCCTTTTAATCTGTTTCTTAATCTATGTATTATGTATTATGTATTTATGTGTTTTTACTTGGCTGTACACCGTCCTGAGTCCCTAGGGAGAAGGGCGGTATATAAATTTGAAGTAAAATAAAATAAAAATAAATAAATGTAAGTGGAATCTAGTAAAGCTGCCTTTTGCAATTGACTGGTTATGATTTTGTCAATGCTGATGGTATTAAGTGGTGTTCCAAATAAATAATTTTCATTTTTACTATCATCATTTAAACCTTATTATTATATAATTATTTTACACTGTGTATGAAAAGAGAATACCTATGCAATGAAACAGAAATAGGATTGAGTTTTAATTCTGCTGTGGCAGAATTCACCAATGGCTACATTTTCACTTCAAGCATTTCTGCAAAGGCAAAGTCTTCTGGTTTTAATAATCAAGTACATCATTAGGACAAGGAAGCTAGGGTTCAATACTTTATCACCTTCAGGAGAACTGTCAGTGTATGCAATAGACCTCAGCTTGATGGAGATAGTGCTGCCACAATTATCTATTTTCTAGCCATTTCTGTCTTAGAGCATTGTGATGGATTACAGGTGTCATTTCCATCAAAAAGGATCTGAAGGTGGTCATTGCTCAAAATACAACCATATGATTATTGTCGAAGGTAAGCACTTGAATCATATATTGCTTTTAATTTATTGACTCTACAAGCTTTGTCACACATGTGCAGAAATGCTCAGACACACAGACAGCTGGGCTCAGTGTTCCCAAATCAGACATAAAAGGCAAGAAGCAGGTAGTAATTTTAAACCTGAGTGTAGCAATGTAAGCATTATGTTAACTGTTCTTAGATCAACATGAGATGTAAACATAATATAAGCATTTCATTATGCTGAACCGGAGCTCAACACACTGGGTAAAATTTTAACAATAAAAAAAATCTGCATAAGTTGGGGGATTGTTTATGATCTGTAGAATGCTTTTATTTGATCTTTTCACCTCATCTGTCCCATCTCTGCATGTGTAAAAGTAAATAGTCTCTTATGGTACCTTATTTCTAGGATAACAGATTGGAAATAGTTGACTAGTAATTCCTCTCTACATCTCAGCAGAGTAGTTCATTCTTTTATCTTCTATGGAAGAAGCTTTCCTATGAGATTCTATGCTAAGTTCCTGTAAGTAGCAAAGCTGGTTCAAAAATGTTTGTTTGGGAAGCTCAGGTAGATAATAAGCCAGCAGAGAGACCCTATGGATCCTAAGCAGATACATTTAAAAAAGGAATATTTCTAGCTCAGGGTTGAAATGAAGGGTCTTTGGTGCTCTCTGAGTTTGGTTGTTTTCTTGCAGACATTTCATTACGCAAAATAGGTAACATCATCAGTACATTACTTACTGAGATTGGGTAATGAAACATCGGCAAGAAAACAACCAAACTCAGAGAGCAGCAAAGACCCTGAAAATGCATTTCTTTCCTCTGTTCTGACTTAACAATGAACTTTATATCTCACTTGATTTTTAATTAACAATGCATCAACAGTGTTCCAAAACTGGCTTTAAAACAATAGTTGGATATATAGCATCATACATAACCACTGTCTGGTCTAAGATGTTTCTGTATTTTCAGTGAAATTATAAGCATCACATATGCTACTTTTAGACTAGACTTTTCCAGAGTGGTGCCTGCCAGATATATATAACTTGCAATATGGCATAGGACCTGGGTATTTGCGGGACCTCCTTCTGCCGCCGATAGCCTCCCACCGACCAGTACGCTCCCACAGAGAGGGACTCCTCAGGGTGCCGTTGGCCAGGCAATGTCGGCTGGCGACCCCCAGGGGGAGGGCCTTCTCTGTGGCAGCTCCAGCCCTCTGGAACGATTTGCCCCTGGAGATAAGAAGGATATCGGATCTCCGGGTCTTTCGCCGTGCCCTGAAAACTTTTCTTTTCCATCAAGCAGGACTGGTGTGAACCCCGCCCCCTTTTTTAGTTTTTAATTGTTTAGTTTTAATCTGTTAATGGGTTTTAATTCGCATTGTTTTAATTCGGGCCAAAGTATATAATTCTTTTAATTAATTTTAAATTTTGTATTGTTATGTATTTTAGTTCTGGCTGTGCACCACCCTGAGTCCACTAGGAGAAGGGCGGTATACAAATTGAATAAATAAATAAATAAATAAGTAAATATTCAGTAACCCATGGCCTCCCCAAGGTGCTAGCGAGTGAAGCGATCTTCCCAGCTTTGCCTGCTCCCTCGACTCTCTGCTGTGCTTTAACAAGGCGCTAGCGAGTGAAGCGATTTCCATACTTTGATCCGACTCTCAGCTGTTCTTTAGAAGATTTTTTCCAGCCCTAACTAGGCGCTAGCCAAGTGAAGCGATCTCCCCATGCTTTGCCTGCTTTTCTCATTGCTGCTTCCTCTCAGCTGTGCCTTAGAAGCTGTTTTTTATCCCCAAGCAGGGGATAAAAAACAAGCAAACTAATGCTCTGAAGCTGACCAGTCTGAGGACGCTAGCCAGATGAATACCTGGTAGGCAGATTTTTCCCCCCCTATTTTCCTCCCCAAAAACTAAGCTGCGTCTTATACGCTGGTATGTCTCATACTCCGAAAAATACAGTAATTAAATAAAATTATTGAATTGTCTCATGGTGAGTTGTCCTGCAGCAAGTTGGCCACAGCAAGTTATCCCGTGGTAAGTGGCCATGGCAAGCTAGGTACAACGAGTTGGCTATGACAAATTGGCAGTGGTGAATTGACTGCGGCAAGTTGGCCATGGCCAGTTGTCCCATTCCACTCTATGCTCTGCATAGCAACTGCAACAGGGAGAGCCAGGATTGCATAGATACCTTGCTTAATGACAGCAACAAGTTATCCTTGTAATTCTGGGCTCAATTCTGGTCATAAACTGAGGACTATCTGAACAGCTTTCTTCTTTCTCTCTCTTTCTCTTCCCTTCTTCTTGCTTCTTTTATGCAACTTATAGCACATTTCTAAAATACTTACTCAGAAATGTTCCCTTGAAAATGGCAAGGAATATTCCTAAGAAATATACCAAGTGGTGCTATCAGAATGTTCTTTCTGATAATACATTTCATTTGAGTAAACTCAAATTATATCAAAGAATAGCATCACCAGGTGTTGATGCTTTTGATAACAGCTCTTGGAAAAGATCATGTCTGAAATTGCTTTAACATTTCATGGTTCATCTGAGACAACACAAACAATTTTAACAACTTTCTCCTCAAGATTAACATATCCCCTTTTGCTTTTGTGTCTTATGAAAATAAAATCACAATCATTTTTCCATGCCTCCTCATTTGTCTATAATTTAATGGAGTCACTAAAAAAACTAAATAAATGCTCATTTATCAAACTTGATTGTTTCTATAGTATTCACTGCCCAGGTTAGTATATTAGCAGTGGGCACAAAACATTGAACAACCAACCACAATAGCAAACATTTCCTCCAGCTAATTGAATGGTTTTTGAAACAAGATCTACAATAGCAATAAACAATAGCATAATCCATCTGGTCACATGTATGCACATAAAATAAGAAAGCTTTAGCAAAAATTTAATTCATCTTGCCTCTCACATACATTCAGTACAAAAGGCATCATAAAAGCCTTGAAAATACAGTGAAGAACTGAAAGGTAGAGGGGAAAAAATATTAACAGATAATTAGCAGCAAGCTTGTATAATTAGAAGGAATATTCTGGCAAATTACAACATAATCCATCCAGCATAAGAGGCTGCTTCACATCAAAGTAGATCATTGGTTCACCAGGCTAAGAACCATTTGTACCAGGAGTATTTTTTTTTTATGTCATGGATGCACTTTCTCTCTCTCTCAGGAGTAATTTAAAAAGGAACATTTAGCTTTCAAGATTGAAAGAAAGTATGAGTAGGACCAAAATTAAGAGAGGGGAGCCACAGATCCTCAATTTTTTGTCTCTCACATTGTCTTTTCCTTTCTGACATCCACTTTTCTTTAAGCAGCAGAGAAGGGATCTGAAGAACTTTCATTGAGGATATACACAGATTTTTCAAAAAAAAAAAACTTTTGAGATTAGACTAAGGAAAACAATTGTAGTGTCAAGTGAACTTTAATAATACATCAATATTTATTTACTTAATAGAATGATCATGGGCAGGCAAAAAAAGTGGCAATGACTTCTGACCTCCTGCTGGCTTCTTCATTGACTTTCTTGGGGAAGCTGGCAGAGAGTCTCCAAAAATCATGATCCTGTGATTCTGGAGATACTCTTCTTAGATGATCACGGGATCTAACATTGCAGTTAAAAAATGGTCAGCCTAAAGTTCAGTGTTACTTCTGATCACATCGGACTGCACTACCTTTCTCTCAAAGGAAGATCCAATGGATCACAAGATTGTCTAGACACAGCTAGGTAAAAGAGGTATGTGCTACTGAAGCAGAGAAGCTATTGCATAACTCAAAATAAGGTACAAGTCAGGACAAAGATTCATTTTGCAAGTGAATGACTGTTCTGGAATTTTCTTTCTCGGAATTTCCCAGAACTGACTTGAAAAGTAGCTGCTGTGTGCATTTCTTAACTTTGTGGGAGAGAGTAACTGAACTAGATAAAGTAATTCATGGATTTTCTCCAAGGCTGATGTTTGTAATCATGGAATCCATAAAATTGAAAATGCTATTTTTAGGGTATTAGGGTATTAGGGTATTAGAATTGACAGTACATAAGATGTATCATTATTATTTCATTTGATTTTGGTCAAAGACCAAAGACAAACAAAGGAACAATGTTACATTTAACTAATATTATTCTCTATAAAGAATATATTGCAATACAAATGTACAAATAAAATGTTAAAATTAGGGTTTCCACAGCAATGAAAGTTGAACAGAATTTGGCAATGCTTCTTGAGATCTTCGACCATCTGTTATCTAAGAGAAGAGAATATTAATTTCTCAGGCCCCATAATTATGATTTAGTAATCTCTTATTAGATCAGCTCACCAGACAACATAGAGGTGGGGGGAGGTCCATCCCATGGCTGCCCTTCTATGGGATGCTGCAGGATTTGGTACTTTCTCCATTCCTTTTTAACATCAATATGAAATATACTCAGCTTTACATTTCCACCTCTGGAGACTCTGGAGTGATAATATGACTGCCCTTCCATGGTGCCTGGAGGCTGCGGGGACATGGAAGGGAATGTCTAGGGAAACAGGTTTCAACTGAACTCTGGTAAGACAGAGTGGCTGTGAGTATGTGGAACTTCAGAATCCAGAGGTTTATCATCTTTAGTTCTGGATGGGGTAACACTACAGACAGACCTGGTGCACAATCTGAGGGTTCTCCTAGACTCACAACTGCTGCTCAAAGAGCTGATGGCAGTCGTGGCTAGGAGAGCCTTCACACAACTTTGTGTGGTGCACCAATTGTGCCTTTTTCTGGAGCATGAAGTCCTGCACTCAATCACTAACACCCTGGTCATGTTCCACTTGGATTATTGCAACACACTCTACATGGGCTACACTTGAAGAGCATTTGGAAGCTATACTTGGTCCAGAATGCAGCACTGTGGACAATTTGGAGGCCCCTAGGGTGGAAATGTAACGCCACTGTTATGCAGTGGTGTTCTTCTATGTAAAGTTGAAGGTACTGTAAAAATATTTTAACAGTTTTGCATAGCACATTAAGTAACATTAAGGCTAAAAGACTGCTTAATTTAATTTTATGACCAGCATAACAAAAGTGAAATTTTGCCCTCTTTTCTTATTATGTTTTACATGATTATTGGGCTCTAATACACTGACATTCCATACTATTTGCCCAAGATCTAGTTTTATCTTGAGGGAAAGCAATATTGTGATATATGCCTATCCATTTTCTCCACAAATACATCCCTTTAATTTGCTAGGTCTTAATCTAGGGTAATAGGAAATATCAGATCTTAGTCCTATTATTTGCTGTGGATTCAATATCTTTTTTGGGGTGGGGGGACACAAAGGAGGGAGAAAGTTGATAAACAAACACTGGGAGATACTTTCGTCTCCAATTTGGAAGGGAATAGCAGAATGTCTTCTCTTTGACAAAAATCTAGTTGTCTCCTCCCTCATTTGAGACCTTGCAATTTTTGTTCTGGGAAAGGCAAATGTCTACATAGTTCCCAGATGCCCATCTTTCCTATTCTGTGTGATTCTATTTACAACATTTCAGAGAAAAAGTTATTAGACTGCTTGTACCTAATGGAAATATGGAATTCTATTGAAAGCCCACATAACATTAGTTTTTCTTCTTCTGCAGTTTTCCAACTTACAGGGTGGCGATCAGTCAGAGCCAAGGACAGTAAACTAATGAGAAAGAATCAACTCTTAATCCAATCATTTGCCTTTAAGCACTCCAGTTTCAAGTTTGATACATTAGATATATAGCTAGAAGCTGTGAGAAGGCACCTCAGGAACTTGGTTGAATGGCCTTGATTTGCATTTTATCTTTGCATAAAGTCTCATTAGTACCTATTACAAAATTTGGGACAAAGATTTGGTCTCAAAAAGATATGAAGCTGCTACAAATAATTCTCCTCTTTTAGTGCAGAATTGTCAGACATGACCAGTTAGACCCACATATGCAGAATTTGAATTAACTACTTTATTATGTTCTGCCTATAATACAAGAATCTCCCTAGTCTAGCAGTCTATTTTTGGAAACAAATTGATAAGGCGCCCAGGAACATGGGAGTGGGAATGTCAGTCTTAATGTTTAGTGATTGTGCAGTGACTTCAAGCTAATTCCGTGCTCCTCCCTGCTGGGAAAACTTTCCAGCAAGAACTTCTTAATTGAAGATTTTAATGTCATTTTGTAACTTTTCAAATTCTGATAGAATGGATAACTATTCACCAAATATTTGAAGATGTGCACCTGCCTAATATATTCTCCTTAATAACCCATTTTTGTAGTTTTGCTAATTTTGTAAATACATTTTTTTAAAAAAATGCCCATGGTACAATTTAAAAAGGTAGGAAAATGGTATAGCTTCAGAGAAGAATAATGAAGATCACCAATGAATCGAAAATGAATGCTGTAGAAAAAATATGCTTTATTAAAGAGAATCTCAGTGACACATTATTGGCAACAACACACTGGCATTATGGCAATATTATCTTGACAATGCTATGACATATGTACTTGAATCAGACATTGACTTCATGGCACTTAGTCAATTGGTTTCAAATATGGAATTGCAGCATTTGCATGACTGCATGTACAAATTGCATTTCCTCAATTTGTTATGGATGCTGCTAGATTCAGTAGTTTTCTAAATTATAAATTATATATTAATTGAAAGAATTTGGAAGAATAACAAAAATCAATACCGTGTTTCCCTGAAAATAAGACCCTGTCTTATATTTATTTGAACCCTGAAATAAGCATTTGGCCTTATTGCCATGTGCTCAAAAGCCCAATTGGGCTTATTATCAGGGGATGTCTTATTTTGGGGGAAACAGGGTATAAATTTGAAAGTTGGAATTGGATTACACCAAATATTCTAAGTGGCATAGGATAGAAGCTCTTATTTTTAGGAAAATATACCACTACCACATTTTGTTCTCAACTGACATAATTTAGCTAGGGCTAATCATCCCAGGGAACACTTCCATTTTTTGAAGTACCATCTCAATTCCCCCCTTTCTCCCCTCTTAGCTTGAGCATTTCTTACAATTTATTTTTGTAAAGAATATACTTAATAGATAACACCAGTATTCTGCCAATTTTGAGAAACTTTGAAAAATACCTAGACTACTGTATTGCTTGTGCCAGAGATTTACTGAAGTATGCAGTGTGCTGGAAGGATAATAATAAATTGATATGGAAATTAAAGACATATAAAATGGAAAGTAACTGTTAATCTGCACAATATTTTAATCATTACAAAAAAATCCCCGCATATCCCTATGTTTGATGGGACTTTTTAATGAGCTATTACTTTCAAAGATATTACACACCATCTCATTCATTGTTAAACTTTATCAGGAAATGTAGCATTTATGACCTTTTCTTTGGGTCTCATTTCTTTGCAATTAAATGTTAAGTGTAATATTTTGTTTTTAATGAATGTCGCTTGCCATAAATTTAGCATTGCCTTAATAGACCATTTAATAAAGCTGTGGGACAACTAACAATTTGTGAGAAAGGTCTATGCAGGTATTTGTGTTATTTAACACACTACCAAAGCATCTTCAAAAGGTTTCTAGAATTATGAGAAAGTTGTACAAAAGGAAGCATCTGCAAAAATTATATTATCATCTACATAAAGTAAGAACACACTTTATGTAACATGTTGGAATTTAGAATACTATTATAAAAATAAATTTCAAAAGTAATCATATGCTCACTGGGGATATTTTTTACTGTTCAACAAACATTCTATGTGCTCATGGCACATTCGTTATATTTGTACTCTTTAGAACTTATGCCAACATATGAACAAAAAGTATTTTTTTAAACATGCAGGGGCTATGCTAGAGATGTGAAATATCAACTAGGTTTCCATTTGTTCTCTATTTACATGGCCCTTTGCATGTCATCCAGTGGTGGGTTGCACCCAGTTCACACTGGTTCTATAGAACCGATAGTAAAACCATCGGGAGGCTCCGCCCATCGACCCCGACATCATCAAAATGCTTCTGCGCATGTGTGCGGCCCCGTTGTGAACCAGTAGTAAAGGTAAGTAGAACCCACCCCTGATGTCATCCATCTTGGAATATTTTCTAACCTGTTTTCCAAAGGCAGAACAAGAAGCAACGAATTGGAAACTAATCAATGAGAGAACTAGAACTAAGAGGAAATGTTCTGATAGTTAGAACAATTAATCAGATGCTCCAACACTGGGACTTTTAAAGAAGAGATTGGACAACCATTTGTCTGAAATGGTATAGGTTTTCCTGCCTGAGCAGGGAGTTGGACTAGAAGACCTCCAAGGTCCCTCCCAACTCTGTTATTCTGCCATATGGTTTGAGATTAGATTAAAATGAATTTTGTTTTCTCAAATCCAGCAATCACAAACAAAGCAGAACTGTAATGTTAACACTGGGCAGGTTTCTCCCAATATCAGGGCTATAAGAAACATGTCTAAACTTATTTTTTCTCAAAAAATAAGGAGGAAAAGGCCTAGAATTTAAACCCTGGAGCAGACATACTATAAGCTTCTATTTCTGTGTTCTGCAGAAGGTAAATCTTTTGTGTAGATATGATTTATTTTTTATCAGCAATAAAACAACATTTAGCAATAGTGTATTTGTGAACTTCTGTACTAAGCAAGTTCCTAGATACAGGAAACTAGAGAGTTGAGATTTATTACAACACCTAGTGAGAAGGACAGTTGGGAGCAAAGGTGTTTTTTATCCTTCATAAAACTCTGGACAAGGCGGGCACTAGTGTCCAGGATGAATTCTATCCCTCAAAAAATGCATAGGGGGGGTGATACGCAGTTTGATTTATGTTGTGAACTTTATGAGTTAGCTGAGATATGACACATTGTTTTTTTAAAAAAAATTTAAGCTTAGATTCACAAGTTTTTAGCATTTCCTGTACTTGTGATCTACTCTTTACATGATAACATGGTGGTTCACCAATCCACCCTAAAAACAGAAATCAAAATAGAAGGCATAACCTGTTCATTAATCCTTATTTAGACCATACTGAGCATAAGGTGTTTTTGTTTTTTTTTAAAAAAAAACAATTTGACCATTGAATACTAGAATGTAACAATAACATTCTATGTAAAAAATTACTGAAGTCCAACAAATTTAATTCTATAAAATACTAGATAACCTTTGCCCTGTACATTGTTTCAGAAATATTTCCTTGGCTAAACAGAGAAAAAGAATGATCAAGGATGGGTAAAAAGCAGTGGAAGCCAATTTCTTGCCAACTTTTCCACTGAGTTTCCTTGTAGAAATCTGACAGTGAGCTTCCCTTCCCTTCCCTCCCCTCCCCTCCCCTTCCCTTTCCTTCCCTTCCCTTCCCTTCCCTTCCCTTCCCTTCCCTTCCCTATCCTGGATTTTGGACATATTCTGTAAATTAGGCCATCTGAGGCAGCTTAGTTTAAAAATTGTTGCTCTATAATGTACTCTTTCACTTAAAGGTTATGATAATGAGAGTCTTAGTAGTATACAGAGACAGTGCCTCATTTTGTAACTTGGAACTGGAGAATGACAGTCAATAGAATGAACCTTTTATGACAGGTTAGGTCACCTGTGACAGAAATAAAATAAAATAACTAACCAAATGATTAGTTAACTAACAACATAATCAAGCAAGGACTCCATTCCTTGATTGGTTATTCAAAAAGGTTTTCCAAATTGTTGAAGAATTCTCCATGAAAATTTAATAAAGAAATGCTATACTTTAAATAGACATTTAATACATTTTAACAGGGTGGAGAAGACTGCTATCTGCTCAGGTAACTACAGTGATGTGAAAGTGATGCCTGTTGTGCATCATGACACAAGATCCGCTCTGTAGTATGTTTTGTTTGTTTATCAAACTAATTTGCTACTCATCGTGTGGTTCAGATGACTAAATTAGGTACAAATACATTACAGAGTTTCTGTAATGACATAATGGCACATGTTTCAGTTACTGCAGTTTGCCCCTTTCCTATGGGTTGACTAGATGTTAGCTATTTGCTTCTTATGGTTCTCTATCTTTAAACCTAGACCTTCTCATAGAAAAATCAAAAACAGGGGCCTGCAATCAATAAAATAGGACATATAACTGTCTCAATGCAGGGTGCTTAGTGAAAACATAAATTAGTTTTCTTTTAACTGCTTGCTCCCAGATGTGTTGGCCACCACCACCTTCCCAAAAAATTGCAGAATTATTAGCCGGAATAGTTATCTGGTAATTCTGGAACTATTGTATCAACTGTTCAGGAAAGCAATAGGTTGAAAATGCATAGAACAGAATGCATAAGAAGAAGCATAAATTTCACCAGATGTATGTGAATCATAAATGAAGATGCTGTCCAAAATACCTTTTCATATCTGCAAAATTCAGTATTCAAAAACACATTGTTGCAATTCTTACTTTCAAAAGACTAATTTCTAGTATATAAATTGTTATGACATTTGCTTTTTGTAACACACTCTCATGTTTCCACATCCGCCATCAAGCTGACTCATGATTTACCAACAGTCAGAACACATTTGTTGACTTTCTTGCAGTTCAATTTACAGCACCTTCCTGGTGCTCCACAAACAATCAAGGCTTCAATTTGCTTCCAACTGAGTATATTCAATTTGTTTCTTGTTTGGGGTGATAATTATATTACAGTTCAAACTGAACATAGCCTCGTCGTCTTGAGCAATGCCCATTCTCTGTATTTCAATAGCGTCACTGTAGTCGCAACTGTCTGGCTTATTTCCATTACTTGCAAAACCAAAATTTAAAAAATGCCACACACTGCTAACCATAATCCAAACTGAGAAACTAAAAAACATAATCCAAAGAAATTCTATCAAATTTAAAATAGAATTTTTGGGAAATAATTGGCAAAGATAAATGGTTTGGCAAATATGTTTGGCAAACAGGCAGTATTCATTGCTATAATACTTCCATTTTTGAGATTGCATAGTAGTTTGCTTGAAAATATACAACTTTTGATACTGGATTTTCCCTTCCAACTATAAGCAATAGTTTAGTCCTGGACAGAAATATAAATTCTGATCACTTTCCCAGATAGAACAAATTTGAAAAGGTATTTTGCACGCTAACATGAGGCAGATGAGGAGACTTCATCCACATTATTGGATGAAATAATTAAGGTGAGAAAGTTGTATTTTTTACTCTGGTAGTCTGCCTCATGGCTGACTCTAGGAGTCTAAAGGTAAAGGTAAAGATTCCCCTCGCACATATGTGCTAGTCGTTCCTGACTCTAGGGGGTGGTGCTCATCTCCATTTCAAAGCCAAAGAGCCTGTCCGAAGACATCTCCGTGGTCATGTGGCCAGCATGACTAAATGCCAAAGGCACATGGAACACTGTTACCTTACTACCAAAGGTGGTCCCTATTTTTCTACTTGCATTTTTTACGTGCTTTCGAACTGCTAGGTTGGCAGAAGCTGGGACAAGTAACAGGAGCTCACCCCATTACGTGGCACTAGGGATTCGAACCACTGAACTGTCAACCTTTTGATCGATAAACTCAGCATCTTAGCCACTGAAGTACATATCATGAATTGGCTGATAGAGGACACCAATTCTTGTTCCACCTCAAATATTAAATGCTTGAGGTTATCCCTAACCCTTAGGGGTGTTGCAGTCTAGGGTAGAGTTGAAAAAAATTGTGATTTGTGATTTTCCAGATGCTGCTGAATTGTAAGTCCCAAAATCCATTGTTACTGGCTATGATGATTGGGGTAACAATGAATCTTAACTTAGTAACATGCTCAAATGTTGTACAAGAAGTGCCATTGCCATAATTTAGGATAATAATACTCTCTTTGAAGTTAATCATCCTGTAATATCATGGTTATTGCATTTTTGTTGCAAAAATCCATATGACCACTAGAGGGCAACAGGTTTTTCTATGTCTCTTTTCTGCCCACTTCTGGTCATACAATCATAACACTCAGATATTGCAACCTTTAAAACATGCTAAAATAGTATTCATTCAAAACATAAACTAAATCCTAGTAATAATGTAGTAATAAAATACCTCCAATGATTCTCTATATATACCCATAGCAACTTGTTACTCATAGCATATTTTAGTTTCATAATGGACTAATTGTTAGGTATATATATATATATTTTAAATTTGATTTATATGCCACCCTTCTCCGGAGACTCAGGGCGGCTTACAATGCGTTAAGCAATAGCCTTCATTCTTTTGTATATTTATACAAAGTCAGCTTATTGCCCCCACAAACTGGGTCCTCATTTCACCTACCTTAGAAAGGATTGAAGGCTGAGTCAATCAGCCTGTACTATCAATAAGACTGTACTATCAAGGCTCCTTGATAGTAGATATGCCAAAGGAATGTCAAGATAACAGATGTAATTGCATGATTGAAACCCTACTACTTTCTACATTCATGCAACATGTGTTAAAAAGGGGGCAGGAAGTTGATCAAGCAGTCATGCCATCTGCATTGTGGTTGTTTTAACCTCCTTGCAAGTGTCCTTTTCTGCAGGCTTTTTGTTCATGCTTAATTTAATCACAAGTTTATTTAATTAACTTAATTCTCTGCATGTGGCCAACACACTGAATTGCAATCTAACTTTAAATTCATAGAACATACTAGACTAAAGTACTGGCTAATTTGTGTTCAGCACATCACATAAACATAGTTACTATCAACAAGAGAAGACACATGGGTCAAGAAATTCCATTCCTGGTCATTACACAATTTTTTCCATCTTGGATCAATTGAAAGAACAAGCTTCAAGGTAATATAACAAATATACAATAAAAGATACTTCACAGAGTTCTGTTTCTTTAGCAACCAAAAACAAGCAGGGAATGCAAGACGCACAGAAAGAAAGATTTCAGTTTGTTTTGTAATGAGTGAAATTAATTAAAGTGGCACCAGAGCTAATATGATAAAATATACCATAAAAGTAAAGATAAAGGTTTTATCTGTCCAGTCATTTCTGGCTCTAGGCTGCAGTGCTCATCTTTGTGTCCTAGCTGAGGGAGCCAGCATTGTCTGAAGACCTTTCTGTGATCATGTGGCCAGCAGGACCGTATACCAAGGGGCATGGAATGCTGTTATCTTCCCACCAGAGTGGTACCTATTTATCTACTTGCATTTGCAAACTTTCAAACTGCTTGGTGGGCAAGAGTTGGAGCAAGTAACAGGAGTTCACCCTGTCATGCAGCACTTGGTTCTTGAACCCAGGCTGTCAGTGACCACTCAGTGAGCTTAACCACTGAGCCACCACACCACCATGATGTACCATAGCTGTACCATTTCATGAGCTATGGGTGGATTACTTGCTTGTTTTTGTTTTTATTGTTGTTTTGGGAAAAAACCAACAATGTAGGATATGGAATATGAGTTAATTTTTATTGGGACCTGTATTCAGAGAGTCGAGGGCTGCCAGATCTAGGGTGTAAAAATTGAATGACTACTAAATTATACCAAAGAATTATCTGAATCTCTTTCCTGCTTCTCAGTGATCATCCATAATTTTGAAATGATAAGATATTATAGAAAATGTTTAACCTTTTTTACTTTGCAATTCTCCGTTATGGCTAGTCACCTTGTCATAATGAATTGTGAATATCCTCATCATACAATAAGATATATTGTTAGGAAATAACAATCAAACACCCAACATGGCCAGATCATACAGTAAACAAGGGAGTAGAGTAGAGTAGAGTAGAGTAGAGTAGAGTAGAGTAGAGTAGGGTAGGGTAGGGTAGGGTAGGGTAGGGTAGGGTAGGGTAGGGTAGGGTAGGATAGGATAGGATAGGATAGGATAGGATAGGATAGGATAGGATAGGATTCTTTATTGGTAAAGTATGATTGGACATACAAGGAATTTGTCTCTGGTTCATTTGTCTATTCTATTCACTAAACAAGGAATTAGATTAAATATGATCCACTGGAGATGAAAATGGGAACACGCTCCAGGATCCTTTCAAGAATACCAACTTCACATTCAAAAGGAATAACAACCCAATAATAGACAAATGGTCTCTTGTATCAGAAAATATTCAATGAGCTAATGAGAAAGAAAAGAGGGGAAGTGTAGGTGGCCCTGGTGCATATGATGGGCTGAATAAAAGCTAAAAGTACAACCTTCTGTTGATATGCCAAGAGCCAAAAAGAAAGCATAATACTGCAAAGATATGTATAATATTAACATGTCAAATGTCAGAACCATTAACCAAGGGGAACTTGATATCAGAACAGAAATATCAAAATTAATACTGATGTTTAAGGAATGGTGAACTGAAATGGACTGAAATGGGTCACGTCACATTAGAGGAGCATCAAGTCTTCTACTGTGTTAAAAAATGATAGGAAAAATGAAATGGCTATCATTATACAAAACAGGTATCGAAGTCAGTATTTAGAAATAATCCAAATTGTGATTGAATCCAAGGAAAGCTAATCACTATCATAGTGATCCAAATCTATGCTTTAACCACAGATGCATAAGAAATAAAAGTTGAACAATTCCACGGGAGCTTGTCGTGTTTTGACAAACTGCTTCCCCCATTATACTAAGTACAGGAAGCTTAAAATATTAAAGTTGGAAATATAATAGCATCTGGAATAACAGAAAAAAAAATTAGCCTTGTTGTAGGAAACAAAATATGAGACAGACTAATAGAGTTTTGCCAAGATAATTCAATGTACCTTCTTCCAATGACTTAAAAGATTCAGAGAACAGCAAGAAGACACAAGGAGTTTTATCAAAGTAAGAAGCTGAAAGAAATTGAGAATAGCAATTGAATGGGAAGGATGAGAGATTTATTTCAGAACATTACAGAAACCAAGGGAGACTATTATGCAAAAATGGACAAGATAAAAGACAAAAGGGACAAAGATCTGGTAGAGAAAAGAGAAATAAAGAGATAATGCATCCATGTTAGTGTGTCTATTGATGAAATATCAGGAGAATTATTTAAAGTCTTGCAAGATTATGAAATATGCTACATGAAAGTTACACATAGATATGGAATATAGCAGTGACCAAAGGACCCAGAAAAGATATGTTGCAATACAAAAAGTAAACAATGGTAAAGAATGCTCAAATGACCAAACAATTACACTGATTTCATGTGCTAGTAAGAATTACAATGTATTATTGTGTAATCCAGCCATACACAGAACCAGAACTGCTAGGTGTTCAAATGGATTCAGAAGCAACAGAGTCAGAAGCATCCAATGAATAATAAGAAAGGCACCAAAAAGAAGGCTATTTTTGCTTTATTGATTATAGAAAGGTTTTTGATTATAGTTAAAGATGAATTTTCCATGACACAGCCTTTGCCTCTTGACAAATGTATATAACGATAAGGAAACTGTGACAATGTAATTTGGAGCAATTAAAAGATACAGAATAAGGAAAGAAATATAGCAGAGCTTATACAATCACCTTTCCTTATATCGTTTAAATACAGCTTTTTTCATGAGAAATGTTGGGCTGGGAGCAATAAAAGTGAAATAAAAATTTCTGGGAGATCTATCACCAATCTCAGATATGCTAGAAACAGTAAAAATGTAAGAACTATCTTGCTGAAGGTGAAAAGAAGAGTGCTAATACTGTGAAGAGTGCGGTAATGAGTGTATTGCTGGGTTTTTTTTTTTTTAAAAAAAACCCAGTATTTATTTATTTACTAGTGCTTACATGCCAGTTCTATCCAGAATTACTGTGAGCACCTTATGTTTTCCTACTATAGTGAGAAAGTTTTTAAAAAGTCAAATGAAAGAAATGGAAGATATATACCAGTCTTTTTGAAATAAACAAGTAATGGATGACCTGTCTCACACCCTGGCGTGCTTCATGTTAGGTTTGGATGAAGCCTGGAGAAAGCAAAAGCAGAGAATATTAGATCTTGATTTGCAAATATATTGAACTCTTCTCACGTCTGCTACAATGAACTTGCACACTTCTTTTTTACAATTACGCTCCTATTGTGCTAATCCTATTATATAAATCCTATTATATACAAATTTATCTACTTAACTGTGCTTAATGCTATACCTATGAGTGAGAAAGACATTACTTTCATACCTAACAATTGTACAAACTTCCACTATCATTTGTGACCCAAATATGAATTATAAGAACCCAAAGAAGCAAAGTTGACAGATGCTCCTGGCCAAATGATGTCCATTGGATCACAAAGGATTGGAAATGACCAGACCAAGCTATCGAACAACGGCTCTACCATTATCTTGATAAAAATGGTCCTTTCCTCAACTTTTTGTTAAGCCTAATTGTAGTACAATTGATTTCTATTCAATAGCAGGGAAAAGTGGACAAAGTATTATGTTCCCATATGTTGCAATACCACACTGGTAAATGATTAAAAGAAATTGTGAATAATAAAAGTACAAATGATTAGTATTGCATCGATGGTTAGATGACTAATAGTGCTTCCTGCCTAGAGAAGAAATTATTGTCTTTATTAAAACATGGAGAAGTTGACCTTGACATGGAAAAGTCTTTGATTTTTAAATACATTTTATGTACCTTTTAAAGAAAAGTATCTACTGCTGGTTAAGAAAGAAAATGTCAAGTGCGTTGATGAATGCAGGGGGATGGGAACCCAAACCAAATCAATTTTTGGAAAATTTGGGGCTGCGTTTCAGTATATGTTTACCCATAGTATGTTCCATTGGACCCAGTTCTGACCCAAGCATACATAGGATTTCATAGTCAACTACTTCATAAATAATTTTAATCCATCATTGTGTGTCATTCATTACAATGGATAGGTGACAATGCTTGCTTGGAGAATTGTTGTTTCATTTGGCCTTGTAATATTTTGTAATCTTGTAATAGCAGCTGCTTAATTTCATCCTGTTAATGCAGGAAAATGATATCTCCGGTTAAATATGAACTGTGACCTGAGAAAATCAAGCACTTTGATAAAACCTTGTGTTACATACTGAGTACATAGTAATAACTGCCAAAGAGATAGCACTAAGTACTTAGGAAAAGAGGAAATGTGAACCAATGTTAGCAGTCTAAACATCTAACCCAGTGGTGGGATTCAAATAATTTAACAACCGGTTCTCTGCCCTAATGATTTTTCCCAACAACCAGTTCACCAAATTGCTCAGAAAGTTAACAATTGGTTCTCCTGAAGTGGTGCGAACTGGCTGAATCCCACCACTGATCTAAGCTCTATCATTCTTCACATATCATTCTCAGTCTTTGTGCTCAATGGAATATAAATCCTGATGGCCCCCTTATTCAGCCAAGATTATTTCTCTTATTATTTTTTCTGTTTCCTTTTGCAATTGGGCAGGGATGTGCTAGCAGGGAATAAAGGAAGAGGAGTCTTACATAAGTGGCAAAATGGTCATATGGAATCCTTTCAAGTTCCTTAAAACAAGAAGACATTATTTCTGTTCTGTTATGGTGGTTTTTTTTTTCCTGTATGTCTTGAATGAAATACAGACACCGAGACAGAATAGGATTGATCTGCAAATTGAACAACAAAACCTCCGATAAATGCCAGCAATGTGCTAGCTTCGCATTTGCTTATTTATGATCTCAGAAGGGTGATTATTCAAGTGTAGAATTGTAAAGAGCTTTAACCAGAAATCTACATCCATTTAAAATTCTTAAATAGACTAGCGCATCAATCAAATGGCTCTACAAGCCTCTTCCTTTTGCCTTCTAGTCTTCCACCTAGATGAGTAATCATGCAAAAACATGGAAAGATGTTGGGGAAAAATGGGTGTGCATTTCATGGTGGGAGACACAAATAGATGAATCAGTTGTAGTATGTATTAAAAGCAACAATTAATTTTGTCACTATACTGGACTCCAAAGAGCAGGACTAATATTTCAATAGCTTAGGCATGGACACAATCCTCTTATCATTTCTGTGCCTTTGTAAAGATTTCAGTAAATGTGGGAAAGTAGCATAGGAAGATCTCTAAAAGCAATTAGCAGGCCAAGAGAGAGATTTAGCAAACACTAGACAAAGGAATTTGCAAATAAAGTTTCCCTGATATCAAGAATTTGCTTCAGCTGAAACTAATATATCTAGAAATGCATGCTTAGAATTCCAATGGTATCTTGTTTTAATCCAATTAATCAGTTTTAGAACATGCCTACATGGTTCTTATTTAGAACATAGCTGATTGGTATTAGTGAGACAAAGTCATTTAGCTATGAATACAGAGAATAAAATATCTTTGGTAACTATTTGATTACTTTGGTTATTATTAATCTTCTCATCGTTCCTATCACCCATCTCCTTCCACTTATGACTGTATGACTGTAACCTTGTTGCTGGTATCCTTAAGATTTATATTGACTGTTTCCCTATGACTATCATTAAGTGTTGTACCTTGTGATTTTTGACGAATGTACCTTTTATTTTATGTACACCGAGAGCTTATACACCAAGACAAATTCCTTGTGTGTCCACTCACACTTGGCCAATAAAGAATTCTATTCTATTCTATTCTATTCTATTCTATTCTATTCTATTCTATTCTATTCTATTGAAAACTAATACCAATGACTTTTTGTAATACTGTTATTTCTTAACACATTTTTATTTATTTAATCAATTTACATGACTCACTTTCCAAAACAATATTAAAAGTAATATTAAAAGTAAATAAAAAGCAAATACAAATACAAAAAACATTGCAAGTGGGGAAAAAAGCCATCAACACAATCAAGAGATGGGCTCCTTCACACATCTAAGAACCCAGACCTAAGCACATGAATTCCTTTGCCTATGCAGGGATACAGATTTGAGCACAGAATCAGGTTTTTAAGGCCTTATGAAACACCAGTAGGATTAAGGCCAGTTGGATCTCTGAGGGAAGTTGTTTCAGAAAACATCATGTCTGTCAAGGTTCTTCTTCTAGGCATTGTCAATCAATAATATTTACCTGTTTCTACACAGAACACACCTTTCCTATTGGGTTGGATAGGACAATGCAAATAAAAGACAGTCCCACAGCTCTGGGCCATGAAAAACTTTAGAAGTGACTACCAGCACCTTGAATTGAACTAGAAACATACTTGTAGTTAATGTAGCTCATGAGAATGGGGTCACGTGTGCTGAATAACTGCCCATTCCACCAGCTGGAGCAATTCCATGTAGAGTATATTGAAGTAGTCCAGACAGGAGGTGACTGGGAGTAAGGCTTCCTGGTCCAGGTCCAGGTGCAACTGATATACAACCCAAAACTGTGGAAAAGTCCTTGTAGTCACAGCTGTCATTTGCTCATCAAGCAGGGCCTGTGAGTCCAGGAAGACCCTTAGATTGTGCACCTCGTCTGTCTGAGGTAGTGCTACCCCAACAAATGCCAAACGTGAAAGATCCACAGAATTAGCAGGTCCAAAAACCCAAAGCTAACTCAGTCTTCTTTGGATTGAGTTGAAGTCTGCTGCACCCCATCAGGGCCTCCACAGACATGTATTCTGTTATACTGAAGTCTGTGAGCTAGAGACACTGATTTTTTTAAAAAAGTGAAAAAGGGACCCTCTCCTGACTAGATGCTGAAAACCATCAACGTGTTTCTTCTTTAATGCAGCATATGGTACTATTTGCATCTTAACAGTGTTCATTGCAACTACAGTGTATTATTAACACATTTCTTTTCCCACATTAGAAAGAAGAAAACAAGCTGGAAAAAGATTTTGAAAATAAATGGAACGAGTAATTTACACACTTACTTCCAATTGCTCTGTTTTGGAACTATGGTTGATAGTAGTTTTCTGGAGGGTTTTTGTTTTTTTTGGTTTTTTTTGATAATTATGTACATTTTGACTTTAAAAGGCAGATGCTTAGAGCATCTAACTTTGTGTAAGAGTGCCATTTTCAAACTTCTGGACTCGAAGTAAGAAATGCCAAGTGTATCTGTCTTACTGCTTCTGGACTAGTAAACCTCCAAGATTCTGCAGATGATTTAGAAATATTAATATATGACATTCCAGAGAAATAGTTAACTTTTAAAGAGGTTCACTTGAACTGTTACTGCAAACTAAAACTTCAGATGGATTCAGGATACTGAGTTAGGTACCTTTGTATGAGCTACAAAGGCAGTGTGGCAAAGTTTAATGAACTTTCTGTTTTTTCCTGAACTGCAGACTCTTGCAATTAGTTGCATCTTTCCTTCCACATACTGACCAAGCTGAGAGAGGATTGAGTGGTGTAATGGACACGGCTAATTGTCCACTGAAGCTTCTCATCTCTGCAACTCTTCCATCAGAGCCCTTGAGCCCTTATGAATTCTGAAATGTATGTCTCATTCTTCTGCTAGCATTTGTTAAAATAGTTTCATTTGGAGGGAAGAGTGAGAAAAAGAAACACTCAGATTTATCCTGCTGCTATTTAAAATCTGGCTTGCTCTTTCGTGTTTCATCTGTTGTATTTTTCCAAATTCATCTTCTTTTATCTTGCATCCCCAGTTGCTTCACTGACCAGCCAAGATGACATAAAGTAGTTTAGAAGTACATGCTGACATGCAAAGATTTTTAGCTAATTCTGCCTACAAATAAGTTTCAGAGAGAAATATTTTAATACCAAGAGCTAAATTAGAGCCTTTCTCTGACATATTACTTGGTTGGCTGGACTACTTGAGGAAGAAAAAAATTGGGGGGAATTAAAACTCAGGAGCCTGAGTGGCGTAGGAAGCTAATGCTCCTAAGGCAGCATTTAACATGCCTGCAATTACTGCAAGTTCAAATCTCACCAGGCTCAAGGTTGACTCAGCCTTCCATCCTTTCTAAGGTGGGTAAATTGAGGACCCAGTTTGTGGGGGCAATAAGCTGACTTTGTATAAATATACAAAAGTATGAAGGCTATTGCTTAACGCATTGTAAGCCACCCTGAGTCTCCGGAGAAGGGCGGCATATAAATCAAATTAAAAAAAAAAAACAAACAATGTGGTGTAATGTTTGGAGGTGCTGGGCCAAATGCAGGGACATCCAAATTCTAGTTGTCCCTTAAGCATAGAAGCTAGCTGGGTGATCTGGGCCAGTCATTTTTTCTCAGCTGGGAAGTCAAAATACATTTGTTTATCATCCACTGGACCTAATCACTGTGGTTGATTAGGGTCTATATAGTTAAATGAAAATCTTTTTATTCTGCAATGAATTAATTTGGGATAATATAATGAAAACAATTGATTTTGAGGGAGAACAGATTGCAGGTTACATGTCAGGCACAAGTAACCAGGAACAAGAGTTAAGTTCAAAGCATTTCACGTATATTTCATGTTACATATATACAGCTCTGGTGGCTCAGCAGACTAATTAACATCCACTTACATCTGCTGCCTGCAATTACTGCAAGTTCAAATCTCACCAGGCTCAAGGTTGACTCAGCCTTCCATTCTTTCTAAGGTAGGTAAATTGAGGACCCAGTTTGTGGGGGCAATAAGCTGACTTTGTATAAATATACAAAAGTATGAAGGCTATTGCTTAATGCATTGTAAGCCGCCCTAAGTCTCCGGAGAAGGGTGGCATATAAATCAAATTAAAAAAAAAAAAAACACCACAAGAATCTTATCTAAAAGTCAGAGTAAATTGGCAGTAGGTAAGAATCAATGGAATTCACAGGGGGCTGATTTAGGCCTCTTGTGGGAGTACAATGACTCCAGACTGATGATGCATTTGACCCCACCCTTGGGCTCCACTTGCTCATCTCCTACGTTACTTACTATATTGTCTGTTTCCTTTTTAAGTTAACGAATACTTTGGAGTATACCTCAAAGAAAATGAAGAAAGACAATCTATTTAAATGTGCAAATGTGCAAATGTTATACCTAGAATTTCAACAATCACATCTTCTCACATCCAAGCACTTCTAGTATAACTTTCAGCATAACCTCTACTGCCATTATCTTACCTGGAAAAAATTGAGCTCATTGAAATCAATACGTCTTTCTGGGGTTTAATTTTGTGTGGATCATAACTCAGGTAGAAGCAATTCTGGGACCTTTTTTAAGAATGTTTCTGTATTCCAGTTATAGAAACTTTTATTAAATCTGTTTTTTTATATGTATATATTATGGCTTTAAAAACTTACATAGAGAAAATGACTTTGTATTACACAAAGAATAGCCTTGGGTATTTCCAGGGTTTCGTTATAGTCCAAGTATCTGCAATAATAATGGAAATAACTGGAAAGCCATTGGAAATGTTCTTATCAGCTTCCTGATCCAAAATATCTTATTTATCACATCACAAAGAGAATTAAATAGCCTGCTACAGCATTCATAAGACATCTGTTGTGAAAAATCAGAACAATTTCCTTTTGCAGCTGACTCTGTTTAGCTGCCCAAGTTATAATAATGATCAGACATAGTCTTTAAAGAGAAAATTTCTCATTTTCTTCTCATTTTTTTCCTCTCTCTGTCTCTATATTCAGATATTAGAAGGATTTTTTAATATGATTTTGTAAGTGACATTAATGCTTAGTCTTATTTTCACTGTACTGGTTCCAGTAAATGTCCCATGCAGGGCAAAAGGCTTGCTGGTAGGTTTCTAAAAGGTTTTACATCCAGTATAACTTCTAAACTGGATGAATGAGAGAGATGATTTTTCACTGAAGAGTTCTGATAAAAACAGATATAAAAAATCTATGCTTTATTCTCACTGTCTGTAGGAGGTTGGTTTCCTTCACCCCCTTCTTTTAGGCAATGAAAGGATTCCCTGAGATCCTGGGATTCTATTTCAGCTTAGTTTATTATTGATCTTCCCTCTGTTTAGGGTCATAGGACCATTTTTGTGATAGGGCCCTCTATTAGCTCAGGAGATTGCACAGTTTTTTCAACACCATGATTTAAGTCAGGGGTGTCAAATTGGCTGCCTGAGGGCCAGATGTGTCAAGTGCAGGCCACGCCCAGCCTAGCTCCGCAAAGGCAAAAAATGTTGCAATACATCACGATATGTCATGTGACACAATCAAGTTTGACACCTGTGATTTAAGTACACAGCTTAATCAATCATCATGGATCACAAATTATATCCAGGTTTTGAAAGGCTGAGTATTAGACATTCAGATTCATTTGTCATTAGATATTTAATATTGCAGCTATCAGAAATTCAGATTTATTTGCCATCTTTGCATCATCTAGCTCAGTGGTGAAATCCAAATTTTTTTACTACCCGTTCCGTGGGTGTGGCTTGGTGGGTGTGGTGTGGCTTGGTGGGTGTGGCTTGGCGTAGCAGGGGAAGGATACTACAAAATCTCCATTCCCACCCCACTCTGGGGCCAGCCAGAGATGGCATTTGCCGGTTCTCAGAACTACTCAAAATTTCCGCTACCTGTTGTCCGAACTACTCAAAATTTCTGCTACCAGTTCTCCAGAACCTGTCAGAACTTGCTGGATTTCACCCCTGATCTAGCCTTTGATGGGTAACTGGAGAAAGTGAATCAACTGTTACGGTATACTAACACTCATTTAGTAACTGGGTTTTGTTCCAATGACTAGGTCATTGAGCAAAATAGTTGCTAAGTCAACATATGAGAGAGATGATGATGAATATAACTGGTTACTACAGTATCATTCTGCAGCTGCACCAGTGTAACTCTTACTCTGGCATGCATTATTGTCAGGCACATAAAATGTAGTTGGAAATAGATTATTCTATTTGTGAATGATCACTAACTGAGGTAGTCTCCAAACAAGGAATGGGTGCACTTGAGATGCTATGTCAGTTGTTAGAAGAACAGTTGGACAAACTATTACCTCTTGCAGAATTTGCCTGTAGCAACTCAGAATAACAAAATAACAGAGTTGGAAGGGACCTTGGAGGTCTTCTAGTCCAACCCTCTACTCAGGAAATCCTATACCATTTCAGACAAATAATTGTCCAATCTCTTCTTAAAAACTTTCAGTGTTGGAGCATTCAAACTTCTGGAGGCAAGTTGTTCTACTGATTAATTGTTCTAACTGTCAGGAAATTTCTTTTTAGTTCTAGGTTGCTTCTCTCCTTGATTAGTTTCCATCCATTGCTTCTTGCCCTGCTTTGGAAAATAAATTGACCACCTCTTCTTTGTGGAAACCCCTTAGATATTGGAATACTGCTATTATGCCATCCCTAGTCCTCTTTTCATTAAAGTAGACATATCAATTCCAGTAGTAATTCCAGAAGCATATCTCCCTTTCAGACAGTCTATGGCTACAATCCCCATATTCTGCAGTTTCCACTGCTCCTCGTGCTTTTTTCTTTGTTCTTTGTACAGGTGAGATAGGAACAGCAGATTTGACAAAGACTACTTAGAAATGCACCCCATCTGCACACTGGCAGAGGCCACTAAAATTGCAGTGGAGGAATTCTCAGGGATAAATATTATAGCAAAGAAGGCTAAACTGAATTCTGATGTTTGTCAAGGAGAGACAGTTTTTCAAACACACACACACACACATCCCATATCTGAATAAGGGTTAAGTAACATCCATCTGCCTTCTGAAGCATATTGCCCAGTTCTTCAAAGGAGAACAGCTATTAAGTACAATTTTATCCATCTTGAGCAAATTCAGCAGTTTGGTCTCTTTCTGGGCATTTGTACAAATTATGTTCTGTCTTCAAGTTTGGTTCAGCTTTTGCAGCCATTCTCCTTCCTCTCCCTGTCTTGCTATCTTGTGCACATGTCTCTAACTTTATCAGTGTAAGGAGGTTGCCTCTACATGGCTGAACCAGGAGTGATATTTTCACATAGTAAATTTAAAAGGCAATCCCTGAGGTTCCATTGATAGCAATAGCACTTGGACTTATATACTGCTTCACAGTGCTTTACGACCTTCTCTAAGCTGTTTACAGAGTTAGCATACTGCCCCCAACAATCTAGGGCCTCGTTTTACCAAATGTGGAAGGATGGAAGGCTGAGTCAACGTTGAGCCTCTGGTCAACTACAATATAAACTACTTGTTTATATTATTGCCTATTTTTCTTTGATTACTGATATGGGAAATGGAAAAGCATGGCACTTAAGCAACCCCAGAACAAGCTAATAACCTCCTGATAGATTAGGGTGATGTCACTTGCGATAAAGCAATATAGGAAATGACTTCAAACTTCTCTTTCCTGATCTTTCAAACCAACTTCCATGCTTTCAGATATATTATAATGGCTTTTAAAAAATAAAATGAATTTTCTGCTATTTTATGGGAAGTAAAAGCCTGCCAGAGATCATAATGTACTCCATTACTGCAAGTTTCCCCCATTCTTTTTATGCCAATACAAACTCCCTGAATTGTTCAGGCTTAGTCTCTGAAGGAAGAGATACTCTGTTCAAAGTAAGATACAGAGAACTGGGTTGCAAACCGCTGAATGACCCCTAGATGACAGAAATGAGGTAGCGGTGGCGGTATCTCTGGTGATTATCTGGATTTCTGCAGCCCAAATCTATTTGTTCAGTTTGGAAAAGCTTGCAGAAAAAAAACTGTTGCATTGCTTCTGGGATCAGGTCGCTAGAGAGTGGTATAATTGTGGTGAGCTCTTATCACCTTGAATAAGATAAACTGAGCTGATATATGTGTTTTGCTGACTGATGTGGGGAAATAATATCTCTGTCCTTGGTCTTTGTGTTATCATTTGCAGAGTTTGACAAGCTGCAAAATGTAACTTGCCAATTGTCATTATTGTCTTGTTGCTTGGAGCCGAATTGAATGGCTTCAGAGGATTAATTGAAGTGTTCAGCCACACTGAGGATCTAAAGGGCATTTGGACTGGTTGATTATGAAGATGTAAGGGGGGGAAACATGTCATTCTTCAGACAATTTTTTTATTTATTTTGCATATTGCATTCCTATCTAAAGAAAAAATTGGGATTTAAATTCCAAATGTTATCAAAATCACCTTTTATAGGACCCACATAGGTAAAGGTTAGTTCAGCAAAGCGAAATTTTTATATCTATCTCACCTTTTATATCTTCCTCACCTTTCTTCACTATTGGCACTTGTGGCTCGTTTCTGCCCAGTAAATAAAAATTATAAGCTTTTGCATTCTGCCTAGAATATGGGCCTAAGTGAATGTAAAACTCCGAATGTAGCAAAATATGTTGAGTTTTGTCTATGAACATGTTTAGTATCATTATCATTATTTATTGTTTGTAAAAATTCAAAAACAAAGGGAAAGATAAAAGCATTTACATGAATACAGTAATTATCACTTGAGCACTATTCACTTAGTCTTACCTAGTCTATCTGGGAACCTGGTTTGGCATATTAACTATCCTACCTACAAATCTTTGTATGTATTTCAAAGTAATTTTTATCAATTTTGTAAAAGTTAAGATATACTGTACCTAAGGAAAAAGACCAGCATCTAACTCTAATAAAACTAATGATTTTCTTGGGATACAGACCAGTGGTGAAATCCAATTTTTTTTACTACTGGTTCTGTGGGCATGGCTTGGTGGGCAGAGTATAGCTTGGTGGGCATGGCAGGGGAAGGATACTGCAAAATCCCCATTCCCTCCCCACTATGGGGCCAGCCAGAGGTGATATTTGCCAGTTCTCCAAACTACTCAAAATTTCCGCTACTGGTTCTCCGAACTGCTCAAAATTTCCGTTACCGGTTTTCCAGAACCTGTCAGAACCTGCTGGATTGACCTGATACAGACTGGTCAAGAAATAAATGTACCACTTATTTTTAATAATATAATTGTAATGTATAAATCAGATAAAATGGTGATAGAACCTTATAGCTTTACAAAATAAAATGTATTGGAATTAGCAAAAAAAGTAAAATTTAAAATAATACTTTAATAGGAACAATAAGCTCACTCACTTTTGCATAACTCTTGCAAAACAGCTGTTTAAAATCTCCTCCTCCTCCTCTTTCCTTTCCCCTTTTGCCTTCTCCTTTATAGCTGCCCACTCCAAATTATTCTAGACCACTTACAACAAATATACAAATATCAATAAAACATTACAGTCTGGACAAGAAAACAACCACCGCAATCAAAAGACTGGGGTTTCATAAACAAACTAACTTTTAGGTTAGTTTAGGTTAGTTTATGTATAGAAGCAAATTCCAAGGGCCTTTCAGCCACCACAGATATCTCTGCAACATGTGAAATACTGGCAGGCTGTAAATTGTTTCAATGCTTTTCCTACCTAACACTGTCATGCTGAGATAATAATCACAGTCCTCACCCCTCCTCCTTTTCCTTCCATCATAATTACTTCTGCAATGTGGACATCAGGTCAGATGGTCAGAGCTTTACAGAGAACTTTACAAAGAAGCCATATGGCTTCTGTGATTACTCCTGTTTTGAAAGGCAAACATGGTTTATTGAAACATACGCATATGAACAAAGCACATCCCAGATCCACTGCAATGCATATGATTATTAAGCCAAATGCCTGATATTTTAGCATTTTAGTTGGATGATGAGAAAAATACTCATATTTCTTTTTCTGTTGGCAAATGAGCTGTTACGCAGAGCACAGTCATGAGGGTAGAACAAGGCTGCAGAAATTTAACATTATCTTAATACCACCTTTGAAGGGATAATTATTCATCCATTTAGAACAGATTTTAACAACTGTTAGGCCATTATAATTAGATTGTCAATCCCAAAGTTATGGTGGGCATTCAAATGGTCTATATCAGCAATGGTTAACCTTTTAGCCATCATGTGCCAGGTGTGTGGGGGGGTGTCACACGTGTGCATGCCCACACCCATAATTTTATGCACCCTGCCCATGTATGCATGACCCCCCCGCTACTGGCACGCAATGGCATGATAAGACCTTTTTTTGCTCTCCCCA
Organism: Arizona elegans; assembly: GCA_022577455.1. NCBI lineage: Eukaryota > Metazoa > Chordata > Lepidosauria > Squamata > Colubridae > Arizona > Arizona elegans. The sequence goes on from JAKOOJ010000001.1 coordinate 267,704,903, forward strand.
GCCTCCAGAGCCTTTCTAGGAATCTGGGGAGGGAGAAACAGCCTTCCCCACCCCACCCCCAGAGACCCTCCAGAGGCCGAAAATGGCCTGTGTGCCAACTTCTGGTCCCATTAGAAAGGTTCTGGAGGCTGGGGAGAGCAAAAAATGGGCCTTCCGGAAGTTGGCAAATGGGCTGTTTTCGGCCTCCAGAGGGCCTCCGGGGGGTGGTGGCAAAGGCTGTTTTCGCCCTCCCCCAGACTCCTATAAAGGCTCTGGAGGCCTGTTTTCCTACTTGTGGTGGGCCCAGAAGGCCTGAAAATCAGCTGGCCAGTATGCATGTGCTGAGCTCGCGTGCCCACCGATATGGCTACATGTGCCACCTGTGGCACGCGTGCCATAGGTTCGCCATCACAGGTCTATATATTCTTATGCTGTCTGTTATGAATTTCATTAGCTGGAATTCTTCCTCTTAAGAAGGCAATGGCCACAATAGTTCCAATGATCAGTATGTTGTCAGTGTTCATAAGGGCAATAATTGATTTTACGTGAGCTGGGAAAGCATGAAATAAAAACAGCTGTCACAGTAGAGCAAAAAGAGAAAGTGGTGATTGAACCCAAAACTGGAAGCATGTTGGATTAGGATTGCACCAGATTAGTCAGACCATAGACTAATGTGGTCATTTGGGATTATTGGGATACAGTAGTAGTAGATGTGTGTGCCACTAGTGCCACACAATTTTGGATGATAACTGCAAATAAATGAAGTTCATTGTTATGACATGGCTAGGGTCATTATTACTGGCTGTAGGAATATATATTTATTTATCATTTAGATTTATAGGATATCACATACCTGATCTTCTGTATTATTAGAAAGGATTTCTTTATTTGGAAAACAGTCTGGTCTGAATTAGTAAGTCTGCTGATAGTAATGTTTGCTCACTTGCTTATAGTGTAGTGGTATATTTGTAAATACAGCACATGTCCATTTTTAAATTCAGATTTCCAATGATCTGTCCTTTAAAACTTAATAACTTTTCTCTGAAGAGTGCTCATTGTTATGTATTGATACTTTTCAGCGGGAGTTTCAAACCTGCCTATGTTTCTGATTGGCTGACAGTCCCTCCAGGATTGTATATAAGGAGGGCTGCAGCCTCTGAGTTTTTGCTGAAGTCTCACTGTATATTAAAGAGCTGTTGTCAAATGCTTGCTTGTGCCTCTCGTTATTCCCGAACCACTTCATTGGCGACGAAGGTGGGATTGAGGCCACAAGAAGCGAACCAGTGAGACCACGAGCTTCAGCTAGGTGACGAGGTGAACTACAGGAGACATACCGAACATGTCTGCCTACGTTCCACCCAAGCCTTTTGATCCGACCCGCGAAAAATGGGTCTCGTACCTAACGAGGTTCGAATGCTCGCTTGAAGCCAGCGACATGCAGGGTCTCTCCGCTAATCGAAAGAGAGCCCTCTTCCTAAGCCACTGCGGACCGGATGTGTTCAAGATGGCCGAGTCACTGTGTGAGCCAACGCCGGTCCAGACCGTCTCCTTGGACACCCTGATGGCAACTCTCCGGGCTCACTACGCTCCCGTGCCCTCCAAGTTCGTGCAACGATACCAACTCAGACAGCGTGTTCAACGAGAGGGAGAACCGGTCAGCACGTACATGGCCAGCCTGAGAAAAGCCGCAACTCATTGCGACTATAGAGACTTGGACTATGTGTTGCTTGAGCAACTAATCTGCGGTGTTCGGGACATTAGGCTACAACGTCGCCTGCTCGCCAAGCCTGATTTGACGCTTGCTGGAGCCCTAGACGAGGCCAGGGCTCGTGAAGCCTCCACAAAAGCTGCAGAAACGCTGCAGCGTCTGCTGACCAGCAAAGACAGTCCCAAGTCTGCCCCGGTGCACAGGGAAGACGCCGGATCCAGCTCAGAGTTTGAGTCAGATGAGGACGTCTTCCGAACGGAGCACCAGAGAAAAGACACAGGCAGCCCCCGGCGAAGCTGTCCCAGCTGTGGCGGGCACCATGATAGACTGTCCTACAAATACAGAGAGGCTGTTTGCAGGCGTTGTGAGAAAAAAGGGCACTTGGCGCGAGTCTGTAGAGCCATTCTGCCCAGAAAACACCAACCACGTGAGCGCCGCAGCCAACCAGAATCGACGCGCCAGAAGCATCCAATGAGAGATGGCGGCGTGAAAAAACGGCACAAATTCGAACCGCGAGATGGCCGCAGCATACACATAGACCAGGCCAGCACGGCGATCGAGGACAAAGTCAGCACGGTGGTCGAAATCAACGGCAAGCCATGCTCAATGGAGATCGACACCGGATCAGCTCTCTCCATAATGTCATGGGCGACCCTAAAGACCCTCCTGCCATTGTTCCGGAAGGACCAGCTCTCCAAGCAGAGACTGCGCATCCTAGACTACCAGGGGAACCGAGTCCCCCTCGAAGGAGTAGGCACGTTCCGAGTCACCTACGGAGACTTCGAAAAGACCTGCCGCTGACCATCGTCACGAAGCAGCTGCCTAGCCTTCTAGGCATGGGATGGTTCCGAGCCCTAGGAATGGGTTTCACCGGGGTCCACCAGATGTCCAAGCCATCACTAAAGGACAGTCTCCTAACCGAGTTCCAGGACGTCTTCGGGGACACGTTGGGCAAGTATGTGGGGACCCCTATCTCCCTTAATTTAGACCCCAACGTAGTCCAAATAAGACTCAAAGCCAGACAGGTGCCATTCGCATTGAAACCAAAGATCGATGCGGAACTGGACAAATTAATTAAACAAGGGGTGTTGGTTCCCGTTGACCATGCAAAATGGGAAACCCCCATAGTGACCTCAGTAAAGTCTGACGGCTCAATTAGGATTTGCGCCGACTACAAGTGCACGATCAACAAGGCTTTGCAGCTGAGTGCCTATCCGGTGCCGATCGTACATCATCTACTACACTCCCTGGGGCCCGGAAAATTTTTTGCCAAATTAGACCTGGTTTAGGCCTATCAACAATTACCAGTCGACGACGCCACGGCAGAGGCGCAAACAATTGTAACACACAGGGGTGCATTCAAATGCACCAGGCTCCAGTTTGGGGTGAGTGTCGCACCCGGCCTATTTCAAAGCACCATGGAGCGCCTTCTGCAAGGGCTCCCCAGGGTGGTGCCTTATTTTGACGACGTTCTAGTCAGCGCTCAGGACGAACGTCAGCTAGGGGACAGAGTAAGGAACGTCCTTTCTAGATTTAGAGAAGCGGGACTCAAATTGAAAAAAAAATAAGTGCATGATTGCTGTCCCCTCCGTTGAATTTCTGGGGTACAGGGTGGGACAGCACAGGCATCCACCCTACCGAAAGCAAGGTGAGAGCTATTAAGAGCGCACCTGCCCCCAAAACCAAAGCGGAGCTCCAAGCCTTCCTTGGACTGCTCAATTTTTATTCAATGTTCCTGAAGGACAAGGCCACCGTCGCAGATCCCCTACACAAACTATTGGGGAAGAATGTACCATGGGTCTGGGGAAAACCACAAGCAGTCTCTTTTGAGGCAGTAAAGAGACTTCTATCTTCTATCTACAGTTTCCTAATCAAATACAACGCAGCGCTACCGCTTGTATTAGTTTGTGATGCCTCCCCCGTAGGAGTTGGTGCCATCCTAGGCCATAGACTGCTGAACGGCCTAGAGGCACCCTTTGCGTTTTACTCTCGCACCCTGTCAAGCGCAGAGCGGAACTATAGTCAGTTGGACAGAGAGGCTCTGGCTGCAATTGTGGGGGTTAAAAAGTTCCACGAATACCTCTATGGCCGCCAATTCGAACTTGTGACTGACCACTGGCCCTTGCTGGGACTTTTGGCAGGCGATAGGCCCACCCCCGCTGCTCTGTCCCCGCGTTTGACCAGGTGGGCCATTTTTCTGTCGGCCTACTCGTACCAGCTTGTCCATCGACCTGGACGGACTTTGGGCCACACAGATGCCCTCAGCCGCTGCCCCCTACCTGACCTACTTGCCAACCCCATGCCGGAAGCCCCCGTTCTTCTGCTGGACACTTTGACTTTGGGACCTATCTCCTCTTGCGAGGTGGCAAAAGCCTCGGCTAGAGACCCAGTCATTCGCACTGTAATGGGTTGGGTCCTTAAGGGGTGGCCAGTTAAAGTGGACGGGGGGGAATTCCAAGGTTATGTTAACAAACGTAACGAACTATTTATGCAAGGGGGTTGTTTGTTGTGGGGTGACAGGGTGGTAGTACCAACGAAACTAAGAACAAGGGTCTTAGAATTACTGCACGAAGGGCATCCGGGCATTGTCAGAATGAAAAGCTTAGCCTGCAGTTATGTTTGGTGGCCCAACATGGACCAAGTCATCTCCGAGTGGGTGGGGAAGTGCAGACCCTGCCAGGAGTCTCGGCCCGATCCCCTGGTAGCGCCCATCCGAGAGTGGGAGAAACCAAAAGGGCCATGGGGGAGGATCCACATTGATTTTGCCGGCCCCTTTCACGGGCAAACATTTTTAATCGTAGTCGATGCCTATTCAAAATGGCTCGAAATAATCTTAATGCTTTCAACCACAGCCGAAGCAGTTATCAAGGTCCTGAGGAAGCTGTTTGCCACCCACGGCCTGCCCGATACTCTGGTATCTGATAACGGCCCTCAATTCACGGCAACCCTGTTTGAGGGCTACTTGGCCAGACTGGGCATCCACCATGCCCTATCGGCCCCGTTCCACCTGGCTTCTAACGGATTGGCCGAACATTTCGTAAGAACGGCCAAAGAAGCACTGTCCAGGCTAGATAACGGGGACTGGCAGGCCAGGATAGACCAATTCTTAGCTGTCCAGCATGCCACACCATGCACGGCCACAGGGAGAAGCCCAGCCGAGCTCCTCATGGGCAGGAAGCTTCGGTGCATGTTAGACAGGCTTCACCCTAACTACTCGCACGAAAATTTCAAGGGAGAGACCTCTGGGCTAAGACAGTTTCAGGTTGGGTCCCCGGTGTTCGCTCGCAATTATGCGAGAACCCTCTATGGGTTGCAGGAACCATAATGGGCATAACAGGCCCAAAATCTTACACGGTAGATGTAGGGGTAGACAGACTCTGGAAGCACCACATAGACCAACTTAGAAAAAGGGTAGTCGGCGAAGCACACATCAATTTAGATATCTCCGAACCTATCTACAACAACTTTCCCAAAACAGCTAACTCAAGCCCGGGTTCGCGAGAATACTTAGCTGACAAGCCCTGGTTCCAGCGCTGCCCCAGCGAGTCGCCACTCCCAACCGGGGATAACCACGCCCTGGACAAAATCCAGGAGGTTCCATTGGCGGAGCCGGGAGAGACAGTAAGTCCCTCTGACCAGCTCGACACCCCACCAGACACTGAACTGCGCAGGTCAACTAGAACGAGAACTTGTCCTGGGCACCTGCGAGATTTTGTGTGTACATATGTAAATTTTTGAATGTTAGTGCCTTCTAGGAAGGGAGGGGTGTTATGTATTGATACTTTTCAGCGGGAGTTTCAAACCTGCCTAAGTTTCTGATTGGCTGACAGTCCCTCCAGGATTGTATATAAGGAGGGCTGCAGCCTCTGAGTTTTTGCTGAAGTCTCACTGTATATTAATGAGCTGTTGTCACTTGCTTGCTTGTGCCTCTCGTTATTCCCGAACCACTTCACTCATTGTTCGAGTAAATGAAATACGTGCAACAACATGTGATGAGAATTCCCATTTTCAGAAGCAGTGTGTTCAAGGAAAAATACCAATATAAACCTTTCTAAAGACAGCCAGTATTTCTGGATCAAAATGCAAGTAAATCAAAGTGGCTACTAGAAATATTACATCTCTACTTCCTTAAGAGGTTATTTTTTAGGCCACATGGGATCTATCTTGTAAAGATGAAGTTCAGTTCTGATTTATACATCCCACTTGGAGTTACTTATTAAACTGTCACTCAGAGAATACAACAGTGGAAAACCCATTACTGACTTAATTAGATCTGTGGTACTTTCAGTTTAATAGTGGCTGGTGCCAGCATGTGGTAGTAAGGAAGTACATAACTATGACACAGAAGTGGGAGAAAGTGAATGTATCTGTTTCCTGTAACAATTCTTTCAAACACAAGGAAAACTTGATGGAGAAATGGGGTCATTCTTTCTTTCTTTTTTTTTTAAATAATTTTTTATTATTAAAATGAAAACAAAGATATAAAGACAATACAAAGACAAACAAAACCCCCACCACCTACAAAACCCACACAACATTCTACATATATACTTTTTGTCATCAACAGAATATATAGTATTTTACATTACATATTAGTGAAAAAATAGTGAAAAAATAGAAAAAAATTAGATTCTTAATTCAATTACTTTGAACTAAAAATATACTTGCATCCTCTCCTTATTCATCTCCTACTGTTAATCTTTCACCCTAATTTCTATCATCTACAGTTATGCTAATTTTCCTTTCCAGCCATTGGTACCACTGGTGCCACACAAGATAATAGTCACTTTCTTCCTTATCCTGGAGTTCCAGTGTCAATCTATCCATTTCGGCACATTCTGTTATCTTTGAGATAATTTTATCTTTGGTTGGAAGTTGGTCTGATTTCCAATTTTGAGCGAACAATAATCGTGCTGCTGTCAAAATGTGTATAATAAGGTATTTCGTCTCTTTGGTGTATTGTGCTGCTGTCATGCCGAATAAAAAAAAAATCTTCTATCTTCTACTTGTAGATTTGTTATTTCCTCAATGATCTTTTTTATGTCTTGCCAGTATTGTTGGGCCTTCTCGCATTTCCACCAAGCATGGTAGTAGAAAAGGGGTCATTCTTTCAAGATGATTTCAGTTCTGCCCCCCCCCCCCCCCAATTGCTCACCAATAGACTTGGTGTCCAACATGTTGTGTATGCAGTATATACACTAATATAATCCTTGGTTGTATAAACAGAGGCATAGAATCAAGGCCAGGTGAAATATTAGTACCATTTTATAAAGCCTTAGGTAGGACATACCTGGAATAGTGCATCCAGTTTTGGTCACCACATTACAAAAAAGATGTTCGGACTTTAGAAAAAGTGCAGAGAAGAACAACTAAGATGATTAAAGGCCTGGAGCCTAAAGCATATGAAGATGGTTGCAGGAACTGGGTATGACTAGTCTAGAGAAAAGAAGGAATGGGGGACACACACGATAGCAATATTCCAATATTTGAGAGGCTGCCACAAAGAGAAGGGGGGTCAACTTGTTTTCCAAAGCACCAGAGGGCAGGACAAGAAACAACGGATGGAAACTAATCAAGAGGAGAAGCAACATGGAATTAAGGAATATCTTCCTAACAGTGAAGGCAATTAACCAATGGAACAGCTTGCTGTCAGAAGTTGTGGGTGCTTCATCACTGGAGGTATTTAAGAGGAGACTGGACAGTCACTTATGTGAAATGTTATAGGGCTTCCTACTTGAGCAGGAGAGTTGGACTAGAACACTACCAAGGTTCCTTCCAGCTCTACTCTGAGTGAGTGAGTGAGTGAGTGGTGTTTTGAAATTATGAATACAAATTTTAACTTCCATCTCCAGATAATGGGCATCTGAGACATGAAAAGTAAGGAATGGATATCAGGGTTTTTCTAAACCACTCAGAACTCAAAGAACTCAAAGCAAATTATATAGTAGTATATCGTAAATACTATTTACTATTTTTGCTGGAGACTGTTCAAAACAGAACATAGAATGTGCTATTTAGTTTTGAATATTTCAACCTTACAAAGCAAATCTATACATTCCAAATAGAATATCTGCATTTTCCCCCTCTGTATTAATAGTATTGTCCCTTACCCTAACCTTCCAGCAGGATTTTATCGGAATAGTATGTGCTGAAAAGTGTAAGGTCCCAGTGAATTTTAGAGCCTCTATTCAGAAAAAATGATGAATACATTGTAGTCAATTATTATTATTATTATGTAGATGAACATCTTATACATGATAAGATTAAGTTCCAGTACTTATAATTTCCTTGCTAACCAATATCCCCCATAAAGCTTATCAGATTTCTTATATTGTTTGAATTTGACTTCAATAACTGTCCAGTGATGAGATGCAAATAGACGAGGGCTTTTGTAACTTCCAATAGCTATGTAAAAGAGGGATATTTTTTTCACCATTCAAACATCATAATGAGATATATCTGCCAAAATGTTTCTTTTTATATCTATTAATGGCACAAAAGCCTGTGTTGCACCTGGTTACCTGAGCTCTGTTCAATCTGTGCAAATGTATTGGGGGGAAAAACACATTTGGGTTTTGCTCCAGATGTCATTTCTATTTTCTGCTGCAATTGTGCTAGGTTTCCATCCATTAAGATTAGCAATTAGATGTTGCTAAGAAGAAATGCACATGTATTGGGCCACAGCAGATTTCTTCCTTTTCTAAAGGTTTAGCAGTCGTAACTGTCTGCAGCTCTTTCAACCAGAAATATATTTGTGAGCTGGAAGTGCCTTATTTGAGGAAATTACATGGCAGATAAAAACAACAAGAATGTCAAGTTATGTGACATTCCATTGTTGCTTGTTATGTGCCAAGCATAGATTGAGACTAAAACCCTATTCATGTTATTTATCTTTTTTAAAGAAACTTACATTGCTTCCAGAATTAAGCAAGTGAATGATGTTCCTTCTGTTAATGCAATTTTATATGTGATTAGAGCCCACTGAATTTAGTGGTACTTACATTAGAGCTGACATCTATAGCAGGGGTGCCCAATCCCTGCACCATGGACCAGCACCAGACCATGGCATGCCAAAAACCAGGCTGCACAAACAAGCGAAGCCCCATTCACATCATGAAGGCAGCTTGCGAAACCATGCTCCCTTTGGGGTATAGAAAAACCTCTCTCCACGGAACCAGTCCCTGGTGCCCAAAGGGTTGGGCACCAGGGGTGGGTTCTACTTACCTTTACTACCGGTTCGCAATGAAATTGTGCGCACGCGCTCACTTCACTTGCACACCATCAAGCTTCTGCGCATGCACAGATCACCTATAACAACATTCAGGGCAGTGGGCGGAGCCTCCCACCAGTTTTACTACCAGTTCTTGTGAACCAATCCAAACAGGGGGCAACCCACCACTGGTTGGGCACCAGGGACCACTGATCTATAGGGTTACATAGAACTACACCCAGACACAGCATATTTTACATTAGTGTCCTTTACAATAAAGTGCTTTGCAGAAATGAACAAAAGTATTTTTCTTGAGTTATAAGGAACTCCTGTGTTAAAGACATAATTACAGAAACAAGCCAGAAACATAGCAAGTAAAAGGAACAGTTATCTGTGATTGAAAAGCAGAAACATCTCAATATATTTTATGTTCCTCTATCACAGAGACAGGCAATGTGGCCCCTGTGGACTTCAACTCCCAGAATTCTTCAGTTGGAATTCTTAAGGCTGGCTCAGGAATTCTGGGAATTGAAGTCCACAGGTCATAAAGGGTGAATAGTTGTCCACTCCTGTTCTATCAGCATGTTTTGTTCCTCAGACAGAAGTGGCATTATATTTTTTAAAATAGATTTTTATTCCACTTTTTTCTTTTCATGTACAACGCTAGGCAACCTAATACTTCTTCCTCCTCCTATTTTCCCCACAACATCCTGTGAGGTGAATTGGGCTGAGAGAGAGTGATTGGCCAAAGCCGTCTAGCCGGGTTTTCATATATAAGATGGAATGTGAACTCATGGTCTCTTGACTTCTATGCCAGCACTTTAACCACTACACCAAACTGACTCTTGGATTGAGAATTCCCAAACCCTCAGTCACCAACATGGTTTAGGCTGCTCTTACACAATATATATAGATGCCTGATTATTTGGCCTACAGCAGTTTGGATTCTTAGAAAATGTTTTACTCAGATACTCATGTAGGGCCTGATGGAAAAATCTATACTTGCTGGTAACCAATCCATTGTATTGAAAAATGATATCTGTAGTGTTCAGTGTTGATTTATTAATTCAACAGAAATCAGCAAAATTATAGTGGATCACATTATGGCTTAATTTACACAGAGGGTTCCCTAGTAGTTGCCAACAGTAGATTTACACTTAACCTATCTCCATTGAAAAACATTGTACTCTTTTACATAAATAAATTATTTGTGAATTATTGTTCATTTCAAGTTATCAATTGAGGATGTTTCAGTAAATATTTTAATCAGGGATGCTTCATATATAGCTTTATAATCTATGCTTCAACTACTGGAAATATATTTGTAAAATTATGTAAAATGACTTGTCATTAAAAAAGGAAGGGATGCAAACAGAGAAAATTTAAATTTAAATTTTCTACTTCCAGAGAAAAGAAAAAATTAACTTAAATGGTTCGGATCATGGATGACATATCTTGGTATTCCCTAGTGGGTCACAATCAGAGGGAAATGTGCAATTAAAACAAAAATTGTGTCAGGCACAGATTTTAAGGATGAGTATCACTAAATTTAATGAATAGTTTTTCTATTTTTTTTTTCTTTTTCCTAGCAGTGATATGAATCTATGAGCTGCCAACAGTTCCTAAATTTTTATTAATATAATAAAATGTTATTTTGTGTGACGCCAGCATTTCTACTATGTACCATATACAAAAGTAGCTTACCTATAATCTTTCCAGTGTCTGTGGAAGTGCATGTGCTAGTGAAATTTAATATTTTTGTATTTATTATTTTAAATATTTAAAGCCTTTCAAAATGGAAAAGTGTATGATGTTTGGAAAGAGCAGAGGGAAGGTAAAAGTTTGCAATACTCTATTTGTGTGAGTCAGGGTTTTTGGATCTTCTTTTTTACAGTGGCTTTCATAAAGAGCAAATAACAGTCAAAAATAAATATGGAATAAAAAATTAGAATGCCTGTCAAAAAAAAAAAAAAACAAAATCCAGATTTGGGGAAGCAGATATAAGCAAGTTCATTCTGCCTTCCAAGTAAAAATGTTGTTTACATCATGCTGCTTTTGGGTTTCCAGTGAAACTACCTTCTTTCATCTATCTATCTATCTATCTATCTATCTATCTATCTATCTATCTATCTATCTATCTATCTATCTATCTCTGGATCAGGAACTGAATCAGGAACATTTATGTGCTCTATGGGCCACCAAGTCCACCAGTTCTTGAATGATAGAGGTAAATCCATTAGGTAGGCACCAAGTCTGCACATATTTCTTCATGAGGAGGGTAACCCATACAGAACTGATGATTCACCCAGTTCCCTGATTCAAGTGCTGGTGACTCACAGTTTATCTTGCTAGATCTTACTTGCTCTTTTGAATTAAAATCTTCCATAATTGTGGTGACAAAAATATTTTATACAGATGTCTGTAATTCAATACTATACAGAGGATGTAATCAAAATGTTGCAGTAATTTTTAATGAGTACAAAGAGGATACAGATCTGCCCTGAGAGGAAAAATACATACATTTTAGGTGCTATCTATTTCATGTGAAGCTGTTTCATTATATCAATTCTCTTGTCTGTTCATTTATTGATGACAAGTGTTAGTAAGTATTGAAATCTTATTACTGTTTCATTATGTTCCTGTTGTTATTTGGCATTTTATAGTGCAGTAAAATTTTATTTTCTTTATTTGATGCAGATTGTCATTACAAATTTGCCATCTTATATTACAGTATAAATATCTTGTGTGGTGACATTAAACAGATATACTGATGTACGTATTAACAACATAGTAATTTGTAACTTTTAAGATAAAATAAGGTGTTTATTGAAATAAATATTTCTGAATACACATTTCAGAATATTTATTATGGTCTTCTCCAGAGAGTCACAAGAGCATTTCATTTGACAAAACTAAGAAATAGAGAAGCCAATTATTGGGAAACTCAATTAAAAACAAAATAAGACTTTTCCCAGTGAAGATACTGTTTTCCTCTTTAAATATAGGTAGTTAGTGTTGAAATTTTTAATAATAAATTGACTCAGCAAACATTTTTTATTCTGTGGTTACTCATCAAATCAGTAGCGTTGTGTTCTAATTTCCTGAGAGTCCTTTATTAAAGGTGTGTCAGAGGACAATTCTCCACTGGATTGTTCTCTTTATTGGAACACAATCTAATCTAATTTAATGTAAAATTTTCATAAAGAAGACATTATGGCCTTGAAAATGTTCACCTACATCATCTTGCTATGGTGCAATGTATTGCATTTTTAAAAAAATTATAGAAATTATTCCTTGAGTTGTATCTATGTCTCTACTACTATCTTGAAACACATTTCTAGGTTTTTGGTGATATGTAAATGGACATCCTTCCTTCAGCCTTTTCACAGATTGGGACCACAGGATCTGAAAGAAACACTCTTCTTAACTGTTCATACTTGTACCCTAAGAACATGAACTTTTGTTTCAGATGTCTTCCATGCTAAAGTGTTGTGAGAACTAACAGAAAGCAGATCTTTATAATGAATTTTTTTACTTGAACCAAAGGTGCTTTTTTTCAAGAGGCAACTGGATTTTCTGGTTTTTCTTTGAAGATGTTTCGCTTCTCATCCAAGAAGCTTCTTCAGCTCTGACTGGATGGTGAGAAATGGAAAGATTTATACTCCTTGAAGATAGCTGGTCATTTGCATTCTCTTAGCAGGTTGTTAAGGTCACCTGGAGGTTTATCTGGGTCATCAGGGTCACCTGAGTAGTGCAAATGGGTGTGGAGCCTTCTTGAAACTGTTGAAAGGACGGTGTTGTAGTTTGGAGATATATGATGTTGTATCTCTCCCCTTCTGTTGAGAGAGGGCTGTTCAATTTTTACATAGATGGCCTCTTTGATCCGTCTTTCAAACCAGCGGACCTCTCTGTCTAAAATGTGGACTTTGCTGTTTTCAAAAGAGTGTCCTGTGTCTTTTAAATGCAGTTGGACTGCTAAATGTAATCCTGATGTGTTTGTTCTCCTATGTTGTACCATGACCTTAATGAGCCACTAAAAGAATGCAAATGACCAATGTCTGTAGGGAGTATACATCCTTCCATTCTCCATTATCCAGTCAGAGTTGAAGAAGCTTTTTGAATGAAAGCAAATGTCTTAAAAACAAACAAACAAACAGAAAGTCCAGTTGCTTCTTGAAAAAAAAAAGTACCTTTGGGACAACCATGACCTGGATGACTGTGAATCTCCATAGACATTTTGACTTGAATGTTTCAGTATTTCAATCATTCAGAATTTTACTGTGTGATTTTTAAATCGCCCTGAAAAAAACCTTGTCCTCAGTGATGGTATGCACTTTGAAAATAAAGAAAATAAATGTTTAATAAGATCCAACCCCTTGCAGACACCCTGTTCTATGCATGTAGATTGCCTTTGAGTGAAAATACCAAAGTTCAGCAAACTCATTGCCTTGTTCTAAGAAGGCAATTTTCACAGCCATTGAATTATTCCAGAGGCGAACAAGCTGGATGACCTGATCCTTCCCAGTTCACACATTGAATTTAATCAAATTTAATTAAATCTAGTACAAAACATCCTCTTCTATAACAGCTGATTTCTTCATCAGGTTCATTCATAAGGAAGCTGGATTTTCTCCTGGTTTAAAAAAACAAAACAAATGCAAACCAAACCAAACCCCTGGACTTGAAAATGCTGCAGGCTTTTTTAGCAGATCCACTTGCAAAACTTGTCACTGCCTTAACAGTTGTGTAAGCAAAATCATCTTTTTCTTACAACAAAGGTACCTTTTAATAAGACATGAATCAGTCCCCTCTACGTTAATCCTTTTTGCTTTGTATAAAGCTGACAATTTCATAATCAGTCTGTCATTTATTTACAATTCCCAGGAAAGAACAATTTAATCCGCATGTGAAAGGTCAGTCTTAAAGTATTGAGCTTTTCAAACATTCCCATTCAAGATTCCCTCTTTGACCTCAAGTTTTCATGTTTATTATCTGGGAGGTCTGTTGATGTTTAAAAATGCTACACAGGTAAAACACTTTGTAGACTTTGTAGAGATCTAGCACAATAGATAAATCACTGGATGACAAATGTCAATAGTATTAGAATCCTCCTTGAGATTTCAAGTTGATTTCCATACATTTCTGAAGTACATTGTATATTTGGGTTAAATGTGATAGCTCTGATAGGTCTTAGCTTTACCTTTGTCAATATTTCAGATACATTTCACACAATATATTTTCCTTCAGTGGTTTATTCAGTGCTCCAATATATGTATCATTCTACATTTGTATATTCTGAGAATCTGAAATATGTATATTAAATTAGCACTATGCAAATCCTTCATAATTGCTTCATAATTTATGGGCCTGGAAATTAGCATTGTTCTTTAGCTATTTATCCCCTGATATTGCAAAATTTAAAGAATTTGCACAATTCTTTTAGGAATACAGTACACTACCAGCCACTCACAATTATTCAAAATGTGGCCACCTGATAAAATAAGATGATTGTATGAAGCAGACTCATCAGAGAAGACAAAAGAGTTAGGTCGATTCGATGAGTAGATAGAGATCTCCTCATCTGAAATATTAATTTGCATAATAAGGATAATAATAAATATTAATTTACATTAAATAAGGATGAGAAAGCTTATAATTATTTGTAGACCTGTTATGTCAGGGGAAGAGAATTTATTGGATTTTTCATTATTATTTTCTTTCATTTCATTATTATTTTCTTTCCAACATCCAGCCAGGGTGGATTTTTTTTTTTTTTTGTTTAAGGTTAGACTTATTTGATGTTTGGGTCATTTCCCCCCCCTCTTTTTTGTACAGTTTTTTGTGTTACTGTTGGATATATATTTTTTTTCTTCTTCTTTGTTTTGCATTTTATTCTTGTTTTATTTTATTTATTTTTATTTATTTATTTTATTTTTCAAACTTCTATACCGCCCTTCTCCTTTCGGACTCACGGCGGTGAACAGCCAAGATAAAAAACATTTATACATAAAGCTAAAAATAGTTTTAAAATAATTAAATAAATTTGGCCCGTAACTTAAAACTTATCAATTTAAAATCCGTATCAAATTTTAAAACAAACCATAAAATCAGGACAGACCGGCTAATTGAAAAAAATAAGTTTTTAGGGCCTGACAAAAAGTCCGGAGGTCGGAGATCACTCGTATCTCTGGGGGTAGATTGTTCCAAAGGGTAGGTGCCACCACAGAGAAGGCTCTCCTCCTAGGGGTCGCCAGCCGACATTGTCTGGCTGACGGCACCCTGAGGAGGCCCTCTCTGTGGCAGCTTATGTTTTATCAAAACATAAATAATATATCATATATATTTATATGATCCCCCTCCTCCTCCTCTTCTCCTTCTCTTCCTCTTGCACAAGAAGCTTTGTTACTTAATGTCAATGGCATCTGCAGCAGATGGGAAAGGAAGAGCAGAATGATGCTGTGATGACACAAGCCCGGTCTTTTTGTATATATGTTGTGATACATCAGAGGAACGTGGTGGCTCAGTGGCTAAGATGCTGAGCTTGTCAATCGAAAGGTCAGCAATTCAGCGGTTCAAATGGGGTGAACTCCCATTACTTGTCCCAGCTTCTGCCAACCTAGCAGTTCAAAAGCATGTAAATAATGTAAGTAGAAAAATAGAGACCACCTTTGGGGGGAAAGTAACAGCGTTCCATGCACCTTTGGTGTTTAGTTAAGGTGACCAGACGTCCCGCTTTTGGCGGGACAGTCCCACTTTTGAGCAATTTGTCCCGCGTCCCGCAGCGTTTTAAAAAAGTCCCGATTTTTCATTCTGCTCCTGAGTCCCGGCTGCCTCCTGAATCCCCGCTGATGGCTAGAGGGAAAAAAAACTCTTTAAACTCTTGCCGCGGGGCTTCAAAGGGCCGACCTACAGCTGATCAGTGTTAAAAAAAAATGAATAGACCCATGTCTGCAAAAATAGAAAAAATAGCCCCTGTTAACAGCTTCCGCTAGGTTAATTAGCTGCAAAAAGCTGCAAAAAGTTCCTGGAGCAGATTTCCCCCCCCCCCCCCGCTATACTGAAAACAAAGGCGAAAGCGAAACTAAACCTGCAAGGTGACAAAATGAGGCAGAGAGAGATTTCTTTCTTTTTCTTTTTCTTTTTCCTCACCAAAAAAGGTAGGTACAAAACTGCAAACAATGGGAAATTTTGGGCAAAAGAGGAGAGTTCAAGATTTTAAAACACAAAAGAAAAAAAGCTCTATTTAACTAGGGAATTGTAATAATTGAGATACTATTAATAATTGTATATTGTGTTGAAAGCAGAAATGGTTAAGTTGTGGTTTGGAGGAATATATGGGGGAAATTATTTGGTTTATTATTATTGGTAAATATAATTAATTGATTTGTAAGAAATTAGATTGCATGGAAATAATTGGAATATTCATGTTCATATTGATTAATATACAAAAAAGATAGTTATATAACTAATTGATTTATATTAAAATGTTGAATTTGTATTAAACAACTGTATTACATAATTACATAATTAACCAATGTGAAGATGGATATAAAAATAGATGACAATGGGAAGGGGTATAATATAGAATAGAAGGGAAAAATTGAATTTGATTAAGATTAGAGATGAGGATGAAGGGTAATATTGTTTTTTTAAAAAAATAGATGAGGAATAAATATGGCAAAAAGGAAATATAGAAATTGTAAATTTAATTGAAATGACTAAACGCTGTTTAAATTTGTGAACCAGCCAAATATTCTGTTCAAAGAAAATACATTGTATGTTTGTATGTGTGTTTCTAATTATTGCTATTTATTCATATTTGTTCTCTTTTATTCTTTAAAGTTTAACAATTCATTCTTAATCTTAATATCTTTATATTTGTTTGGGGTTGGCTTTCTTCCCTTTCATCTTTTTTATTGTACAGCAATCTTTCTCCTCAAACCTACCACCACTCTCTTTTCTTTCCTTCTTACTTTCTCTTCCCCCACCCTCTTTTTCTCCTCCCTACTTCCTCTTCCTTTCTCTTTCTCCTCCTCTCTTCCTCCCTCTCTTACCCTCACTCCTACTCTAATTTCCATTCCTTCATCCCTCTCTATTGCTGTATCCTTTAATGCATATGGACTACTCAGAGGGCTGAAAAAGTTATTTTTGACTGGTCCTCACACTTTTGACCAGTCCTTGAACTTATGACTGTCCTCACATTTTACATTTTTGCCCTATCTTGTCATCATGGTGAAGAGAAGCAGTTGTGAAATGAGTGATATGGTTGTTAAGAATGCTGCATGGGCATAAATATGAGGATGGTCATAAGTGTGAGGACCAGTCAAAAGTGCGAGGACCTGTCAGAAATGACTTTTTTCAGCCCTCTGGTTAGTCCTTTTGTGCATATGGACTACTCAGAGGGCTGAAAAAGTTATTTTTGACTGGTCCTCACACTTTTGACCAGTCCTCGAACTTACGACTGTCCTCACATTTTACATTTTTGCCCTATCTTGTCACCATGTTGAAGAGAAGCAGTTGTGAAATGAGTGACATGGTTGTTAAGAATGCTGCATGGGCATAAATGTGAGGATGGTCATAAGTGTGAGGACCAGTCAAAAGTGCGAGGACCTGTCAGAAATGACTTTTTTCAGCCCTCTGGTTAATCCTTTTGTGCATATGGACTACTCAGAGGGCTGAAAAAGTTATTTTTGACTGGTCCTCACACTTTTGACCAGTCCTCGAACTTACGACTGTCCTCACATTTTACATTTTTGCCCTATCTTGTCACCATGGTGAAGAGAAGCAGTTGTGAAATGAGTGACATGGTTGTTAAGAATACTGCACGGGCATAAATGTGAGGATGGTCATAAGTGTGAGGACCAGTCAAAAGTGTGAGGACCTGTCAGAAATGACTTTTCAGCCCTCTGAGTAGTCCCTATACACACAGCCATGGCCACCCGGTCACATGACCAGCTAGCCACGCCCACCCAGTCACATGGCCTCCAAGCCACGCCCACACAATAAGTCACGCCCACAATGGTGTCCTTCTTACCAATGTTAAAATCTGTTCACCTTACCCTATACACATAGCCACGCCCACCCAGTCACATGACCAGATAGACACGACCACAAAATAAGCCACGCCCACAATGTCCCTCTTTACCAATGTTAAAATCTGGTCACCTTACGTTTAGTCATGCTGGCCACATGACCATGGAGATGTCTTTGGACAGCACTGGCTCTTCGGCTTTGAAACAGAGATGAGCACCGCTCCCTAGAGTTGGGAATGACTAGCACATATGTGCGAGGGGAACCTTTACCTTTATCTGTGACACATCATAGACACATGAGGAAAAGCTTTTGGTATAACAGCATGATGATGGGGTGGTTTTTGTTTGTTTGTTTGTTTTTGTTTGTTTTTGTCATTTTGACACAAGCAGAAAGATCCTGTCAATCCACTTGCTTACAATGCACAAATGAATACCCCCTCTTTGTTATTCCTGTGCAACAGAATAGCTGGAGACAAAATGCTGAACAGATTGATGCAATTGGTATTTCAGTTAAAATGCATTATAATGATCAGAAATATGTGTTGATGGCATGATTCTTTAGGTGCAAAGCATAGGTAACAAATAAACACTTTTATATTTCAGTGTTGAATATGGCATTGTTCCCTGCATTTTTGTTGGTTCGACAATCATTCATGGATTGCAGTAGTTATTTTGAAGAACTACTATAGAACCTTCCTCTGTTGACCCAGAAGGTTTTTTAAAACTTGCTGTAAACCCTTTCTCTTTTTTTCTGTCAGGCCACGCAAATCTCTGTAGGGGAGGAACAAATGAAGAAACGCCCATCACACTATCAAGATGCAAAGCCTTACGTAATTGTCTCCTGATATTGGATGCATGGACAGAGGGGTCTACTGGGAATCACAATGCCAAAAAATAATAATAATGAACTGTTTCAAAAACATTCTTTGAAAGTGATCAAATAACTTAACAATAGTGGAGTACAATCCAGTATATTAATCAATAATTAATTAATAGTGCCAAGCAATATATGCTAATCGGCATTTCTGTTAAGATACACAGAACGATATTCACTGCGTGAGTACAATTGAGGAAGAGTCTGTTTTTTTAAAGCAATAGACTCTAAACCAAATACCAAGTATTGAAGAAGAAAAAAAAAGAGGGAGAGAGAGAAAAAAAGAAGTGGCAAGACCACCTTCTTGAGGTAGAAATTGGTTCAATAATATCTTAGTGAGATATGTTCATTGATCTAAAACAGAAGTGCAACTGAGTTTCATGTTGCTATACATCATTCTTTGTTTTGCTTATACTAGATCACTTCCAGATCTACATGGCTCATAACGTTATTGCTTAGCTTTATTTATTTATTTATTTATTGCTTGTATCTTCCATTTGTTTGTTTCTAAAGGAGATACAGTTTGTCTGCCAATATTTATGGTTTCAGAGTGTTTGCCCCAAATGATCTGTAATCTCTAGGTTTTGTGCTATCCCTCTAAATGGTCCTATATCTTAAACTATTATATCAGGCAAGTTTGTCTGCACTAAGGTTTTCACTGCTTTTTACTTCAGACCTGAGTGCTGTCTTGTTTTGTTACAGGTAATCCTCATTTAGCAACTACAACTCAAACTGGTAATTTGATTGTTACGTGAAGCAGTTGCTAAATGAAACTGTAATTACAATCTTACTTCAGCTGTTCTTCACTTTACAGACATGCAAAGACTGTAAATGCAAGAATTAGTCACATCATCACCACTGTAACTGCCAATGCATTGTAACTGCAGTCACTGTATAATGCAATCTCTAAATGAGGACTACCAGTGGTGGGTTCCTCCCGGTTCGGTCCAGTTCGGCTGAGCCAGTAGTGGTGACGATATGACATCACCGAACTTGTTCTCCCCCCCCGCCCTCCCACCACCCCACATTATTCTTACCTTTTATTTGGTCCCACCCCCAATCTATTGCTGCCTCCTGAGTCCCAGCTGATGACTAGAGGGAAAAAAACTGTTTAAACTCTTGCCGCGGGGCTTCAAAGGGCCGTCCTACAGCTGATCAATGTTAAAAGCAAACAAATGAGTCGGGTCGTAAGTGCAAGGACTGGTCGTAAGTGCGAGGACCTTCCAGAAATTACTCTGAACACCTAGCCACGCCCACCTAGTCACATGACCTCCAAGCCACACCCACAAAATAAGCCACACCTACAGAACCGGTAGTAAAAATATTTAGAACCCACCCCTGAGGACTACCTATATTTGAGAGTACTCCAAGGGAAGGTAATAGCTACATTTACTTTGCCTATAGAAAGTCCGTATTCAATCCCTGGCATTTTCATAAATGGTTGAAAAAAAATGTCAGCCTGAAGCTGTGAAGATACGCTGCCAGGGTTGACAATGGTTTCTTGGAATAATAGTAGCCTAAGCTCATATTTCCTTTGGTGTTCTCCAGGTTGAGGGACAACTGCATTAAAGTGTAGACCACTAGCACTGCAGATGTTTTGCTATAGCTTCTAGTGCAATAGCTCAATATTTATTATCTGTTTGGATTTTAATTCTTTGGGATGATCCAAATCAAATCACATCCAGAGCGACAGCCTTCTATTCCAGCAATTGAAATGAGGTACTTTTATAGGGGAATCAGACCAGTGGTGGGTTGCTACCAGTTCGCCGGATCTGGGGCGAACCAGTAGCAGCGGCAGTGGGAGGCTCTGCCCACCCGCCCGGATGCTTCTGAGCATGTGCATGCGCACACGAGTGAACTAGTAGCAAACTAAATTGAAGCCCATTACTGAATCAGATATGTAAATGTTTGCTTAGAAAATTATGTATCCTAATTCTCTCCATGTGTATTCAGAAACCTCTCTGTAAGACCTAGTCCCCACTCAGAGATGTAAAAGGAAACCATCAAAATGTCAAATAGTACAAAACATGAGGGGAATTTTTTTTTTCAAACAGGGATTACAGGCATTTCACCGAGAAGAACAGGCATTTTACTTCTGTAAGCAGAAATACTTGTTTTAAGCCGATAGCATTTAGATTTTCTCACAATATCTCTTGGGTCTGAACAAATATAAGAAATAGAGATGATAGGTACAAAGGTTCAGCGTCTTAGATTGAAGCAAGCCTACTCACTGGTTGAAAAATTAAAAAAAGAGGGAGGGGAGAAAGAGAGCCTGTTGCTGCAGACAGAGAATAGTAAATCAAAAAACTCTAGGAGAATGCCACAAGGAGGAAGATGTGGATGAGGAAGTGGAAGAAATATACATATATGGGAGAATGAAAGGAAGAATGAAAGAATGTGGGATGATCCTGGAAAAGAGGACATTTGAGAGGGTGTGTGTATGTATATACAGTATAACACATACAAACACATATACACTATATATACTGCTCAAAAAAAAAAATAATAATAAAGGGAACACAAGCAGAAGACATCCGAGATCTGAATGAATGAAATAGCCTTATTAAATACTTTGTTCTTTACATACAGTAGTTTATACACTGCTCAAACAACTAAAGGGAACACAAAACTACTGTATGTAACGAACAAAGTATTTAATAAGGCTATTTCATTCATTCAGATCTTGGATCTTCTGCTTGTGTTCCCTTTATGTTTTTTAGCAGTGTATATTCTATATATATATTCCATATTTCAACAACACAACATAACAGAAGATTAAAAAATAATAACTAGGTTGAAAATAACTAGGTTGAACCTAAGTTGAAAAGCATTTTTCTTACTCTGCCCTTCAGAACTACAGAATAACAGAGTTGGAAAAGACCTTGGAGGTCTAGTCCAACCAACTGCTCAAGAAGGAGACCCTATACAATCCAGTCTCCTTCTTGCCCAGTCTCTTCCTAAAAACCTCCAGTGATGGAGCACCCACAATCTCTGAAGGCAAGCTGTTCCACTGGATGATGATGATGATGATGATGATGATGATTATTATTATTATTTAATATAATATATAATATTAATATAATATTAATATTAATAATGAAAAATAATAAACTGATAACTATCTTTTTTCACGCTAGATATGAGAAGATGAAAGGATATTTTTTCCTGACTAGCTGAACAGGGACCCAGTTTAGACTATTTTTGGTTTTATCTCAACATAGTTCAACTCCAGATTTAAATGCTTGAGTAAGTGCAATATCTCTTTCTTTTACTTCTCTCATCTCTATCTGGAATACCATCAGGACATAAGGTCTGATAAGGTTTTGTTGAAATGTTAGTAAATCTAAATTTAATCTTGCAGAATATAAGGAGCAAAACAAAGATACAGTATTTGAAAAGAAAAACAGGTTCACACCAGAAAGGAAACCTTCTTTTTAGGTATTTATTCATGAGATTTAAATCTGTTATGACTCTGGGTAGCTAATTACTAATTACTCAAATATAATTGTTGACATTCAAGTGACTCTAGGAAGCAGAGGTCTGTGGAACAAGGCCTGTCCCTTTGGATATAAAGCAACAAAATTGGTCAATTAAGAGGTAAAATAAAATGCAACAAAAATACATAAGTAATGTTAAGATTAAAACCAAACTCCAGTGCAGGTGTGCTTAATCAAAACACACTCCAAATTTTAAAAAAGCCCTTTTGCTTGCCATCTGGGAAGAAGAGGAAATGTTATTTCCCTCTCTTGATAGGCCATGATAATGCCAAAAAGAGGCCCATCTCTGCTCTACATTATGGTATATAAAAATTAATATCTGCTGCCACTTTTAATACTTATAGAAGTATAATATTTTGAACAAAGAAAAAAAAAACAGCTGATCCACGGTTATGATATTGATCTCCTCAGGAGACTTCTGGATTTCTATCAGGTTTTTTTAGTAGTAGGCGAGATCATCTTTTACTCCTTATTAAATTCTTAACTTGTTGGCATGAGTTCTCCAGCATAACTCAAATACCATTTTTGAAATGCACATAACACACTAACGGTACTCTAAACTATCTATAAATTACAAGATTGCCTGGTCATAACCCATATGGACAGGCCACAGTCCTTTACTTACTCAGTGGACACCTCACAGCTGATCCTTTTCTTGACCAATTAATTGACACATCTGGACATTGACCTGAGTTGAGCAATAGGATTGGGGTGAAATAGGACTCAAAAAGCAAATTTTACTGCCTTTTTGGGTAGCACTGGCTTGGCAGGTTTAATGGCAAACAGCTAAAATTTCCACTGATTTTTTTCAGTGATTCCTTGCTGAAAAGATTTCTCCCTCAGCAGGCTCAATATTGGCTCAATGACTCTTCATGAAGCTGTTGTATAAAAACAGCTTTCTAACCTGCTGTAATTCAATGCTTTATTCCAGTAAGTTGTCACCTGAGGAAATCGCCTGGTGTGTGTGTCTGTAAGTTTAATATAATAGAACAGTCAGGGTCCCAATGTTAGAGAACTTCACTAAATTACCTCAAATGAAGTATAGTCAATAGGTTTGAGAAGCTTGTCAAAGGTTTATAAGAAATTATAAGTACCAAAAATAGATGCTCTGGAAACTGGTAACTATTAAGTTATTCTAAAGGTCAGGATTTGCTGGGTGCTGTATACATAAAGCATGCTTAATACTCTGACAAATCTAAAAGTCCTGTTTTTTCAAATGCACTCTATTTTATGGACCAATGAATATGTGCACATGCACACACACATAAATGCACAGACACAGTATTAACTAATTCAATTGGTAGCTAACAGAGTTACCTGAATTAATGCCACCTAAAATTCTACTTGAGAGCCAGTTTGGTGTTCACATTAGAAACCAGTAGACTGTGAGTTTTAGTCCTGCCTGAAGCCCAAAGCCAACTGGATGGCCTTTGGCCAGCCACTTCTTGTCAGCCCTTGGAAAGAGACAAGGGCAAACCAGTTCTGAAATCTTGCCTAAAAAAACTGCAACAATTTATTCCACAGTTGCCATGAGTCAACTCTGACTTGAAGCCCCCTCCCCCCCAAAAAAAGTTACCCTTTGCTGTTTTACCATACTATATCAGAAAAATTAAAATCTAAGTTAACTTCCTGCTTCTAGGCAGGCCAATCTAATTGGCAGGGGAAGTGAACTGATAGCCAGTCAAAACCTTGCCAGCAAATACTAGATGGGTGTATATGTGTGAAGGTAGCTCAAAGAGAGCTTAATTCAGTGGTGGGATTCAGCCAGTTCGCACAACTTCGGGAGAACTGGTTATTAACTTGCTGAATAGTTTGGCAAACTGGTTGTTGGAAGAAATCATTAGGACAGAGAACCGGTTCTTAAATTACTTGAATCCCATCACTGGCTTAATTCGCCACTTTTGAAGTCATTAGGAAGATTAAGCATAATAGCTCAAGGCTGAAAGTCTTGTTAGGATGAATTCTGGAATTTCTCAGGGGATCAAAGAGAGTTTGGATCCAGGAAAATAAAATGTTCCTCTGATAAACCTCTGTAAGAAATTGACTTATTGCAGTACTGTATAATGGTGTAAAAGTACAGAGTAGGAGATGACCAGGCTGAGCCCAAGGGAGAGGTCAAACAGGTCATCAGTCATGAGTTCCTTCACGCCTACAAGACATCTAAGTCCAGCCCACCTTGAATTCCTTTGACTCTTATCTACTGCCAGTTTGCTTTGGCCGTTAGTAGTTCAGATTTTTGTAGAGAGGTTAAGCTTGCAATAAATCTTTATAACCATTTGAACTGCCTGGATCTTTTGATTTCTCTGGCACTTGACAACAGAATGGGACTGAACAGCTCTCTTTTTCCCTGCCTGCAATTTTAACTTTGTTTGGCATTTGTATAATTAATTGTATTTAAACATTTGAAAAGTTGTTTTAAGGCAAATTACGTTCTCCAATGTCATCTATTTAAATGACATAATGCTTGATTCAAAAACTAATCAAGAATGTGACTACATAGTTCAAATGGTTATAAAGATTTATTGCAAGCTTAAGAATATCCAATTACTCTTGCTAAGAGTGTTTAATATATGGACTCAAAAGAATGAAAACGACCATTTTCAGTCAGTGGGAAGATCTCAGAGAAACTGATTCTGTAAGAAGGTTACATTAAATTCACCTAGAACAGGGTTTTCAAACTCCCAGCCTGCGGGCTGGATGCATCACATGCTGGCCACGCCCATGCCCAGTTTAACAAAAGGGGGGGTGTGAAAGTTCCAATACGTCATGTGACGCTGCCATGATGACGTGAATTTGATACCCCTGACCTAGAAGAAAAAGTATCAGAAGCATATAAAGAGATAGGAAGAGCAAATAAGGAGGGAAATGGAACAGGTACCACAATATTAGGAGATTAATACAAGCAGTGTGATTTGGGTACAGGCAAAGTCCCAGCAGTAGCTTTGGGAGACAGCACAGAAGAACTGTGGTTAGCAACTATCACTGCAGGAAAGCTATATGGTCATTTACTAATGATCCTATGGAGAAGCCCAAGCTTAACTTAGCCCAGGGCTAGTGGCATGATATTGGACCCATTCTTTTATTTCAAAGAGCATTTCAAAGAGCACAGAACATTTAGATCAGATTGGGGTTAACGGTAGGGGTGACGACTTACTATGAACACGTCCTATTGTTTTCTTTGTATCTATTTGTATATGTAAATGTTAAAAATTTGATATGGTGAAATAGCTTAACCAATACAATTTCTACTAATAAAAAGGTAGTGGCATGCAATCTGGGTTTGGAGTATAAAAAGCACCATGGAAGTGTTATGCTTGAAGCATTTAGCCATATCTCCCTAAAGGAGTGACACTTGTCAAGCCACTGTACAAGCCAAAGGAAGTCACAGCTCTCTAAAAGCACTGATAGGTTCAGTGAACGCAACCACAAGACCTTTGAAGCTCATTTTCTGCTTCAGATCCAAATAGCTGCATGTGACTGGTTGGGAATGAAATTAGATGTTTGGGGGGAGAAATTTGGTAAAACATTCCAGTGGTTTGATAGAATAGAATAGAATAGAATAGAATAGAATAGAATAGAATAGAATAGAATAGAATAGAATAGAATAGAATTCTTTATTGGCCAAGTGTGATTGGACACACAAGGAATTTGTCTTGGTGCATATGTTCTCGATGTATATAAAAGAAAAGATACATTCGTCAAGAACCATAAGGTACAACACTTAATAATAATCATAGGGAAACAGTCAATATAAATCTTAAGAATACCAGCAACAAGGTTACAGTCATACAGTCATAAGTGGGATGAGATGGGTGATAGGAACAATGAGAAGATTAATAGTAATGCAGATTTAGTAACTAGTTTGACAGGGTTGAGGGAATTATTTGTTTAGCAGAGTGATGGCGTTCGGGAAAAACCTGTTCTTGTGTTCTAGTTGTTCTGGTGTGCAGTGCTCATCTTGAGGGTAAGAGTTGAAACAGTTTATGTCCAGGATGCGAGGGGTCTGTAAATATTTTCACAGCCCTCTTTTTGACTCATGCAGTATACAGGTCCTCAATGGAAGGCAGGTTGGCCTGTGCTTTAAGCTTTAGATCAGCACCTATCTAATCAAGAGTCCTTTCTTTACCCGGCCTGCAGCATTTTTAGTTGTAAGCATGGAAGCAGATGCCATTATCTTTTGAACTTCTTCTAGACTATTATCTGGGTTTTGAATTGTTCTCATTAAAGTTAACTTTGAATCTTTTAAATTCTGATTCTGTGCTATTCTTATTCCCTTGCCCAGTAAAATATGATCCAGGATAAAAAGAGATAGAATCAATGGCAGCAAATATAGATTATAAAGAGTGGGGGGGGGGAGAGAGAGAAGAGAGAGGGTATTTCGGGAGAAAAGAAGCATAAGATGGGATCTTTGCCTCCATGAAAAGTTTGGCAATGACAGTACAACTTTCCATCCCAGCTACTTTTCTTCTAAGAGCTCCTTGCCATTCAATCTTAATCCTTTTAGATTGATGGGCTGTCAAGTAAAGTTATGGTAGGACTCATATTTTGCTTTCCCTCAGAGCAGGGCCTCAGGTTTGCTAGGCTTCCAGCAAATCTTTACCTTGAAACAAAGAAAAGTTCCATTCCACGGAGATGGTGGATATTCCTGTATCAGCTGCTGTTTAAATTGCCATAGGGTAATTAAATTGCTATGACATAATTATGTACACAAAGGGCACATTATTACTTTTTGCTCTTTAGGATAGCCTTAATGTCTGAAACTGCAGTATTAGGCTGTTCTCATGTTTTTAGCAGGACATGAACACGAACTCCAAAGCACTTTGCTGGGAGACATTTTGTTTTCCAAAACTATTAGAATAGAATGGAATTCTTTATTGGCCAAGTGTGATTGACACACAAGGAATTTGTCCTTGGTGCATATGCTCTCAGTGTACATAAAAGGACAAGATACATTTGTCAAGAATCACAAGGCACAACACCCAGTGACAGTCAAACGGTATAATAAGCAATCAGATCATACTAGGAAACAATCAATATCAATATAAATCGCAAGGATACAAGCAACAAAGTTACAGTCATGCAGTCACAAATGGGAGGAGATGGACGACAGGAACGATGAGAAGACCAATAGCAATAGTAATGCAGCCTAATGTGAATAGTTTGACATGTTGAGGGAATTGAGGAAAGGCAAAAGATAGATACCAAACAAGTAGCATTACTTGCAGCTCCATTTTAATTTTCTTCATTTTTTGCAGCACAGAATTAAACAGGAAACCATTATTAATGCAGAAAATATTTTTTTAAACTAACTTCTCTCCTTTCCTTTCCTCCCTTCCCTTCATTTTAGGAAGCAGGGCTCAGGAAACCTTTAGCCTTTGGCTTAAAGAGCTTTTGGAAGGAAGGAGGGGAGGGGAGGGGAGGGAAAGGGAGGGGAGGGGAGGGAAGGAAGGAAGGATTGAAGGAAGGAAGGAAGGAAGGAAGGAAGGAAGGAAGGAAGGAAGGAAGGAAGGAAGAATTTTTTAACTTGAAATCCAATTCCTCACAATGCAGGACTATTCACTCAAATATTTTGTTTTCCCTTCCCAATTATTATTATCAGGAGAGTTCCAGGTCCAGGTTAAAGTCCAGGACCAAGACCAGACCAGCATCAATCTATTGTGGATCCCTTTGCTTTCATAAAATTTTGATCTTTAAACAAAAATTGGAAATCTGATATCTGAAGCCTATACTGATTCCCTTTCCCCACTGAGGGTGAAGTGAAGATTTACAGCTGAAAGTTCCATTCATTCACACACCCATTCATATCCATCCACCTCTCTGTGTCTTTGTGTTTAGCTATGGCCAAGGATGAGAAATGTTGAGACAGTCTTCCTGATGTGACTGCATTCTTCCTTGTTTGCTGTAGCATCCTCCCTTCAGCAGTTCTCAAGGATAGAAATAAGAAGACTCCATACAGTAAAATTCCATGGGGGAAGATACAAAAGAAACACTGGCTCACATTTTCGGTATTGTCTTTTAGATGGGAACTTTTGCAATACCACAATAGTTTGCTTAATTAAAAAATTTCCAGAAGCTCTGGAAAACTTTTATATAAACTGTTTACTTGAAGACACCATTGTATGATCAACTGCCAAAATTGTATGGCCAACTGCCAAAAATCTATTGTATTGTTGATAATAGAGCAGAAAATAGAAATCAGTGGTTTTCTGATATTTTATATTTATTTTATTTATTTATAATATTTATACTTTACATTTTGGTATTCTATTTTATATTGATCTTTAAATATATTTTAACACCATGTATATGTGTGTGTAATTTTATCACGTGAAGCAATTTATGAATGTTTGAAAATGACCAATTGATTGATGGACTGAGTGAAAGTTTAGATGGTGAAGGCAGATTTCCGTTCCAGAGTAGCTGAGATAGATAACTATTTGCATAGTAGTAGTATTGAAAGTTGTGTCCCAAAAAGTCCTATAATGAAGGATGTGAATAAGATTAAAATAACATCTTGAAATGTTATTGAAAAGATTAAAATAACATCTATCGCATAAACTAGTTTGCTTACAGTATAGCGATGGTGGCTATGGAAGAACTAGGTATAGAAAATAAATAAATTTAAAACCAAAAATAAAATCATATTCAATCTCAAAGTGGAAGATCTGACTGAGGCCAACATAAAGAAATTAAGATCAGATGGAAGTAATTTAAAGAACATGAAAGAGCAAAAACTGAAAAATATAAGGATCAAGACAAGCCTAATAAAAAATATTGGCTCAGCACCAGACAAACTGAAGAAGCTTCAGCAACAACAAAAATAATAACAATTATAATAGGCACCTTGGGTGCAATCCCAAAACAACTGGAGCACCACTTGAACATCTTTGGCATTGACAAATTCACCATCAGTCAATTGCAAAAGAAGGCGTTACTGGGAAAAACCTGTGACAATATCTGTAAGACCATCAAACATCCAAATCTACATATCCCAAATCCTTGGTAAGGATTCGATAGGTAGACAAAAATGCCAAATAATAATTGATGATAATAATAAGCTCTTGAAAATGAGCAAGTCAAGATCCTGTGGGACTTTCAGATCCAAGTAGACAGTGGCCCATAACACACCTGACATCACTATTGTGGAAAAGAAAAAAGTCTGGTTCATTGAGATTGTAATATCAGGTGATGCACAAATTGAACAGAAACAGCTATAAAAAATAACAAAACAGTTTGATTTTCAAATTGAAGTTGAGTAACTATGCAGGAAGAAATCAATGGTTATACCAATAGTAATAGGAGCCCTTGGAACAATACCCAAAGGGTTGCCTAGATACATGGAAATTTTGAACTTATTAGACCTGAATATCCTGACTTTACAAAAAACCACCCTACTTGGAACTGCCTATATACTGAGATGCTATCTTAATAGCAATAGCAATAGCACTTAGACTTATATACTGCTTCACAGTGCTTTCCAGCCTCTCTAAGCAGTTTGCAGAGTCAGCATATTGACCCCAACAATCTGGGTCCTCATTTTATCAACCTCAGAAGGATGAAAGGCTGAGTCAACCATGAGCCGATAAAACTCGAACTGCCAAGTCAGCAGAATTAACTGCAGTGCTGCATTGTAACCACTGCGCCACCGCAGCTCTTCCAATAGCTCTTAATAGCGCTTAGGTCCTTGGTTAGGACTTGAACTGTTAAGCTTTTACCAGTCCCAGACTCTAAATCAAATTGAAGATTAACAACAACAACAATAGCAGCACCTAATCTCAGGTTCATCCTCAGAAAAAAACTCAATAGGTGGACAAAAATATCAAATCTTGTCTAAGCATCTGACTAGCTTTGTGATCAACCATAATAATCTCAGATCTAAGGCTGGTTGCTGTATCTGCTGTCTTTAGTTTGGTCTTCGTATTTAATCTTAGTCTCCTTTTTTCACTGTGTTCCTTGACTTTTATTACTAGACCTTGCAGAACGTTTGCGCTTTCAGTTATCAGAATAGTGTTATCAACATGTCACAGATTATATTTCTTCCTGCAGTTTTAAAATTATATCCAACAACTTGCAATCGAGCTGCCCTCAGTATATATTCTGCATGGATGACAGTACTGGCATTAATATATTAATACACAGTTCATTTATTAATATGGTTATACTTTGTGGTTAATAATAGAATATTAGTTTGCTCTATCACAGTTTAAAACTATATTCTTGTTATATGAAATACATTGAAACAAAGACATATATAGTGTGGCTGAAAATTCAAGTGTCTCATGACAATACATTGTGCACACATTACTTCTAAATATAAATGACTATTGCAACTGAACTATTTTGGTACTGATTATTAAGCCAGGAATGAAATGGGAAGTAGGCATGGAAAATGAAGTTTGCCTAGTTAAAATTTAATTAGATTTAATAAAGATGAAGAAGACAGAGATTCCCCTTGTTGAATGTTTACCATGCAAGTCCAATTTATATGCAGTCATAAATCCTTTGAAATTGACATGCCCTTAATCAAACCAGAAACTCATTCATCATTAATATGTTGTTTCCCTTCAACAGTGGAGTATCCTTATTTTCTGCTGGGAAGAACATTGAAATATATTTTCCTATCCAGTAAGAATCATTAAATGATGCAGAATCCATTAATTAAGAGCCTACCAACAAATCTGTTTTTAAAAAAGGTTTCTCACTATAGATCAGATGACAGTTCTAAAAAAACAACAGTTCTAAAACCACCTGTATTAAGATTACCTTGCATTTAATGGATAACAAAAATAATTCAGTTTATATCTTGCTTTTCTGTACAGAAAACAAAAGTTACTAATAATTAAAAGACAAATCACTTTTGTAAAAAGATTGCGAAAGCATTTTGCGTGTTAATAAATTCAAAATGAAAAGATCTGTCTAGAGAGAGAAAAATGAAACTCTTGACTCACTTTTGAGTGAGTCTCATAGCGTGGGGAACAGTAGAAAATCTCTTTTATCCATCTGCCTGACAAATAGACTTCAGAAAGTGAGTGTATTGCAAAGAGAATCTCTCCTGCTTGATTTAATGTCTGGACAGTTTCATACTGAGTTAGAGAGTTTCTCAGATAGCGAGACTCTGAGTCACATGAGGCTTGAAAGGCCCAAACCAATACCTTTAGTTGTCCCTCAGAAACTGTTAGCAGCCAGTATAGAATTTTATTTATATAATGTTTCTGATTTCATTCAGCACTTGGCAGTCTAGCAGTTGTAATTTGTACATGTGAACTTTCTCAGACATTCCTCTAGGGCAGTTCTTTACGGAATGCATTGCAGAGTTAAGCACTAAAGACACAGGTGACAGCTGCCAAATCCAAGTTGCTTAGGAATGGACATAGAATACTAAACATAACAA
The DNA here is from genome assembly GCA_022577455.1 of Arizona elegans. Taxonomy (NCBI): domain Eukaryota; kingdom Metazoa; phylum Chordata; class Lepidosauria; order Squamata; family Colubridae; genus Arizona; species Arizona elegans. The sequence goes on from JAKOOJ010000001.1 coordinate 267,736,594, forward strand.
TGGAAACATACCCCATACCCACCCACCCAGCTCCTTTGGGGAATCCAAAATATTTGGAGGTCAAACAACTCCCATACCACCGATCTACACTTTCTGAAGGAGAGCACCCCACACCATACTCATTAGCAGAACTTCTATTTTGTCTGTATTTAATTTCAGTTTATTCTCCCTCATTGAGGCTGTCACCAAACTTAGGAATTGTTCAGTACATTTTCCTGGTGTTAGATGGCAAGGAGAAATTTTACTTTGAAGTTCTGGATAACTAATCTATATAAAATTGAAAACCACTCACACATTCATCACAAAATCTCCAGAACCGTAATGCCTACAAACTTGAAATTTGCCATGTATGTTCCTCTTGGCTTCTAGGTGCTCACTAAGAAATTATTTTTCAAAATGATCATCAGAGCATTAGTATTTCCTATATTATTATTAACACACAATTATGCTAAGGAGTTGTAGTCCCCCAACCCACCTGAAAAGAAATCTATTCCAAATGAAAAACATAAGCAGAGGAGTTTTATTTTCAGTTTTACTTTCACAGCAGCAAGCAGCTTTACTACAGAACAGTTAAGCTAAGCCATGCCCAGCCTCCTTCCTGTCTCCTTCTTGCTCACATAGCCAATACTGTTTGAGTTTCCAAACACCCCTCAACTCTCTCACACAGTGACAGGATGTTAGCCAGATGAATACCGATGGATGCTGCGGGCTGGGACATTCTACTCCTCCTCCCCCTCGGTTCCAACTGCCAGTTGCATTATATTAACACTTTCTGATGCTACGGAGTTACACATTCTACATTAAGTTTCAGGCTGCAAGTGTCAATTTATCAAGCCTGAGCACATAGTTTCGTAGTGAAGCATGGGCTCCAGCTAGTCATGGAATAGCTAGCAAGATTATGGAGTTTGGAGGCAGGGGGTGATAATGCACGAGTACATCCATTGTTGGTTTCTGTTTAACGTGCTTATACACATTATGCACCCGGGATAATGTGCTTATCCTGGGTGCATAAAAGAAGCAACAAGAGATGTGGAACATGGTTTTCATTTGCAACAAGATATTTTGGATTTATGTTTTGATCCCATGCATTAGGATCTTCAGAAAGGTCACTGAAGAGGATGCATATTTTTCAGTAGTTGTATTCATAGCAGAATGGATTTTTAAAAAAAAAAAAAATTACTGGAGGATTTTCACATAACTCCATGGTATCTATGCTTTGGGATTCTCTATCTTTCTATGCTTAATATCAGCATGAAACTACAGGATGGGGTTATTCACAATTTAATTATTTATGTATAGTTTCCAATTATATTTTTATGGTAATAGTAAAAGTACTAAATTAATTCTGGATCACAGAAATTGTTTGGAGGGTGGCCAATAAGCTCAGTTTAGATGAGGAAACACTGCAAGTGAATATGGGCAATTTGTCTGCTCAAGTGAATTATGTTTAATCTGTTTTTATAAGATTGAGTTCATCCTAGAGGACTAGATTGTTTGGTGTTGCACATCGATCTCTGTCACTAAAGTCAACAGGACTTCTGTGACTCGAATTATCTCATATTGCTTTAGGTTGGAACTGCCAACTATGAACTTATCAGATAGGACAAGTTTAGTTTTAATGATTCATTCATACAACTTGTATTTGGGACACCCCCCTCCAAAAAAACATTGACATATCACAATCCAGACACACTAAGCTTATAGAATTTCCTTTGGCAATACAATAGCTTAGTGCTGAAAATGAATTTCATCCCCAGTATCTCTTTCATGTAACCTTATAAGCTCTCTTTCTCAATTCTGGGTGTTGGAGTATGTTAGTCTTTTTGTACTTCTGTTGCAAGTGATACTTCCTAAACTACACATTAGATTAAACCAATAGACTAATTAGCTTAATTAATGTAAATTAATTTTAAATAGCAAGTGCTTGTGATAAAACCATTATGCTTAAATATTTATTCTAAAAATAATTGCAGTAAATGGTATATAGCTTTATATGTCTCTAGACTCCAATATATTTTTAAGAATATTTTGTTCCGGACAGCCTACAAGAGAAACCAAGCATGGGCAGGAAAGACTCAAATACTGTTAAAAAATAATTACTGGAGGCCTTGGAAAACCTTGGTAAAGACCCATTGCGACCCCATGGACAACTTTCCTCCAAGCCTTCCTGTCCAATACCAGCCCCCAGAGACCATTTAAGCTCACGTTGATTGATTGTCTCCATCCAGCCACCTCATTCGCCATCCCCTTCTTCTTTTGCTCTCAATCATTCCCAGCATTAGGCTCTTCTCCAGTGAGTCCTTCCTTCTCATATGGCTTGGGAGACACCAAAGTTCCTTTTGCCTGAAGGAACTTTGATAGTCAGAAAAACTATCAAGATGGCATTTTATAAGAAGAATGAAGCCTTTCCTCATTTCTTATTTTTATCTAGAGATATGAAATAGATCCTCAAGTTGTTTCTATTATCTTATTTAAATATACAACAGTGACATAGCATTTGGACAACAGAAACACATTACTGCAAACTTATTGAATTTGCCAATTGCTTAAAATTGACCTCCAGTTTTTCCCTCCTATTGCTATATAAGCAGGGAACATGACTTTTGTCTCAGGTTAAGCCTCTTAAGAAATTCTCCACTACTGGGAACTAAAGATATAATATAATAGAGGCTTAGCTGCATCACATTGGTTGGGCCCCAATCACTTTCTCTGTTAGAAGAAATACACATCTCTGAGGATCCTTTTGAAAGATACAAGGAAATTCCTTCTAGCAATAAAACAAAGAATGTGGTGGAACTGGGAATCCCTGGGGCAGTCTTTTTCTGGAATATCCTAATGGAGCATTTCTGGATCATTAGATGTTGGAGAGCAGGGCTTTGCACAGCCCTGCTTCAGATGTCCTGCTAACCAGCCATATTCACGTTCTTGGTAACATTTGTATATTCATGTTTTATTAAATAAGCCATAAATTGTTTCCACAAGTTGCTACTGTGCTAAAATAGTGGTTTATGGATTATAATAACTGTTTTTGTATGAGACACTAAATTAAAAACATGCCAACGATATTTTGGCTTAGCATGACAGATATTCATATTTAGGATACTGAATATGACACCAGACTAAAATTTCTTGTTTTCCTATCTAATTTTACTCTCTTTATCGAGAGAAACAAAGCAAAACAAAAGCAGAGCTAAACTAAGCAAAGCTATTGGAAGTTTCAGTCCTTTAGGTGGACATTTGAAATAAATTCACTTCTTAAATAATCCTAGAAAGCTTGCTAAAGATACTTTTGTCTGTGATGCAACAAAAAAAACCATTTTTCTCATATTCTCCTTCATTGGGAAATAAATATTATGATTTTCAGTAAGCCTCTGAGTGAAGAACTTGAAAGCTATCATCTGCTCTTTGTCTGTAGTCTGAATGGATGGAACTGTAAATCTTTGCAAGAATCTACAGTTCAATGCTTTTATGTGAATCATTTGCAGAATGTAAAGCTAGCTTGCCTCAATGCTTAGGAAGACCACACTTTTCAAATCATGGGGGGTATGTTTTAGCCATGTGGCAAAGATTTGGAACTCACACACTTTGGAGCACACACTTTGCACTTTTGCTTTTTTAAAAATAGAGCCAAGAACAAAGCAGATGTTTGAACAATAAATTATTGCAGTTATCCATATATATACCATGTTTATTATTGTCAAATTTCAGAACAACAGACTTAGTAATACCCTAAGCCCGTGATGGCATGCATAGCCATATCGGTGGGCATGCGAATTCAGCTCCGGCATGCATGCGTGTGCTGGCCAGCTGATTTTCGGGCCTTCTGGGCCCACTGGAAGTAGGGAAGAAGGCTGTTTCCTGCCTCCAGGGAACCGTCTGGTGGGACCAGAAGTTGGAAAATGGGCCATTTCCAGCCTCCGGAGGGCCTCCGTGTGGGTGGGGATGGCCGTTTTTGCCCTCCCCAGGCTCCTAGAAAGGCTCTGGAGGCTGGGGAGAGCATAAAATGGGCCTTCCGGTCCCACCAAAAGTTGACAAATGGGACATTTCCGGCCTCCAGAGGGCCTCCAGGAGGGTGGGGAAGGTCATTTTCACCCTCCCCAACTCCTAGAATGGCTCTGGACCTGGGGAGAGAGAAAAAAATGGGCCTACCATGCCCACCGTGCCATTGCGTGCCAGGAGCAGGGGGAAGTGGGGACAGTGGGGGGAGCATGTGCATGCATGGGTGTAGGGCGCATAGAATTATGGTTGTGGGCACATGTGCACGCGACCCCCTTCCCCTCCCGCTCCTGGCACATGATGACAAAAAGGTTAGCCATCACTGCCCTAAGCCATAACATAATTGATTATCTTATATCATCTTAGGCTGGAATTCCCAATTACGAACTATGATTTAGTTTGGGATTAGTACAGAAAGTAAACCCAGCCGTTTCATTTTTTACAGGCATCTGTTACTAGCCAGGATGATACCAAAATGACAAAATATAGAGCCTAGTTTAGCTCAACAGACAGAAGCACTGTAATTTAACACCAGCTGTCTGCAATCAAAGTAAGATCGAATCTCGCCAGGCTCAAGGTTGATTCAGCCTTCCATCCTTTCTAAGGTAAATAAATTGAGGACCCAGTTTGTGGGGGCAATAAGCTGACTTTGTATAAATATACAAAAGTATGAAGGCTATTGCTTAATGCACTGTAAGCCGCCTTGAGTCTCCGGAGAAGGGCAGCATATAAATCAAATTTGCATTGTGATAACAATGATAACCTAATTTAAGCTCTGCTCTTTTGATATTCCAACATATGTCTTATCCAATACCTGTGTGGTTTTAAATCATGATTTATTGGCATGCAAGTAGCAGTTTCAACATATGTAGATAACAATCCAATGACTAAACAGAGAAATTCCTCAACTGAACAGGTGAAGACTTAGAAAATTATTGTTTTTATTACAAGAGGATATTAAATTGAAGTGTCAACAGAAATTAAAGAGTTCAATTCTAGTTCCAGTTCCAGTTCAATTTTTCTGAATTTTTCTGAATTTTTCTCTCTTGCAGTATGAAAGTCAAGTGAAGCATTCATGAGAGATTTGCTTATTCCTCTAGCATGAAGCGGAAATAAAGCCATACGAAAACAGAAAGATACACCTTTTAATGGTTTGAAACACTTAGAACTAAGCCATAAACTCAACACAATTTTAGCTTTGTAGCAAAGCATAAAAACAATAAGAAAACAGCTTGACTTAGTAAGTAAATTACATTTATAAACATTTGAATTTTACCAGACAAAAATACTTAATAAAAAAAGAAAACAATAACCCAGGTGAACTATTAGCTTACCAGTTGTTTAAGAAGCAAAATAATTACTGCAACTTTTGTGAAAGGACTAAGCATGCCTTTAGGGTAAAGGATGTGATGCAGTATCTGCAGAACCTATGAGAATGAGATGGCTTGCTCCAAATTTTATATTGTATTGTATTGTATTGTAACAGCACCTTAATATATGCTAACATGCTTGTGAAGAAGGCACAGAAGAGGTTGTACTTCCTGCGAATGTTCAGGAAGATAAATCTATATCAGCATCTACTTCTGTCCTATTATCGCAACACTATTGAGAGTGTCCTGACATACGGCATTCTTGTATGGTTTGGGAGCAGCTCTATAGCGGACAAAAAAGCTCTACAGAGAACCATTAAAACTGCCCAGAATATCATCGGACTCCAGCTACCAGCTCTGGATGACATCTTCGAATCTCGCTATTTGAGAAAGTTGCACAACATTCTCAGAGATTCTTCCCATCCTGCTTACAATCTTTTTGGACTGTTGCCTTTTGGCAGAAGATGCAGAACAATTAAAACTCAGACCACACGTTTTTGAATAGTTTTTATCCCAGAGCTATAATTGCACTCAACAATGAACTAAAGTGCCACCATCAGTGAGCTGTTGGACAGCATTACTTGGTCTGTTGTGTGGATGTCTGGGTGATTTAGGGTGGGGAATTGTGTGAGTGGGAGTGTGTTTGGGGATTATTATGTGTGTTGGACCTGGTCTTCGGATGTTAAGTGAATTTCGTTGTATGGGTATACTGTGTATACACGTACAATGACAATAAAGTTATTTATTATTTATTTATTTATATGTCTATTTTATGAAGTTGAAGATATTTTTAAAAATTGGTCAGTCTAAAGACAGAAGTAGCCTCAACTTATGACCACAATTGAGCCCCACATTTCTGATTTTAATTGAGACATCTGTTAAGTGAATTTCTCTCCCTTTTACAATCTTTCTTGCCACAGTTGTTAAGTGACTCACTGCAGTTGATAAGCCCACAACTCAGTTGTTAAGCGACTCTAGCTTCCCCATTGATTTTGCTTATCAAAAGGTTGCAAAAGGGGATCACATGACCCTCAAAGATGCCACAAAGGTTGTGTGAAAAATGGTCAGAAGTCACTTTTTTCAATGCCATTGTAACTTTGAACGGTCACTAAATGAACTGTTATAAATCAAGGACTACCTGTAACTTGTTTAGGTTGCAACAGCTAATTATCTTCAGATAATTATCTTCAGATAATTAGCATTGAAATTAAAGAACAAGGGTGAAACAGAAGGATTCGACTGAATCTGAAAATTATGAAAATCAATATTACTTGTTACATTGAACATCTCTGAGATACTATTTCCACACTACTACTGAAGTATGATTTTAAATTTGAACCAAGCTAAAGACTGTATGATTAAATGGTTGTAGCAGTTAAACAGGGTTGTATACAGTATGCAACAGGGAGAATTTCAGTGGAAGAAAAAATATTACATTTACTTCAAATATCAAACAAAATGGCATACTTTATTACTAGTATGTATTCCAGTCTTGATTGCCAAAATGAATAATTATTTCTCTATAAAATGCTGGATTATTTTTTTCATAAATGGTGGCTATATTGTAAAACCCCAAAGTACTGGGAAATGATTAATAGTAGAAGGGAACAGATTGCTCTGGACTTTGACCCAGATTCGGAGTATATCAAAGTAATCTCTCAGATTTGCTCAAAAGCCTACATTTAAATCATGATTATCTTCAACTTTCATTTTCCCAATAGGTGGACCAGTCTTCTCTAACCTGCTATCCTCCAAACATGGAACAATAACTCTCCAAATTCCCTATCAGCCTGACCTAAATTGGTTTTAATGGTTGGGATTCCTGAGAGGTGTATTTCCAACACATCTCAAAAGCAGTATAAATAGGTGGTATGGTAATATTTACCACCACAAATAATAGATTTTAGGATGATAGTTTACATTTCTTCAGCTTGCCATGACCCTATTCATTTTAGATTTATATGCAAACCATGAATTAGAAAGAAGCCTATGACAATGTAAATGATGAACATTATAGTGTTTATGTGGCAGCAGTATTTAAAGGACTGCTTTGAAATAAATCCTTTTCTATGTCAGCTAACAGGTAACTAATGCATTATTTTAGATAAGAGTCATGTAAGCATTAGCATATTAGGCCAATTTCTTTTTCCTTAGAGTTCTAGTTTTGTTTGCTTATGCTGCAAACAATGTCTTGTTTGTCAGGAAGGACTTTGAAGAATTTGACTAGTTCATTTATTTGGAAGTGCAAAGCAACCCTCAATGGATGTCCAATATCACAGAAAGAGGAAGATCAGTGTTCCAATTGCAAATTCATATTAATATTTCCTAACCTACCATGGGTAAAGAAAAAGGCTCTACATAACACTTAGTTCCCACAGCACTCATTTCTCATCTTCTCATCTTTCCTACTATTTTTTTTATTGGTTTCTTGTGATTTATCAATTATTGTTTATAATTTATGATTAATAATTGTAACTATGAATAGAACCTAGGACCTATTGCTTACTGTTTATATGTACACTGTAAGCTTATGCACCGGAGACAAATTCCTTGTGTGTCCAATTACACTTAGCCAGTAAAGAATTGAATTGAATTGAATTGAATTGAATTGAATTGAATTGAATTGAATTGAATTGAATTGAATGCAATGCAATGCAATGCAATGCAATGCAATGCAATGCAATGCAATGCAATCCAATGCTACGCTACGCTACGCTACTCTACTCTACTCAGACCTGTCCTCTGTGTGTGTGTGTGTGTGTTTGTGCACATAGGCTTGAATTTTTGCCTCAAAACCACTTGGAAAGGGGTGAAACTGGTACTGCTGTGCACAGATTGTTATAGGTTGCTTCAGCAAATGGCAAGAGGTCAGTCCAATTGCCCTGTTGGTAGTTTATAAAGCATCTAAGCTACTGTTCCAGAATGAATGAATGAATGAATGAATGAATGAATGAATGAATGAAAGAGAGAGAGAGAGAGAGAGAGAGAGAGAGAGAGAGAGAGAGAGAGAGAGAGAGAGAGAAAGAGAAAGAATGAACGAAAGAAAGAATGAATGAAAGGAAGGAAGGAAGGAAGGAAGGAAGGAAGGAAGGAAGGAAGGAAGGAAGGATGGATTCTTCTTTCTGGATACCCCCAAAAAGAAGACACTGGAGACAAATTACAACAGGATTATGACCACAGGATGACAGAAAAAGCAATTCAATTTTCTAACATTCACTAGAAACTGAAACGGCCACAATGATACATTTGGGGACAACCAACTACTCCCAAGCTGTGTTACTTTACAATGACCTTGGGTAGAGGAGCTGTCTTTCTGTTCACTTGGGAAGTATTATTTGTAGGAAAGTGTGAGGGTTTTTTGCTCTCCAGGGATTGGACACAACAGAGTGCAGCAAATCTTGAACAATATTTTTATTGCCTCAAGCCTCTTCCTCAACAACAGGCTATTGCTCTGCTCATCTCCACCCTTCTGGAACTTTGCCAGATGATATTGCCAGGTAAAGATAGGTTCAAAACTCAATCTTTTATACTTAGCCTGTTAATACAGTTTACACAGAAGTCTCAAAGGAGCATAAAACCATTGCCTTTTCCCAAAAGTCTTGCACTAGTTGGAAGAGGTGCTGTTTCAGCGTGATTCCTCCTCTTCTAGGTGCTGGGAGTTCCAGTCCAGACTCCAAGCTTTGCTCTTAAGTAGTGTGGTTTTTGAGTACTTCAGCTGGCCTCCAAGCCAAACTCCAGCACTAAAGATCTAAGTTCCCAAGCCCACTGTAACAACATTGCCAAAAAGGCATTAAGAGTTGTTAACCTAATCTTCCGTATCTTCTTCTCTGGTAATGTTGTACTACTTACTAGAGCACACAAAACATTTGCTAGACCAATTCTTGAATACAGCTCATCTGTCTGGAACCCGCACTGCATATCGGACATAAATACAATAGAGAGAGTCCAGAGATATTTTACGAGAAGAGTCCTCCATTCCTCTAACTTCAATAATATCTTATGCCACCAGACTCCAAATGTTGGGCTTAGACAATTTAGAACTACACTGACTTCAGTCTAACTTAAGCATAGTACATAAAATTATCTGCCACAATGTCCTTCCTGTCAATGACTACTTCAGCTTCAACCACAACAATACATGAGCAAATAATAGATACAAACTCAAGGTAAACCATTCCAAACTCGATTGCAGAAAATATGACTTCAGTAACAGAGTGGTCAGTGCCTGGAATGCACTACCTGACTCTAGTTTCTTTCCCAAACCCCCAAAACTTTAACTTTAAACTGTCTACTGTTGACCTCACCCCATTCCTAAGAGGTCTGTAAGGGGCGTGCATAAGTGCACCAACATGCCTACCGTCCCTGTCCTAATATTCCTTTTTACTTACTCTTTTCATGTATTCAAATTATGTTTACACTTTTACTTGTTATCTTATATAGCTTGACAAATAAAACTAAACTAAACTAAACTAAAAACTAAATGCTGCTTACTATATGCTGCTTGTGATCCTGGCAGTTGACTGATAGTTATCTGGCCTACCTGTAATAGCTGCTAATCTTCAGACCTTGCATCCTGCTTCTTAGCATTTGCTATCTCAATTTCTCCTACATACCCAAACCAAATCTCTTTTAGCGCTTGATTTTGTTAAGCTAAGGGTCTGGACCAGTGGTGAAATTCAATTTTTTTTTACTACCGGTTCTGTGGGTGTAGCCTGGTGGGCGTGGCTTGGTGGGCATGGCAGGGGAAGGATACTGCAAAATCTCCATTCCCTCCCCCCTCCAGGGGAAGGATGCTGCAAAATCCCCATTCCCTCCCTACTCCTGGGGGAAGGATATTGCAAAAACTCCATTCCCACCCCTGTGGGACCAGCCAAAAGTGGTATTTGCCAGTTCCCCGAACTACTCAAAATTTGTGCTACTGGTTCTCCAGAACCTGTCAGAACCTGCTGGATTTCACCCCTGGTCTGGACGTAAGGGGTAGCCTCTAGGGTGAGGCTACCTCTGGCTCTGGATGTCCTTGAAAACACCGAGTGGCTCAATTGATCAGGCAGCTGGAATACAGGCTTGGATGCCTGGGGAAGGAAAAATTTGTTTTTATGTCTGCATCTACTTTTGAAACAAACAGACAGCTACTCCAATTTCACTCCCTCACAGAAAGCCAGTAGTTAGCTTGTTGCACGCTACACTTAGCTACTGCCATATGGTACTATTGTTAAAAATGTTATTCTGGCTGATTTGTAACAGGGATATGTTAGAGATTGTTTTCTCCAGATAGATCTGCCTGACTCATGGTCCTATCACTTTACGTGGATAATAGTAAGGTATCAAACAGGAAAATATATATTTTTTTCTGTGATGCAATCCACTTTGTGGAACATCCTACCCCTAAAGCATATGTCAACTTTATTTCAGCATACATATGTTCTGACATTTTCTGATGATGCCATTCCACCAGAAATGTATCTTAAGGCCTTTGGAATACAAATCTCTTCCCTGTCTACTATGAAGCACAGAGAATGCTGAGAAAACTAAATATGGGTTTATGAGTCTATCAAGTTTATCTATGTTTAGCTTTCTGTATTTAATAGCAGTATTAATAGCAGTATGCAAGTCAGCCAAGATCCTATTTGATGGGATCCCATCCATGCTTTGATGTAAATCATTGATTTCCAAAAGTTTATGTATACATATAAAAGTGAATCGGCAACTGAATTCAAAGGCACTCAATTCCATTTGATGCAGCAAACTGATTTGGCGATTTGATGCAAAGAAGGGGTTTGATCAAATTGCTTTTGGATTAGATCCCTGAATCAGAATTTAATGCTGTTCAATACACGAATCAGTGGGGAACAGCAATATCAAAGCTATTTTCCTAACCTTGCTATTTTTCTGAGTATTCAGAAAATTGTATATTACATACATATGATATCAAATACCTTAGCAAATTCATGGACAATGGGTCACTTTCTGGAGTGTGTAGATATATAACTGTCTTTCAGATTAAATTTAAGAGATGTTTGCTGCATTATTCTCATCACAGAACTATACGTTGCACAGAATAACTTTAAAAAGAGATAAGCAGAAAGCTTATTCAGCATAACAACACTTGAAGGCTGTCAGCAAAACAGAAATGCAGTGAGTGTTGCTGTAGCCACTGTAAATTATTAAAGAAAGCAATTGATTAAAGTGTAAAAAACAGAAGAAGGGCAAAAATGTGCAGGATAATGTCTTACCTATGTAGGGCAATATGCAAATCAGGAAGGTGCTACATACTATATGCATATACATTTACAAGACTAAATATTGCAGTATGTTCAATTTTAAGACCAGGCAATTCTTATTTCAAACAAACCTTTTTTTTCCCAGTGAAAATGGGAGACAATGTTGATGGCATTTGAGAGTCATTTGTCTTTAAGGACAGTCTGTGTGTAATATTTGATATAATATACTTGTCAAAGAATTTTAAAAATCTTAAACTTTATGATAGGCAGCAAACTTTATGATGAACAGTCTAACTGCAACGTGTTAAAGTGGAGTCACTAATGATTATGGGAAGGTTGAGTGACATTTAAGAAAATGGAATTGCTTTCTTCCAGAGACAAGCACAAAAGAAGCATCCCTTTTGGTTTTCAGTGGAATAGAATTTAATAGAACACTAAAAATGTTGAAGGAATGAGATGGCATGAGCAAAATTTTAGAGGAATCAGTGCAGAGAATTTTGAATCTATGCTCTTTTAAAATTGTATATATATGTACTTAATGCTTATTATGTGTGTATACAAATACACCCACATACCTCTTCTATTGCTCTGAAATAGAGTGATGGTGATAGCTCCTACAGCGAGGAATACATGAAACATAAATACTTTTAAAGGAGAAATTAGGAAAAGAAAAAGAATGGCCATAAAGAATATGCAGAATGCATTATAAAGCATTGAGAGGCATAAATAACTCTTTTTCGGATTAGCTTTTTTTCTTTGGACTTGGCCAAATCCAATGTACATCCCCACTTAACAGACATGTAAATATTTAGATAGAAATTTCAGACATTGTCCTTTATGTGGTAGTGATGTTTTGATACAGCAAAAAAATAAAAATAAATATTGATTAGAAAATATGTAGAAGAATAATTTAATCAAGGTAAGGTTATTTGATTTGCATGAAAAATCAACTTGTCAGTTACGTATTATAAAAAAGGAGGTAAAAGGAGCCAGAGATATTGATCCAGAGAGGGGATTTGCCTAGCTGATTTCTAGAACTCTAAATGTTATAATTGTTGTGGCCTGCCAGCGGGCAGCAGAACTGGCAGCAGATTTGGACAGTGAGGAGGTTGGGGAGGAACATGGGCCAGTCCTGGAGTCTGGGGAAGGCTCTGATGTGGGCTCTGCATTGGAGGCAGAGAGGGGGCCAGGGCCTTATGCCAGTTATCAGTTGCTTTTGGAGTCAGACATCAGTGAGGCAGATGAACATCTGGAGCCACTTCCTAGTGTGCTCATGTGCAGAGTTGCCAGGCGAAGGGAACAGCTAAAGAACAAGGGTCGACTTGGGAGTAAGGCCACAGGTGGACGATGATGGCCCCTCCCAGAGAGAATAAAAGAGGAGCAAAAGGGGAGTGGAGTTTGCAGGAGACAATTAGTTTGCTTAATTGGTTCCTGACTCTCGAGATTTTTTGCCAAGTTTTGAAGATATCGGCCTGGCAGCTCTCCAAGCCAGAGAAGGTCTGTGGCTGTAAATTCTCCCTTGAAAGACTTTGCTGGATGTGAATGAGAGGAATTCACAGTAACTTAATAAAAAGGGCTTTTTGTCGGGACAAGGAGTCTGCTTCATGCTCTTGGGAAGCCTAGGTCAGAACAATCATTGGTTCTGTTGATCTGATAATGCAGCTTTGTCCTGATATCTGGAAAGGAGAGCAGGGACTGAAAACAGATAGGCATTATGTCCCAAAGGTGATTTTTTTCAAGAGGCAACTGGACTTTCTGTTTTTTCTTTGAAGACATTTCGCTTCTCATCCAAGAAGCTTCTTCAGCTCCAGCTTCGCTTCTCATCCAAGAAGTTTCTTCAGAGCTGAAGAAGTTTCTTGGGTGAGAAGCGAAATGTCTTCAAAGAAAAATCAGAAAGTCCAGTTGCCTCTTGAAAAAAATCACCTTTGGGACAACCATGATCTGGATGACTGAGAATTTCCTTAGAGATTTAGATAGGCATTATGAAAAATGAACATAAAGATGGCTGGGTGGACTTCATTTATCTTGCCATGCTTTTCTCATATGATTATATAAATGTTTTAAAATTGTGGTTCCAAGTTTTGTGTAGCAAGCAGTGGATCTTTCCCACTGAAAGCCAGATTACTTTTTCAGGAAATAAAGCCTCTGATTCCTGAAAATGTTTATGTTTGGTTGGAATGTTTGTGGTTTCAGATGTACATATATTAGATATTATGATATATTTGTACCAGAGTTGCTATTCAGCAGGTTCTGACCAGTTCTGGAGAACCGGTAATGGAAATTTTGAGTAGTTTGGAGAACCGGTAAATACCACTCTGACTGGCCCCATCTATTCTTTGCCTCCTGAGTCCCAGCTGATCGGGAGGAAATGGGGATTTTGCAGTAACTTTCCCCTGGAGTGGGGAGGGAATGGAGGTTTTACAGTATCCTTCCCCTGCCATGCCCACCAAGCCACGTCCACCAAGCCATGTTACGCCCACCAAGCCACGTCCACAGAACCAGTAGTAAAAAATTTTGAATCCCACCACTGATTTGTACTAGAATCTGCTTTTGTTGCAATCCAAAAAGGAGAAGTGGAACACCTGCCTGATGTGAAATAAGTGTCTAAGGACTCTGTTGCTTTAGAGGGAACCATAGATCTTTGATGAACATGAGCAGAGACTTAGATCACACATTTTGTTAACAAGGTTCAGAAAAATGAAGAATGGCTGGCACAGAAGAAATCATACAGGTTGTAATAGAATCAGTGAAAGACAAAAGGGGCAGCATTCAATAGGATTTGAAGCTTTCCTTCATTTATTTGATTTCACATCTTAAAAATCTTTTGCTGAATTGTTCTTCCAGGATTAGTTGAGGGGCATCGCTGTCTGAAACCCTCTCCCCTCAACTCACCACCCAAAAGGATAATACAAAGTGAAAGCTTATAAAAAAGCTGCTTTTGCTGCCTGATGTTTTCTGAAGATGCTAACAATTCTGTTTTCGAAGGCTGGATTTTTTTTTTTTTTTTTTTTGTAGCAAGGTGTCCTTTGTAAACTCTCATAAACCAGGCGAGGCAGATCATTTAAAACTTCCTGGCAGATCCTTCTTTCCAAGATTTCATGAGTGAAAGATTATTGCAGGAGAGAACATTAGCCAGGCCAAACCTCCTGAAACCATTTAACCATTCTTACCTTGGGAGTTCTTAGTTCTTCTCTTGGCAAACAGTAAGGAAATCATTCTGGTCCAGAAGGATAAAATGAATCCTGAAACATAAAGGGTTAGTATGGATGCAGACATATATACAGAGGTTTTAATTTAAAAAAAGTTAAAAATTTCCCCTGTCCAGTTGTGTCTGGCTCTAGGTTGATCTCCATTTCTTATCCAAGAGAGCCAGTATTGTCTGAAGACACTTCTGTGGTTATGTGGTTGGCATGACTATATGCCAAGGTTCATAGAACACTGTTACCTTCCCATCAAAGTGGTACCTATTTATCTGCTTGCATTTGAATGCCCCTGAACTGCTAAATTGGTATGAGCTCGGGAAGAATGAGCGTTTACACAGTCTCACAGTACTTGGGTCTCCAACTGCCAACCTTCCGGTTGACAAGCCCCGGCACAGTGAAATCCTGCTATAAAACCCATGAAAGATACAGTATCTCTAGATGTATTAATGGCTTTATTCAAGGAAAGGTCATGTAGAGAAAATGACAGAAGATAACAATCACACATATGGAATTCCAAGTAAAAGCAATACTGTCAAGTCTAGCTAAATTACTGCCTCCTTGAATAAGCTGAGTTTCACTACATTATTTACTGCAAAAAGATGGTTGGAGAAAGATAATCTGGGCCTCCTATTTGCTTGCTTGTGGCCATCTTTATTTCTTCCCTCCTCTCTGAGTTTTTCCCTCTAGGTTTATGAATGAGGAGGATAAGTGAAAGCCAGACTTTTGGGGGAGAATGTCTGTTGCCTTGCCCAATCAAGATCAGTGTTCCATCTATAATATCTTGATATTTACTACCTTTATAGGTAGTCCTTGAGTTACGAATGTAATGGAGCCTGCCAATTACACTCGTAACCCAAAGATTCGGAGGAGTGAATCATGTAATTTAAACGTGATCACTCCCTGTTTTCACCTATGCATTCGCTAATAGAATGCATGGATTATTATGTGCACATGAAGTATCTCAGGGCAGGGAAGGCAATGGGGGGCCTAGTGCTTTCCCTGACCCACTGAGATATCTTATGCTTCCCTCCAGCCATCCTGCCCAACCAGGTCACTTACCTTATGTCAGCGATGAAATCTAAAAATTTTCTCTATCAGTTCTGTGGGCATGGCTTGGTGGTCAGGTGACACAGTGGGCATGGCTTGGTTGTCAGGTGACTGGGGTGTGTGGCCAATAATAATGAATAATAAAAGTAATAAACAAAGTACACAAAACAATAAGAGGTACCAAAAACCAACGTTCACACTTTACACACACACAACACAACTCAACTGACTCACACTTTTTCCATGCAAAATGCCACATACAGCTTTGTGAGATTTTGTGTGTTTGTGTAGTTAGAGTGAAACACTACAGAAGCAAACCAAATCTAAAAAAGCTGCACAAATATTTTATTTTATTATTTTATTTTATTCATATTTTTAGATAAAAGCAGCTAAATTTAAAACTTCCTTAACCTTAAATTACTATGTCTTAAAAAAAAAAATTCTTAAAAAAACCCCCAATTAACTATTTTTTTAAAGCTCCCCCCCACCCCCACCCCAAAAAAAACCCAGTTACTTACCAAATTGAAGGCACAAGGCAGGCAGATCGAGTTGCTCACCCAATTGGTGTCAAGTTTCGATGTCGTCTCAAATAAATTGCATTTTCCAAACAGATACTCTTTGATGAAATCTTTCATTTATTAAGCACAACAATCTGTCCCCGATCATGTCGAAGCCAACACTGACTTCCTGACCCCAAACCTTCCCTTTCCGTTTCCCAATTCTCTGCATCTCATTGGCCATCTTCCAAATCACTCTCCTCATATCTACTATTTCAGCTCCCAGGAATGTCCCCCCTCCCAACCCATCTCCTAGGGGATATTATCTTCAGGGAAAATAAGTAGGTGAAAAGTCAAGCGTCCTCTTGCCAGCTGCCCCCTCTTCTCCTCCTTATGTCAGCACTGGAATGAATGTAGTTTGAAGTGCTGACAATTGGATTGATTGCAGGCAAGGAGATTCAGTTGCTAGCTAATGCAGCCGAGCAAGGCAGGAAAAGTGAGTGAGCCCAAAAGCAGCAGCAAGTGGCCAAGCAGACAAGTGAGTGACCAGGCGATTGGGTGGGCATGAGTGTGGGGGGGAGGGATTTTTGCTACTGGTTCTCCATCGCTAATGGATTGGCTGATTCGGTCCGAACTGGGAGCATTTCACCCCTGCCTTATGTGACGATCAATGGAGCCATCTTCTCTACAGCCTCTCTGCCATGGTTTCTCCTGGAGCAAAGGCTTGCTGAGGCCCACAGGGACAAGATATTGTGATCCTATAGGCTCAGGTTGTTTTTGCAAAAAGCCTTTGCAGACAAGAATGTTTCATTAAGTTACAAACATTAGCAGAGTGTCAGCCAAGATGGCCTCAGCTAAGTTCATTTCAAGATTGACACAGAGTGTCTATGAATAAGCAGACTACACCCAGGGTTTTTTTTCTCTTTTTTTTTCCTTCTTTTTTTCCTTTTTATGTAGCAGGCTACATCCAGTGAATGAAGAATTTTGAAATCGTTAGAAAATAAAGCAGCCTCAATAAATCCAAGAAAATATTATTTTTAAACGAATTCCTCAGAATAGTACAGTGGCAGATATGTTCTAAGAGTTGTACAATATATAGGCAATCATGATATACAGAGGTTGCTAGGCAACGAAGAATCAGAGCTCCTAATTAGGCTGTATTGTGAATGACCTCTGCAAGTATATTTTAAAGACATTAAGGAGAAAACAGTCTGTAGTTTATACTGTCTTAATGCAATACATTGGTACTTCTGTTTTGGAGGGAAAAATGCCTCAAATAGAGAACTTTCAAGTTGTACAGTTCATTAGGGATAATGAAGAAGCAGTTATGTCAAAATTACTGTCTAAACTGGTGTGATGTGTCTGTTTTCTCAGGATTTTTTCTGGATTTTCACATACCCATGCATACACTCCAACAAAACTAATTTTTTTTTTTTAGATTTTTATCCCACTTTCTTTTTCATATACAACTCAAAGTAGCAAACCTCCTCCTACTTTACCACACAACCACAACCCTGTAAAATGAGTTGGTATTGAAAGAGATTGGCTGGCTCAAAGACAACCAACCAGTTTTTCATGCCTAAGGCAGGATTAGAATTCACAGTCTCCTGGTATCTGAGCCCATATTTTAACCACTATGCAAAGTGGTTTTCATAGTTTGTACTCACTTTGCTGTTTAGGATGTGAGAGTTAGATTCTCATAGGAAAGCTAGAGCAGCCATCCCCAGCCCCATCACACAGGCAAATGGTGATCATGTGACTCCTTCATACTTTCCCTACCCAGCTCCAGCCACCCCCTAGGCCTGCCTTGCCCACGCTGTACCATGGCTGCCATTTACCTGCCTGCCAGCCTGCTGCCTCTTTTCAGACTCTAGATAATTTCTGGGGGTGCAATTCGCACAAATCTCCATTAGCCTTATGCCACTTAATAACATTTTGTTCAAAGTTGATAGACTTCAGGGAAAATGAATTAGGCATTGTTGAAGATCTTCTCCTAGTTTGTTCATGATAGTTTGTGGATACCGAAAGCAGGGTGGACCAGGGGTGAAATCTAAACATTTTCCCTACTGGTTCTGTGGGTGTGGCTTAATTGGTGGGCATGGCTTGATGATCAGGTGACCTGGTGGGCATGGCTTGGTGGTCAGGTGACCGGGTGGATGTAGCCAATAATAATAAATAATAAAAATAATAAACAAAGTACACAGAACAATAAGAGGTACCAAAAACCAACTTTCACACTTTACACACACACAACACAACACAACTGACTCACACACAATGTAAAAGCAGCTGCACTTCACCCAAAATGGCCCCTGCAACAAGCAGGAACCTCACACAACCACAAAAAGCTCAAAAACCAACTTTCACACTTTTTCCACACAAAATGCCACATACAGCTTTGTGAGATTTTGTGTGTTTGTGTAGTTAGAGTGAAACACTACAGAAACACACCAAATCTCCGAAAGCTGCACAAATATTTTATTATTTCACTCAGATTCGGGAAGGTCTCCGACTGGGTAGGTCCAGCGAGGGTGACGGAGGCAGGTCTTGAGAATGTTATCTGGGATGAGTTTGATCCTGTGACCCCAGATGACGTGGACAGGATTCTGGGCAGATTGAACATGACCACATGTTTGTTGGACCCGTGTCCCTCCTGGTTAGTGCTGGCTTCCCGGGAGGTGATGCGAGGCTGGCTCCAGGGGATTATAAATGCTTCATTGGGTGAGGGTGCCTTCCCCGCCGCCTTGAAGGAGGCGGTGGCGAGGCCTCTCCTCAAGAAGCCCTCCCTGGACCCAGCAGTATTGGCTAATTATCGTCCAGTCTCCAACCTTCGCTTTGTTGCGAAGGTTGTTGAGAGTGTGGTTGCGCGACAGCTTCCCCAGTACCTGGATGAAACGTCGTATCTAGATCCATTCCAGTCGGGTTTCAGGCCTGGGTACAGCACGGAAATGGCATTGGTCGCATTGGTTGATGATCTCTGGAGGGCTCAGGACAGGGGTTGCTCCTCTGTCCTGGTCCTGTTAGATCTCTCAGCAGCTTTGATACCATCGACCATGGTATCATGCTGCACTGGTTGGAAGAGTTGGGGGTGGGAGGCACCGTATTATGGTGGTTCTCCTCCTTTCTCTCTGACCGGTCGCAGTCTGTGTTGACAGGGGGGCAGAGGTCGACCCCGAGGCCCCTCATATGTGGGGTGCTGCAGGGGTCGGTCCTCTCGCCCCTTTTGTTCAACATTTATGTAAAGCCGCTGGGCAAGATCATCCGTGGTTTTGGGGTGAAGTACCATCAGTACGCTGACGACACCCAGCTGTACATCTCCACCCCGGACCACCCCAACGATGCCCTTGAAGTGATGTCCCAGTGCCTGGAGGCTGTACGGATCTGGATCGGGAGAAACAGGCTCAGGCTCAACCCATCCAAGACCGAGTGGCTGTGGTTTCCGACGTCCCGGTATAGTCAGCTGGTGCCATCGCTGACTATTGGGGGCGAATCATTTGCCCCCACAGAAAGGGCTCGCAACTTGGGTGTCCTCCTGGATTCACGGCTGTCCTTAGAAGAGCACTTGACAGCCGTGACAGGGAGGATTTTTCATCAGGTTCGCCTGATTCGCCAGTTGCGTCCCTTTCTAGATCAGGACTCTCTACACACAGTCACTCACGCCCTCGTCACCTCTCGTCTGGACTATTGTAACACTCTCTACATGGGGCTCCCCTTGAAGTGCACTCGGAGGCTCCAACTGGTGCAGAGTGCAGCCGTGCGGGTGGTTATGGGAGCAAGGAGTTCCCATGTAACACCTCTCCTGCACAAGCTGCACTGGCTCCCGGTGGTCTTCCGAGTGCGCTTCAAGGTTCTGGTTATCACCTTTAAAGCACTCCATGGCTTAGGACCTGGTTATCTACGGGACCGCCTGCTACCACCAATAGCCTCCCACCGGCCAGTACGCTCCCATAGAGAGGGGCTCCTCTGGGTGCCGTCAGCCAAACAATGTCAACTGGCGGCTCCTAGGGGGAGAGCCTTCTCTGTGGGGGCACCTACAATCTGGAACGAGCTCCCCCCAGAGATACGGAGGATCCCGGATCTGGGCACCTTCCATCGCGCGCTTAAGACTTTCCTATTCCATCAAGCTGGCCTGGCCTAAATCTTCTCCCCTTTTTAAATGTAAATTTCTAAATTTTTTAAATGTAAATTTTAATTTGTTTTCAATTATGGGGTATTTTAAATTCAGCCAAATTATTTAATTCGTTTTTAATTCATTTTAAATTTTTTGTATTTATGTGTTTTATCTCATGGCTGTTCACCGCCCTGAGTCCTTCGGGAGAAGGGCGGTATAGAAATTTAGTAAAATAAATAAATAAATAAATAAATAATTATTTTATTTTATTTACAGTATATTTTTTATAAAATATAAAATTTTTTATAAAAGCAACTAAATTTAAAACTTCCTTAACTTTAAAATGCTATGTCTTAAAAAAAAAAAAAACTAAAAAACTTCCAATTAACTATTTTTTTTAAAAGCTCCCAGTTACTCACCAAATTGAAGGCACAAGGCAGACAGGCAGGCAGACTGAGCTGCTCACCGATTGCATTGATTGCAGCGAGGCAGATTAAGTTGCTAGTGGATGCAATGGAAGCAAGGCAGGAAAAGCGAGCGAGCCCGAAAGAAGCAGCAAGTTGCAAAGTAGGCAAGTGGGGACCTGGCGATTGGGTGGGCATGAGTGGGGGGGGGCAGGGATTTTTGCTACCGGTTCTCCAAACTACCTGCTGCCATCGCTAATGGATCGCCCAATCCGGTCCGAACAGCATTTCACCCCTGGGGTGGACCCATTCCAGGAGAAAATTTAAGATATCTTAAACTAGAATGCAACAAAAATCTCCTTTCAGTTACTTAATTTTTAGATGAGATTGTGGCTAGTAATGCTATTCATTGTCTCCAAGCTAAATTAGATGCAAAAGGAAGCTTTGCAGTGTGTGTGTGTGTGTGTGTGTGTGTGTGTGTTGGGTGGAGGGAGTGTGACTAGGATTGTCGAATTTTGGAACAGGAGATTTAACCTTTGTTTTCTGCTTTTCTGAAGAAAATCCCACTTCTGTGGCTTTTATTTCCATCAGTGGGAAATTCCCATATAATTCAATTCTCATTCTTTAGAATTATTAGACTTTGGAATGATTAACCAGGATGATAATGATGGTGATGATCATGATTTATTAGTTTCCATTCATCACTATAGTCTATTAAACGTATATGTCACTTCACTCCCAATGACTGTGTTCCTCAAAACAATCAAAGACATTAGAATAAAAGCAATAAAACAAAGATGAAACCAAGTCAAAAGATAGTTTCAAGGGTTCTGATTGAAAGAGGCAGGATCACATTAGTTTCCACTGTTCATTTAAAAGCTTGTAAGAAGCAACTTCAGTCAAGCTCTATCAGAACTGACAAGCGGTTTTGCGTTCTCAGCTCCAAGCCTCATTAATTGTTTCATATACCCAACCTGTGTCTGCCCTCCTTACAACTAGCTGTTGTTTGCGAAAAGGAGGTGCAAAGCCACCAAGAGAGAAGAGACTGTGGGGAAAGGCTGGCCTACCCCACAGGTGGTAAACAGAATGAATCAGATTCCTATCACAATAGGAAAATGGTCTGCAGATCTTCCAGCTTGTAAACAGAAAGACTGCTTTCTTTGTGAATTTGGCTGCATTACAGCTGAGCTCAGAATAATGGGACTCAGCTGCAGAACAAAGATGATGGTATGGAATCATCCAGGTGTGAGGCTGATTTTGGAGGAGTGCAAAGATATGTGGAACTGCCGTGTGCCTCGCTTAGCAGCTAAATTTGCTATAGCCTTAGATGACCTGGAAGCAATATTGTTGCTACTAATATTAGAGGCAGTGGTGGGTTTTAAATTTTTTTACTACTGGTTCTGTGGGTGTGGCTTGGTGGGTGTGGTGTGGCTTGGTGGGCATGGTAGGGGAAGGATACTGTAAAATCTCCATTCCCGCCCCACTCCAGGGGAAGGTTACTGCAAAATCCCCATTTCCTCCCAATCAGCTGGGACTTGGTAGGCAGAGAATAGATGGGGGTGGGGCCAGTCATAATTTTTACTACCGGTTCTCTGAACTACTCAAAATTTCTACTACTGGTTCTCCAGAACTGGTCAGAATCTGCTGAAACCCACCTCTGATTAGAGGGCATTAGAGGGCAGTAGGATTTTACACACTCACATTTTTTAAAAAAAAAACTTCCCAATTTACCTATCTATCTCAGTTTCCACACTTTTCTTCTCTATGGCCATTTGTCTTGTTCTTTGAAAATTTATGGCAGTGAAGTGTCACATATTGGAAGACACTCCTCTGGGGAATGCTGCTGTCAAGGAGCCGATTCTGGTCTGGGCTTTCTGTTTGAGCAACTGACTGCTTAAAGTATATATTGAACAGTTCACAGACTCCCACCCTGTATTTCTCCTCTGGAGAGATACATACCAAAATTGTGAGTTATACCCTCTGACATGTAGCTAATTTTATTTGGTCAATCATTTCATCACATACTCTGATCTGTATCCATGATATTTTCCTATCAGTTAAAAAAAGGACCCAGAACTGTGATGAATTGTTAAGTGATTAAGTTGTCTTCCTATTTTTAGATTGCATTTAATTCTCATAGCAATCTTATGCTATTATGCTGCCCCTAAAACACACACACACAGAAAGAGAAGTACCTCAATATATGTCAGTAAGGGGCTAAATGGAACTGAGAGCATCTGTATTCCAGTTAACACCCAGCCTCTGAGATGGGTATACCTTTTTAGAGTCTTAAAAGTGAGACACCCTTGAAAACAATCTACAAGGATAAAAGGTGTTATTTGCCAAAGCCATATTACCAGCAGGTTTCTCTTTTCAATAAAACCCACTTGCACAGACAGCTGAAATTCAACAAAGCACATTTCTTAACTAAAACAGATAAATTGACCTTGAAAGAATGCGCTGGGTGACACAGAGAGAACAGATCACACAAGTATCAGCTGAATGTTACATAGACATTTAGGCTTAAACGCCATTTAAGTAATTACTTGAGAAGCTTTGCTGCTAAATAGGCAATTTATATGTGTCAGATGTAGCTGCCCCTCACCATCTAACAGCAATCAAATGCATGACTTTTTCTTTAAAGCATTAGAAAAAAAGAAATATTCAGCTAACATATTGTTATCTCAGGGAGGAGACTACAATAGGTGATGACATGGAATTATTGTGTGGATTTTATTTCTTTGACTCAATCTCTTGAGCTGTGCTCAAAAAATGATAATACTTGGCTTGGATGTGCTGAGGCTATAACAAGCATGGATAATGGGAAAGTGATCCCATGGCATAAGCTTGTGAATTAGAAGTAGACGGCCTTGTTTTCAAATAAAGTTAAGAAATGGTTCTTTCGAGTGACGGATGAGCTGGTAGATTTGTATGTGGGGGTGTACTACTTTAGTTTTTATTTAGGTTAAAGGCTTATGTAATTAAGTTTCTTCAGAAAGCTGAGGAAAAACGGCTTCTCAGGAAAAGCACTTTCTCAGGAAAAAGGTCACGACAAATTTTATAGACCAAGAATTATTTTGGATCAAACTAAAAGTCTAGCTGGTTCAATATTCTGTTTCCATTTCTGGTCCATGTTGCTAGTTAGATGCAAACAGAAGTTGTATCTCATTGTCACTGTAGCCATTAATCACTTTATTTTCCTTCATATATATTTTTTAAATTCCTTTTTAAAGTCATCTAAACCTGATGGCCATCACTACAACCTGAGGTAGCTAGTTCCAGAGCTGTTTTTGGTCTTGCTCACTTGAGCTCCAGTGAGCATTCAGCTTCACTGGATTGTTGCATGTCTGAATATTTTAGAAGGGGAAAGTCCCTTGTTCTTATTTACTTTTGCCACAATAGACATAATGGTCCCATCATGCCCAGCATTATTCCCCCCCTCCCTCCTCAGAAGCTGAATTGCTACTTATCCTTTTAGGGTGATTTATTTACCCCTTTGTCATTCTGAATATATTTTTCATAGGTATTTAAAAACTTACATTCTACTTTTTAGAGTGCACTAGCCAGAACAATGGATAATATTTCAATTGCAGTCCTACTATAGGTTTATGAGAAGCCATTATGAATAGCAATTAATTCTGATTTCTAATTATTCAACTTGTCTTTATAATGTCTAGAGATTGGGTTGAGATTTGTATCAAGCCACAATATTTAATAGATTCCAAGATCTCTTGCTAAAACTGACCTTGGATCCCCTAAACCAAAAGAGACATATTTTTAAATTTATGACTAAATTAATGAAGAGCAGGAGAGGGGTTCAATGCATCTTGATCATTTAGGACATTTTTTTTCTAAGATAGCACATTTATTTTATGATTTAGTCTATTTATAGCTAAGAACATGTTCTATGTTATTCTGAAGGTCTTTCTGGCTTTATTTAACATCTTAGATCAGGAACTCAATTTACAATTTAAATACATACATACATATATACTGTACAAATATATTGATGATATATATGAACTTCCATCATGATCTACTCCATGTCTCAGAGTTTGTATACTGTATAACAGAGGGGTGTCAAACTCAAGGCCTATGGGCCGAATCTGGCCCACGAGGGTGCTTAGATCTGGCCCACAGAGCCACCCTGGAAATAGCAAAGGATTGACCCGCAGTGCCTCTGCCAGCGAAAACAGAGCTCAGGTGGGTCCTGAGCTTCATTTTCACTGGCAGAGGGTTACAGGAGGCCGTCGCAGCCAAAATGGAGCTTGGGAGCCCATTTTCACTGGCAGAGTGCTAGGGCTGCCACAGGCACCCCCGACATGAGTGACATCGAGCTGGCTATGCCCACGCTGGCCATGCCCACCCCAGCCCCTCAAGGTCAAACACAACCCTGATGTGGCCCTCAATGAAATTGAGCTTGACATCCCTACTGTACAACAATTCTTTCATCTTATACAATGAGGCAGAATCAATATTATTGAATTTACTGAGATTAAAATAATCTAGTCATTTGGATAAACAATAAATTATAAGCATTTCTAGTATAGGAGTTTTGTAAGTCACAAAGAACAGTTAACAACACTGTTTCTCTGAAGATCTTAGTTATGGAATGAAGAATCACTAGTCTTAGGGGATTATATGTATGTAATCATTTTTTTAATGGAAGGAAAATACTAGGATAATATTTGTTTTCCCTGACAATAACATAAAGCCTTACCTTAGCTGTATTCTGTTCAGGTTCTAACGTATTATGTTATGAATGGGGTTTTTTTCTCAGCTAGAAGCAATTTATGTAGTTGCTTTGTGCAGATCCTCTGCACTATTTTCGTCTGAATGCTTTGATTTCAACATATTGAATAAATGGTCCTAGTTGTTTATGAAATATTTTTGTAGGAATCATTTCTGTCAAAAAAAATGGTGCTTCCTCCCCCAAAGATTAACAATGTATTAGTTTAGTTATATTTTTGATTGCATTGTTTTTGTTTATTTGTTTCAAGGAGTCTTTTTGGATCTAATATGAACTTTCAAGGATTACACACACACACACACACACACACACACACAACTAAGTCTATTACTTGATCCTGAGCATCAGTGGAATCTTCTGTTGGGCAAATCATGTATATTGGGGTGATGGATGAGATGATTGCATTGTTTCAAAGGATAGGAACTATTCACAAAGGTAAGGATCTTCTTGCTATTTTTTTTAAAGCAAAACTAAACATACATACGGGACACAGTGGCTCAGTGGCTAAGACGCTGAGTTTGTTGATCGAAAGGTTGGCAGTTCAGCAGTTCAAAACCCTACTGCCATAAAATGGGGTGAGCTCCTTTTATTTGTCCCAGCCAACCTAGCAGTTCGAAAGCACGTAAAAAATGTAAGTGGAAAAATAGGGCCCACCTTTGGTAGGAAGGAAACAAAATTCTGTGCGCCTTGGCGTTTAGTCATGCCAGCCACATGACCACGGAGACGTCTTTGGACAGTGCTGGCTCTTCGGCTTTGAAACGGAGATGAGCACCGCCCCCTAGAGTCGGGAACGACTAGCACATATGTGAGGGAACTTTTACCTTTTAAACCTACATACAACACAGTTGCTAATGGCTTTTTGTGCAAAAATTAAATGATATTTGTAAGCAGAAATACTAACAAAGTTTGATTATCTAAATTTGGGATATTTTTGAGCAATAGGAACAGTAGGAAAAGAGGGATTTGTCTCATGTGCTCTACTCTTTCTTGAGGTAGATTCTTGAGGCAGATCATCGATAATTCCTTTTCTTGTTCTAATCCAAGAAAGAGAAAACTTTGACACAATAACCATGTCTGGGGGAGATAAATGATGTCAGTAAGAACTTCCATAGTTCAAATATTGTATTTATTTATTAGTTACAGAGAGCCAGTTGGTGTAGTGGTTAAGATGCTGGGCTAGAAACCAGGAGACTGAGTTCGAGTCCCACATTAGCCTTGAAAGCCATCTGGAGGTCCTTGGGCCAATCACCCTCTCTGAGCCCAACCCAACTCACAGAGCTGTTGTTGGGAAAATAGAAAAAAGAAAGGAATATTATGAATGTTCACTGCCTTGAATTATTTATAAAGTAATAAAAGTGGGATAAAAGTCTAATAAAAAGAATAAAAATAAGAAAAGAAGTATATATATATCCAATTTTATCCCCATAAAACAATCCTCTGGGGAAAGAGTGATTGATCCTGAGTTAAGCCCATCATGGACTTGAAGCAATATTTTCTCTGTATGATTTGATGGTTCTAGGATCCATAAAATAATAATTAAAAAAATTTTAAAGGCAGGTGGGCTAGAAAAAGTATCTGTTTGGGTGGTCCAGTGGTCCTACTTAGTTTAAGGAAATGTTGGAAGTTTTAAATTTTTTAAAGGATTAAAGTAAAATACAACAATTCAAAAGACCAGGCACATTTTGTTTTACATCCTTCCTGCTATTTGATCTTTCTAAGTGCCATAGTAGATAACTGAGACACTGTATTATTAGCCATAGTGAGCCATTTCAGGCTTTTCTTGGGAACATCTGTTTAGAAAAACTGAAAAAATACATGCCCTTTGAACTGTGTTTTAAAATAAGGGTGCATTCAGAATCTCTGAGTCATTTTTCAGTCATCCATAGTACAGTAGATAAGATCACATTTTGTTCTGACTTACAGCTCGTTCCTGTTTCATTATGTTGGAGGATCATAATTCTGCCACTTTGTCTCCCATATTGACTTTGGCTGCTGCAATCAACACATCTTCATATTATATAAGACACAAAGCACCCAGAAGCCATGGAATATTTCTTTACTATGCAGACTCTAACTATAAAATAAGTGTTATTTTCTAAAGGAGCCAATCTACTTGGCCACCTAATGAGAAGGAATGACTCATTGGAGTCATTCTTTGCTGGGAAAGATTGAGGGCAAAAGAAGAACGGGACGACAGAGAACTTGGTGGCTGGATGGAGTCATTGAAGCAGTAGGTGTGAGCTTAAATGGATGATAGAGAACAGGAAGGCCTGGAGGAACGTCGTCCATGGGGTCATGATGGGTTGGACATGACTTCGAAACTAAAAACAACAACAAAAATATAGCCTAACTTTTCAAAGGAGATGCAGTTACTGGAAAAGTTGTTGCTTCAAATCCCAGCTGAGCCATTGCAGGGCCTTGCCATAAACCCATAGACTTCAGGCATAAACCTTAGGTGTAATATTTGTGTAAAATTACTGATATAATTTTAAAATATTAAAATATTAAAATATTCATTTCCTTTAAAACATCCTTCCTCTCTCTAGTGCCTCCAGACACAACTTCCAAAATACCTCACTGCTGGTTAGGGATTCTGGGTGTTGTCATCCTAACAATTTTGAAAAGTGGTAAATTGGGACAGTCTGCTTTAAATGAACTATATTGTTGTATTAGACCTTCATTATTAACATTACTCATTAGTAATGAATACAACAAGACTGTATTCTACTACATTTTGACTACATCAAAATGATTTCCTATAATACACACAAAAAAAGCAATTAGTATTTGAAGAAAGGCTCTCGATCCAACTTTGTTCACTAATTGCTTTAATGTAATCAATAGGATAAAAGAGATATCATATTTTTAAAAGGGATGGGGTTGGGATTATTCCTGGTTTTTCCCCCCCTTTTCCCCTTACACAATTTGATTCAAGTTTATGGGTCTGATTTAAATGCAATGTATTTCAAGGTCATATGCAATTTCTCAAGGTGATGAATGAAATACTTGGGCAAGTGTATGATTTTCAGTTTGGGGAGGACCTGACATGCTAAAAGACACAGATTTTCTATCATTCAGGTTTATAGTGTGTCAGTGGCCATTGTGCACAGGAAACATTTGTTCAAAACAGCTACTAGTCTTGGGGGGGAGGGCATAATTTCATTGATTTTTCCCTCTCAAGCAAAGTGAACTTTCAGTTTGAAGATACTAGACTGCCAGGCAGCATGGTATCAATCCACCATAACTGGAAAATCATTAACCTTAGAGAGCAATTAGTATATTGCCTGATCCTCACTAGGCTCAAGGCAATTAGATTATAATCCAGAAACTAACACAAGTGTCACAACTACATTTCTAGTTCAGTGCTTTGCTAGACATTTTGCATAATTGAGCAGCTTAAATTTTTTCACACTTACACATCTTAAGCAAATCAGAAGTGTCACATAAATATTTAGAAAGCAACAAATGATAGAATGTCTGGAAAGTGCCTGCTGATAACTCGCTGATCTGTGTGCATACCATAACTTGTGCCATATAAGTGCCTGCTGTAACAATGACATGTTAATTATTCTTTTTCTCCCCCAGAAGTTCAATGTAATATATCCTCATGGGGATGAAATCTCCTAGAGAGAGAATTTTTTAAAAAATGTTATGTGCTACATATATTATTACATATATTATTTTGCAGTGCCAAGGAATAGATAAGGGTTTCACTTTGGAAGGACACTAATGGCTGATGTAAATTTTCCAATAAGAATAGAGATGGAAGGGACTTTGGAGATCTTCTAGTCCAGCCCCCTGCTTAAGCAAGAGACCCTATACCATTTCAAATTGGTGAAATGTGATGAAGAGTTCAAAAAGGTGAGGTAGATCCAAGATTTCCTGAGTGTGTGAGTGTTTGTGCATCCTTACATACTAGTAAGTTTGAAACAGTTTGATGCCCAATTTTAAAATAGTTCAGTTGGAGCCTGAAGGACACATTCCCAAATGATTTGGAAATGTAATATTCTATATTGTTTCATTGTTTTTTTCACCTACCGTACTCAACTATAATGCACATACCAGCATACAGGTTTATTTTTTTAACCTGAATAGCTCTTAGAAATTAGCTTTTCTTCCCTTGTGAAATAATCATATGTTAATATGGAATATAAATGATAAATGAGTGAAGCAAAATGGATGCTCAAGTGTGAATGATCATACAACTGCATGCTTCTTTTTTAAAAAAAAAAACAAGGTCACTCTGTAATTTTTTTTTAATTGGAAACTTTGTGGTCAGTTCAAAAGCAGCCTACAAAATTGCTAAAGTTATTAATACACTAAAACAACTAGTGTAATAATAAAAACATTTATAAATAACCATGGGTAATAAGTAAAAACAGGGAGATAAAGATTTTTATTATGCATATCCATCCAATACATACAAAAAGAGACAAAATCAGTTGCTAGTTCTTCACTTTTTTTAAAAGAACAATAAAAAATGTGCAGTCTTTGGCATTCTCTAGGGTTCCCTGTATGAATATGATCAATACAATTACCTTCATATTAAGTCAAGCCTATGCAACTCTTCAAAGGGGAGCTGTGAGAAAAGCAACCTTTCAAAGCAAAACCAGGAAGCAAAGTAACAGTCTCCTTGTATCAATATATAGTCCTGACAGCAATGCAATGTTTGGTTGAAGGACAGCAGCCTCATCTTAACTTACATAAAACTGAGGGACCTCCAAAAAGCAAAATTATCTCAGTGATACAAATAAAAGGCTTCCCGAACTTTAGTTTCATGATTATTTCTATCACCCCTTCTAATCCAACATGGATTAATCAGTGAAGGCTAAGCAGGGCAAAGCTTGATTAATACTTGGGTAGAAGCCCGTAAGAGAATTATAGCACTGTAGACTAAATTGTGTGCCACAAAGTCACTGTCAGTTCTGAGCAATTACATAAGATAGAGTTTATCCATGATGACCTATCCCTAACCTGATCTTTCAGGACTTCCAACAGGACAACCATTGCCACTGTAATACTGTCCATCCCCCTTGCTGCTGGCCTTCCTCTCTTTTCTTCCATCTTTTGCAGCATTAGAGCTTTCTCCAGAAAATTTATACAATTTGTCTGAAATATGATAGATATATTGTAGGCTGGACTGGGAAATCAAAACACATACCAAGAGGAGGCAGTGATAAACCACTCCTGTACTGTGATGAAAACTGGATGTATTCATGAAGTTCCTAAGACTTCTAATAACAAATCAATGAGATTTTACCTTTTTAATGTATCAAAGCCAATTTAATTATACATTTATGAAGAGACTATCCTACATCATTTCTCCTGATTCTTACTACAAAGCTTCTTTGTGTTTTATATTAACTAGATCAGTGGTTCTCAACCTGTGGGTCGGGACCCCTTTGGGGGTCAAATGACCCTTTCACAGGGGTCACCTAAGACCATCGGAAAACACATATTTTCAATGGTTTTAGGAATAATTTTATTGTTGGTGGTCACCACAACATGAGGAACTGTATTAAAAGATCGCAGCATTAGGAAGGTTGAGAATCACTGAACTAGATCGAAGATCAGCTGCCTTTTTCAGTCCCAGTGGCATTATATTAATATATATATTAGTATAATGCATTATACATTATATAACATTATACTATACTACATTAAAGTTAAAGTATACTCTCGTGTGTTAAGCACCACAAAATGAATAAACAACTGAAAGAAGCATCAAAAAATGTAATGGAAAATCTTCAGAATACAATTAGATTTCAGTTAAAAGTCCATCCAGAAGCTTCAACTAATCTAGAACATGGTAGAATGATCCTGGTTACTGTCTTCCATAGTATTTCCCTGGTTGATCTGATCTGGCAGAATTGACATGCTCTGAACTCCTTCAATTTAACAAGGCCGTCTTTTGGATCTTGGGACTGTGCCTTCCCTGTAGAAGTTGATGCCTTGTGGAATGAGGTTCCTCCTGAGATCCAAACACCCTACTGTTGTTTCAAGGCGCTCTGAAGCTTTATTTGGGTTGCATGGGTTGGTTTCTCTATTTTTGTTTTTGTCATCTTCGCCATCTTTGGTTCCTTTCTGTCTCTTACTGTATTTTTTCCCCTTGATTTTCATATTGTTTACTTCTGAACTGCCCAGTCATGAAAGTTTGGTGGCATATAAATTAAATAAATAAATTTCATGAGCCAATAATAGTTCTCCTCATTTAAATAAAACACTTTAAAAAACTACTCTTTAATCATTATTATGGTACTTTTCACTACAGTAAGATTTCTCTTACATAGTGATTTTTCTTTAGAAATATTACATAGTTTAGTAGAGGAGCTTGATACAAATTAAGTATTGGTGAAGGCACCGTGTCCTATCCTTGGTCCCAGTTACAATCAGCTCCCCGCTACACATACACAACTCTTGTTTAATAGATTAAAAGAATCTCATTAATGCCTCCCTAGGAATCTTTCAATTTCAATAACTGAGGACACCAAAGGAGTATGCTGAATCCCCAAATTTGCTCAGAAGTTTGTTCTTTATAAAAAGGAAATGACCATCTTTTCAGACAAATCACTCAGCAGCTTGCTTGTTACCTGATTCTCCCCTTCTGTGCAGAATAGATCTCTAATTGTAGAAATCTCGTAATGTTTTTGATGCCAACTGAAAACGATTCAGCCAATTTTTTTTAACATAAACATTTATTTTTATTACAACACTTATTTTTTAACTTTGCTTTTTGGAATTTAATGTTTATTTTAATTTTAATCATTGGGAACTGCAGTCAAGAATGAGAACATGAATATTCATATGAATATGAATATGAATATTCATATGAATATGAAAACATGGCTGGAGGGGTTAGGAATAGGGGGCACCGTGCTTCGGTGGTTTTCCTCCTTCCTCTCTGACCGCTCGCAGTTTGTGTTGGCAGGGGGGCAAAGGTCGACCTTGAGGCACCTTATTTGTGGGGTGCCGCAAGAGTCAGTCCTCTCACCCCTTCTGTTCAATATTTATGTAAAACCGCTAGGCGAGATCATCCGTGGTTTTGGGGTGAGTGTTCATCAGTATGCTGATGACACACAGCTATACATCTCCACCCCAGACCACCCCAATGATGCCCTTGCTGTGATGTCCCGTTGCCTGGAGGCCGTGCGGATCTGGATGGGGAGAAACAAGCTCAGACTCAACCCCTCCAAGACCGAGTGGCTGTGGCTTCCGGCGTCCCGGTATAGTCAGCTGGTACCATCACTGACAATAGGGGATGAGATCTTGCTCCCCACAGAGAGGGCCCGCAACTTGGGTGTCCTCCTGGATTCACGGCTATCTTTAGAAGATCATTTGACGGCCGTGGCCAGGGGTGCCTTTTATCAGGTTCGCCTGATCCACCAGTTGCATCCCATTCTGGATCGGGACGCCTTGCGCACGGTCACTCATGCCCTAGTTACCTCCCGTATGGATTACTGTAATGCTCTCTACATGGGGCTCCCCTTGAAAAGCACCCGGAGGCTCCAACTGGTCCAGAATGTAGCCGCGCGGGTGATTATGGGCGCAGCTCGTTACGCCCATGTAACACCTCTCCTACGCGAGCTGCACTGACTCCCGGTGGTCTTCCGGGTGCAATTCAAGGTGTTAGTTATCACCTTTAAAGCGCTCCATGGCTTAGGACCTGGGTACCTACGAGACCGTCTTTTGCCACCAATAGCCTCCCACCGACCAGTTCGTTCTCACAGGGAGGGACTACTCAGGGTGCCATCAGTCAAATTATGCCGACTGGCGACTCCCAGGGGGAGGGCCTTCTCTGTGAGGGCTCCAACCATTTGGAATGAACTGCCCCCGGAGATACGGAATATCCCTGATCTCCGTGCTTTCCGCCGTGCCCTCAAGACCCTGATGTTTCAACAGGCGGGGCTAAACATATGAACATGTGAATGATTTTTTTTTTAATGTTATCTAATTCTGGGTTTTATTTAATTGACCAAACTAAGTAATAATTTTAATTAGCAATTTTATGATGTTTGTGTATCTATATTTTTCTTGACTGTACACCGCCTTGAGTCCTACGGGAGAAAGGCGGTATAGAAATATAATAAATAAATAAATAAATAAAATTTTAAATAGATCAGTAACAGCATGCAACACTCTTCCATTTTGTGCATTGCACACATGTCCTTCTTGAAGCATCAAGTGATGGTGTTCCAAATGGAGTCCAGATTATTTTTGGGGGGGGGCACACTTATAAGAACTAATTACATGGTGACTGGATTGTATTTCCACTTCTCATTGATTTCAGTCACTTTTTCTGAATGAATTTTACTTACTTTCAACCTTGAAACCATTTTTGAGGAAAGATTTTGTTTTACATTTAACTTGCACACCATATTTTTGTTTATAATAATACTAAATATGTTTATACTCTTTAAACATACTCTTTATATTCAGTGGTCTTTTACTTGATGTACTATGCTCCCACTCATAGCAATAAACAAATAAACAATTCACGACTGTTTCCTTTCTCTTAACTGTGGCAATTGCGCCTTTTGTTTCCATTTTTAAATAACACCACAATCACATCCATATAGACCTTTGAAGACTGAACTACGAGGACTGAAATAGTTTTCTTTCCTTTCCCTCTTTGCTTGAATTGCAAAAATGAGAATGATCAGTTCATGAATACATACTTATGCCACATCATTTTTATTTTTTCTACTTTTCTCATTAACTGAACATTTTTAACATGCAAAACCGTATGCCAAATCTGATCTTATCTGCAAACTTTTAAGCTTTTACTTCCATGTCATGTCATGTTAATGGTGTGTGTGTGTGTGTGTGTGTGTGTGTGTGTTAGAATTTTGTGGCATCACACCTGAAACATGTAATATAAGGATCTATACCTGTGATGGTGAGCCTATAGCACGCGTGCCAGAAGTGGCATGCAGAGCCATCTCTCCCGGCATGCGAGCCATCGCCTGTTTTCTTCTGGGTTACAGTGCACCGGCCAGCTGATCTTCACACATGCAGGAGCACCGGAAACTGGAAGAGCATGGGAAGATGATCTTCCGGTTTCCGGTGTGCGCATGTGCACTGCCCACCTGGTCTTCTGGTTTCTGGTGCACATGCGTGCGGGAAGACCAGCTGGTGCAGTGCGCAAGCTTGCTCCAGAAACTAGAAGATCAGCTTCCCAGCACGTGCATCTGCATTGGGTGGCTGCTCTTCCGGTTTCCTGCATGCATGTGCATATGTGTGTGCTCCTGTTTCAGCACTCGGTGCCGAAAAAGTTCGCCAACACTGATCTATACTGTTGACAAAAATAGTTGCCAGGACTTTCTGCTCAACAGCTCTTAAAAAGTAAACCTTGCATATCGGGGGAGTGGAGCTTATCCTAAACCAGTGATGGGTTGCCCCCAGTTCACACTGGTTCTATAGATCCGGTAGTAAAACTGGTGGGAGGCTCCGCCCACTGACCCTGATGTCATCAAAACACTTCTATGCATGCACCCCTGTCCAAAATTAAGCCTTCTTCTGAGCAAACAAAATCCCAGACAATTCTTAATTGATCCTAAACAGGTATACTGACTCTCCGGGGGTCATAGACCATCATTGGACTGATAAGAAAGGAAGGACACTCAATTATGCCTTGTTCAGGCTTATAGAAAAGGGAAAATGCAGAGACTCTAAAATGGAGTGCAGTATTTCATATTTCTGGAATCTCACAAGGAGCCAAATTTGATTCACAACCCAGTCTAAATTTATGAGAATGGGTTATTGCTGAATATATCGGATGAAATAAAGATTTCATCCCTAGTTATTTCTCAGGCTCAATTTATTTGTCTAGAAGATCATGTGATAAAAGACCAATAATGTATAACTTTTCCATATCATATACTACAAAGAAGGACAGCTACCACGAGAAAGCTCCATGGAGCCTCGTTGCAGCTGAGCAAAAAGATGGAGAAATAAATATGGTTGCATACCATAGACAAGATAACCTTTATACGTAACAAAGTAATAACCTCATGCATAAAAACCATTCTGACATTTTGTGTACTAGGTAAAAAAAAAAAGGCAAATTTGTGAAAACTTGTATGCACATACCAAAGTCTAATTATCATTCATAGCTACACAAGAACAGTTAACATGGTCTACCTACATTTTCAAAGAGAAGATTGTTCAATATAAATAAGGCAGTGGTGGGTTTCAAAATTTTTTTACTACCAGTTCTGTGGGTGTGGCTTGGTGGGCATGCCATGGCTTGATGGGCATGTCTTGGTGGGCATGGCAGGGAAATGATACTGTAAAATCTCCATTCCCACCCCACTTCAGAGGAAGGATGCTGTAAAATCTCCATTCTCTCCCCACTCCAGGGGAAGGTTACTGCAAAATCCCCATTTCCTCCTGATCAGCTGGGACTTGGGAGGCAGAGAATAGATGGGGGCAGGGCCAGTCAGAGGTGGTATTTACCAGTTCTCTGAACTACTCAAAATTTCCACTACTGGTTCTCCAGAACTGGTCAGAAGCTGCTGAAACCCACCTCCAAAATAAAGACATTCCTATCCTATCAGTAATGAACTGAGCAATTTTAATTAAATACTGTTTAGCCATACTGGAAGCAATTTTCCAGACCAGAGAGAGGCAACATGTGGCCCTCCAGATATTGTCAGATTGTAATGTTTATGATTCCCTCAGCATGGCCATGCTAACTAGACCTGAGGGTAGATGGAGTTCAATAACATTCTCCAACCTTTTTCCAAATGTTCATGTAGGAGTATTACGTTCAACTCATCAAATCTCAAACCTCAGAAATCCTTCTTAATCTGGGATTTATTAGATTAGAAGAGTGTTGTTCAATCTTGACAACTTTAAGATGTGTAGCTTCAACCCTCTGAATTTTCCAGCAAGCAACTTTTCAAGGGTGAGAAAGACTTGTCTAGAGATATGCCCTAAGCATTAGAAGAGGATTCTTCTCTTATTGGTAAATAACCACAGGCAGGCACATTAATCTGCTGAGAAAAAAGACTTTTATATCAAAGCATCCAACTTCCTTTTGTTTGATTTGAAATTCTGCTCAAATGTCAGTTCTTGACTCATAGATAAAATTTGAGAGCTTGGTCATTGATTACAGTAAGTAATATACAATAGAGCAAATAAGCCTATAATTTGACCAACATAATGCAGTATTTTAAGAAGTATAATATGCTAAACAAGGTGGTTTATACATACATTGCAAATATGGCCAGGTAATTAGAATGGATTCACCTTCAAATCATGCATACATTAATTCATGACAGCAGTCACAGCTCAATTGACTTGCAGAAACTAATTGATCTTAAACATCTGTGAACTAAACATCACAAAGCTTTTAAAAGCAGAGTTTCCCTAAGGAAACAAATCTCACATTACTCACATCCCAACTAGCTCAAAATCTTCACTTTAAAATTGTCTTTCCCACCCTGGGGTCCTGCAAATGTGTGGTGCTAAAGATGTTGAGACTTTGGAAAAACTGCAAAGAAGAGCAACTAAGATGATTAAAGGCGTGGAGACTAAAACATATGAAGAACAGTTGCAGGATTTGGGTTTGGCTAGTCTAGAGAAAAGAAGGACTAGGGAGGACATGATAGCAGTATTCCAGTATTTGAGAGGTTGCCATAAAGAGGAGAGGGTCAATATTTTGCAGCAGAGCACCAGAGACTAGTACAAGAAACAATGGATGGAAACTAATCAAGAGGAGAAGCAACCTGAAATTAAGAAGAAACTTCCTAACAGTGAGGATAATTAACCATTAGAACAGCTTGTCAACAGAAGTTCTTCTTTCCCTTTCCTAATTTCCCTAATATTTGCTTTTGTATTCTCTTTGTATGTTATATTATAAAAACTATACAATAAAAACTATGTATTAAAAAAGAAGAAGTTGTGGGTGCTTCATCACTGGAGGTTTTTAAGATGAGACTGGACAGTCACTTGTCTGAAATGGTATAGGGCCTCTTGCTTGAGCAGGGGCTTGGACTAGAAGACCTCAAGGTCCCTTTCAATTCTATTCTAATTGATTTTTTTCTAGACTGCAAGGCTGTTCATCAATCTCAACCCAGATCTAAAAACAAAAATATGTAACTAAATTTGTCCATAAAGCTAAATGATCAAACTGATTTCATTGCTCTTCCAAACTGAAAGGACACAGCCTAAGCTCCAGTTTGGATTCATTCTTTTTGGGGGAAAATGATAAAACTCCTATGGAAATAACTGATATAGCTGACTGTTTCCTTTTATAAAAAAAAAATATTGAAATCTTGCCGCATTGAGAAGGGCTTTTGCTTTTAGCAGTGGTTGAATGCAATGCATTAAGCAATAGCCTTCATACTTTTGTATATTTATACAAAGTCAGCTTATTGCCCCCACAAACTGGGTCCTCAATTTACCTACCTTAGAAAGGATGGAAGGCTGAGTCAACCTTGAGCCTGGTGAGATTCGAACTTACAGTAATTGCAGACAGCTATCAGTCTGCTGAACCACCAGGCCCTATTTTTTTGAAATAAGCGCTTGGCCTTATTGCCATGCGCTCAAAAGCCTGATTGGGCTTATTATCAGGGGATGTCTTATTTTGGGGGAAACAAAATAAGTTATTGTATAAATTTTCACCACTGTGTGAGTTCCCAGTCTTTTTGCAAAATTCCAGACAGACTTTATAATAGCTAGAACTGTGTGTGATATTGGAAAGATAGTGTACTAGAGACATAATGTACACTTCAGTATAATTGTGGAACAGATGTTGCAAGCCACCTAAGTAGTTGCTGAAATTATAAATTATTATTAGCTCTTTATATTTATAACATTGAATAGTGTTGACTTGGCTTATGTGCACTCTATTCTCAACCCCATTTTGTCTTCTCTTTGTGAAGTCTTGAAAAAACACAAAGCAGCCAACTAAGACATCTGGCAGATTGGCACTGACTATCCCATCATACCTAATTCAAAACAACTAAGCTGAAATTAACTCACTGGACAAATACCTTTTCTATAAGTCTAAGAATGTAAGAAAGAAATGGCAGGACAGATTAAGAGCAACATAAATTTGAAGAAAAGAAGAAAGAAGCCAGTGCCAGATACGCTTGATGCCCTCCAACCCTACTTGAGGCAATTTCTCACTGACCACATTTTATTTTATTCAATTTCTATAGCTGCCCATCTCAGCCAAGTGACTTTGAGTGGCTTACCATTCTAGCTTGCACAATTTTTAGCTTCTTTGAGTCTGGCAGATTCTCCACTCCCTGATGTTCTGCCTTATTTCCATGGCAAGTCTTAAATATTGACCCTGAGGTTTCAACATTTACTGTGGGACTTGTTTACTGAGGTTTCAACATTTACTGTGGGAAATGTTTAAAATATTTAGACAGTTTTGCAGGAAAGATTGATATTCCCACATCAATAATTTTTTTTTAAAAAAATATTGAGATTAAAAAAACACCATGACACTTCAAAATTTCTTTGTAAAATTAAAAAGAAATATAAACATTTACTTAGTTTGGAAACTTTCTCAGTGTTAATTGAATAATTCAAAGACATTAAAAAGATTATCTTGCCCAAAATCTTATCAGCAGGACTTTTCTTTACAGTAGCTTCTTAATCTTGTGCTAACATACATTCTCTTTTGATGAAATAGCTTCACTTGGTCGTGGGAGAGCAGAGTCAAGATCTAAAGCTTACTGTAAGATATTGGGACATTTTCAACCTAATCTGACCTACTGAGTTATTCTGAGGAGATAACTGAGGAACATGGCATGCTTCCCTGGAAAAAAATTATTATAACTAAAGATAATTCTGAAATGTGTACTGTATTGAAATCACTGAACTCAAACAATGTGTAAGTGGAAATTTTCCCATCTCTGCATGATTTTAGGAAGCAGAAGCAGAAGTAATTTTCTCTGTATCT
This sequence comes from Arizona elegans, assembly GCA_022577455.1. Lineage (NCBI taxonomy): Eukaryota > Metazoa > Chordata > Lepidosauria > Squamata > Colubridae > Arizona > Arizona elegans. The sequence continues at coordinate 267,776,111 of JAKOOJ010000001.1, forward strand.
TAATATCCATTTTTGCATTTTTGCTTTAATATCCAACCCCAAACCAGAGTGCAATAAAATTCACCAATCAATACTACATTACAAATTCTCTATCCCATTTGTATCAGAGGCACCATTTAAGGCACTTCCGAGTTGAAAGGACAACTAGGTGGTGACATCACCGTTGCCTCGGGGATACCTGTGGGGGTTCCTTTTATGTCCACACAAAGGAGCTGGAGCAAGTGACAGGAGCTCACCCCACTAAGCAATAGTGCTCAAATCTCAAACATGGTCTTGCTAACCTCCAACCCAGCATCCTACTCACATGAGCCCCCTCCCCCTCCCCCTCCCCCGCTCCTGCTACATTACAGTTATTAAATCCATATAAATAAGCATGGCCAGAAAAATAGAAATATAGATAGAAATTGTGTTTTTACAATTATCAGAGATTATAAAAAAATGGCCCTACTTCTAACTAAACAAGTTTTGGATGGCACTGTTAATGTATGAACTAAACAGGATAAATCAGTGGTAAATCATAATACTTCAGTGGAACTATTTTAGAAAAGAATAATAGCTAACTTTGAAGGGAGAGTCAGTAATGTACAAGAAGCAAGTACATAATTGCTTTTCTAATTTAATAAATTATAGAAGAAGCCAGAGTGGGGGTGGGCAGGGGGATGGACACACATGAAAAAAGGAGACTATGGCAAATGCATTTCAATTCTTTCATTAAGTGAAATTTGATACAATAATATGAAATTTCCCAATTGTACCAGTAGAATTGAGGCATGAATGATTAGCAAAAAACATACTTCTTTTTCTGCCACATTACCAATGTACTAACAGAAACTCTCATTCCCTGTTTATTTATTTATTTTATTTATTCAATTTATATGCCACCCCTCTCCGAAGACCCAGGACGGCTCACAATACACTCAAAAAATCACTATAAAAACACTTACAAATTAAAAACATTAAAAACATTAAAACATATTCACACCATTCATGGCTGGATCTCGTCAGATCGCAAAGTGAGATCAACGGCCCCAGGCCTGCCGGAAAAGCCAGGTCTTCACTGCTTTTTGGAAGGCCAATAGGGTGGGGATGGTCCGGACCTTAGGAGATAACTGGTTCCAGAGACTGGGGCAGCCACAGAGAAGGCCTTCCCCTGCGGGCCCGCCAGCCACCAGTCCAGTCCAGTCTCCAGAGGAGACCAACTCTGTGTGATCTTACCAGTCGCTGGGAGCTATGCGGTAGAAGGTGGTCTCGAAGATAACCTGGCCCTGAGCCATGTAGGGCTTTAAAGGTAATAACCAACACCTTGAATAGTCACCTGTTGATTATCCCTGTTGACTATTTTTAATCTATGGATTTTTTTTTCCTTGCAGGTATCTTCCAACGTATCATAGCTTCTCTGTGGCACTTTAATGTAGAAAGAATGCTAAAGGGGCTGGCTGTACCCATAAGCATTTTGTCTGGTAAGGAAGTAGGAAAATGTGGAGTTCATTATAAAATTTCATCATGGAGTGTGATGGCTTAGTGGTTAAAGATGCCACATTTGTCAGCTGGAAAGCAGATAGCCCAGGTTCGAGACCCAAGTACTGCACAATGGGGTGAGTTTCCATTACTTGCCACAGCTCCTGCCAACCTAGCAGTTTGAAAGCGTGAAAATGCAAGTAAATAAATAGGTACCACTTTGGTGGGAAAATAACAGCGTTCCATGTGATATAACAGATAATCATATTAGTCACATGACCACAGAAAATGTTTTTGGACACCAATCGCTCCCTTGGTTAAGAGATGAGCACCATCCCCTAAGGTCGAACATGACTGGACAGGAGAAACTTTACCTTTATAAAATTTCATTAGTATGCATGAAATTTAAAAAGCACAGGAAAAATAAGAATGAAGTATCTTGCAAAATTAAAGTTAAGGGTCATTTTATTTATAACGGAGCACTTTAGGTGTTGATGATAGCTGATAGGAAATTTGAGAATTGTACATTCCAACTGGATAAATAATACTTCTACCTCAAAAGCTGCCAAAGGTGTGATCCACACCCTTGTAAATATGCTCTCGGGTCAAAAATATGTATATTTCTCTTTCATTATATGAAGGCTGGACTTTTACAAGGACAAACCATTTATATTTCAAACACCAGAGACTGATATGCTGAGAATTTAGTCTCACTGAACTTTTGAAAATAGTCCTTGGCAATCCCATTAGGTAAGAATATATTATTTTTCCAGAAATGTAAATCCTGTGCTTTAAGAATTATCAGTTGTTTTTCTGCTATTTACAATCAAGCATTTGACAGAATTGACTAGAGGACTTTCTGATGAGGATGCATCACAGACCAAGAAACTATTAGCAGCTGTCATGGCCCATATATCTCAGCCCCCAGCAATCTGTCCCAGACACTTTATGAAAACTGAGACATAACGTATGTATATGAATACGCAAGTAGTCAACTTTGTTTGGTGACCATTCGAAGTTACATAGTTGGAAAAAAAACAGTTTTGCAAACAATACTCACATTTACAACTGTTGCAGCATATCCTGGTCACATGATCACCATTTGCATCTTTCAGAATTGGCTTCCAACAAACATAATTAATGGATAATGTGGAAGTGAAATTGCACGTCACAGTCATGTGATGACTTATGCTTAACAACCATAATGATTTGCTTAACAATGGAAATGGAAGTCAGGTTGTAAGTCCATTAGGGTCACATTATTTTCTGCTTAGCAACCACTGTACTTAGTGACAGAACTACCAGTCCCCGTTGTGGTTGGTAAGCAAGCACTACCTGTATGAAAATAGAGTGAATTAACATGAATTTAGTACTTTTACAACATTAGTTTTAGGTGGTCAAAAAATGAAGGCCTCTACATTATTGAATAGACCTATTTATGGAAAATAAATAGATTTATTTATAAATTTATAGAAAATAAGTAATTGCCAATGTTTCCATTTCTAAATCCCTTTCTGATGATCATTGCTATGTGTTCCATTTGATACTTTTCTGTACAATGAGTTATGCAAAATAAATCTAAAAATGGCTTTCTTTATATCAGCTATCATTACCTTCCCAAGTCAGATAATTTCACAGCACCCATGAAAGACACCAATGTTGGTTAAATACAATCTATCAGTATGAAAGTTTGAGCACAATGCCCAGTCAGTGTTGGGATTTGCTAGCAATATTGGAAAAGATTTTCACCTAGCACATTCTTCTGAAATGCACTGGCATTGCTTCTATTAATCGTCTTTGCTTTTTCTCAGTCCTTGAGCTTCAAAACTTCCCTGTAGATAGAGAACATTTGTTTAGCTAATAAGTAGACAATGAAATAGAACACTCCTTTCTAATTCCTTTTAAGTCAGCATTAGAAGAATCTGGGAAGAATACCCAAGTGGTCAGTATCAAGAAAGTAGAAATAACATTTCATCTCTTGCCAGAAGTTCCCAATAAAGACACTTTATGCATTCATGTGCAGAGCTGTTTAGAAATAAAAAAAAGAGGGAATGCATCACTTGCCGAGTTAATACCTGACAGATTGACAGCTTTCTTTGGAGTCTCCGTTCTTCATCAGAGAACTCTCCGCCCAACTGCAATACATTTACCAGGAAGCTGATTTATGTGTGCTCACAGATATAGTCCAAAATAGTTGTTCTACCAGCGAACAATTTCCTATTAGATTATATAGCGCTTCTGAGATATTTTCTGTATATATATTATTTCTGAGCTTCAAAATCCTAGCTGACACCTCTACAATGAAATGTGTCATGTGCATCCTAGTTCAGGCTCCAATCGCATTTTAAAGAGAAAAATGATTTCATATTGCCCTATTGAATCCAACAAAGTATGTGTGTGTGTATGTGTGTGTGTGTGTGTGTGTGTGTGTAACACAACACACACACACACACACACACAAATATTACATTTTTTTAAAAGTAACCATTTCTTTCTTCTGTAAAAGATTTTTGTGCATCCTGCATTCATCCAATGCACAATGTCAATTCTGGTTGGCATCAAGGGATACTTTCAGGAGATACTTTCACAAGATAGAAAGCATTTTCTTTTTCTTTATAAAAAAACCTTTATTGTTAAAAAAAATGGACATGGTGGAACCATCTTGGCGATATCTGTGCCCTACACAGTGTAACACAAGTCTCTTATGTATTCAATATACATTACTACTTACCTATTATATACACATACTTAACCTCTTCTACACGTTTACAATTACAATTACATATTACATATATTGCCTCTTGTTTCGTAGATACAAAGCATTTTCATAATGTATCTTTAAAATAATTATTTCATGTAATTATGCACAACATAACAAGCTGACTTACCATATTTTTTGGAGTATAAGATGCACCTTTTTCCCCCAAAAAAGAGGGTGAAAATCTGGGTGCGTCTTATACTCCAAATGTAGCTCTGCCCAGCTTCTCAAACGGAGGTTTCAGAGGCTGAAAAAAGCATCAGAAAAGAAGCTTCAGAAAAGAAGCCCCCAAACAGCACTTCAAAGGCTTTTTTTCTGAAGCTCTGTTTCGGAAGCTTTCAGAGGCAGGAAAAAAAGTTTTTTCTGAAATAGAGTTTCAGAGGCAGAAAAAAAAAAGCCAAAAAAAAAAGCAAGGCACAGAGCTCACAATCAAGGAACCTGTTGCTAAAATTCACCTCTGCGAACAGCTGATTGGGGATATTCCAGGAGGCCGATCCACCTGCCAATCAGCTTTTTTCTTATTTTCCTCCCCAAAAACTAAGGTGCGTCTTATACTCCAGTGCTTCTTATACTCCAAAAAATACATAATATTTTAAAGACAGAAAATCAGATTGGTTTCCAATTCAAGAAACATTCTCCAGAAAACAACCATGATTCCATGACAAGAGCCCCAGTTACCAAAAATCAACTGGCAACCCGAAAAGGATTATATTAATTTGATTAAGGAATGCTTATGTCTTAATTTAAACAACAAACACTTAAGGTAGCATACAAAAGTAATGTATATGAAACAGAAAACACAATATAAAGATATTGAGCTACAAAAATAATATGAAATAGAAGCAGCATCTAAGAGGATCTAACCAAGAAATAAAATTTCTTAAACAGAGACAATTATATGCAATACAGGTAGTCCTCGACTTATAACCACAATTGAGCCCAAAATTTATGTTGTTAAATGACACATTTGTTAAGTGAGTTTTGCTCATTTTATGACCTTCCTTGCCACAATTGTTAAGTGAATCACTGAAGGTGTTAAACTAATCCACCATAGCTTTTTTACACAACAAATGTGGCAAACCCGTTGCACTGCTTATTCCTTTCCCATTTAGTATTAAACTGACTGTGGGCCACAGAGTTTATCAATTGTAATTTTAGTATAATTACACCATGTATAATTGGCAGACTGGATTTTATCATAGATTTTAGCTGTTATTTATTATTTTATAGTAGAAATTTTAATTGTATGTTTACTGAGTGTTTTACAGTATTTGTTCTGGTCTCTGGTCTATGACTGTAATAAATTGAATTGAAGGGGTTGTAAAATGAATCTGGCTTTCCCGTTGACGTTGCTTGTCAGAAGGTTGCAAAAGGTGATTGTGTGACCTTGGAACACAGCAATAGTCCTAACCATGAACCAGTTACCAAGCGTCTAAATTTTGATCACATGATCATGGGGATGCTGCAAAGGTCGTAAGTGTAAAAAACAGTCGTGTCACTTTTTTCAGTGCCATTGTTACTTTGAACGGTTACTAAATGAACTGTTGTAAATTGAGGACTACCTGTAACTATTTTACTTCCATTATAGATGTGGTGATTTTTTTAAAAAGTTTTATTTAGGTTCTCAGATTTGACTTAATCCTGAATCCAAATCTCACTACTTTGATTTCCCTTCCCTTGCCTTTCATTCACTATTGTCCAAAATCAAAAATAATCTGTAATCTGTTTTTCTTTGAAAACACTAAATCACATCTACAAAAAAACATTTTTTTAAAAAAAAGAGAAATGAACCAGTCAAATGTATGACAACTCAGGGCAGGATATTTATACTACATAAATTATCACTGTCGTTTGTATTGTTGGGGAAGGTGATTACCAGCATTTGCATGGATGGTCAGAAAAGGCATGGTGACAGCTATGGCAACGTGATTGAAATCCTATTCTTCGTATTTATGTGTAACATCAATACACATACAAAAAAATGCACTACCGGAAGTCTTGTCCTTGACCATCCATGCAGACACTGGTGACATTAAGATAATGAGATATTCAGTTAGTTTGCATGGGGTTGCAGAGAGTTGGGTCACACTGCTTAATGCTAAATGTCTATGGAGATTCTCAATCATCCAGGCCATAGTTGTCCCAAAGGTGCTTTTTCAAGAGGCAACTGGACATTCTTCTTTTTTCTTTGAAGATGTTTCACTTCTCATCCAAGAAGCTTCTTCAGCTCTGACTGGATGATGGGAAAATCCAGTCAGACCTGTAGAAGCTTCTTGGATGAGAAGCGAAACATCTTCAAAGAAAAACAAGAACATCCAGTTGCCTCTTGAAAAAGCACCTTTGGGACTGCTTAATGCTGTGTCCCCAGAAAGTTTGCTAAGAATGTGATACTTGTTTATGTTCATTAAACATATTGCAGAATTCAATCTGGGTCCATAGGTTTAGCCTTCTGAGCTTTTGGATTCATGCTGGAGCTTATCTTCAGGGAACTTTTCTCTAGCTGAGTGCGTGCACACTCAGAAAACTTCCCTGATGATGAGCTCCAGCACAAATCCAAATGCTCAGAAGAGTAAACCTCTGGTCCCAGTGACTGACCCAGATTGGATCCTCCAATATTATCCTGAGCCTTTGTTCATTAAACATATTCTTTGAAATAAAATAATATATCTTTATTTCTTTATATCTTTATTCCCTGAAGATCAACATTTGCATGCAAAAATCTGGCCATTTTTAACAGTTTCCATTTCAAACAACTTTCCAGAAGGCATTCATGATAGAAAATTCAACGTGGTGCAAAAACAACCATATTGTGTGAAACTTCAGTGGGGGGATCCCATCTATTCAGGCTAATGAATGTCAAGTGCTTACTTCCTTGGCTGGAAATAAACAATTCAGACATGTTTATTAAAATGTCTTCAGTGTTTATAACTAAATCAGCATAATGTCAAGAAAACACCAATCCTTTTGGACTCACATTTATTAGATGACACAGTCAGCAAGCTAATATTTCTTACAATAGAATGTTAATACATGTATTATATTTATGGCCCGATTGTAACATTGCATGCCAGTACATTATTGATAATGACATCAACAGAATTCGAATAAACATGGGGAAAAAATGAGCCTCTGGGTTTCCACACAACAAATGAAAAATAACACAACAGACTTTGCTGTAACATTCATGCCATTGTTTTCTCTAAGCAAAACAACTGCGGTTTCCTTTTAGAGTAAGGTGACCAGACATCCCGCTTTTGGCGGGACAGTCCCACTTTTGAACAATTTGTCCCGCGTCCCACAGCATTTTAAAAAGTCCCAATTTTTGGAAAGAATGTATGACAAGCTAGGGAACGGCGCAGTGGTGAGTTGCTCCCAGCTGCCTCCTGAGTCCCAGCTGATGGCTAGAGGGAAAACAACTGTTTAAACTCTTGCCGCGGGGCTTCAAAGGGCTGCCCTACAGCTGATCAGTGTTAAAAGAAAACAAATGAGTAGACCGATGCCTGCAAAAATAGAAAAAACAGCCCCTTAAAGCTTCAGCATAGGTTAATTAGCACAAGTTGATTAGATCGGCTTCCCGACTCTCAGCTCATTTGCTCTCAGCTGTTTTGCTCAGGGCTCTGTAGTTGCTAGCTGCAGAGTGTTGGAGATTTTTTCCCCCTAACTATGCTGAAAAAGTGAAATTGAAAGTAAAGCAGGGTTTGCTGCAACGTGGCAAAATGAGGCAGAGAGAGATTTCTTTTTGTTTTTCCTCACCAAAAAAGGTAGGTGAAAAACTGCAAACAATGGGAAATTTAGGGCAAAAGAGGAGAGTTCAAGATTTTAAAACACAAAAGAAAAAAAGCTCTATTTAACTAGGGAATTGTAATAATTGAGATACTATTAATTGTATATTGTATTGAAAGCAGAAATGGTTAAGTTGTGGTTTGGAGGAATATATGGGAGAAATTATTTGGTTTATTATTATTGGTAAATATAATTAATTGATTTGTAAGAAATTGGATTGCATGGAAATAATTGGAATATTCATGTTCATATTGATTAATGTACAAAAAAGATAGTTATATAACTAATTGATTTATATTAAAATGTTGAATTTGTATTAAACAACTGTATTACATAATTACATAATTAACCAATGTGAGCATGGATATAAAAATAGATGACAATGGGAAGGGGTATAATATAGAATAGAAGGGAAAAATTGAATTTGATTAAGATTAGAGATGAGGTTGAAGGGTAATATTGTTTTTTTAAAAAAATAGATGAGGAATAAATATGGCAAAAACGAAATATAGAAATTGTAAATTTAATTGAAATGACTAAACACTGTTTAAATTTGTGAATCAGCCAAATATTCTGTTCAAAGAAAATACATTGTATGTTTGTATGTGTGTTTCTAATTATTGTTATTTATTCATATTTGTTCTCTTTTATTCTTTAAAGTTTAACAATTCATTCTTTATCTTAATATCTTTATATTTGTTTGGGGTTGGCTTTCTTCCCTTTCATCTTTTTTTTTGTACAGCAATCTTTCTCCTCAAACCTACCACCTCTCTCTTTTCTTTCCTTCTTACTTTCTCTTCCCCCCTCTTCTTCTCCTCCCTTCTTCCTCTTCCTTTCTCCTTCTCCTCCTCTCTTCCTCCTTCTCTTACCCTCACTCCTACTCTAATTTCCCTTCCCTTCCTTCATCCCTCTCTATTGCTGTATCCTTTTATGCATATGGACTACTCAGAGGACTGAAAAAGTTATTTTTGACTGGTCCTCGCACTTTTGACCAGTCCTCAAACTTACGACTGTCCTCACATTTTATCTTTTCGCCCTATATTATCACCATGGTGAAGAGAAGCAGTTGTGAAATGAGTGATATGGTTGTTAAGAATGCTGCACGGGCATAAATGTGAGGATGGTCATAAGTGTGAGGACCAGTCAGAAATGACTTTTTTCTATACACATAGCCATGGCCACCCGGTCACATGACCAGCTAGCCATGCCCATCCAGTCACATGACCTCCAAGCCACACCCACAAAATGGTGGGTGTCCCACTTTACCAATGTTAAAATCTGGTCACCTTATTTTAGAGACAACTTTCTGGATGTACTAAGCCAAAGAATGTCAGAATAAATATTCAAACATAAAACTGATTCTTTGTGGTTGTTGAGACCTGGGGAGTATCCTACATTTTATAGCAAAAAGCCTAATTTGCCACTATAGACAACCTGCGTTTTGAGTAATGTTGTGCACTGCCCAGAATTGCCTTTGGTGAGATGGGCAGCTTTATACATTTTATAAATAAAATAATGATAACCAACTGTTTACCTATTCAATAGGAATGTAAATTTTAAAAATTCTCTGTTATTGGCTATTTTTCATTCAAAAAGGCACCACGCTAGAAACCAGGAGACGGTGAGTCCCACCTTAAGCATGAAAACCAACCAGGTGACCTTGAGAGTCATTGACTCTCATAAAAAAGGTGCTAGAATGTACAGAAGCAGATAAACTAACAATGGAATTAAAAGACCAAGAGGAAATGATTTGGATTGATTTCTCGTACGATCTGGAATGAGCTCCCCCCGGAGATACAGAAGATCCCGGATCTGCGCACCTTCCGTCGCATACTTAAGACTTTTTTATTTCATCAAGTTGGCATGGCCTAAATCTTCTCCCCTTTTTAAATGTACATTTTAATTTGTTTTTAAATTATGAGGTATTTTAAATTCAGCCAAATTATTTAATTCATTTTTAATTCATTTTAAATTTTTGTATTTATGTGTTTTATCTTGTGGCTGTTCACCGCCCTGAGTCCTTCAGGAGAAGGGCAGTATAGAAATTTAATTAAATAAATAAATAAATAAATGATTTATTACGAGACATGGAATAGATGGTATAACTGGTTGGAGAAACAATCCAAAATTAATGTATAAATGTATAAACATAAGAGAATATATTATAGAGGAACTAGAGGAATTATAGTTATTATGTAATAGATAGATATAAATTGTAGTGAATATAGAAATTAGTAAGTAATATATAAAATGTATGTGTATATAGTTGGTTATAGACAGTATCAATGATGCTGGTATCAGAAAGCTGTAAAAAAATGTAACAAGATTGTTAAAGATGTAAATGTTGAATAATTAAAAAAAAGAAAAGAAAAGAAAGTCATTGACTCTGAGATCAACCTACCTCAAAGGATTTTTTTGTGGGAAAAATAGGAGGCGGAAGGAATATTATGAATGTTCACTACCTTGAGTTATTTATAAACATAATAAAGACAGGAGAGAAATAAATAAATAAAATTTTCACATTGCCTTAATTTATGGTGAAACACTGAGGTAAATGTGTTTTGTTTATCATTCAATATTTTGTTCATTACATTATGATATGCATGTTTCTTATCAGTGATTGCATGACCGAAGCTAACTGATTGGCTTAGATCACTCTTGGAAGGCAAAAGAAGCTTCACTCCCATTTCCAGATCTTTCTTTTTAACAGATTTTAAAGATATTTAGGGTAACAATAGGAGCTGTTCGCCTCTCTGGAGCTTTCTGTTTCTAGTCTCATCCATAAAACCTTTCCCAGTCATTAGATGGCTTCTTAAAATTCTTAAGCAGATCAAAAGGCTGAGTTCTGGTTCTCTCATCCCTAAAATACTGTCAACCCTAATTTAGATATTAGTGTCTTTTAAAACATCTGCTTGTTATATATTTTAAACAAATTCCCAAACGAACAAAGAAAATAAGCAAGTACGACGAGCATTTATACTAAAAATGCAGAAGTTAGAGAGCATGTGTGCATGATTAGTAACAACAGCTTGCCTTGGTAGATGCCGTCTCATGATGGACAAAGTGGCATTAATGTAATAACTTCCAATTTATCTGACCATTTTCAGCCTGATCTATGCTTGATAGATCATAGAGCATAGTTCTCTTATTGCTGACACTTCAATTTCAATAAAGCTCATTTGATTTTTGAGCAGCATTTTAGATGGAGCCCTTTACCAAAGATGTTTTGTAAACAGACTCAACCCTTTTGAAGAACCTTATCTTTCCCTTCCTCACAACTATAAACAATTTTTAATCATTCATCACCCTCTCTTAAAATACAACAGATGATTTTTTTGAAACATTTTATCTGAAAAGCAGTAATCTGTTAACTTCATTCAAAAGCTCAACTGCTAAAAGGACACAGATTCTACTATTCTTATTTTTGATTTCTGATATCATTGCTGTTTGGAATTTATGTTTGGTGTTGTATTTGAAGTTTTTGTTCCTTTGTCTGCTGAATTAATTCCAGAACCTTTATTAGCTTCTGTTGTGAGAAAAAAAAAATAGAAACAATACACTACTTTGCATTGTATTTAATGCCAAGATGGAGCTATGGCTCACATACATGCACTACATATTGCAGAATCAAGCAAATCTTGATTTATTCTGAAGTGTTGTAATTGGTTTTTCTTGATGTTGTAGTATTTTTGAAGAGGGTGACTGTGGAAAGCATACCAAATTAGATTTACAAATAGCTCATTCTTTGACAGTCTGAAATGCTTTTGCTTTTCTGATGGAGGCTGTATGACAAGTAGCGCAGGCTGAGTTTTCTACCAATGTATACGAATCTTCAATAGTTGTTTTAGGGTAATGGTTGCAACAGAAACTTTTCCAAAAATCAAAAATGATATAATTAAAAATCAAACTTATTCACTTGCTACTGTAATAATTATGTAGATACCAATACTGTTTCTATAAACTATGTCTTAAAGCAATAACCAGTTATGGCTTCAATCAACAACCTTGAAAACCAAATATGTAAGAAGAGATTCTTAGTAGTACCATAGAACTGTACTTAACTGTACTGTATTAATTTGCTCAATATCATAAGTGATCTTGGACATTACAATATGTGCTTATAATTCTCAGACATCCTGTCTAACTACTAACTACTAGGGCCTAGTTATCCGCCTGCTGCTACCGACGACCTCCCATCGACCCGTGCGCTCCCACAGAGAAGGCCTCCTCAGGGTGCCATCAGCCAAACAATGTAGGCTGGTGGCCCCCAGGGGGAGGGCCTTCTCTGTGGGGCACCTACCTTCTGGAATCAGTTGCCCCCAGAGATAAGGAGAATCCATGACCTCAATGCCTTCCGTCGTTCCCTTAAAACCCATCTTTTCCAGCAAGCCGTGTTGGCTTAAGAAGAAATTTTTAAATTTTTAAAATTATTTTTAAATTCTTTTAATCAGTTTGTGATTTCTTAACTTTCGGGCCAAAATTTATATATATTTTTAAATGTTTTTTAATATTTGTATTCTATGTTTTTTATCTTGGCTGTACACCGCCCTGAGTCCTCAGGGAGAAGGGCGGTATATAAATTGGAAATTAAATTAAATTAAATTAAATTAAATTAAATTAAATTAAATTAAATTAAATTAAATTAAATTAAATTAAATTAAATTAAATTAAATTAAATTAAATTAAACTACAACATATCTGGAGGGCAGCAGGTTGCAGAAGGTGGCCATGCCCACCCAGTCACATTACCATCCCCCCACCACCACCACCAAGCCACGCCACAGAACCGGTAGTAACAAATTTTACATTTCACCAATAGTGGAAACCTCACTGAAATAGGAACGGTTGACATTTTTTTTCCTCTTTGGGGAGGAGGAAGGGCAGGATGAGATGAAAGTAGAAAAAATGGCATCATTTAAAAATAACATAGCTAATGAAAAGTCAAACCTTTCAATTATATTTCAAGATTCAGGAATCAAGTTAGACAACTTTTCTTTATTAGAAATTTACTTCAAATATTTCATTTTGGGCAATTTTGTATTTAGCGTTCAGTTAGAACAAAAATTACATTATGGAAATAAGATGATCATATAGTAGCTTCACTATTTTCAATTGAGCATTTGCACAGCTGCACATGTTTACCTTTAAAGTACAATTTTCCTTCAAAATATTAAATTCAAGGAATCCTAAATTACTTCTTCATAAAATGTTACAAATCAATACCGCTTTAGTCACTTGAGGGGTTAAGAGGCTTCTGGATTACAAATGCCAACTATAGCACTGATTAAACTGGATTCCTAAAACTTTTAAACTGTTAACTAACTGCATAATATTGTGTAGCCTAGGCCAATTAGCAAATAGAATAATTAAAATGAATGCTGCTTTCCAATATTTTCATAGCTTCTTAGTGGTTTCTTCATGGAGTTCTGCATTTTGTTCCTACAAAAATGCTGTGGTCCTCACAGCATTTTTGAAGAAAGCTAGAATCTGGGGGTGGGGATGCCGATGCTTTAAAATTTAACTTTAAATTTAACTTTAATGAATGGATTCCTTAAGGCAGCAGCTCTTTTTTCCATCCTTATCTTGTTTGGAAACCTGAAAAGGTCATCTACTTTAGCAAACAGGAGAGAGGTATTGCATGTGTCCAAATAGTATGAGGTCCAAAGCTCTTCCAAATAATTTTTGAAACATTCACAATCCTACTACTACCTCGTATCAGTTTCAATACAAAAACAGTAGCTGTATCATCTGCATACAACAGTAGTGAAAAATTATGACTGCAGAATGGATAAATCATATTTAACCTGTAAGCCGCCTTGAGTCGCCATGTGCGAATAGGCGGCAATATAAATTTCCTAAAATAAATAAATAAATAACTAAAAATTATATGGTGTAATAATAAGGGTTCTCTCTTATTACCCCTTAAGCTGGACTCAAATTAGTAAAGTGCCTATTCAAGTCTGCCTACCTTTAAAATAGAGACAAGAATAAACATTTGAAATTTATATCTATATCTGTGCTAAGCAATTGAAATCAAAGTCTCTTTATTTTATCAAATCATGAAGAGATTATATATTATTTGTATACATTATTTGTAAGTGGCTGCCTTGATGTATATTTAGTAATTCAATCTCAAAGAGAAAATACCAATAGCACTTAGACTTATATACCACTTCGTAGTGTTTTATAGCCATCTCTAAGCGGTTTACAGAGTTGGCACATTGCCCCCAACAATCTGGGTCCTCATTTTACCAACCTTGGAAGGATATAAAACTGAATCAGACTTGAGCCGATGACTCAGTACTGTTCGAGTGTCAACTTTCCATCACATAATCCATCTTGATATTCTGCGTTAACATTCTGCTCATCCACATAAATTCTAAATTCAAGAATAAATATGGGTACAAGTTTTGGCTGTATATCCAACAGCCCTTATGCATATGTAGACATATTAAATCCTTACTGCGATAAAAGCTAACATGAATTTAAGGACCCTTTCAACTATCTCTTTGGCAAAATAACAGAAACGTCATTTTAAAAATAATTCAAGAATCCTTGAAAACCCAATTATACGGTTGTTAAGGGTTTTGAGCTGGTGATCTTTTACTTGTGTTGTAGAACTGCAGTTTCCAAGATCTCTAGAAGGAGTAAAAAAGAATTTAAATGTATTGAATGATAATCTCGGGAATTGCAAAAGTCTCTAAATCACATTGTATGTCACTCTGATTAGTACAAGATTCGGTTGTGGGCATCATCTCAGTGATAGAAGAAAGGTAAAATTCATGTCGAGTTTGTCATGACTGAAGCTCCACCTCTCTTCTATGTGCATGCAATGTCAAAGCATGTACCGAATAGATGGGGCTTTGTCGTGAGGCCATAGCCACCATCTTGAAGATTGTCTCACCCTCCTGCTGCTCTCGATTTCATCCCATTATCAGTTTTCCTAACAAAATGAGTGTTTGGATTAGATGTTGGGGAGTTGAAATAAACTGTAGTTCACTCAGCTTGACAATCTAAAAAAAAATATTCAAGGTTTCACTGCTTATGCAGCGAAGGTTCCATCAGGTTTGTCAGCACATTTTGATTTCCTAGGGGAGGATAACACAAGAATAAACACTTTGTGCAGCTCAGATATAAGAAGGGAAAATAAGATTACAGAAATTTTGTTGCCTAACATAAGCTCACCTGTGCATTCATATTTCACATTTGTGAAGAATAGTTTCTGGCTATACAGATCCCCAGGCATAAATATCTGTAATGGAGAACTTTGAAGCTCTGTTTTTGTTCTTTATTTATAAATTAGATTTGGAGTATACATCCTTCAAAGGATAGACATAGGATTCATATTCACCTTAATAAAAAATTTCTAAAGTGTCTCCTTACCAGCTGAGCATTGAAGCTGTTACGATATTTTCAGGATCAGACTCAATAAGTAGATTAAGAATTAGATATTCAAATAAAGCACTGTTTATTTACAGAAGGCATTCTATATACACTGAATATTCACAGATAGAAGCACAGAAGGAAAGCATACAGCTCCTTGTATATACAAGGGGTGGAGCTAGATATAGGAGTGGTTAAGTATGAATATATTAAGTAGTGAAGAATAAGTTAACCCCTGATATCCTGGTCATGTACTATTTACATAATAAAGAATAAGGCATTTACTTGTGACAAATCCCCCTCTAAATGCCGATTCGATATATTACAACAATTACATTCAGATTCAGAACAATATAAAACTTGTAACTTAGAAGTCAAGTATTTATGCTGCTTAGAAGGCAAAGGCTTTGTCAATATGTCAGCTATTTGCTCTGATGTTTCGCAATGAACTGCTTTAATAAATCCATCCTGAGATAACTGTCTCACATGTTTGAATTTTATATCTATATGTCTGGATCTTTGTCCAATGGCATCAGATCTAGATATTTCAATAGCAGCCTTATTATCTTCGTGTATGATAAATGGTAATGAAGGTTTCTTCCAAGTGTTTGACAATAAGTCATTAAACCATACGAGGTTATTTGAGGCTTTAGACAAACAAACATATTCTGCCTCAGTCGTTGAGGTGGCTACTAAATCTTGTTTACCAGTGTACCAGTAAACTGGACAATCGTTAAGGAAAAATATATAGCCAGATGTGCTTTTTCTACATGTGGTATCACCAGCCCAATCCGCATCGGCATAACACGTGAGGATGGGCTCTTTGACATTATTAGGTTCCAATAATAAACAGAAGTCTAAACTATTCTTTAAATATCTTAATATTCTCTTGACAGCTTCCCAATGATATAATAATGGTTTGCTGACGTGCCTAGACAACAAGTTGAGAGGCAAAGCAATATCAGGTCTAGTCCAATTGGAAATATATAGAAGGGAACCGATGACTGATCTGTAAAGTGTATTATCTTTAAATTCAGGGGATGACTCATCTGTGTTTCTCAGGAAATCAGTTTGCATGGGAGTATCACAGGGTTTAGCATTGTTTAAGTTACATTTGTTCAGGAGTTCTATAATCTTATCTCTTTGAGAAAGTTTGAATCCCTTTTTTGTTTTACTAATTTGAACTCCAAGATACTTATTTACCTTACCTAATGATTTCAAAGAGAAATGTTCATTTAGTTTCGTTACAAATGTTTCTCTCTTCTCTTTGTGTTTACCTATATACAAAATATCATCCACATAAATTAACACGAATTCTAAAGAGTCATCCTCTTTTTTAACAAAGAAACAGTTATCAGCAGTAGTGGCATTAAAATTCATAGTTTTGAGCACTTTGACTAAACATTCATACCATCTTTTGCCAGATTGTTTCAAGCCATACAAACTTTTATTTAGTAACCACGTTTCATTTTTGTTCGTATATTGACTGTGAGGCACTCTTACATATATCTCTTTATCTAATTTTGCATGTAGATATGCAGTCTGTATGTCGTATTGGAATACATCAAGATTAAGTGCTGATGCTATGACCAGTGCAGTTTTAACACTCTCAGTTCTTACTGTGGGAGAGTATGTATCCGTGTAATCCTCGGGATATTTTTGTGCATAACCTTGAGCAACTAGTCTAGCTTTGTATAAGGTGTTGCCTCCTTCTAAGTTTTTGATTTTATATATCCACCTAGTACCAATAACAGTTTTATCTTTAGGTGCATGTGTAGGTGTGAATATATTTAATTTCTGCAAACTACCCATCTCTTTAGTCATGGCTGATTCCCACTTTTCCTTTTCTTCAGGGGGAAGTTTTAGCACTTCCTCGTATGTGTTTGGTGTTGATGTTTCTCCATCCGTATACATTATATAATCTTTGTATTTGTTTGGTATTTGGTTTCTGTTATTCTTGATTGTTCTTTTTGGTTTACTATCATTGTCATGTAAATACCTAGCTTCCTTTTTTGTTAATGAATCTGTCTTTATTTTGTATTGACTGTTTGTCCATGTTCTGTTTTTGTTTTTATGTATGTTGTGATTGTATTCTTCTCCAGTTCTTTCCTCTTGGTGTTTAGTGTTTGTATAGTTGTTTGGGAAAATTTCATTAAGATGTATTTTAGACCAGTTGGCCTGTTCATGGAATACAGCCGTTCTGGATACTATAAATCTGTTATTATTATCGATAAATCTGTACCCTTTTGTGCCTGTTTCGTAACCCATGAACCTGAGTCTCCTAGATACGTTCTCACCTTTATGTCTTAATTGCTTATGTATGTGTATGTCTGCAGTGACTCCAAATATGTGCATATGAGCTATTTTGGGTTTCCTATTATACATCATTTCATATGGTGTCTTGTTAACAATGCTGGACCAAGTTCTATTTTGTGTATAATTGGAATATTGTAACGCTTCTGACCAGAACTGTTTTCCTAAGCCAGCATCTTCTAATGTGCATCTAATCATGGTTTGTAATGTCGAGTTCTTTCTCTCTACCACTCCATTTTGGAATGCAGAGAAAGGGCTAGATGTGTAATGCAACATCCCTTTGTCTTTAAGCCATTGGGAAAATTCTTTTGACATGAATTCACATCCCCTATCTGTCATAATTTGTTTTATTCTAATATTATGTTGTGTTTCTGTACGTTTGTAAAACTCCTTAAATTTCTGAAAAGTTTCATCTTTGTGCTTTAGTGTATAGACAAAGCCATAACGACTATAGTCATCCACAATGGTTAGGAAATAACGTTTTCTATATGTTATTGATGGTGTTAATGGACCAACTAGGTCCATGTGTACCAAATCAAAAATTTTGTTGGTTGATCTTGTTGACTTTTTGGGTTTGGAGCTAGTTTTGAGTTTTGTAGATTTACATACTGAGCATTCCAAATAGTTTTTACAATTTTTTATTTTAACACCTTCAGCATGTTCAGTCATCTTTTGAACTACAGGAAAACTGGCATGTCCTAATTTCCTATGTAAGACATGAGCACACTCATCATGAATTGGTTTACCAATATTAGGTATTTTGTTGTTGGGTGTGTCATTGTGATTATGGATAATCTCATGTTCCTCATTGTCACTATTGCTACTGCTTTCGTTGTCTATGTTATTGTTATCTTCCATGTTGGAATCAATGTTGTGTAACCATTTTTCTTTTGTCATTAGATAAGGTAGACCTCCTTTAATAATCACAGTACCTATGTTTGTTCTGTTTTTCTCTAATGTTGCTTTTCCTTTCGAGAACACAATATTTATGCCAGAATCTATGCTTAGTTTTATTGCACTAAGTATGTTATGAGGTATTTCAGGTATTAACAATACCCCCTCTATTTTTCCTAGGCCAGGTAAGGTTATATTTCCTCTACCTATGACTTGAACCTTCTCTTGATTAGCTACCTTAATTACGAATTTATCCTCTACAAATGAAGATAGTATATTTTTATTATTTGTAGTGTGGTTGGTTGCTCCAGAATCGATAAGCCAATCATTGTCCTCTGTCTGTTGTATGTTAGTGTTGTCATGTTTGTTTAATCCATTCAGTGAACCAGACTTTCTATCTTTTGAGTTATCCCTGCCCCCTCTATGTTCCCTATAGATGGGTGGACTTCTATATCTATGTCTATCAATTGATGACTGTCTGTTTTGATACCTATTTCTGTAGTCAGGATTTTTTCTATTTCTGAGGAGTTTTGGACAGTGTTCAAAGATTATGTGATCCACAGTTGTGGCATCCTATTGGTTCATGATATCTTTCTTGAGAAACTACCCTCTTATATTGTTTATGTTCCATGTGATTGTTACAACGACTTCTCCTTGAATTATCTTCAGATATTAGCTTGTTAGATAGACTTTCTATGGATAAATATCCTAAATTGATTGTGTCTAAATGAGATATATAGTTATCCCACGATGGGTCTAGTGAGTTAATGATAACACTCTTCATTGTTTGATCTGAAATTATTCCCCCCTTAAATGCAGTTCTGTTCTAATTTTGTTTAAAGATATTAAGTGTTCACTTATGGTAACCCCTGGCTTTATCCTAGCTGAGAAGAAATCTTTAGAATTCTTGTTGTAGTGGCTACACTTTCACTGTGAAACAATTTAAACATGCATTGAATAATTTCTGATACAGTTAGATTTTGCTTAATACTGTGGTACATGGCAGGAGATATACTGGAAATTAATAAGAAAAATGCCCTATGGTGCAGACAGTCTGATTTTAGAGTCCAAGGTCTTTTTGGGGGATTAGTGATAAAAAATAATAAGTTTTCTTTTAGAAAGACAATTTGGAGCTGCTGAACCATTCTTGCAAATTAATGCCATCTATTCTCAGTTTTGGGAAATAATTGGGCAAATTCCCAATATTGTTGGATCCATTACTTACAACTGGAGGCAGTCTGTGGTCTTGCAAATGTTGAAAGTTACAAAATGGCGTGGGTATGCTTGCGACGATTCTGAATGGTTCTCTCTGTTCTTCATGTCCCCCGAAGTTGTCTGTGTAGTCTTGCACATGCGCGTTGTTCATTTCACTCCTGAAGCTGTCGGAAGAGGTTCTCGTCGCTGCAGCTCCCTCGTAGCGCTCTTCTTCTGATGGTTCAGTCTCTGGCTCGATCTTCGGTGTCCAGGCGGCGGCAGAAGCTCGTGTCTTTCTGTTGCGATGACTCTTGTTGAGATCGCTGTTTTCTGACATCGTCTGCGGCGTGGGGTGGTATTTGCAAGGTTCTCTGGGCTCAGGTGTCGGTGCTCTTGTTGATTGAGGAGAAGCGGGCAGACTCCGAGACGTTTGCTTTCTTGCTTGTTCTCTCCCTGTTTCTCAATTGCCATCTTTTGTTGGTTCTTTTGTAATTTTCAGTCCTGGACCGAATGTTGTAAAAAGAGTTCTTATAGCTGATTTGACTTTTAGTTCGATAGGTATTTCTTCTGAGTCTGTATCAGAATTTTCTGAAAAGTAAAGTTTTTCTTTTTTCTTTTTTATATTATGTGAATCCTTTCGCGCCAAAGATTTTGAATGATGTACTCTGATTGACTCTGCTTCGCTCTTTTTTGTGATCGGTTGAAAACAAGATGGCTGCCATTCAAAATTTTGAGCGGGACCGTTGGTCTTTCTTTTCATTATTCCTTTTTCTGTAGATGATTCGCTCACCATTTTTGGATTTTTGGGATCATCTGTTACGATACTCCTTTTTTTCGCTGTTCCGCTGTTCTTTATTACGTTTAGGAATTTCGCGTTGAGTTTCAGCAGTTTCAGTACCTCTGATCCGAGGGGGCTGCCTTTCAACTCGTTCTCTTTTTGTTCATCCATTCCATCAATTATTTCCTCGTTGTCTGTAGTGTAGTCTTCAGTTTCTTTTGGTGTCATAGTCGTGGGTTTATCGATCTTTTCTTGATCTGCTTCCATTTCTTTACTGTATGCCCTGGTGTTGGGTCTTTCTCTTTTGTTTCTGGAGTTTTCTCTCTCAGACATATTTAAAGTTTTATTGAGTCAATCCAACCATCCTCTGCTACCAAAATGTTGCGATATTTTCAGGATCAGACTCAATAAGTAGATTAAGAATTAGATATTCAAATAAAGCACTGTTTATTTACAGAAGGCATTCTATATACACTGAATATTCACAGATAGAAGCACAGAAGGAAAGCATACAGCTCCTTATATATACAAGGGGTGGAGCTAGATACAGGAGTGGTTAAGTATGAATATATTAAGTAGTGAAGAATAAGTTAACCCCTGATATCCTGGTCATGTACTATTTACATAATAAAGAATAAGGCATTTACTTGTGACAGAAGCTGGTTTAGATGCCTCAATGATTGGAATCTCATCACCTTTTAAAAATTGCCCTAACAAGATTATGATTCCCTGCTAGGTTCATAGAGGACCCATATGCTTTGAGGCACAATTCATTAAATACCCTAAATAACACGGAATCCAGTTAGCGTAATAATATTCCCAAATTATCTTGTGTCGGAATGTTCTAAAAAGAGCAAGAAGATTGCTGTACAAAGTTGTGTTACATTAACAACCTTGAAAGAGTTATCGAAGTCCTAAAAGGGAAGCTAAAAATATCTAAGAAAATCGAAAAAAGGAAGGAAGTACAGAAAGCCTGAAATAGGAGAAGCATAATAGCTGATATTCTTGGAAACTCAAATAGAATTAAAGAGTTACAATTTTGCAAGAAGAAACATGTCTCTTTCTAACAAAGGTGTGGGATGTAAGGAAATACTTGTTTCCAGAACAGTCTGATGGTATCCTAAAGATGTCTGAAATTTAAGAATATCTTAACATAGACTATCCCCCAGTAATCTGGATGTCACTGCCAAATCACCAATTTGGAACATATTTCATTAAATCTAATTCATACCTACTGAACTAATCCAAAGCACATTTAAGGTACGTCTAAAGCATCCCTCCAAACCAGACATTTGATAAGGTTTCTCAGGTATGTTTTCTTCTACTTTTAAAAGACTTATCAAAACAGCTTTTTAGATTCTGGACATTTTTTTCTTCAAAATAGCTGCTGACACCACTATATTGTAAAGAAAGAAACATTAATTAAACTGATCCATATTTTTTTTAAAAAAAAAAGTTGAAAGACTTCTGTAAAAGTTTTGACATTTGATTTTTGCTCACCAGAGCATTCACATAATTTTAATAAAGTTTTCTTCTTTCAAATTGTATTTAAAGATAATTCATAGATGGAGTAGAAGTAAAACCTAACTATTTCTGGCTTTATTTGTTAAACAGTGAAAAATCTTATCTGCATTACCAAACACATATTCTAGAGAGCCCTTCTGAATGTCTTGATAAAGGTCCATGGCTCCATGGCTTAGGGCCAGGGTATTTGTGAGACCACCTGCTGCTACCGATAACCTCCCATTGGCCAATACACTCTCACAGGGTGCCGTCGGTCAGGCAATGTCGGCTGGCGGCCCCCAGGGGGAGAACCTTCTCTGTGGGGGCACCCGCCCTGTGGAATGAGCTGCCTCCTGGAATACAATTGATCCTTCCGTAAAGCCCTGAAGACGTTTTTATTCCATCAAGCCGGCCTAGCCTAAATGGTTTTTAAATTGGGATTTTAAATTTTATGGATTTGGGGGTTTTAAATTGGGAAGCTAGTGATTTAATTCTTTTTAATTATCTTAATTTTTGTATTTGTATGTTTTTTATTTTGGCTGTTCACCGCCCTGAGTCCCTTCTGGGAGAAGGGCGGTATACAAATTAAATAAATAAATAAATATTCTCTGAGTAAAACCTGCATTGTATCTACTGCATGCTCAAGGGATTATTTTTAGCTTGAAACCAATGATGGAGGATCATAGTCGGTGACAAGTAATTTTAAACTCACTGCATTTCAGAGATACATGCTGGCAAATATACACTCATGTATAATTCAAGTATGCCCCCACTCCAGATAAATTCAACTTTCTTACTTGTCATTTGTACTGGAATAGTGGCAAATGTACAGGGGCCTTCTCCAAGAATGAGATCCAGAAATAATTCATAAGGTACATTGTACATCCAACCAATGTTTAAGACTCTGGACAACATTCATCCATCAAAATCAATTGAAAATCATAGAGTTGAAAGGGACCCAGGAGATAATCAAGTCCAATCCAATGCATACTGCAAAATTCATTACACCATCCCTGATAGATGACTATCCAACTTATGTTTGAAAACGTCCAATGCAGGAGAGTAAACCTCTTGATGGAAGAGGAAAAAAAGGAGTGTACCATTCTTCAGTCAATTGCATCTTGCACCCATCCAGTTAGAACCATCCAAACAAGCTGAAGATTTTGTATAGTTTTGCTGATAATCAAACCAATATTTAGATTATTAGAATAAATTAAATGGGATTCATTCTATAAAGCATGTTAATTAATTCTATGTATGTTTGCCAGTTCATTCTTATCTGTAATACCGGTTTTGTCCATTAAATTGCTCTTAGATGATTGCTCTTATGATAATATAGAATTGGTTTAGCAATATGTCTCTAACACATGGCGTAACATTTTAGTTAAATATTACTGTACTGTAAGTCACCAAGTCACTAACATGAAAGGCTGCCTTACAGTCCTAGACAGTTGTGAGCCTTGTTCTTTGTGTATTTTGGCCACAGGTAATTTATTTAAGTGGAAGCCAACATTTGATATAACCAATGCTTACTGTTTGAATCATGACAAAATGTTTTGCCAAGTTCTCATATCTGAGAGATTTAATCAAAGGCATATATAAATCATGGTTTCCTGTCTTAGACTTCCTAGATCAACACATTGTTTGAGAGAGGAAATTGAAGTATTCTTTTCAATATTCATAAATCTAAATTTGTTACTCATTAACTAAAGTCACATCTCTCTCTCTATCTCTATCTCTCTGTAATTTCTCTGGTGATTTTATTAGTTATAAAAACTGTTCATCTGTTAAGAGAATCAGCACTGTATGGAAATGTATGACAGTTTATATGTTATGGAAAATTAAAAAAAAATACAGACTTTATAAAATGTTACTAATGCCTTTACCTTACAAGATCATCGTTATTAAAATAACCAACTATTTGGAAGTGTGATTAGGTGAGCATTTCCTGTTAATTTTTTGTTTTTGTTTTTCTAAACTACCTAGGATCCTGTTTTTGTAGACGAAAAGTATTTGGAGAAAGCATAAATTAAAAAAAAAATCCAATGTCACATTTTGTACTTAGGGCCAGCTGCTCAGGAGCAAAGAACATAATGTGCCATGTTAGTTGTAAAAGGTTCATAAAACCCTTTGTAGATAACTAAAAAGTTTTAAACAAACATCCATGGAAGGGTTAAAGTTAACAAGATTGCTTACCAGTTAGGTATCTGATGGTTAGATAGTCTTCTAGATATACAGTATTTGGCAATTGTCAACTAAGAGGAGTAACATGTTCTTGACTGTTATCAGGAAAATACAGTAGGTTAAAAGGGATGTGATGCTTCAGTGGCTAAGACGCTGAGCTTGTCGATCGAAAGATCAGCAGTTCAAATCCCTAGTGCTGCATAATGGGGGGTGATCTCCCATTACTTGTCCCAGCTTCTGCCAACCTAGCAGCTCGAAAGCACATAAAAAATGCAAATAGAAAAATAAGGACCACCTTTGGTGGGAAAGTAACAGCATTCCATGCACCTTTGGCGTTTAGTTATGCTGGCCACATGACCACAGAGATGTCTTCGGACAGTGCTGGCTCTTTGGCTTTGAGATGAGAAACCCGCCCCCCCCCCCCCGAGTCGGGAACGACTAGCACATATGTGCGAGGGGAACCTTTACTTTTACTTTTATGTCTATTTTATTTATTCTATTAATTTTTTTATTTTATTTTGAGGAAATTCTGAGTGAAAATAGTGTCCGTTGATATGAATTCTATTGAACAGAGCATCATTCGTCAGAGAAATGAATTCTCCTGCCCATCCCCAGCTATATTTTATTGGCAAAGTTCTTGATTGAATATTGGGAAATCAAACACCAGAGTCTCTTGTTCAATCATTCAGTGGCTTTGAATTCTTTGGAACTCAACAGATATAAATTTTCCAGGACTGTCATCTACTGCTTGTTTTCAACAGATGGAATTACTACAGCATAGGTGGAAATGAAAACAGACTGCTCTTGCTATATGGCTTATATCTGTTGAAAAAAAAAACCCTAATCAACCACTGACAATAAGCCATTTATCCATCAGGAAATTAAAGAGCACATCTAATAGGGGAAGGTTGCACCCTTGTTTAAATGGCTGTACTTGGAACTGGAACTCATACCGTGTTTTCCCGAAAATAAGACCCTGTCTTATATTTTTTTGAATCCTGAAATAAGCGCTTGGCCTTATTGCCATGCGTTCAAAAGCCCGATTGGGCTTACTATCAGGGGATGTCTTATTTTGAGGGAAACAGAGTGTATGCTTTTTTCTTCAAAATATGTAATATTATTACATATTTCTCCACTCAGGACACACATGCTCTTTAGTCCATGCTTAAGATTATCAATTAAGTGACTTTATGGATGGATCTAGTTACATACAGTAGTTAAATTCTATTATATGTAACTATACTAGTTATATTCCTGTTTAGGAATATAAGACTACGATTGAAACCATATCTCTCAAAAAACATACTGTAGCTAGCATAGACATTCACTTCTCAGTCTCATTCGCCGCAGTTTCAAAGACTGCATAAATTTGTGTTTTTTGAAGTCAGGGGAAGGACAGTAAGCAGAATGTCAGAGCACTCTGGTTTTAACCCGAACGCTGATCCTCTGGAACAAAGGCACTTGACTGGTGATTGCATAATACCGAAGTAATTCACATCCTCTCAGAGTCATTATTTCTTTAATTATAGCAAGACTGGTTTATTGCCAACTGTCTGGCTATGCTTTTATCAACTCATTTTTCTAATTTGGAAGCAAAGCAATATAAAGGCAGTGACATCTTGCAAATTTTCCCTGCATTTCAATGGAATATGAAAAGAGCTTCTTAGCGCCTGTTAATTATGTTGCCTGACATTAAAATAAAAGACCCCATCCTTTGTAATTGAAAATGCTGTGAAATTCAGCTTGAGTGAGAAAAGCCATACACAAAGCATCTGTCTAATACCTGGTAAGTGCAAAAAATAAGTGCTGAACTGTATAGAGGTGGAAACACATTAGAATTACAGGTGGATGAGCATCATGGTTACTTCTAGAGAAATTGCAAGTTTAAGCACATCTGTAGACAACAGATGTGGTCACTGCAGAGTACATGTGTGTATTCTTTCCCCTTATTAATGAAGATCTGATGAGCAGATAGCATAGCTATCTCCTATATCTTTATTAATTAGACTGTATAGTCACATTAAAAAAAAAACAAAGTTTAGAATTTTTTCTAATAGGAAGGGAGCTTATTAGTACTACTTATTATTTGACAAAATATACTAGAACAGCGTTCCCAACCTTTCCAGGTTGGCAGCCTGGCATGGGGGGGGGAGGGAGGGAGGGAGAAAGGATGGTCTTGTGCAAAGGGTAGGTGCACTTCTGTGTGTGCACAGCTTATTTGTGTGAGCGGCGGGTGCTGGTGTCCACCACTGACACGAGTGGGGCTGTGAGTTCCAGTGCCCACCCCTCATATAAGTGGGGCACATGATTGCCTGAATATGCACCAGCACACCACTCAGATGGCCCGGTTGCAAATAGGCCATGACCCAGTAGTGGACTGCTGCCCACAAGTTGGGGCCCCTGTACTAGAGATTGTGTCTATCTGTGCATGCATGTTTGTGTGTTACATCTTTCACAAATTACAGCGCAATGTGACTATCAGGCCATCAATGATGAAATGAGGGGTAAAGCAAGCTGACCTTGAAGGAGACAAGTCATCAAAGTCCCAGTGAAATCCGGAAATCACAATTTTCAAAGGAATGTCTCTTCCAATATGAGTTTATCTATTCATCTGAAATAATTGTTAAACACCACTGATGATTTCTAATGAAATCCAGACCAGTTAGGCTGGTCTGGCCTAACTCTCCCTTTTAAACTGGGTTTTAAATGTTTTATATAAATTGGATGTTTTTTAAATTTGTTTTTGAGCCCAAATTATTTAATCTATTTTTAATAACTTTTAACTTTTGTATGTTATTTGTATTTTTAACTTGGCTGTTCACCGCCCGGAGTCCCTTGGGAGTAGGGCGGTATATAAATATGATAATAAATAAATAAATAAAATAAAATAAAATAAAATAAAATAAAATAAAATAAAATAAAATAAAATAAAATAAAATAAAATAAAATAAAATAATAAAATAAAATAAAATAAAATAAAATAAAATAAAATAAAATAAAATAAAATAAAATAAAATAAAATAAAATAAAATAAAATAAAATAAAATAAAATAAAATAAAATAAAATAAAATAAAATAAATAAAACAAACTCGATATCAATGAACTTGAAAAATGTGAGCTTTATATAGATAACATCATGAATTAAGAATTTTACATTTTAGTTTTGAATGAAGTGGGACACTCAAATATTCTACACAGCATATGACAATAAGCCACTCTTGATGTCACCAAGGCAAAAAGCGCTCATGACCATTATCACTTGGACATTCACAAGCTACAACTAATGTATGTGAACTGCACTATTAAAACAAGCAGCAGCATCCACTGGAGGGGCAAGGGATGTCAAGACAGTATCACAACACAATTTCACTGTTTTTTGTATATGTGTGGCTATGTCATGCACTTGCCTCAGAGCAGCAATACTTTGTGGCATGACACCCTTACACTGCTTCAGGCATCAGTTCCCAGTAGCAGTGGGTCTCCAAGACAGATTAGAAGATCAGAAGCTGTTTCAGCTTGGAGTTGTATAAAAGAGCCTGTGATCCTTCTGATCTTAAAAATCAAAGAGATATAAAGACTAGCAAATTGGCTTGCCTTTTTCAGATTGGGTGCTCATAGGTGAAATACCTTGTACGTAATGCAAGTAAAAATTAACTGGGAAAGACTGCACACTATCTTTGACAAGGTCCTTTGTGCATTTGAGAAAATGATCTGATTCTGGCATCTGATTGTGCCCTGAAATTGGGGACAAAAGAACCATACTTGGGCAAATGAGGAGGACCACGTTTCAACATGAAGCTGATGGTAAAATCTTAGGGAGGGATGTAAGGTTGTTGAAGCATTGAATTTAGCATTGAAGCAGCCTATCCTTTTTTTTTTTTTTTACATTGCACACAAAACCTGAAACAAAGGAACTGTTGAGTTCAGTTAAGTGGACTTCTTAAAGCAGCTCTACCTATTTTTTAGGCTGACACAGAAATCAGAGGGGAGTGGGGGGAGAGAAACTAGGCTGCTTAAGTGGATAGCAAAGAGGGCTGTCCTCAATTCAAAGAGCAAAGTGATTCTCAGTCACTTTTGAAGGGTGCACAGCCCTAATAATTAGGACAGCAGGAGGGGGATATAGCTCCATCTTTTGTTCACCCCAGCAAACCACAGGCAACATCAGTCATAACTCAGGTTACTATGGTAGTAACAGCTGGTATTCATCAAAATACAGGGGCACAAAGATTCAGTCCCAGAATTATTAACCAGTTAAGCATAAGCATTAAGCCATCCTTAATCATATTCGTAACATCCAAGAATCAGGCAAAAAGAAGTCCATTATCAGAAATTATGTAACAGAAAACAAATGTGGATCCAGAACCAGTTGGTCCTAAGTCTCTATGACTTCAGCACCAAGTTAGCCTATCAAAGTCCAACTAAATAGAATGGCTATTAGCTCCAGGCAGCTTTTTCCTACAACACAGCTTGCATCTCCATGCCTTCTAACAGTGAACATCATGTTCACTAAGATGTTTTCGCAGAGGTTGAGTCCTGAATATTGCAAAGGATGATCCAGGCCCAGCATCCTCTGTGGGTCATAGATGTGAAAGAATGTGAGATTTTGAATGAGAAACCCTCAAGGAGGTCTTGACAAGAATAGAGGAACCTCTAAGGATTATCATTTTATTCACTCTTTATTTTCAGTTGCATCTGTAACTCTCACTACTTTCATCATTCTGACAAAAATAGCACCGTAGCTCAACCCTCACCTGATCAAGATATACATGCAATTATTTGATGCACATAGAAAAATAGTGGGATATATCTCTCTCTGACTTTGCCTTACCTCCCCCGCAGACAGGACTGTTTATTTTAATTATTAATCATGTTCTATTATACAATATTTAAAGGGGTCATACCTTGGTTTTATTTACTCTCAGTATCATTTTAGATCAAAGATCTAGATACATTTACAAATATAAATAACCAGACAATTTGGTGATAGGGGATTCTTTTGTTTTGCACCCACAATTGCAGAAACTCTGTTCCCCACTCTAAAATTTCAATCGACATGCACAACTTTTCATTGGGAGAACCTCCACATTTTAGGCTCAGAGAGATGTGACCATCTGTCGTGGATCTGAAAAAAAATCTGGAAAAGGAGGATCTGAAAAAAAATCTGGAAAAGGAGGACAAAGAGGAATAATGAATTGTTCAGACGGATGTGAGCTGTTTGATTTCTGAATTTTGAAAGTCCTTGCAGATGTTGCATGAGATGAAGAGAGAAACCACGTTCAGTGAAAAAGCTAAAACAAAACTAAACCCAAACTCTGCAATTTTAACTTAAAAAGAAAATGAGAAAACTACTACCAACTACCAGAGCTGTGTTTCTCTCCTCTCCCTTTACCTCTCTTACTTCTCTTAGTAGGATCACCCAGAAGGCAACTGTTTCCAACGGAGAAATCAATTGTTGTTTGCAAGAAATCAAACCTACATAGGTACCTAAATTAACAATTTTGAAGGAAGGAAGCTGGTTCAATGTTTATTTTACTATGCTAACTTTTAGATGATTAAACTCATGATAAAGAAAAATATAATAACCTCACAACCAGTTCGTTAAAAGTGAGTTAGTCTTAATTTTAACAAGAAATGCAAGGCAAGTGATACAATAGCTTTATTAGAATGCAATAACATTCAAAGGTCCGGAAGTAATTTTTCAAGGGAACAATATTTACAGAGTTTTGGTTGCCAAGATGGAGACAATGACTTAAGATAGAGAATTAGAATCTGGCAGTAGGATTTTAATTTATACAATGTCATAAATGAAAAATGTATGTTTAGAAATAAAATGTTGTAAGGAATGTATCTCTTTTCATTAATATTCAGGCCTTCCCAAATCTTTGGAAGACACTAAAAGAGATAAAACAGAACACAATTATACTAGTAGCAGCACTGGAGATTAATTCTGAAAAGTCACTATAAACAAGAAACATGCAGCTCACTCTAAATCTCATCCATATAGTGAAATACTATTTTAAAATACAAAGAATTATGTGGTCCTAAACAAACATATTGAAAAACAAGAAGGAGTTGGAAATAGTACCTCATACTTTTAGCCTTTTATATAGAATGAACACAAGAAAGAGAAAAAGGGATTTGAACATTGTATTATAATTAGAACTCACATTTATATGTAACAGTTGCCAGAATTCTTTCTAAATGACTTTTTAGATTTGCACACTAAATCAATTTTATTATTTATTTATTTTTCAAATGTGTATACCGTGGCAATTGAATCAGACTCTCAGAAGTCAGCAACAGCATAATGATTATAATCTAGGAGTCAATAAAATGTCTACAGTAAGGGATAACATAAGTCAAAATAAAAAACATAATTAATCAATCACCCAAGCACCATAAAAAAATATCAACTATCAAGAATACAAATAGTGTCATCTATGATCATTTAGATCTTGTGTCATTGTATACCTGTTCTTCTGTTCCAGGCCAATTTGCAATGGTAATATTTATGGAAGTCTGCTATAATTAGAGTAAACTCTGTCCATGCCTGTCTCGATTGCCTCATCCAGTAATGGAAAGTGATAGAGTCACAGCATTAAGTTCAACCACATTTTTTCCCCATTTTATTACATCCCTTTCCATCCAACTTGCTCTATGTATAAAAGAGAAACGTAAAACATACAAAACTATATATTTTTTAAAAAAATTGATTTATATGCTGCCCTTTTCCGGAGACTCAGGGCGGCTTACAATGCTTTAAGCAATAGCCTTCATACTTTTTGTATATTTATACAAAGTCAGCTTATTGCTCCCACAAACTGGGTCCTCAATTTATCTACCTTAGAAAGGATGGAAGACTGAGTCAACCTTGAGCCTGGTGAGATTCGAACTTACAGTAATTGCAGACAGCTGATGTTAATCACAATGCTATCAGTCTGCTGAGCCACCAGGCCCTGGTGTTTTCTATTGCCTTAATTCTATAGTCTATTGTTATGATTTTTATATTACTACACTAGTAATTATAACAATTACAAGTACTATTCACTTAGTATTACTATATTACATGCCATAGTGATAATATTATGGAATAAGGCTTTCTTTGTACAAACACTGCTCTGCCTTAATTCCTTTGTCTTGAATTTCTTCTGCTTTTTCCTTCTCTATTATTTGGCCAGCATGGAAAGTACTTACAATTTTCTGCATTGTGCTTTTATACTTGCACTTTTCTTTGCTGTAGCTCTATACTTCTTTTCCTTTGGACTATTCACACCCTTTGAAAGAGAAACATCTTCTTTTATTTGGCTGCTTTACTCTGCTGGTGGCTGCAGAGCTTCCAAAACACATGTTTCTTCCATCTTCTCCCATCTCTTCCTACACTACTTGTGTCAAGGTTGTAGCTTTATTGGCAACTCTGCTGTGCTGGCACTGGGGAGAAGGCAGCACAGGTACCTGCAGTTTTTCAAAGCAGCCGACCCTTTCAAACTTAGGAAGTGTCATCCATCTTACAGTAATGGCCAAAATTGTGGAAACCTTTTGGGAAAAGGGTATTTTTGAAGTTTGATGGCTAATAACACCACTTTATGTTTTGAAGTTTCAAGGTAATCATATTCCACTGCTAGAATGGCCTGGGAATAGCCCAGACCTTAACCCAATTGAAAATCTATGGAGCTGACTAAAGAAACTTGTTAGTCCAAAGTGACCCAGCAATAAAACCTAGTTAATAGAAGCAATAATTCAATCTTGATTTCACATTATAACAGCTGCAGAACTAAAAGACTTGGTTCACTCCATGGGAAGACGTTGTAAGGCTGTAATTCATACTAAAGGTTACCCAACTAAGTATTAATTGACGTGATAATTTTTGTATATCTCATTTTTTCTACGTGTTTCACTGTTCTTCTTTATACTGTAACTGCTATTCTAATTGCAAATCCTTCATAAAAGTTATTGCATTACATTCTTGATTAAATTATCTTTCCATTGATATATAATTTTATGGCACTACTCCAAAAAAAAGATGGTGTTATTAGTTAGTTTTAGAAAATACACTTTCCCGAAAATGTTTCCACAATTTTGGCCACTGTTGTAAGTACCTTCCTTAATCACTTATGGAAGTTGATTCACTCAAGTTGCTTCATTATGACAACAAGTAAGAGAAAAACATGCAGTGTTCTTATAATAAGCATTAGCAATATCATTTCTTGTTTTCCATAGGAATGTGGCCAAGTTTGTCCTTGCTTACTTTCCCTTTTCATGTTGGTTGAAGTGTCTTGAGGTAAAACATTAGTCCCTGGAATTTCCTGGAGCCTTTCACTTGAACAGAGAAAGGGGAGGGAGGACAAGAAACAGCATTCCTTATTCTTCTTCTCTGCTTGTTTCTCAGTTCAAAATTGCCCTTCCTTATCTGGTTTTTTAACTAAGAACCTGAAAAGTTTGGCAAAGTTTAGTAAAGCAGGTCTTCCACCCACTCTGGAACAAAAAAAAATGTGTAATATGATCTGTGTGGAAAATGAAAGTAGCTTCTCTTCTAATGTACTCATCTTAGTTTGTTTGAAGTAAAGTGTTGTGCTCTTTGAAGATGTTTGCCATTCTCCCTAAAGCATGTATTACATTCCATATTCCAATAGTCTCTGAAGGTTTAGAGAAGGCCAGAATACCACATGGAAGAGATTCTTGTTGAATCTTTGGAACTGACCTCTCCTGTCCTGAAAAGCAAATGCACAAATGACTAGAAGCCTCCTCCATTCACTTGCCATTTCTCCTGATCTTTCTTCAAGCAGCTTCTAAAACTAAGCTTGAATTCCCAAAGAGCTTGAAGCAAGGCCCATTCCTTGAGTCACTTAAGCAAAACCGTATAACATTATTATGGTGAATGCAGAATTTTGTGTATTCATAATTAAATTCTTTCGGGATTATTTAACTCAGTGACATTTGTTTATTTATTTATTGAATTTGTACAACTGCCTAATTGACAACCAACTCAAGGTTCTCTACTGCATACAGGAACAGAACAATTTGCCAGAAGAAAGATTGGATTGTAAAAGGATGATGACTTCCAATAATATTCTGTACTGTCTTCTATCATTGTTTTAAACAGACATAAGTTTTTGTTTAAAAAACCCAGTAACATCAAAAAAAGATTCCCTTTAGACTGTTCCAGTGTGCTATGGACTTGAAAACCTGAAGTTGTATGTTGTCCCAAGGCCAGTGAGAAAGCCGTTAACAATTGTCTTATAATATAAGACAAATAATAATCTTATATGAAATCCTACATATTTTTACCTCAAGTTTCTGCTTTACATCAGAGAGCTCTAAGCAAGGAATATCTGTCTCCTCAGTGTCAAATTTATTTTTTTCAATAATTTAGTGAAATAAAATAGGCTTGAAGTTAGCAACTGACCCGATATTGTCTGATAGCTTTATGAGTAGTCCCTGGAATCTTCTGAGATACCTTTGTGGAACACAATAATCTTTCTTAGTGAGTCAGGGCTATCTCAAACCAATCTATAAACTTCTGTAATGGAGCCAATTGGCAGGAATTCTTGTTTTAGGCATGTTGTTGCTCATATTCCAGAAATAGAAGCTGTTACAGCCATCCCTTCCTCAATTTCATAGAATACAAAAATAATAATAGCATAATATACAATGATATATTTACATTATACTGATTGAGATACCTGCTGCTGAAAGTTGGTACATAGGATATAAGAAGTACTTGTTAATCAGAGACCTGGTTGATCTGGATTTTTGAGAATGACATTCTCCACAGACATTCTCAACCAGTACAAATAGGACTGAAATCTAGAATAGAATGGAACATTAGAATGTGTTGCCAATTGAGTATTCTTGAGAAAGATTGCTTTATAATTCTAGAATTTCCCCCTTTTCTCAGACTTTCTTGAAAATAAATTGGTGATGAAGTGCACAATTACATGTGTTCAAACTATAACTAAAAGTCCATTGCATGCCACTGTAGGCAATATCAAATTCGATTCACCAATGATATAGTACATTACACAATTTTTGATGTCTCTCACTAGCACTGAAATAATTCAAACCTATAAAAAAAAATCTCAGTGTTTAGGGATCCGAAAAATTTTGTTGCCTATGATTGTTTGGAATTACATTTTCTATTACATGCCAGGAATATATAAAGATATTGCCATGGGGCTTCTATAATGGTATGTGGGAATTACCTTGTGTGACAGGAGGGAAGGAGAGCTGCAGACTGGACAGGAGTTATTTGAGTTCACAAAATGAGAGAGGGCATGGGAAACATTTCAGAACAGACCCTCCCTAATTTTCTGGACAGTTAAAAGAAAAGGAGGGAAGGAATACTTTCTTGTAAGATTCTGTTAATGTACCCTTACAATAAAGACAGAGCTAGTATTACTCATTGTGCTTCTTGTCTGGTCTACCTTGTAGGGCTAATAGCTTCTCATTAGGTCAGATCAGGCAGATGCCTTCTTGAATTCTTGTATATATAGAACTGAGAATACAGATAAAATACTTGGATTACATCCTTATCTCATTTTTGGCTGCACCTGGTTTCTATGTCATCTCGCCCTCCAGGAGTAAAATGGAGAAAGCAAATAGGAAAGGCTCTAAAGGAGACAAGAGAAACATGATCTCTGCTTCTAGTTATCAGGAATTTCACAATCTTGAGGATAAAATAATATCCTTGAATGTATATTTTCTTTTATGTACCACCAGAGTGTGTGCACCAAGACAAATTCCTTATTTGTCCAATCACACTTGGCGAATAAAGTATTCTATTCTATTCTATTCTATTCTATTCTATTCTATTCTATTCTATTCTATTCTATTCTATTCTATTCTATATTGGCAGCAACATTTATAGCAGATCTATTGCATATAAGTACAATTTCATGCGAAAGACTAGTTTTTATGTTTCTCTCTAGTTTTCATCCTCTCATCTTCCGTTCCTCTCTTTTGAAGTAACAAGTCAAGCTACTGAATTGATAAAGCAGATCAATCGGAATTGCATATTTCTATTCTATGGCTGTCCCCGGATAGGATCATAACATTCAGTAACTTTAAAAATCATTGATAGCAAGAGTCTAAGCAGGAGTATGAATGATTGAACACTGCTGCTGTATTGATGGCTTTCGTTGAAATGCACTCACCTGACATGCTTGTTTGACCTTGCTAATCAACCTTCCTCGCCCGTGTGAAATCTCCAGTGTGGATTTGACTTTGTAATGAAAAATTTCTGCAAGAGAGAATTATAGTTTATTTTACCTTAGACTATTTGAAGCAACTCTAGAGGATTAAAGGAGGAGGATGGGAGAGAATATCCTGGTATTTTGAAGAAGGAGAATTTCTCTGAAACCACATCCAGCTACATTGCTACAGAAATTTATCTTAAATATATTAGGAGAGAGTTGCAGGGATAAATTAATTTTAAAAAATGAGTCATTTTCTTGTGTCTTCCTTGAACTAGCTCTAAGCAATCTGCCATATGTTGGAGAAAGTGGAATGACATCAAGACATTCAGTTTATTTTTCAACCTTTTGGCAAGATGGGCGGCATATAAGTTTAATACATAAATAAATAAAGATAATAGTGATGTTGAAACAGCAATAAGCATAACCCTAAAATGTAAAGGAAAGATAGATTTTGCCTTTTCTATTGTGAAAGGGATACTGTGTGAACTGTGTTAGAGTTGACATATTGAGTTAAATCATAATGTGGTTTGCATGACAGTTTCTGCCTTATGTTGTGTGAAGCTAGGCAATCATAACTTATTTTTAAAAAAATGGTTAATGGGGACTTAGTGCATTCTCTAACTTCACCTGTGTGTATAATGATTGTTGCATTCCACATATGAATAGATGTACATAGCATGCCAGTCATTGATTGCATAGTTAATACAGTTGCATAAAATTGTCAGTAAAATATTCCATTGTCATTAAGAGGAGCAGGAACAACACAAAGGGAACAAGTGAAATCATGTGTGTGTTCATGTCTCTGCACAAATGATACATGTTTTCCATTCTGCCGTCTTTTACCTGTGACATCATCACCATTGTTCAGAACATCTATGGATACTTCCGTAAGAGAATGTTGTTTTCATTGTCATCACTGCACGCAACATTAAATGAACTGCAGTTCTTGAGAAGAGAACAATAAAAAAAAAATAACATCAAAAATGTTGCTTCAGTACTGACAGCCCTTATAGGAAGACCAGGTCAGGAAATGTACACCAAAGTACTACTGGAACTATACCTTATATGTATAGTTCCAGTAGAACTATAATAATAGAATCCTGAAAGCCTGACAAATATTTTCTTTTCACCCTGTTCTATCAAAGAGAATCAAGATGGGACAGACTTTTTTTTTTTACTCCCACCTGTCTCCCAGCTAAGTGGATGTTTATACAATGGCTGATGCATATCTACTTCATGTCCATCTCCATACTCCTCTATACTATTCCAGTGTTTACATTTTACCTCATGGTGCAAATGTACCATGCATGTATGTTACAATTCTGGCTTTGATGAATTTCCTTTCCATTTCTGTATATCCACCATTAAACTGGATTTCATATACAGTATGCTGCTCTATTTAGGAATCTGAAATAGATTCTGATTATTCTGTTTGCACAGGATCATATTAAAATCCACATTATAAAGTTTCAGGCAGATCATTAGTATATGTCCACCTCTAAACACCCAAGCCACTTGTCCATTACATTTACTGGAGAGAATTAGAACAACTATATTAGAGAAATGTGGTATAACCTGTTTTAAACAACCACTCCAGGGAGCCACAAAATCATTCTACCAGACATTTCCTAGAAATAAAGAATTACAAAATACACACTTTTGATAGATAGTTTTCTTTTCATTTCCAGAGAGTGGGTGGGAGAATACCGGTTGCTTAGAAAAATGAAACACTCTTTAAATATATTTAATTACTTAATTAAAATACCTAAGATGAGAAATGGTTTTTCTGCCCAAATCAGATCTCTTCCCCACCGCACTGAATCAGTGCACCAATATTTTAACAGCTTTGTAATGATTTATTTTGTTCATAATTCATCTGACATTATTCTTTATTAAGAATGCAATGGTAAAGAGAAAAAAAATCATAAATAAGCATATGATTGTGCCATTACGGGGTCTATGCTGCTGCAATCTATTGCTTGAATGAAGAAATAAGGGTAGTATTGGCTAATTTAACTGCAATTGCTTCATTTCCAGATTCAAAACAGTATTTAAGGTACAGGCAGTGAAATGAGATAATCTCCTCCCCAGCTATTTGCAGTGTTGTCAACCAGCTACTTACATGGCTTAGAGATTTTATTAAAGTAACCCCAATATGACCTTAGCCTAGTTTTTTTTCCCCACTGCTTTATTGCCATGGTTCTGAAAATAACTGGCACACTTTTACATACTCTGGCAGTTCTCTGAATTCTGGCAATTGTTCAGCTGTGCCATACAGGGATTTTAACCTCAGTGAAAAATATCTGTCCCATCTGAACATTTCCAGAAGGCTTCATGGTGCATTAATAATATTGAAACATGGAAGCTTGGAATCAGAAGAGCTCTGCTTATTCATCTAGGCAGACAAAATCTTTTCCTCTGCACAATTTTCAGCCTAGTTGTATCCGAGGCCCCGCATTAACATTCATTTCAGGATCCGCTTATTATTCTGCCTTTCGATGGAAAGGTGTCATTTGCATAGTTCACATATCTGCCCCAATCACAGTCACTTGGGGATTTTGCCCCCCCCCTTTTTTTTCCCATATACAACTCAAGGTGGTAAGCATACCTAATATTCCTTCCTCCTACTCTTTTCCCTACAACAACAACCCATTGAGTTTGGGCTGAGAGAGAATAACCAGCCCAAATCCCAGGAGGGTTTTCATGCCTAAGGCAGGACTAGAACTCACAGTCTCCTGGTTTCTAGGCCAGGACCTTAACCACAACACCAAACTGGCTTTCTTTGAAATGGGGAGGGATCTAATTGCACTATCAAAAGGAGCACATGAATGAAGGTGCTGAATCCACTCCCTCTAAGCTTGTTACTCTTGTGCACATTCAGGCATGCCATTTCAGGAGGAACAGAAATGAATTGCATTGGGAAAAGTATGCCTGAGGCCATGGATCATTTGAAGAAATTGCTGAACTAGAGAGGGAAAGCTCATTTTTCTACACTTGTATAATTCTTTTAAAATAAAATTACCATATTTTTCAGAGGGTGAAAATCTGGGTGCATCTTATACTCCGAATGTAGCCCCGTCCAGCTTTTCAAAGGGAGGTTTCAGAGGCTGAAAAAAGCATCAGAAATGAAGCTTCAGAAAAGAAACCCCCAAACAGAGCTTCAGAGGCTTCTTTTCTGAAGCTGTTTCGGAGGCTTTCAGGGGCAGGAAAAAAAAAAGTTTTTTCTGAAACAGAGTTTCAGAAGTTTCAGAGGCAGAAAAA
Organism: Arizona elegans; assembly: GCA_022577455.1. Classification (NCBI taxonomy): domain Eukaryota; kingdom Metazoa; phylum Chordata; class Lepidosauria; order Squamata; family Colubridae; genus Arizona; species Arizona elegans. The sequence continues at coordinate 267,814,813 of JAKOOJ010000001.1, forward strand.
AAAGCAAAAAAAAAAAAAAAAAAAAAAGGCAAGGCACAGAGTTCACAACCAAGGAACCTGTTGCTAAAATTGGGAACTGGGAACAGCTGATTGGGGGTTTTCTGCCAATTCTGCCAATCAGCTTTTTTCTTATTTTTCTCCCCAAAAACTAAGGTGTATCTTATACTCCGGTGCATCTTATACTCCAAAAAATATGGTACAATTTACCTTCCTTGCCCATCTCTCACCCACTTGATGTGCAACTGATGAAGGGGTTAACAAGCCAACATGGCTTCTAGCATTGCAACTACTTGGACCCTTCACCCTTCAAATTCCTGAAACGGCAAGTCCTTTCCTTAGTTGACACCATTTCATATATCAGCTTATTCACATGGTTGAACAAACAGCTGAAACATTACGGTTAACTTTGAAGTCAACCTTTAAAGCATTTTCTAGATTTTCAAAAGTGGAAGATATTATGATATTAAGGGGTGTGCATAAGAGCACCAGCGAGTTAAGATTGTATATATATATATATATATATTTTAAAAAAGGTTCAATATACTATGCTAGTCCAATCTGTGTGGTTAGTTCATGGTTTAGCATATTGGAGAAACTCAAAGGGTAGGTTAATTCAGTAACCAGATTATGTGAAAGAAGTCATACAATGTATTTTCTGAACTGGTCATATTCAGAGGCATTTCAAGTTTATATTGGTTTTTTTTGTTTTGTTTTGTTTTGTTTTTTTAAACACGTTTTATTAAAATTTTCCTTTTACATACATATTTTATGCACAGAGTATTGACCGGGTCACATCTTTTACAATTTATAACATAATTATATATATTTTATAATCTGTTCCAATCTACTTTTTTAGTTTCTCCAAATACAATTTGCATATTTCAATTTCTGCCCTGATGTTCTTTTTCTCTATTTTTTTTATTTTATCTTAATCTCTTCTTAATACATAATATATAAAAAATATTACCATACACCCTTTACATCCTAATTTCTTAACCTCACTTCAATTAATTATCTTATTTCTCCATTTATAAAATATATTTCTCAAAATCCTCATCCCCCTTTTTTTAGCTATAAACAAAGTGTTTCATTTTATTCAATTTTTGTATTGAAACCCTTTAACTTAAG